>OX463236.1:158451363-159651363 GCA_949820135.1 Sylvilagus floridanus
GAGGGGGTTAGCTTTTACTCAAAAAGGCCAATAGCTGGCTTTGATGGTACTTTGTACTGTAGACATTACAGCTGAATATTATAAGTTTAGGGAAAAAACTAGTATACAAAATTTCTTGGCTGTAGAGTAGAATGGCTGACAGAGACAAAACCACCTTCCTCAGATTCAGTCTTTGGCTTTACACTTTCAGCCCTCTGCAGGAGGCTAATGGAATGAACACAACCGAGGATGGCTTAATTCTCCAACAGAAAAGAGTGTACAAATGTTACCTGCTCTAGCCCTAAGGGTACAGATGCTACCTGCTGGAGCCCTAACAGATAAGACACCATACTTATCTCTGAAGTTACCTGAACGTGGAACGCCGGTAGTTTCTTGCTGGATGAAAACAGGAGCACTCTCTTGGTTTTCTTCCACAGCATAGATCGTGATGTTATACTGAACACCAGGTTGCAAGTCACTGAGAGTGACGGAGTTGGCAGTTTCTGGAAGGTTGAGTTCCGTGCTACTACCTTCCACAGATGGCGAGTAGACTACTCTGTATCCTGCAGGGGCATGAGAAAGAAATGATTCGTAAGACAGTGGGGCTTGAGCTGGCATTGTGGCATAGCAGGTTAAACAGTCCCTGTGACATGTGCATCCCATGTGGCACCAGTTCAAGTCCCAGTTGCTCGACTTCTGATCCAGCTCCTTGCTAATGTGCCTGGGAAAGCAGCAGAGCATGGCCCAAGTACTTGGGTCCCTGCCACCTATGTGGGACACCCAGATAAAGCTCCTGGGTTCTGGCTTCGGCTTGGCCTAGCCCTGGTAACTGTGACTACTTGGGGACTGAACTAGTGGGTGAAAAGTCTCTCTGTCTCCATAACTCTGCCTTTCCAATAAATAAAATAAATAAAATAAAATAAATCTTTAAAAGAAAAAGAAAGAAATCAGGGCTGTGAGACTTGAAAACACTCAAGTATACACACACACACACATACATGAAAACACACAAAACACCTCTAAAAATTGTATAAGACATTTAGAGTGATATACTGTTCCACAGCCAGAACCCGCCCCTCTACACCTATGCTGTCAAGATGAACCCAGTGGCCAAAGAAGGACAGGGCTAAGCTGACCTGTGATGGGTGCCTGGGGTCTGCTCCAGCGGACAACAATTGAGGTGTCATCAACTTGGTCCACAGTAGGGTCAGGGGGTGCATCAGGTGCTAAGAAAGAAAGAAAGGTAGACACGAGGCAAACATCAGCAAAGATCGCAGTCTATGCTTTAGGATTGTTCTAACACCATGCAGCACACATGTACCTGTTGTCTGTGAAGTAGACAGGATCAAACTCTGCTTTCCTTCTTCAGATATCTGATAGACATTTACAATGTATTTTCGGCCAGGAAGCAAATCTGGGATGTTTACAGAAGTGGCTGTGCTTGGAAGATCTTTGAAATAAAAAGGAAAGGTTACCAGTTAGGGCAAAGCAACTCTTCACATGACTACATAGCTTATAAGGAAAGCATTTGGTAACTAACAGAGTACTTAAAATGTAATGTATTGGAGTGAAATTGATATTTGGAGATGTGATGATTGTTTACAACCCTTGCCTCTACTGTTGGGGAGTTTATTTCTTCATACTATTTGTTGAACTCTTTGCTTAGTGTAGGGTTAACCTATGAATATTAAGTAAATTGAAAGTAGATCTTTCTAAAATTGGGAGTGGGAACAGAAGAGGGAGGAGGAAGAAATGTTGGAGCATGGCTGGGAGGGAAGGTGGGGTGGAAAATGTCACTGTGTTCCTAAATCTGTATATATGAAATACCGAGACTTGTATAACTTAAATAAAATTTTAAAAAATAAGAAAACTATTTTTAAAACTGTATATTCAAGGGGAAAAAGACTAAAAGAAAATATACTAATGGATAATCAGTAACTATCAAGGTGCCATGCACTCTTTGCATCTTCCAACCTTTTACTTTAAGATGCAAAATTGTTAACATCCACTAAATCCACTGCCAAATTCTCCCTGTGGTGAGCTAGGATAGCCGTTAAGGACAGAGGAATGGCGGGAGTGAGAGTAGCACAGAGATTCTTTTTTCCTGATCTGGCTTCTGGTCACATGTGTAGATTCAGCTTATAAAATCTCATCCAGTTCTAAGCTTAGGATTTGTCCCTTTCAGTATGCTCGTTATACTACAGTAACATTCTGTAACTGCCCCTGACTATGAGAGTTTGGAAAGCATGAATGAGAGTACTGTGAATTCCCAAAACCTAACATTGCCAGCTGTAGTGCTCATTCTGGTGATTATTAAAATGCAAAAAAATAGCTTTTGTTCCATGAAACTGCACCCAAGCAAATGCATGGTGCATGTCTCATTGGGACTAGGAAAATGTGAGGTTGGCTCAGGAAAAAAAAAAAAAAAAAAACCCAGCTTAGCTCCAGAAAGTTTCAGTGCTTCTAGTTTCTGCCAGGGGTAGTTTGTTCAGGCTGAAGCATCAACTAGTTCCAAGGGACAAAAACCACCTGCCTAGAAGGCCCCTCCCATGGTGAGGGGCTACCCAACAGCCCCTCCAAAGCTGACACATCGAGGTGCGTTGAACTTACCAAGGTACTTGGGCTCATCTCCCTCCTCACTCAGCTCATACTCCACCAGGATTCCTGACACAGTGTCAGAAGCTGAGACCCACGAGACCACAAAGCTGTTGGCTGTGATTTCAGTCACGGATTCGGAAGTGGCCACAACAGGCGACAAAGGCGTTGTTTCCCCGGTCACTGTGTTGCCTACAGAGTGACAGGGAGAGGAAAGTGAGCCTTCAGCCATCTGGGATGTTTACCACCTTGGTCTAGAGAGTAGCACTTTTAAATACATGGAGGTGGCATGCCCGGGAGCATATGCATTGAGGACAGCACTTCCTGAGGGCAGCCCCGCTCTGAGGACTTGGGCACAGACACGAGGGTGGTGGGGCACGTACTGGTCACAGGTGTGCTCGCGCTGGAGGTGGTGAAGTCGAAGCGTGT
The DNA here is from genome assembly GCA_949820135.1 of Sylvilagus floridanus. Lineage (NCBI taxonomy): Eukaryota > Metazoa > Chordata > Mammalia > Lagomorpha > Leporidae > Sylvilagus > Sylvilagus floridanus. The sequence continues at coordinate 158,454,367 of OX463236.1, forward strand.
CACCTCTCTGTGGCCGTACTGCTGGATGCTGATGAGCTGCCCCTCATACATTACTCCTGGTCTCAGGCCTTTGATGGTATAGGAGTTTAAGTGGCCTGGAATGGTAGCTTCCTTCCAACGGCCTACTGAATTTTTCTGAAAATTTAAACAGAAAAACGATCACACACATGTGTACAAAGATGGACATTCAGAGATGATATGCAGTGATCTTCAAAATAGAATGAGGCTTGTGTAGCTCCGTTCTGGGGGAAATCCTGGAGAACTGGAATCAGAACAGGGACCTGTGCCAAGTTTGTTAATATTAATAATGATCATTAGAGTCAATAATTATGGATAGTCTGCCCTTTGCCATGCTCCGTGTTGTTTCACTTGCATTCTCCCATTAATTTCCATCTCTCTTCCTCCTTATTGTCCCATTTTACAGGTGGGGAAACTGTTATGTCCTGCACTCAAGATCACACCATTATAGATGCTGGGTACCTTCTTTTTTGCCAGATGTATTATTTAATATCAGCGACATAGTTAAGATGAACCTAAGTTTCACCTCTCCCAATTTCTTCATTTCTGAAAGGAACACAGGTATACTCTTCCCTAACATGGGAAAAGGCCATCTATTCTGTCTTTTAACGTGCTTGGGATATAGTTCAAGATTTATGCTGTGCAGATACACTCAAGGTCACTCTGTGACTCAGTTCCTAGGGCCATTATAAACAACTGGGCTGCCTTTGTGACTCACTCTTGGGTATGAACTACGCCATCATGAGTGGCTGGCCAACTTTGGGCAAGGCTGCAGAAAAATTCAATTCCTGTTTACTTAATCTTTTGTTTCCAGTTTACATTTTTCACATCCTGTCCAACTTCATTAATAGGTCATAAAACTCATTGCAATAAAATATGTGGAAAAGAAACACTCATTTCAAACAAGATGAACAAGTGTAAATAACCTAAATAGAAATCTGTCAAAACACACTCTTACATCCAATGATTTTCTAAAATTAAAATATCAGCCAGTGTCTCAATAATTTAAATACTCAATTGGGCTGGCCTTGTGATACAGCAAGCTAAGCTTCCACCTGCAGTGCTGGCAATTCTATAATGGAGCGCCAGTTGGAGCCCTGACTACTCTGCTACAGATCTGTTGGCTGAAAAGCAAGGAAAATAAAAAAAACCACAAAAACATCTGATAAACCATGAGACAACGCAGTATCCAAAGTTTGTAGAGGGATACTCACAGGTCTCCACCTGAGGATGTACTTGGTGATATGAGATGGTTCTGGTGCATTCCACTGAATGGGGTGGGAGTTTGGCTGACTGGGGGTCTCAGTAATAATTACTTGGACAGGACCACTTGTGCCTGAAAATAAATATGTGGTATTTGTTTATCTTGGGTATCTATTCACTTCTACTAAAAATTTAATGTGCATTGTCATTGTTAAAGACAGTTTTACCTATAATAAAATATAAGCATAATAAAAATTAGCTGGGATTAGTTAATCTTTTATATAATGCCATTGGAAGTCAATGTAACACATCCAACTTTTAGCAGTTAATTGTCTGTCCCTCTTATGAGAAATGAAAACAGCATTTATTTATAACACATATATTTTAAAATTTAAATTCCTCTTAGCTTAGCCTCTGTTCTAGTTTTAAAGTAAGAATTGTGAGACAATCAGGGATCTTCCCTAACACAAAAGATGTTATACAGATTATAGACTTCACTTACTTACTATAGTAAAGCTTCTTTCAAAGCAAATTTTTTTCCTTTTTAAAAATTTGTATTAATATAAAGAGGACAGACTTCATGTATTTCACAGATACAATTCTAAGAAGATAACCATACTTTCTCCCTCTTGCCCTCCCTCAAGTCCTCCTCCTTCCTTCTTTTTCTAAAAACAAATTTTAATTAGTGGAAGTCTTTATCAAGAATGAATCTGTTTAACAAGGAAATGTTCCCAAGGCCATGTTTCATGATGTAAACAAACACATTTCTAAGTGGGTGAGAATCTTAGACAAATAGGCAAGGTAATGATTAAAGACAGTTTTATTTCTCATCAGTCTAAGTTTTCTATCCATTGAGAAGAAGAAATCTAGCTTTACTTTCACTCAAGAAGTATATTTTAAAATCATCAAGTTATTAAATCAAACATTTTCTTTCAAAGCAGTAACCCACTGAAATGATACTTTGAAGTATACATTCAACACTTCCACATCTTGGGATGAATGATAGTTACCAACAAAATTTGAAGTATGGATTTGATTCTTTTGTTTAAAAAAGAAAATTAAGGGAAGGGAATCAATTTCTAAATAGACTTTGTTTATGATGATAATAGAATACCTGAAAAATGTATGCTGGCAGGACAGAAAATTGTGTTTTTCTAAACACTGTCTGTATTCCTATGTCAATCAATGTTCAACCTACTAAAAATTAAAAAATAAAAGTTCCAGGGCAAGCCTTATAGCTCAGTGGGTAAAACCACTGTCTGCAATGCCAGTATCCCATGTGAGTTCTAGCTGCTCTGCTTCTGATCCAGCTCCCTGCTAATTTACCTGAGAAAGGAGCAGAATAAGACGTTGGCCCCTTGCACCCATGTGGAAGAGCCAGACGGAATTCCAAGCTCCTGGCTTTGGCCTGGCTCAGCCCCAGCCATCACAGCCATTTGGGGAAGGACCTGCAGATGGTAGATCTCTCTCTCTCTATCTCTGTCTTTCCCTTTCTTTCTGTAACTCTGCCTTGCAAATAAATAAATAAATTGTTTTTTTAAAGTTTCTTGTAACAAACTTTCCAAAAATTTCTTATTGATAGAATTAGTCAAACAGTACAAAATTTTGATACTTAATAAAGGATTTGAAATTAGTAATAGATTTAAGTTTCTGGAAGCTCCTAGGGAAAAATATATTGATTTTCAAACTTAATTATTATCTTAGCTGTTAAGTTCTCTTGGAAAACAAAGCTTGCTCCAGCAGAACAAACATGCTACTTTTGGAACTGTGTGTACTCAGAAGCTTAAGGATAAATACTCACTTCTACACTGGGAATACTCCCAAGCTGGTTGAAGGCTTACAAATGTTTTCTGAGTCTTAATTTCATTTAGTACATGTATTTCCAAGCCACATGAATATTGAAATTCACATATGACATTCCCAGTTTCCCACTCTAAAGTAGCACAGACTTCCCAGGACATGCAAGATGTCTAAATCAATTGGCAGGTTATCAATTCCCTGGTGCCCTTTGAATCACCCCCTCTGTTCACAAAAACCTCATCAATGGAAGTAAGTTTTCAAAGATGATACTTACCCATAATCTTGGAGATGTGGCCATTTAGTACTTTCTTGTAAAAGGAAATATGGGTCTGTCATGTCCTTAAATCATTTATGATAATTGGCATAAGGTTAACTATTGACCCTTTAAAGAAATTGTATTATACTCTCCTCAGGTAAAGAGACACGTGATATGTGTATGTTTAGTTTGTCAACCACGATTTTGAGGGGAAAAACTTCTAATGGCTTTTTAAGTTTATAAAGACAACAAAATGAATTTTACAGTCCCTTATGACTGGTCATCCTCCTATGGCCACAGAGACAGGCAGAGGGGAAGAAGGGGGAAGAAGAAGAAACAAAAAGACTCTGGTGATGATTTTACACTGATCCTAGTGGCACCATCCCAGAGAAGCTTGTTTTCTTAATGAAACTTCATTTAGTGATCTGAAATTCTGTTCTAAAATGTAGGCTTATGCCAAAGCCCACCTTTAATGTAACTACACAGATCATCATTAGGGACTTAGCACACCTTCTCCCCAGAAGTAAAGAGACTGTGTGAGATATTTGCTGGGTGAATTAAATTCCTGTTCATCACTACACTCTGCCCCATACCACAAAAAATTTGAAGACAGATAGGCTAAACATTGTTTTGTTATTTTTGCATTATTTAGATGTCAATTTTTTTTTTTGACAGGCAGAGTGGACAGTGAGAGAGAGAGACAGAGAGAAAGGTCTTCCGTTGCCGTTGGTTCACCCTCCAATGGCTGCCACGGTCGGCACGCTGCGGCCGGCGCACCGCGCTCATCCGATGGCAGGAGCCAGGTGCTAGGTGCTTTTTCCTGGTCTCCCATGGGGTGCAGGGCCCAAGCACTTGGGCCATCCTCCACTGCACTCCTGGGCCATAGCAGAGAGCTGGCCTGGAAGAGGGGCAACCGGGACAGAATCCGGCACCCCGACCGGGACTAGAACCCGGTGTGCCGGCGCCGCAAGGCGGAGGATTAGCCTGTTGAGCCACGGCGCCAGCCCAGATGTCAATTTTTTGATAAACCTTTTGATAATAACTAATTGGTACAATGTTTTAAATTAACCTATTTCACATATATGATCGTCACTATGAAATTGTTATTTCCCCTCTTATTTAATATGATCAAGCTAACAATAATATAGTGAAGTAAATATTTAATATGATGCAATATTTTTAAAATCAGTTGAAAACAAGGTCAAAATGAATTATTTCCAGTAAAGGTGACCCTGGAGAAGTTAAACATTCAGGATTTTTTGACTCTATCCTTTTTCTCTCTATTTAATTTGCTGAGATCTGTTCTTTCCTAGTTGCTTATTGACAAAACAAATGCCTCTTATCTTCTGTTAGTTTGAACAACTCTACTATGTCCTCTATTAGAGCAACAAACAGGGCAAGGCTCAGAGACAACCTTCCGGTAATTTGCTCTGTGTTCTTTCCACATTCTCAAAGCCCCACACACGAGGCATGAAGCACTCAGCAAACCAGGTACATGGATAAGCACCAGAGTACATGAAGTCAAAAGTCAGTATTCTCTCCCTTAAACTCCTTCTATGCTCAAGGGGGCTCTTGGTGTTACCCTTTTTAGAGAGTAGGAAAAAAGTCAACGTGTAGATTTCAACACAGAAGCACTCCTTCCTATTCAGATTTCATCTTTAACCTGTCTACCTACATGCTTCCAGCTAACAGCTAGGTGAACAAGTTATTTTAACTGAGAGCAAAATGTTCTCTAAGTAAATCAGGAGAAGATAATTTTCAGCAAATTGCCACATCAATAACAATCATAAATATGAAAATACAGGATTTCTTTTAGACATTTCTATCTAAATTATTTAGAATGGATCTCAAAATGTTTATGGAAATTTTGTATCAGGCACAAACTGCATGGATTTCAATTCCTTTTGCATCAAAATAAACTTATTTCTCTTTTTAAAAAGATATGTATAGGGGCCGGTGCTGTGGCGTAGCAGGTAAAGCTGCCTCTTGCAGTGCCGGCATCCCATATGGGCACCGGTTCAAGTCCTGGCTGCTCTACTTCCAATCCAGCTCTCTGCTATAGCCTGGGAAAGCAGTAGAAGATGGCCCAAGTGCTTGGGCCACTGCACCCGCATGAGAGACCTGGAAGAAGCTCCTGGCTCCTGGCTTTGTATTGGCGCAGCTCCAGCCATTGTGGCCATCTGGGGAGTGAACCAGTGGATGGAAGACCTCTCTCTCTCTTTCTCTGACTCTCCTTCTCTCTCTGTGTAACTCTTACTTTCAAATAAATAAATTTTTTAAAAAAAGATGTATATATTTATTTGAGAGGAAGAGTGATAGAAAGGGGGAAACAGAGATCTTCCATCTGTTGGTTCACTCCCCAAACACCATCAACAGCTGGACTAGGCCAGGTCAAAGCCAGGAACTAGAAACTCCATCTGGCTGTTCCACGTGGGTGGCAGGAACCCAAGTAATTGGTCTACCATCTGTTGCCCTGCCTCCCAGATGCATTAGCAGGAAGCTGGACCAGAAGAGGAGTAGCTGGAACTCGACTGGCACTCTGATATGGGATACAAGTGTCTCAAGCGGTGGCTTAAGCCACTGTACCACAATGCCTACCCCCAAAACTATATCTTTGATTTCTCTTTTCCCATGAACTTTTTTGAAGTACCCTCATACTTTCTGAATTTATAGTACTTTTGCAATATTTAAAATTACATAACAATTTTTGAAAAGTTTTAAGTAATTTTTACACCTAAATCCACCAAGAAATGGATTTTAAGAGGCAAGTCAATCTATTCTGTAACTCTGAGAAGGCAGTCATCTTCTACATCCCTCCTAGCATTTGAGGGTTAAGAGCAGAATCTTTAAAATGTATAGAAAAGATGCAATTGGGTGATTGGTATTTAGATAATCTATGGCTAGTGTGTTAGTGCTGAAAGGAATTTTAAATGTTGTTATCTCCCTATTTCTCATTTGACAATTTCCCCATTTTACCAAGCAGAAAATATGAGTGAAGCTTCATGTATGTCTCTTTAGCAGTGAACAGAACGCTAGGACTCAAGCCTTAGCTAACATTGCTATTGGTCACATGGTTCCATATCATGTTTTCTGTGGCAGAATCTCTTATCACATTGTGGAGGAACTCAGTTAAATCAGTCTTAATTTTGTCACATACACATTTTGCTGCCCTGAAGATTTCTTTGTTTCTTAACGGAGGCCATGTTTTATATCTAAAGTTAAAGGAGGTTTAACAATATAATAGTTGCTCAAATAATTAGGCTTTCATAATTTAATGGTTTTTATGATAACAGTTCAGTGGATATTAAATTCAGTTTTTCTTACAAAAATGAGCTAATGATACCTACAGCTATGCATGATGTCTTTGTGTCCTGAAAAAAAAACCAGCAATAAACATTTCAGAGTATTTGAACTGTGTGGGCAGAGTTGACCAAGTTACTCAATTGTTGGCCCTGGATACTTTGCTCCAGACTCCATTGATCAAACCAATGAGAAGTTTGACAAAAAAAGTCCTCAGATGACATGTCAAGGGCACACATACCCTATGTTGTATTTCATATCACCTCTCCAAGAAACATCTTAGTTAAGAACCATAATATAAAATCCCGATCCATTAGTCCTTGAATAACTCAGTTCAAGGTTTCTATTTTTTTTTTTTTTTTAGACAGGCAGAGTTAGACAGTGAGAGAGAGAGAGAGAGAGAGAGAGAGAAAGGTCTTCCTTCCATTGGTTCACCCCTCAAATGGCCGCTGCGGCTGGCAAGCCACGCCGATCCGAAGCCAGGAGCCAGGTGCTTCCTCCTGGTCTCCTATGCGGGGGCAGGGCCCAAGCACTTGGGCCATCCTCCACTGCCTTCCTGGGCCACAGCAGAGAGCTGGACTGGAAGAGGAGCAGCCGGGACAGAACTGGCACCCCAAATGGAAGTAGAACCTGGTGTGCCGGCGCCAGCCAAGGTTTCTATTTCCATGTATGGATTTGAGATAAAATTAGCTGGAGTGTTTTAACCCAATGGAATGTTCTCATCTAAAAAATAAAATTATATACAGACATTTTTCAGTCTTCCATAGCTTTTATTTAATGGAAGGAAAAGGGAAAATAATTTATTTAAAAGTTTGTTCAATGACAGTGATATGGGAAAAGGATAGGAAACAGAGGAGACCCCAGCTTATCCATTCGAGTATTAATAAACACGTCATCCTGCTCTGTTGTTCCATATTTCTTTTGTAGCAAAAGAACTACTTACCTGGGTAGGTCTGCAAAGGCTGGCAATGCCACTCCCCAATGCCTCGGCCATAGCAGTAGCACTGGTATCTGACACCATGTACGTACTTCTCCCATGAGTCTCCAATTTGATAAAATGTTCGGGTTTCTGAGTCCTGGCATTGGTCTAAAATGTATGTAAGAAAAAGATTAACAGCCTTGAAGACTTCAAGATACACACTTAGTTTCAGTGTGCTAGAGCATATGTTTTTCATCTGAATACAAATTTACAACTATCCTTTCAAATACATGTAGTTGAAAAAATAATTTGATCACATGCTTTACCTTAGAGGATAATTAGAAGGAAAAAGTACTCATTGGAAGGAAAATTTAGTTTTCTAAAAGGAAAATACTACAAAATAAAAGAATTCAGTGTATATTGATAGTATGAATACAATTTGAGAGAAAAATAAATTAGATATTGTGCTTTACCCTTATAAATGCCACTGACTTACCACTGAATAGCAAGGGGAAAAAATCTGCAATCGTTTCATTTTATATAGTTCTTTAAAATTTAGAGGAACTAATTTTACACAGGAATTAATGAACTAGATTTTCATAATCAGTGCTTGTCAAGCGGCTTGTAAGCAAATTGCCCAAGCTTCTCTCTCAGACTTGGCCATCTGTGAGCAACCTCTGTTTCAATCAAAGGAATATTAATGGGTTCCCTTAAACTTTGGAGTGCTGGTAGCGTAACTCCTTTAAGGGTCGACCTTCCCTAGGTGCTCAGTTCTATTACAAAGGAGCAGCCTAAAGAACTCAGTCTTTTGGAGGAAGGTGTTTACTGGCATAGTCCATTGCCCATTTTATTGCACAGTCAGTACAGGAAAGTTCCTTTTCATTACATGGACAATCATTAAGATTCAGAACCCAAGAATTAATTCCTTTCAATTAAAATAGACCTGTATTTATTGCCAAATTCATAAAAAAATAGGACTAGCAAATAATATCAAGATTATATATTGGTTCATGATTTTAAAAAGTCTTGGCAACGCCCTCTACTAGCACCTGATCTATGCTCAACTTTGGTCATGCAAAATCAAATAACTCTCCTTATCTGAAGGTTTCTAATCATTCTATGTCCCAAATGAAGATGAAGCTACTTACCCACGGGATCACACTTCCACCTGCCTCGGCCTTGACCAAAACAGGTGCAATTCAGCATGTGCCCCTCTTCGTGACGCTTGTGGAATGTGTCGTTCACGTTGTAAGTGATGTCATCAACAATGCATTGATCTGTTCAGGAAACAGTTGAATGAGTGAAGAACCTTTTAAAGTTTCATTGATGAGATAGAGAAACGATACTTTATAAACATACAATTCTTTCCACTTAATTATCAACACCTTCCACTAACATAACTTTTCTACTAGTGTATGACAAATTTTCAAAGCTTAATAATAGCTTTGTTAAAAATTTTCTCTTATAGACTTACAGATGTCAAAAATTCAAGTATATGAAATATACACTTCTATATAAAGCTACTTTTTGAACAAATACATGTCTTAGTATTAAGTTCTGCTTAGTTAACAATTTCCTTTAAATCTATGCTTGATGTAAGAGATCAAACATATTTATACAGCATCTAGCATACCGTGATGCTCTGACCTTTGGAATGAGAAGCAGAGGAGATATTTAGATTTGGGAATGAAATAACATCTACAGTACTCATAAAGTTAAAAAAAAAAAAAACCTAGGTGAACTCTATTCCTCACTATGAAAGACCCTGAGAAAATCACTCTCCTTTGTCCTGTCTCAGCTTCCTCTGTAAAATGAGGCACTGGTCTGCACACCTTATTAAGGCCCATTCAACTCTACAAAATTATACGCAATTATTATTATTCCTTGATTTGTTACTCACTGTGCACCACAAAAGAAACAAATTCAGGCCAATATCCACAGATCTAACTACATGGGATATTAATTAGTGCAGACTTCCACCTAAACATGACTTTTCAAACCAAAGAAATAGAAAACTAAAACAGTTTTAATAAATCAAGAACTCCTGATATGTATTTGTATCCAAGGAGGAAGAGTTGATTTGAACAAAGGAGATTAGTCCCTCTCTGTAACTGTCTCCTTAAATTTGGGTCTGCAAGGGTCTGATTTTTTTTTCTTTATAGAAATTATTCCATCTTTTCTAGACATGAATCCAGTAGACTAACCTCAGGCTCAAAGGATCAAATATTTGTGTTCTTGCCTTTGAAGTCATCCTTTTGGCTCAGCCTAAACATTCCTAGGAATGTTTCAGAACCTTAGAATGGCTGTGCCAGCTTTTCTTTTCTTTTTTTTTTTTTTAAGATTTATTTATGTATTTGAAAGAGTTTCTCAGAGAGAGAGAGAGAGAGAATTTTCCCATTGCTGGTTTACTCCCTAGATGGTCACTACTGCTGGCATTAAGCCAGACCAAAGCCAGGAGCTTCACCCAGGACTCCCACATGGATGGCAGGGTCCCAAGAATTTGGGCCATCTTCTGTTACTTTTCCCAGGCCATTAGCAGGGAGCTGGATCAAAAGTGAAGCAACCGGGACAGGAACCGGTGCTCATATGGGATGCCGATGATGCAGGTGGCAGCTTTACTCACTACACCACAATGCTGGCCCCGTGTCAGTTTTTGTTAACTGGTTACCTGAAATACTAACCTTATCCAGCACAGAATAACAGAGCAGCATGGCATATTCCTTTCCCTGCTTTTGGCAAAATTCAAAGTCTGCTACTTTGGGTATATTTTGCCCTCTTGGATGTTTTCATGAATAAACCAGCATACCTCGGAGCTGGGAGTAGGCAACACATGTCCATTCCCCACGGCCATTCCCAACACAGGTGCACCTCATCATGTGGCCCATGTCATGTTGCTTGTCCCACTGATCTCCAATGCGATACATGACCCCTTCATTCGTTGTGCAGATTTCTTCATGGGCTGTTTGGAAATAGAGGAGAAATGCACTGGTAAACGATCACAAGATCTAAACAGGTTTGGTTTGGATGTAATGTTATCAGTTTAGTTGGATCATCTAAGAACTTTCACTCACAAAGAAGCCTTGTGTGTCTCAAAGGAATCTATGTGCTCCTGATGCAGATACCAAGGTTTGAGCCCCGGAGGCAGAAAGCCTTGTCCTGAGGGAAGGCATGTTGCAGCATATCATTACAGGAAGGGCTAGAGGATGTTCAACCAAGGTAATACTTCACATACACTCCAAGGGCTCACATCATTCTAGAAGCCAGGATCTGACTACTGCCTCACAAATTTTCCTAGTTCTAGTTTATTCTAGCTCAAAGAGAAACTGTGTTTGGTCAGAGAATTGCTAGTATGAGTGGATTTTCTATCTCAACACAATATTTTCTTTGGTTGAAATGAGAAAAATTAAATAAAAATCAAAATAAGTGTTAAAGAGTTGCCTTGCCTTATAGTAACTCCTGACAATGGCATAGTGTACAAGTTCTTAGTTGTAAAACTAGAAAATTAAATATAATCTATGGAGTTATTGAATTTTAAAAACAAATAAAAAAGATTGGTTTCCCTTAATTCATTCATATGAATTGAAGGCTTTAAAAAAAAAATCAAAGATTCTCTACTAGGAGAAAATACTGAATTTTGGTCACTTTGGTTCTTATTATGTGAAAGAGCTTATTCCAGTCAAACCCAAATCATGTGTCAATATTGAAGGTCTGTGACTTTTTATATATACATAAATTATATATAATGTACATATACAAATTATATTATTTATATAACTTTTTAAGCTATTCAGTTGTGTACTCTTTACAAAAAAATCCTGTGCACATTTATATATCCAGATTTACAAAAGTTGATTTTATCATATTTATATATTTTGCACATTAAATCATGTCAATGAGATTTTAAAGCTCTACAAATAATTATATAATTACATGTTTTCAACTCTAATACATAGAGAATATGTATATATATAACATGTCAAGTTTTCTGTTGTCTTAATGGGTGAAATTGCCTTAGTGGGTAAAACAGAATTAACTTGATATTAGTCTATCTCTAATCTCTGTCTGCAAGAGCAACCTACAAGGGCTTCATCTTACCAGCCATGGGGCAGAATCCAAACTTCTGGTCGGCATCATAGTTCTGTGTGGTTCCACACCATTTCATGTTGTCTCTCCTGCCCTCAGAAGTACAATCGGTATAGTTGTGGTTGTTGTACAGGAAGGGGAAGTGGCATAAGGCACCATTGGAATTTCCACCTCGAGTCTGAACCAAAACTGCAGAGAACAATACACAAATAGGAAGATAAGGACTACAAATGAGCTTTCTCATGCACAGAGGGAATTCCTATAAAAAAGTTCAAAAACAGCCCAGTTTCTACAGCTAATTCCCAGAGAGCATAGCTCAGAATAAAAGCTATCTGATAACATATTTCTAAGCTTCTTAGTGTATTCACTTTCACCTTCAAAATAGATTTACGTTTCATTTTCACTCTTATTTTCCTAGCCAGAGAAAAAGATTAAATGATAGCTTAGAATAAAATATAGTTTTAACCAGAAGATAAGCAATGGCATTCAAACATCCATCCTGTGTATTCACAGCCTAGAGGGATCACTTACTGATTCCAACATACAAATAGCTTTTCTTTCATCACATCATAACCCGACATGTCAAAATAAATGAACCACAGGCCTTTTCCCTTGGTGTCATTTCCCAGTTGTGTTGGAGGGCTCAAAAGGATGCTCAGCTACTAAGTCAGCATCATGTCTCTTGGGTCCAAACTAAACAAAACTGATACCTCTGTGTGCAGCCTCAGAATGAAAGGCTGGACGGCTAGATAATAAAAGCAGGGCACAAAATATGGAGTTTTCTTACTAGAGAGAGACACTCACCAGTATGGTCAGTGCAGAAAGAATACTTCTGGTCTTGCTCATAGTTCGAAGTCGTGCTGCACCAGAGATGTCCATCCTGTCGCCCTTCTGTGGTGCAGGAGTAGAAAGTCCTGCCATTGTAGGTGAATGGTAGGACGCATGGCTCCCCATTTGAATTGCCTCCGTATGTCTGGGTTACAGCTGCAAACATAACCAAGCGAATCTCAGTATATAGAGCAGCTGTATCTCCTACAAGCAGCTGCTCATTTACAGCTTAAATGAGAGACTAAGCATGTGCTGTAAAAGGAAAACGCTGTGACTATAGAAGATTGCCCGGCTAATCTCAGTAGCAATGCTTTACTCAAGAAGCCTTGTCTACTTTGGGTGGAACAACATCTGAATTCTTCTGCTGATGTTCTTTGTTACCACTTCTGCTACATGCCTCAGTTTCTCCAATTGTACAACTACATTAATACAGGTTAATTAAGGATGCTGCTCAAGGATGCTGGGGAGATACATATAATTATATCTGTGCCATGAAAATTAGTATATGATGCCGTTCTGGGGGAAAAGTCAAGTGTACCAGTTCTTAATGTTGTAGTCACCATCACATCTGTAGCCCAGATGAAATGCATTAGGTTATTGAAAGTTTACACCACAATGCTACTGAAATATGAAATGGAAGCTACAGTGCAGATGATCAGCTATTCAGAATGTAACTCTCTTATAACAGCCTTTTACAGAACAAAGGTAATACATAGCGGTTTATTCCCCGTGACAGAAAAAATACATAGATAAAAAGTAGTGTAAGAAAATACATCAAATGCCAACACTGCTTATTATCATGGGGTGGTAAAATTATAAGCTTTTCCTGTCTGCTTTATTGTTTCACTTTTTAATATATAAATGAATGCACACTGCCTTTCAAAAACTCACTACTGAAGTCACCAGTATGGTTTGTTGAAAACGTAATGCATACCTGTCTCTTGGCAGCTGACTCCATTGCCCAGGCACGTGCAAAGCATCTGCTTATTTCCTTGTGTCTTTAACCACTGCATCCCCTCAGAATAGACTACACCACTGTCTGTGACACAGTGGCCATAAGGAGCCGGCTGAGGATGAGGCTGGGGCTGGTAGATGGCTGTTCGGACATCTGAGAAGGGGCCAGATCCTAAGAGCAAGAGAAATTAAAGTTACAAAGCTGGCTGACGGAAGACAGCTAAGCACACTTCAAGGTGTCACCGAGATCATGTCCAATCCATGCTGTTAATGACCTAATGTTAATTCGAAAAAAATGCTCCTCCCTTTCTCATTTGATTTGCGTTTGGCCTGGGAAATAATCCATAAGGGTCTACCGAATAAATGGTCTCCATCTTCAAGGCCATGCAGAACGACTAGGCTTATATTTCTAAATGATAGACTGTTTAACAGAGCAGATGTTTTCAACAAAACTTCACTCATGCCAGGTACCACAAAGTCCACACCTTCCCAGTTCTTCCCACCTGACTTCTGGTGCCCTTATTTCTGCCCACTTTTTCCCATGCTCCATGCCTTGGGCTCCCTGAGCCACTCATCATTTCCCCATTTCTCAGCACTCATCCTTCCTCAGTGCAGCTAACGTCATGTTTTTGTCTTGAACTCATGCCTTTCCCTTCACCTGAAATGGTCAGCCTCACCCTTCCTCTCTCAGCAATTTCCTTAAGCTGAACTCTCCTGGGCATGGTACTTCCTGCCACTGTTTGGAGAAGTCCCTGACGTGCTCCAGGAGACTTCCTTCTACCTGTGCAACTCTGAGCTAAAGGTGAGTGCGGTTGGCAGCCACAGCATTTTGTTTTTCCTCATGGTGATTTGGGCCTGTGTTGCGCCTTTTGTAAAACTAATCAATCTGCTTAAGACAGCTTTCTTTTCAAAGTAATACAGTAAAATATGTTTATCTTTTCTTTAAAATTTTGGAAATCTCTTCTCTTGAAGGTCAGGGCCAACAGCAGCCTCAGAACTGATGCCAGAATGACTGACAGACTCATTCCCATGTCTCCCTAAGTGTGCTGAACAGCAGGCACTGAAGGCACTTCACAAAGACCCAAAGGCCAAGTGTATTTGGGATCCATGGATGCTGCCTCCACGTTCCCCACCTTGGAGAGCTGCAATGCAAGGAAACAGAAAGCTCCCTGTAGTGGAGATTCCATTTTGCTTAGTGCACTCTTTCTTAAACTTTTTTGAACAATGCAACTCTCTTGGTATAGTATCAGTGCTATTAATAAAAACAGTTAGCCCTATTTATCAAGATTCACCCCCATTTAATTTGCAGCTACTATTTTAATCTCTTTTAATGGATTGGTATTTGTGATTGTTTCTTTTCTTTTTCCTTGTTTGTCAGTAGTAGTTTTATTGGTAATGATCAAGTAACTCAAAGATATTATAAAATCCAATCTTGCTCACCTTCTTAATTGCTCAAAGCAAAACAAAAAGTCATCAAAAGGTGAAAAATCCAGGTTATTAATATTCTTGCTAAATGGCTGATTGCTGAGACACTAAGCAACAAGGCTGGCACATCAGATAGTGAAAACTCAGCCAAAGCATCTTAACAATAACAGAGGATGTGCACCCCTTAATTTCCATATTTCTTCCTTCATATACTTACAAAACACCAATGATGCATAAATAATTTTTTATACTAGAAATGATTAAAATTTTTTCCTGAAAGAAACTTAAATATTGTTTCATTCATTCCCTTTTCTGGGCCCTCTCTAAATTCCTCAAGTTTTGAATGCAAATATTTGAATAAAGTGATTGTGTGTTATTTTATGGAACGTTAAAAAAAGAGCTGAATACCAGATAAGGAAACTATACTGCATTTTGGAAAAAGAACACATACATTCTTCTTTCCTATCAGAGGAATAATTAATCACAACTCTCTCTGATTTCCTCTGTAAAGGAACTTTGGATTCTCAAAGCACATATACACACCTTTGTGTATATCCATCCGTGGTGGTAGGTTTATGTATTATTGTTCTTTTAAATCCAGTTTTACCTCTTGGGACTAAATCCATTTTTTCCCATAATATTCTTTTTCATTTCATCTTTAACTTTTCTCCAAAACTTAAAACTTTACTTTAAAAGAGAAGTTTTAACAATAACCTGTAAATGCTCCCAAGTAGTTAGCTAAAGCACCGCAAATCATCTTCAAAGGCACGTCTAAAAAAGTAATTTCTTGTTCGATCCCATTTCCGACCCTGCCCGTGTCTCACCGGTCGAGGTGGTCTGCAGAGACGCGTGTCTCTCACACTTCCACTCCCCTCTGCCGTTGCCTGTGCAGATGCACTGCAGCAGGTTCCCTCGGTTGTCCTTCTTGCTCCAGGTGTCCCCAATTCTATAGGAAGTTCTGGTGTCCTGATCATTGCACCTGTCTGTGTCAGAGAGGAAGCATTTAAATATGGAAATCAGGTCAAGATTGGCAAGTGCTCAGGGCAAACCTAGGAAAGGCATAGACTAGTCTAATGCTTGAAGACCATTTTTTTTGGTAGTATGCTCATAGTCAGCTCTGATGCCATAGGTAACAAACCCCTGACATGAGATGACACTCGTTACACTGGAAAGGGAGCTATATGGTTTGGGTTAGTTCTACTTCTCTGCCAAAAAACTTTTTCATCATCCTCCATTAGCTGATTTTTTTGAGTTTCCACAACAGACTAAATGTGACCAAATTCACTCTCCAACATGTTATCAGTCCTTCTCCAAGTCTCTCCAGCTTTCTTCTTGTAAAGACTGTATCCAGGGCCTGCCTTGCAAATGGGAACTTTCTTTAGAAAAACTAGGAACTACTGGGAGGTAGGCCGACCTCAAAGGGTCTCTACCAATTGCCCCAGGGAGGGTATAAAAAGAGTGATAGCTCTTTCTTCATTTGTTATGTAAAAATACTCTAGAGACCAAGGACCTCTTTGACTAAAATGTTTTCTTCTGTCCTGCACCCGACCTCAAAAGACCTTTTAACAAAAATCACAAACCAAATGGCCTCTTTGGAAATGTTTATGCTTTCCCTCCAATGGAATAGGGAACTAATGTAGAAGGATAATTTGTAGCTAAAGCAGCAAGAGTTACCCAGCCTTGCCCATATGTTCCCACGTAGGTATAAAGGACCTGATTCTTGTGAAGCAGGAATCACTGCAATCACAAAGTTGGAGATAAAAAAAAAGCTGAGATATTAGATGAAGGTTCACACCATACATACTCACATGGATCTGCTCCAAGAATGGAGATTTGAATGAGAGCATCAGGACTGATAAGTTTGATGAGACATTAAATTGACTTACGGTAAAATACTGCCACAAGGGTCTTGGAAGTCTGATGATCCTAACAATTTAAATGCAAAGCATCTAACAAACCAGCAAGTTCTGGGGAAAGATTTGGTCAGAATTGCTTTCCCTTTTCCATAAGCAACTTTTATTTGTTAGGCAGGAATTTGAACTTGGATGAGAAATATTCCGAGAGAGTTAAATATTTTGAGTTAGATAAATCACATGGGTTCAAAGTATTTAGATTTGATTTTAAACTAGTTAATGCTATTTTGCATCAACAAACTCTGCAGTTGCCATTAGTTTGAAATTCTAAAAAAAAAGAAAAAAGCCTGGAAACTGGAAGGCAACAATAAAGACCTCAAGATAATCTTAGAAGGAACAAGACAAACACTCCTTTCTCTTCGCAGCACTGACAGGAAGTCTTAGGTTAGATATCAAGAAACACTATCCTTTACTTCTGAGTTAACCATTTTATTCTATTGGATAAGTATTTTTTTACTTTCCTCAATCTGGCTTATGAATATGCTTTATTTAAGTTTCAAATACACAATACCTAAACCCTTAGAGCTTTGCTCATTTCCATGCCAAAAGATGCTTCTGCAACTGTTTTATCGACTTCCTTGCTCTTAATACTTCAAAAATATGTCAGTGACAATTAAATATTGGTAACTAAATCAGGCCCATGATATAGTTGCATCTGAATAAATATTAAGGTTCTTAGTAGGGGATAGCCTAAGATCTCATTAAACTAAATTTGCTTTCCCATGCAGTCTTCTCTGAAGAAGCGGAATAAGTTAGATATAAATTTTCTTGACATTCAAAAGTTACCAAAACGTTCAGTGTATTAGATGTATTCTAAGTGAACCACCCCCAGGAATCCAGAAAACAATATCTTTAACATAAAGCTCTGAAACTTACTTCTAGAGGTACAAGTGATGCGTCCACTGCCTTCTCCCAGACAGGTACAATCCACCATCATCCACCCCTGATAGGGCTTTTCCCAGGTTTCCCCGACAACATAGGAAGTGCCAGCAGCATGGTCAAAACATTTCTCAGCTGTAGAAAAATTTGGAAGAAAAACAGAAAACAAAAGGTTATTTTGAATTGTGTAGTCTCCCTGTAATTTGAATAGTAGTGTGTAAGCAAAAATACAGCCACAGCTTTTTAAGTGGCACTCTGTTCATAAAGAAAGGCACACCCTGCAACTAAGCGCTTAGCAAGTAGCCAAAGCAAAAGAGAGCTCAAGCCCAGTTGGCAGGCATAAGTTCTCTTCTCCTAGTGAGTACACGGACTGCATATTCTCAGCTAGTCCCAAACTTCACACTAACATTTTGAGAATCTATGTAATGCATCTAGTGTGTGGGAGACTACACATGCAAAATTCTAATCTTAATTATGTATGGCCAATTATAAATTATGAAAGGCCTAAACAAAATAAGGAAGCTATTTAATAAAAAGCAGAGACAAAACAAAATTGAAAACCTCTGAATTAGAAAACAATAAGTAATGAAAGCCAGAAACTTTTGGATTTGTACTAATAGGGTTCAACTGAGAGTTGAGACTCAAAGAAGCTCAATAACTATCATTTTGAAAAGAAACCAACAAGGTGTGACAGCATGTACCATTTTCCATTTCACTCTAGTGCATCTCAAGAAACAAATGTGTCAAAAATGTCATTTATTTCCTTTTAAATAATTTACATCTTGACCATGGAAGAATCTGAGATCAGATATTAGACAAAAGAAATGACTTCTATCCTAAATTTTCTACTCTTGTGTTTTTGAAACACAACAAACTTAAGATTTCTATATGTGGTTAGTACTTTTTGATCTGATTCTTTCAAGATTTGAAATTATATAACATTTCATTATTTGAAATGAAATTCCCATTTCATGTTTTTTAAATTGAAGTTTAGTTCTCTTATCCATGTATTGTGACTTTGGTTCAACCCAACATTACAACAGTGCATCCCCATCCCAACAGTCCCTAACGGTCACACACCTATGGGCTTGCAGGTCCATTCTCCTTTCCCGTTCCCTAGACACACACACTCTAACATGTAACCACCAGTCTCATGTGGTCTCCTCCAGGTGTCACCGATCTTATAGGACTGACCTCCTTCATGACAGCGGTCTGTTCAAGATAAAAGGCAAATGTCAGCAGGGGTAGGTACAGAGAACTTAAGAAAAAAACTTCTCATGTTCTACCTAGGGTAGGTACTTAAGTTGGCCAAAACAGAAAAGCAAAAGAAATTTCCCATCAGAGACAGGGGGAATGTTTGGTTACTTTGGATCAATTCAATTAAATGTCTGGCTTAAAACACAATGAAAAACCACAGAGAAATCTGAATGGCAAAGAAGAGGTTATAAATCCTGGTTTCCCTGGGAAAGCACAGGAAATTTGGCCATAAGCATGGCCTTTACACAGACACAGTAAGTTGTCCCCAGACTAAGTCAGTGAAAAGGCTGCATTGGGTATAACATTCTGGGTTTTGGAAGTATGGAGAGCCTGAATCTCATGCTGGAATAGAAAACTCATTTTGGAAGAAAGCAAACGACATAAAATATGAAAATCTTGGTACTTTTCAAGACTGTTAAATTCAATGATTAAACATCCAAAGACTGTACTGCTCACTAGATTGTAAACATGATACTTGAGATCTGCCTTTAATTGTGGTTAAATTCTCACCTAAAGTTTGGGCAAAGTTGATTAGGTCTATTCACAAGCAATTGGCTTGTTCTCTTGGACAGAAGCCTTTAAGATGACTTATATTTAAAAGAAGGATTAAAAAAATTTAAATGTTGTACTAACAGACTCTCTTGGTAACCTGGCGAATCATACTGGAAAGACTGACTTAACTAAACTAGAGCTGATGAGACTTAGCCCAGTCCTCAAAGTCCCCTAGAAAAACAGTTTGGCTAATTATTCCATATTAGCACTAGGAACCGAAAGAATTGCTTCTTGGGTTCAACCTATTGGTCATAAAGAAGCCAGATGCAAGAGATCTCTGCATTGCAACCAAGAAGGCTTATTCACTGTTCATCAACATCTTCCCAATCACTAGAAAATCCCATGATCAGTCTGGATTAGACACCCGGGAAATGTGGAATAAGCAACTCCCTTAGGCACATGTCACTGAAGTGGAATCCAAGAGATCTACTTGGCTATATCATGAATACACACACTCATAAATCTACACATTAAAAACACTGATGTTGGGGCTAGTGCTGTGGCACAGTGGGTTTAGCCACTGCCTGCAGTGCCGGTGCCAGTTTGAGTCTCAGCTGCTTCGCTTCTGATTCAGCTCCCCACTGGTGTGCCTGGGAAAAGCAGTGGAAGATGACTCAAGTCCCTGGGCCCCAGCACCCACATGGGAGACCTGGAAAAAGCTCCTGGTTCCTGGCTTTGGCCTGGCACAGCCCTAGCTGTTGGGAGAGTGAACCAGAAGATGGAAGATCTCTTTCTCTCTTCTCTCTCTGTATAACTCTACCTTTCAAATAAATAAATAAATCTTAAAAAAAAAACAAAAAACCTGATGTCACCTAAGTTCAGACCAGTCTTCAGGAAGGCCAGATGCCAACTGGGTACGTTGGTCACCAGGGGTAAATCCCAACATTAGGATTATCCCAGTCATCGATACCAGAAAATGACAGTGATATTAGTGCAGTTTATATATATATGATCTTTTAATGTCATTTTACAGAATGTATCCTTACTTGCGATGGTGCAGCTAATTCTCCCTCTCCCAGCTCCGATGCAGGTACAGTCCCAGATCATGGAGTCTTTAGGGCGCTCATAAGTGTCACCCACCCTGTAAGTGTTCCCGGTGTACTTGTCAAAGCAAGTCTCTTCAGCTGAGGGGAGAAGGAAAGTCCATGTGAGCCGACAAATGTAAAAGCTTTTCTATCCTATGAATCCCATCCACAGAAAAAAACCCGAAGGTTAAAATAAAGTGAGAGATGCGGATCTCTCTACCAAGACCACAATATTTGACCTTTGACAAGTTCTCAAATTTCCTGTAAATTAATTTTAATGTAAAGAGTTTTCGAGCCCTTAGGGGAAAAACACAGAAAGTGCTGCTGTATGACCAGCTTGATTGTGAAGGAAGGGTTTCAGATCTAATCTCTGACTCGGGAAGTCAAGCCAAGGTCCACAGACAAAGCAAACAGTTTGAAGATCCCCCACCTCCCAGTAGGCACTTGCTAATCCAACCAAGTATTTCCAGTGTAGCCCCCTCAGTGCCCCTCTGAAGCAGTTGCTAAAATTTATAAGAAACGTATAAAGGGTCTCAAAGAAATGAGAACTTTGAAGTGGTTTAGTGGTTTTAAAAGGCAGCTGACAAATCACTTTACAATATAGTGTCCACAATGTATTCTGGTTCATTTTCATACAGTTAAAGATCTGAGATTACTTTCTATTCAAACTTTTATAAGCATTTTTTTTAAAGAAAACACATAAAAATCTTCAATTTTCTCATCAAAAACATTGGGAAAGTAAAACAAGAACTCTGGGAACTGATTAGAAATATGTTTGTTTGCATGTTTTAAAGGTTAAAGTAACATGTGAAAAGCAAACAGAAGCATTTACCAAACTTTCATGAAAGAGGATAAAGTGTAGTTCTAATAACAAGCAACCCTTCAGCTATAAAATGTTCTAACTACTCACGTACCCCACTACTTACGTTCAGGTTTACTCTCACAATTGAAACCTCGGCTCCCTCCATAACAGGTACAAACCAGGGCGTTGCCTAGGTAGGTGCGTTCCCACTGTTGGTTTATCTGATAGTGTTTCCCATTGTCGTAACAACCAGCTGTAAGTAATTGGAAGGAAAAAAGTCATTACATTTCCACCTCACCTTGTGATTAAATTATGAAGTTTTTCTAACACCTAATCAATGAGCTTGAGCAACAAACTTTAAAAAATAGTGACTCATCAGAATGCCAGAAGAATTTTTCTATCCAAAGATTTTTCTATTCAAACACAGATAGACAAGCTAGCTACCCAAAGAGTTGACTGCAATGTATACTCGTGGATTTTCAGATTTTTTTTCTTCTTTTTCAACTTGGTAAAATGTTACACTTGGTAACACACAACTTGGTAAAATGATGTCACTTCTGTGGGGCCACTGGTCCACATGGAAGAAATGGAGAGATTTTGAAAGGGAGAAGATTGAAATCACACTCGAAAACATGCAAGGAACTCCAGCGCCCTTTTGGACCAGTAAATCGAGAAGGGCAACTTGGGAAAGTTTCTTGCAGCCAGGGCAGAGGAAGGCTGCACTTTGAAAACCCATCAGAGGCATTCTGATTTTTGATCTTGGTGCGGTGTCCCGAGGGGTCCCACAGCACTCTGCACCAACCACACCTTTTTCAAGTTAGTTGGAAACAACTTAGCCATTCATCGACCCTCTGCTCACCCTCATTTTGAAAATATCTAACCAGCTAGTTAGTAACAAAGAGAACCAGGAGCGGTCCAGACCACAGCGATCCCAGATGGAAAAAATGTACTGGGCACGCATCATTTCTCCCTGTAAAGTTCAGTTCTGGTTCATTCATAGAAGGACGATATGAATGTGAAGAACTGACGGGGCCCCGGAGGACACCCCAGAGCGCCTGTCCTCCAACGCATTGGCTCTCAGATCCAGCCTGCCCTAACCGAGAGCCTTTTGTGTCCACAGCTGGTTTCTCTTCCTCGAGACGCACGTGCGCGCGCCAAACTTCAGCCGCAACTCGGGTCGGCACTGGGGTCCCGTCCCGCGGTCCGTACTCACGCTTGCTCTGACTGACAGCCACTGGGCTCTGGGGCTGCACGATTTGCTGGGCTTGCCTCTTGCTCTTCGAGGCGGCGGTGGAGGGCACCGCTGTTCCCAGGCACAGGACGGACAGCAGCAGCAGCCCGGGTCCCGGACCCCGGAGCATCTTGAGACGGTGCGGGGAGAGCCGCCCTCACCCGCAGACCAGTTGCCACCAACTTCGGTTCCCGGCGCAACCTGCGGGAAAAGTCCCTGGCAAATGCACCCGCCAGCGGCTGGCCGCCTCTAGGAAGGGGACGGGGACCCCGGGAGGGACGGAGGGATGGAGAGGCCGGGAGAAGTTGCGGCTGCAGGTTCCCTCCGCCCTGGCCCGCTGTGCTCCCCTGTGCAGCGCAGCCGGCGGGCGGCAGAGCCCCGAGCGCCGGGGCTTATATGGGACAGTCCCCTCCCGCCCCCTGCGAGGCCCCGGGCGCAGGCAGGCAGGGCCCGGCCCGACGCCCCCAGCCCCCGCCCCCGTCCCCGCCGCCCCGCCGACCGCGCGCCGATTGGCCCGGGCCCGGGTGACGTCACGGGGGTCTGTGGGTTCGCCGGGAACAAAAGAGATGCTGATGGGCCGCCAGCAGCCGGGCCGGGGGAACTTTTTTTCGGTTTCCTTTGCGGTATTCAAACTTTTTTTGGGGGGGAGGGGGGTATAGGAAGGACGGGAAGCGACTGGGAGGAAAGGGAGGGGCTGGGGCTGTGCGAAGCCAAGAGGGTGCCAGGCTTCCCCCCCTTTACTCTTTTTTTTTTTTTAATTGGGGGTGGTGGTGGCGGTGTTTGAGGACATTGCGTCACCTCTGGAAAAAAAAAATCCCTGCTCGCTGGAGTGCGTTTTGTGGGGAGGAAAACTCATAAAGGAGCCATCACCTTGCAGCTGCAGGAATCCAGACTGGGCAACCCCAGGGCGGGGCCGGCCTCCGGGTTTCCCTCGCTGGGGTCTCAGGCGCGCAGCCCTGTCCAGCCCCGGCGGCTTCTCCGCCCAGAGCAAGGGGGCGACGCGGAAAGCGACCCTTAGGGAGCTCCTACCAAGTGGGGCTGCTGGGGGCGCCCTGTAGACCTGGGGTTGCTTTAGAGAGGGAAGTTTCCTTTGACGGGACGGTTGCCTTTTTCTTAAATATTTTCTTTTTAAAGACCTGCAGGAAAGTCTTCCCGTTCTGGGAATGGGGTGCCCGTGTCCACGGAGAGGGAAGTCAGCGGTGGACAACCCGAGGACCCCAAAAGTCAGATCGGCTGTCACGGTGCCCGTTACAGTAAGGAGGCAGAAAGAGTGCAAGAGCCGCTAAGAGCTGGGTAGGAAAAAAAATCTTTAACAGGCAAGACTTTCTGCAGCCTCCGCCTTGCGTTTACTTGTATTTTCTTTACGCAGGCATCCGTTTTATTGCAGAATTCTGCGCCCTCCCCCCACGAGCCTCTGCCGCCAGATTTTTCCTATCAATTGCTATGCACTTCAAGAATGTAGAGAGAGTTCCCATGTCAGATTCCCCCGTTTTTTCTTTCTAAACTCAGAGCGCGGAAGGCGAGTCTGGGACGCGGCTCTCGAATTGGCAGCTCCCCATTCAGTCCTTTAAGCAGCACGCACAACACTGTTGCTTTAAAGACCTTCGAAAAAGATGAGTCCACAACTTGCTCAGTAGCTTCGGAGAGACTCAAGGGCTGAGCTTCTGACTTCTCAAGTTAGGAATGCAGGACTCCTGTTTGCTCTGAGAACATATGAAAGCTACTAGCAAAACTTGTTTATTTCTGTAGGATTCTTCGTTTTCTCCAAAAGTTCCATCTTCAGTAAGTGCCATTGGGGTAATTTGAACCCTGTGAACCACAAAAATACCCGACCCATGAAAGACACAAAACTAACATTTGTTTTATTGATGCAAGGAATTAAAACACAAAAAAGCCATAGCAAATATCAGTTTCCTGCAAGTCCTGTAAAATAACTTTTGAGGAATATTTGTGACCAATACTCCAAGTTGAAAGAGCACCATGGATTCCCCAAATTTAGAATCCCATCTGGGTTTTTTTTTTTTTTAACTTTCTCATCGTTACTTGACAAACTAGTTTTCTTTTTCAAATATAAAAAGGCTCCTTGTAAAAATGCTTAGTAAATTTCTGGGAAGCGGAGTGTTCATTCCAGAGGGAAGGATACCTGGAAATCAGGATATAAGCAAGATACACCTGAAGCAAAAGCTTTCTGGGGGAAGGAAGTAAGCGGTTAGGAAAGTATTTCGCCCACCAAACCCATGCTAGCTTAATATATTTGCTGTACCCAAAATACATTAGAATAATACACATTTGAGAGCTGTAGGTGGAGGGGGAGAAGCCCACCTTACATATCAGAGGAAAGTTTATATTTCATCCCCGTAGAAATGTGATTTGTTTAAGGAATGGGACGATCTCTAATGTCTTGCCATCAAAAATACATTTGGCTGAATTTTATGGGGATGCTTGGGTGTTCACCTTTTTCCTTGAAAAAATGCTTTTTAAGTTCTTTTTTTTTTTTTTTTTTTTTTTAGCTTTTAAGATGGAAACTTTTTCCCAGTTAAGATAACAGGGCTTGCTACAGTATTCACTCATTATCAAAATCCCTTGTAACTGTGTAAGTCTGTTATCTCTAACTAGAGAGATAATCACATCTCAAAGACCACACTGGCTCTGACTAACTCCATCGACATGTGTAGTGCCTAAGATTCTTAAGACGCTGTTGACACTGTGGCTTCTTCCTCAATAAGCAGTATGCTTCTACTTACAGGAAATACCTTTGGACTTTTTTTTTTTAATCTCAATTTGGAGAGGGAAATATGACGAAAAAGGAAAATAGAAAGTAGATCGGTGGGTGCCTGAGGCTGAGGCTAAGTAAAGGAATGAACTTAAGTGGACACAAGGAATCGTACTGACAAGAGGGATTGGTGGTGATTTGGTAGTTACTCTGAAAGAGGCTGACTCTGGCATGAGGAGTAAACCAACCCAAAGACGTATTTTAAAGCCGATTTTTAAAAGCAGTATTTATTCTTTTTCCCTTTTATAATCTCCTGATTTTGAATCAAGCACTCACTCCCCAGTGGCAGGAGTGCACACAAAACATCCTCTTTTCTTCTTTTTTCCCAGAGGAAGTTTCTTGAACACAGTAGTGGATTCTTTCTCCTACACCAGTGACTCCTTCAAAAACCTGTATTTGTGTGGTGGCATGATTGTGGTGGAGACAGAACAAGTCTTCATTTAGGACTGTGCCTTGTTTCTTCTTGGAATTGCCATGGCAATAAGATTTTCCCAGAGTTTTGGACAACTTAAATTTTCAGTAACAAAGAGAAGCGTGTGTGTGTGTGTGTGTGCGTGTGTGTGTGTGTGTGTGTGTGTGTGTGTAGTAGGGAAGGTGTTATCTGGGTGGTTTTTAATTGGAGAAAGTTAATGAGGAGCTGGAGCAGTCATGAAAATCTGAATTAAAATGACTCATTTGATTGGAAGATTGGAGATGGAGGTATTTGGTTAAGCATAAAAATAATTTATCTGATCAGTCATTTAGAAGGGTTGAAATGAAAATGATTTAAGGGTTAACTTTTGAAAAGCATTGTTTTTCCAAGCGAAAAACAGGTTTGCTTTAAGACTAATGAACACTTTGTAGACAAACCCCTTGTGCTGTTGAAAAAAAATCTTATCTCTGATAAGAAATAGCATCTTGACCCCAAGGGTTACATTTAGGTGATGTGGGCTTGGGCTGTTTTTTTCTGAAAACCTTTGGTTTCTATCCATTCTTAATCTCTTTCAGTCCTGCTACCCGGTAGGCCATTGACTAACTGACAGGCCTGAGAGCCTGTCCTATCTTTGTAATGTCATGGTCTTCTGTAGGTAGGTTGAAGAGACATAAATTAGGTAGTTTTTCTTTCCTATCTTGTTTTGATTTTTTTTGGCATGAAATGCTTCCCTTCTTCTTCTCTAGAAAATTGCTAAGTTTATAAAAATGCTACTCATTAGCACAGGTGTGTGAGGAAAATAAACTGCCCCATGGGCAGGCCTTATGGGCAGCATATCTGAGCAGTTTGTCTGGAATTGACAGGGCGCCTGCAACCAGGGGGAAAATATTTGATAAGGGCTTTAAATTATGCTATGAAAGCTCGCCAGTTTTCACTTAATAAGCGTTTTGTTTATATTTTAAGGTACTTTTTTGATCAGCACTTTTAAAACTCTGAAACTCTGCCTTTTGCTTTTTAACAGGAGTACTCTTTTCTCATTAGAGTGATGTAACTCCCAAAAGGCTTTGCAACAGAGTCCAGTTCTTCCAGTCAAATGGAATGGACTACTGTGAAGCTGGAACACTTAACCAAAACTGTGTTATAGGACTTTTTGGCTGTCCAAGATAGGTGGTAGTTTCTTGGAAAAATTTTGTTTTTGTGTGTTGTGGTTCCTGCTTCTAATTTTGCCTTACTTTATGCTGGTGGTTTGTTTTGAATTTTCTCCTTTTCAATGTGTCACATGCTTTAAGCATTTCATATGAAATTTCACATGAAGTTCATATTTGTTTTGAAATTTCTGCTTTTTAATGTGTCACACACTTTAAGCATTTCATTTTAAGACAGTCAGAAATGTTCAGTTGAGTGATTAAAAGTAAGTATTGAACATTATTTTTTAAATAAACTTTTAATGCTGAGAATAAACTATTGTGATATAGATGATCAATAGTCATACTTTCTGTCAACTTACTTAATTACAATAAGAGCATATGCAATTGAATTATCAAAATGACAGTATAATTATCCCTAAATTTATATTGAACCATTTTCTAGATAAATTTGATATATTCTTTCATTAAATATGAACACTTTCCTGAAATGACATTTAAAATCATTACTGTTTTTAACATGAAAAACTAAGGCATGGCTTAAATGCATAGACAAAGTCACTAGGATTGCAGTATCTGGATAGAAATAATCGAAAGCTAAAATTTTAAAGTACTGACTCTGAGTTAGAGCCAGTGTTAAGTGTTTCTTATTTTTTTTTATCCAACCATCTGCAATCCTTTAAGTTAAGGACTACTATTCCAGATGAGGATATTACAGATGAGGATATTAGGCTCAGAAAAATAACATTCTCAGAATGAAGTTTGCTGTATCACCAGCCTTGCAGAAATTATGGTATCAATTAGTGATCTGCCGCTGAAATGAAGGAATGGGAAAAGGAGGTGGCTAAAGGATTTTGTGGATGACTTCTAACTGTGAGATGATTTCATTTAAAAGATACCACACACAACTCTGCTAACTGATAAGCCACAGTTTTCACTTATTATATCCAGGACCATTCTTTTGTGAATCAATTTCCTTCAAACAATTTCGTTGTGCTTTGGCATTTCATTTTTAAATTTATCTTCATTGCATTTGAAAGGCAGACAGACAGATCTTCCATCCTTTGGCTCATCCCCTAGATGCCTGCAATAGCCAGAGGTGGGCTAAGGCCGAAGCCAGGATTCCAGAACTCATCTGGTTTCTCTATGTGGGTAACAGACACCCAACTACTTAAGCCAATGCTACTGCCTCCCATGGTGTACATTAGCAGGAAACTGGAATCAGAAGTGGAGCTGGGTACTCTGCCAGGGGATGTGGGCATCCCAAGTGATGTTTTAACCACTGTGCCAAACTCCTGCCCTGGCATTTTGGATCAAAGGTGGAAGGCTATCTCACTGACTCTGCAATCTTGGTGGGAGCACATTCTCTTTCTTGTTCCCTCTGTGTGCCAAGCACTGGGTACAATATGCCTTCACTAGCAGCAGGGCAGATATTGGGTGAATAAATGAAAGGAGAGAAGGGCAGATGATAAACAGCCCTGGATTCATAGTTAGTAGCTGAAAACCAGGCACACTACTGAACACGCTCAATGTTTTCTTTACTGTATCCTCAAAGCGAGTGTCAGAGTAGATATTAATAATCCATTTCACTCTCTGGGGCTCAGGAAGTTTAAAGATCATCCTTAAAAGACCATCTTTATGTCTAAGAGAAGGGCAGAGCTGAAATTTAAATCAGGGTTCTCCTGACACCATATTTTTAATCTAAGCATACATAGCATACATAGTGACTTTGCTCCATATAAGTTATAAGAGATTTGGAAAATTTCTTTGATGGCTTCTTATCTTCCTCTAGATATTCATGGCCTGACCCTTTGGACTGCATTGGTAACTCCTCTGCTTGCTGGAGGGCAGGAGGACAAGAGGTCAGGGTGCTGCCTCCCCACTCCCTCCCTGTTTCTGGCAGCTGGTGGCAGCTGTCTCCCTCTAGCATTTTATTCTCAGTGGTGCAATATTGCCTGAATAGAGTGAAAATGTACTATGAAAGTGTGTGGGTGGAGGGCTTAAAGAAATCAGCCCTGTATGATAAAAAAAAAAAAAATCCTATTCCTTAGTTGTGAATTTATCTTATTTGGTAGAATGTAAATAAAATTTAATTTTTCTGCAGAAGGTAAGGTGGGGATAACACATTTAGAAAATGGATGGAAGGAAAGGGACATTGCTGTAGAATAAGAGTCCCTGCCAGGCTCTTCTCCAATGTTCCAGCTCTCAGTGGCACCTCCCCAGGATGGTGCCCAAGGAGTGACAATGCTACTTGCCTTGTGAGTCTCAGAAGCCTCAATTTCCTTCCTTTGTCCCTTTGCCATGCTTATACCTCAGTTTCCATACCTTCACTGAAATCTTCCAGTAAAAATCCTTTGGGTTCTGTTTTCTACTGAAATCCCCCTGGTCTGGATTCTGACAATCTCTAATCATATGAGCAGTTCACATAAACTCTGGTTTTAAGTCTTTAATCATAGCAGAAAAGATTTAGGACACACAAATTCTTTTCCAAATTTAGCAACTAATAGTATGCAGTGATTTCCTTGTATATAGAATTTCCCATGTCTTGAATGGTCTGATTTTTTTTTTCTCTCTGCTGAATGTGTGCCCCTTGAACACAATATCTCTTCCAGAATAAAATATTCTTAGTGATGGTAAAATTACAGAAAAGAAACCTGGATTTTATGTTTAAGTAGATGGCATTTGTTTGTACTTCTTAACTCATTTGGAACTAATTTTGATTTGTCCACCAAGTAATTTGGTTCCTTCCAAGAAGCTGGGATTCGAAGCCCTGCCACTTTGGAAACTCATTTAAAAGTGCCTTATACATCTATAAATGTCATGTATGTATAAGCTAAAGATTTCACATAAAATGTAAGTTTGCTTTTTAATTTATTTTATATAGTGCAATAATTCAGCAGAGAGTTTGTACATTTAAGGAAAACTTACTCAGATCTACTCTATTTTAGTGTGCTGTAAACTCTTGGGTTTTGCCAATATTTAGTGTTGACAAAGTCGTAATGTAGAAACCAAAACTTTTTTAGAAGGCCTGAGGCATTGGTATCAATTATGCTTTTTAGAGAAACTCCTTCAAAAACAGATAAAAATTAGAAGTGTCGTTAATCTTAGATTACAGTGTGAAACTAAGGAATACCGCTGTTTCTGAAATACTTTGAAATTTCTTGTGTGTTCTGGATTTTTCAACTTACTTTACTCACCTTTTGAAACTAAAGAATCCTTTTAGTTTAGGGTTAAGTTGGAATCTGAAACTAATTATAATGTCTGTCAACTATATGAGTGATAATTTCTTTACATCTCATCTCATCTTTTTTTTTTTTAATTTTAAGGGAAAGTGTTTATTGGGGAAAACCCAGCAGACTGGAGGGAAGGGGCAAAGAGGGAAAAAGAGAGAGAGGGAGAGTGTAAGAGAGAGAGAGAGAGAGAGAGAGAGAGAGAGAGAGAGAGAGAGAGACAAGTGGGGGAGAGAAGAGGAGAACAGAGAGCATAGAGGAGAGAGAGAGAGAGAACCACATATTCAGGAACAGGTCCTTTTAAAATTATTCCGGAGGGCGGGCAGGGAAGCAGGAGCAGCAAATCCCATTAGGATGGGGGTGGAGCTTGACAACGGCAGTTGGGTCATGTGGCCACCTGGCTTCCAGCAATGGCAGCGGGGGCTAGAGCCTAGGATGGTGTCAGGGTATAGATTGCGCCATAGATAAAACTGTGCCATTTTCCCAACATTCCCCCCTTTTGTTTTTTATAAAGCAAGAGTTATATGGGAGTACATTAGTCCCAAAAGTCCAAGAAGGGTAGAGAGATGATGATCTGTCTTTAGAGCTATTTCCTGCTGATATGGGGCAATGAGGTACTCTTCATTGGCATGGGGTGATGTCTCAAGCTGTTGTCTGCTGGGTGGGGAGCCGAGTATATCCCTGTAGCAGCGTTTCGTTGATCGCCTGATTGCTGAAGGCCTTGGTTTATTCCTTTATCAAATCCTGTAAACACTTAAGCAGACATAGTAGTATAAAAGACAGGGTGCCGGCGCCGCAGCTCACTAAGCTAATCCTCTGCCTGCGGTGCCAGCACTCCGGGTTCTAGTCCCGATTGGGGTGCCGGTTCTGTCCTGGTTGTTCCTCTTCCAGTCCAGCTCTCTGCTGTGGCCAGGGAAGGCAGTGGAGGATGGCCCAAGTGCTTGGGCCCTGCACCTGCATGGCAGACCAGGAGGAAGCACCAGGCTCCTGGCTTCGAATCAGCACAGCATGCTGTAGCGGCCATTTGGGGGGTGAACCAATGGAAGGAAGACCTTTCTCTCTTTCTCTCTCACTAACTCTGCCTGTCAAAAAAAAAAAAGGGTGAGAATATCAACTGATGATCCTAAGAGTGGCATTAACTAGGTAATGAGAAGATTTCATAGAGGAGAGGAAATGAGAGGGGATCCCTGGATCCTTGTGAAGACAGTGTGATGGACGTGGTTTAAAGCTGATCCCAACCAAGACCGGGAGAAAGCCACTCATTTTCTGTGAGTAGTGAGGTTTGTCTATGGAGAAAATCCTGAACAATCATACAATATCAAGTTGGGGAGAGGACCATCAATATACACAGGTTGGGAGTAGAGTAATTGATGTTAGAGTAGAGGCTATGATTATAAAGGATTGAGGCCCAAGTTGGCTAGATACAAAGGACAGAGTCATTATTAGAGGACCTAAGAAAGGTGCTGTCTAAGCCATGAATAAGTTCTCTGATTGAGAGGCAAATAGAACCTGACAGAAGGGGCTTGATAATAATCAGGTGGATGGGGCACATCCTAAGGGAGATGTGAACCTCCTTGGGGAAGGCACCCTGTTGACTTCCATTATCTAGCTGTCCTGGGAGGATAGCTGGCCAGGTAAAGACAGGTGGCAACTCTAACAGGAAATGTACAGTTCTGCGTGCAATGTTACTGACCTTATTTGGCCATCCCCTCCACAGCAGTGGTCACTTTGGAAGGTGGGCCAAGTGAAGAGCTTTTCAGCTTGGAGCCAATGAGATCTGTGGCTCTGACCTGAAGTCCTTCAACTCCAGGGCAGTTCCATTTCCAGTGATCCAACTCTTGGCTGGCAGAGCTGCCAGGGCTCTTCATAAGCTGACTTCTGCTGAAGCCCAGGCTTTCCACATCAAAAGCCACTGCAGTGGACTGGTGTGTTGGGTCTCCTTGAGGGCAGATCACTGTACAGAGCTGCCTGTAATAGGCCTGCCATCTATCTTAATGTTGCTTCTTCTTCTTCTTCTTTTTTTTTTTTTTTTGAAAGGCAGAGTGGACAGTGAGAGAGAGAGATAGAGAGAAAGGTCTTCCTTTTTGCTGTTGGTTCACCCTCCAATGGCCACTGCGGCTGGTGCGCTGTGGCCGGCGCACCACACTGATCCGATGGCAGGAGCCAAGTGCTTATCCTGGTCTCCCATGGGGTGCAAGGCCCAAGCACCTGGGCCATCCTCCACTGCACTCCCTGGCCACAGCAGAGAGCTGGCCTGGAAGAGGGGCAACCACGACAGAATCTGGCACCCCGACAGGGACTAGAACCCGGAGTGCTGGCGCCGCAAGGTGGAGGATTAGCCTATTGAGCCACACCGGCTCCCTGTTAAGTTTTAAAGCAAAATGATGATAAACATATTTGCAGGGGCTGGCGCCGTGGCTCACTTGGTTAATTCTCTGACTGCAGTGCCAGCATCCCATATGGGTGCCGGGTTCTAGTCCCAATTGCTCCTCTTCCAGTCCAGCTCTCTGCTGTGGCCCGGGAAGGTAGTGGAGGTTGGCCCAAGTGCTTGGGGCCTTCACCTGTGTGGGAGACCAGGAAGAAGCACCTGACTCCTGGCTTCAGATTGGCATAGCTCTGGCCCTAGCAGCCATTTGGGGGGTGAACCAAGGAAGGAAGACCTTTCTCTCTGTCTCTCTCCATCACTGCCTAACTTAATCTGTCAAATAAATAAAAAAAGCAAAAAATATTTGCAAACCCAAGCTAGAAACTCTTTTCAGGTTAGAAGAGCAATATAAAATTCCTAAATAAAAACAATTAAATTTATTTTTATTTATTTGAAAGGCAGAGGGGGGGGAGAGAGAGAGAGAGAGAGAACAGAGAGAGAAAAAGAGAGAGAATTATCTTCCATTCACTAATTCACTCCTAAATGCTGGCAATAGCCAGGGCTGGGTGACTGGAGTTGGGGACCAGGTACTGGATCCAGGTCTCCCCCATGGGTGGCAGAAATCCAAATACTTGAACCATCAACTGCTGCCTCCCAGGTTGTGCTTTAACAGGAAGCTGGAATCTGAAGTGTAGCCAAGTCTCAAACCCCTGTCCTCTGATATGAGATGAAAACACTTCAACTGATGTACCAAAATCTGCCCAGTTCCTAATTTTTTATCCCTCTGAAGAGTTCATTTAGGCACACAGTGTTTTTAATTCAGATGTTTTTCTTTCCTGGCAAAATCTTTGTCTTTTAAATGCTTATCTTTTTATCAAATTTTGTTTTTAAATTGTGAACTAATTAAATTTGCTTAGATAAAGTTATAACCTAGACATCTGGTTCAAATACTTCAGCAAATTATAATTCTAGTTGTTCTACAATACTAGATAAGTTAAAGGGAACATGATTAGAGAATTTAGGGTGCCAGATTCTGTCCTGGTTGCTCCTCTTCCAGTCCAGCTCTCTGCTGTGGCCCAAGAAGGCAGTGGAGGATGGCCCAAGTGCTTGGACCCTGCACCTGCGTGAGAGACCAGGAGGAAGCACTTGGCTCCTGGCTTTGGATTGGCGCCGCATACCATCTGCAACACACTGGCCATAGTGGCCATTTGGGGGGTGAACCAACGGAAGGAAGACCTTTCTCTCTGTCTCTCTCTCTCTCACTGTCTAACTCTGCCTGTCAAAAAAAAAATTTTAAAAAACCCACAAGGATTTATTTTTTTCTCTAAAATGTTCTCCTCAATTTTTTAACATCTTCATGGAGGTATAATTGCCATAGATAACCTGGACCTACTTCAAGTGTAGTTTGCTAAGTGCTGGCATATATGTATTTCCAAGAACTGATCACCACCAATTAGGATAGGAAACAGGGGCTGGAGCTGTGGTGCAGTGGGTTAATGCCCTGGCCTGAAGTGCCAGCATCCCATATGGGCACCGATTCAAGGCCCAGCTGCTCCACTTCCAATCCAGCTCCTGTAATGGCCTGGGAATGCAGTAGAAGATGGCATAAGTCCTTGAGTCCCCACACCTGTGTGGAAGATCCAGAAGAAGCTCCTGGCTCCTTGCTTCGGATTGGCACAGTGCTGGCCATTGTGGCCAAATGGGGAGTGAACCAGCGGATGGAAGACCTCTCTCTGCCTCTCCTCTCTTTGTGTAACTCTGACTTTCAAATAAATAAATAAATCTTTAAAAAAAAAGGATAGGAAACATATCCTTTACCTCCTAAAAATGACCACTTGGTCATCATTCCTGCTGTCTTGCCTATTCTCAGGCCACACTACTCAGAGTTCTGTCTCTCTGGATTGGATTGCAGTCTGGAGTTTTATACTAATGGGATCATACAATATATATTATTTCCTAACTTGCATTCGGTATAATTGTTTTTTTTTTTTTTGACAGACAGAGTTAGACAGTGAGAGAGAGAGACAGAGAGAAAGGTCTCCCTTTTTCCCATTAGTTCACTCCCCAAGTGGCCGCTAAGGCCGGTGTGTTGCAACCGTTGCACTGTGCTGATCTGAAGCCAGGAGCCAGGTGCTTCCTCCTGGTCTTCCATGTGGGTGCAGGGCCCAAGCACTTGGGCCATCCTCCACTGCACTCCTGGGCCACAGCAGAGAGCTGGACTGGAAGAAGAGCAACTGGAACAGAATCTGGTGCCCCAACCAGGACTAGAACCCGGAGTGCCGACACCACAGGTGGAGGGTTAGCCTAGTGGGCCACGGAGCCGGCCATGATAATTTTTGAGCTTCATCGATTCTGTTGCTTGTATCAGTTGTTCATTCTTTATATTGCTGAATATATTTAATTGAATGGATATATTACAGTTGTTTATCCACTCAGGTGCTGAGGGAGTTTTGAGTAGTTTCCATCTTTTTGTGATTAGAAACAAAGCTGAAAACAATATTTATGTACAAGATTTTTTTTAGGAGCAGATCCTCTTTTCTTGTGTGAATATCTAGAATGAAATGGCAGAATCATATGGTAGGTATATTTTTTTTTTAAAGATTTTTACTTATTTACTTAGAAAGTCAGAGTTACACACACACACACACACACACACACACACACACACACCTTCCATCAACTGGTTCATTCATCAGATGGCTGAAACTGCCAGGACAGACCCATGCTGGGAGCCAGGGACTTCATTCAGATCTTCCACATGGGTGACATAGTTGGAAGGGGTCCAAACACTTGGGGCATTTTTCAACTGTTTTTCCCAGGCCATCAGCAGGGAGATGGACCGGAAGTAGAGCAGGCAGGGCACAAACGAGCACCTGTGTGGGATGCTGGCATGACAGGTGGCGACTTTATGTTCAAAGTCACAGCTCTGCTGAGTGTAGTTATATTTTTTAACATCAAAAGAAAATATCAAATGGTATCTCAATCTCTATTGTATCCACCTTCAGAGTATGGAATTCCAGATCTTTAACATCATTGTCAGGACTTAGTATGATCAATTTTTAAAAATTTAGTTATTCTTTTCAGCCAGATCTGAATGCCTTAAGGGCTGATTCTGAGGCCAGAGTGCTGTTTAAGACATCCGCCATTCTATCAGTCTGCTGTGCATCCCACTTCCCATGTTGGATCATTCTCTCCCTTTTTTATTCTATTGGTTAGTATTATTCAGACACTGGTCTTGTTTATGTGATCCCTTTGACTCTTAGTCCTATCATTATGATCAGTTGTGAACAGAAATTGATCACTTCAGTGAGATGGCATTGGTACATGCCACCTTGATGGGATTGTATTGGAATCCCCTGGTATGTTTCTAACTCTATCATTTGGGTCAAGTCAGCTTGAGCATGTCCAAAATTGTACATCTCTTCCCTCTCTTATTCCCACTCTTATATTTAACAAGGATCACTTTTCAGTTAAGTTTCAACACTTAAGAATAACTGTGTATTAATTACCAAATTCAACCAATAATATTAAGTAGAACAAACAAAAAAAATACTAAGAGGGATAAAATATTAAGTTGTTCATCAACAGTCAGGGCAAGGGCTGATCAAGTCACCGTTTCTCATAGTGTCCATTTCACTTGAACAGGTTTCCTTTTTGATGCTCAGATAGTTGTCACCAATCAGGGAGAACATATATTTTTCCCTTTGGGACTGGCTTATTTCATTCAGCATAATGTTTTCCAGATTCCTCCATTTTGTTGCAAATAACTGGATTTTGGATCCAGCTGAAAAGCCCATGAGAGTATTTCAAGCATGGAAAGCCAGGACACTCTGTCAAAAAAACAAAAAACAAACAACAAAAAACCTAAATGAAGGATCTCCGTGCGTGAGATCCCAGTGGAAGGAACGGGTCACCAAAGAAGGAGGTACCTTTCTCAGAAGGGAGGAGAGAACTTCCACTTTGACTAAGACCTTGTCTAAATATGAGAAGAGTCGGTGAACTCAAAAGGCTTCCATAGCCTTGACATCTCATGACAAGATCCTAGGGTGATTACTGATGCCATAAACAAGAGTGTCAATTTGTTAAGTCAACAACAGGAGTCACTGTGCACTTACTCCTCATGTGTGACCTCTGTCCTTAATGTGCTGTACATTGTGAATTAATGCTATAACTAGTACTCAAACAGTATTTTTCACTTTGTGTTTTTATGTGGGTGCAAACTGTTGAAATCTTTACTCATTATATACTAAACTCATCTTCTGTATATAAAGAGAATTGAAAATGAATCTTGATGTGAATGGAAGGGGAGAAGGAGCGGGAAGGGGGCGGGTTGCGGGCGGGAGGGAAGTTATGGGGGGGAAAGCCATTGTAATTCATAAGCTGTACTTTGGAAATTTATGTTCATTAAATAAATGTTAAAAAAATTAGTTATTCTAATAGGTGTCTACTGGGACTGTTTGTTGTGATTTTGTCTCGCATTTCCCTAATGGCTAATAATGATACTCAGTGTCTTTCCATGATTATTTACCACTCATCTTCTTTCATGAAGCGGCTTTTACTCATTTTGGAATAGAGTATTTCTTTTAATTGAGTTTAATAACTCTTTATATTCTGGTTGCAGTTTATCAGGTACATGCTTTTAAAGTGCTTTATTCCTGTGTGTAGCTTTCTCCCCACTAATGACATGTTTTGAAGAGCAAAATTTTCAATTTTGACAACTACAAGTTTTGTCCATATTTCTTTTTATCTTTGAAGGATCACTGTCTTTTGTAGCCTGATGTCCAGGATCTTAAGAACTATTTGCATGCTTTTGTGGGGATTCTCTTTCTGTCTTCACTTTGTTAAATTTGTTAAAATTGTTCCTTTTTACTACATCTTTACTTTCATTGAGAGTCTCCCTTCTATATTTAGAGATTCAAATATACCAATCAATAGTGAAAAATCCTTCCTTGGCACCTTGCTTCAGTTATAATTTGAGTTCTATTACTCATTTAAAAAATCTATTTCTGTGACTCTCTTATGTTGTACTTTATAAAAGTATTACTTTTGACAGTTTTATTACATAAATTTTTTACTATTGTTTTAATGTTCCCTTTGCACTCACATAGTATATTACATTTTTTTCTCCCAGTTTGATTTTTGAAAACAAATTTTATTTCTCTTGGAACATGATGTTAAAGACTAAAATTGGAAGACAATTTAATCTCAAATCCATGGGGAAAAGACACTACAGAAAATAATTTCTATACCACATGGGTTCTCTAGGTTGAATTAAGTGGTAATTAAGCTAATGGTAGATAATTAGGGGGTATATTATTTAATGTAAGTAATAGGTAAATAAAGTGATATAGATGATGTTCTATGTGAAGTTATTATTGATGGTGGTTGTTATCTGTGTGTGAAAGTGAGAAAATTAATAGGAAACTGGTGATATTAATGGCAATGATAATGATGAAAGGATTCTCTGGTTATTCTAGCCCCCCAAATTTTTTACTTCATTTTTTTATATTTATGCTCTTATTTTTATAGATTGATTTATTAATATAGCTTTTCAAAAAATGTACGTTGATCCTTTTCTCCTCCAATATCACTGTAAACTCATTGATTCTAGGTGCTGAATTAATTCCTGCTAGCTACTAGAAAGACTCTTTTCTGCTACCATTTGGGGTTCTTTAAGGAGTGCAGTGGAAACTGCTAATTCTCCAACTACATTCACTCTCTTCTTCCCCAGCTAGCCTCATTCTGCACCAGTACACTACATTTCAGCTCCGTTCTGTAGTTAAGTCTGGCCATGGAAACAGTTGTCATCCATGGAATGTGAGAAGTGAGGTATCCCAACTCTGCATCTGGGCCTTGAGTCGTTAGCGTGCCTCCTCCAGATGCTCTTGTTCACTCCCACAGGCTGCAATGCAGCCATGAGAGACACTCAGCTTTTAGCTGCAGATGAAGGCAATGTCTTGGGAAAGCTTGGCACCCGAATCACTGCAAAGAGCAGAACCTGCCACTGATTTGGACCATTCGCTTTGAGACTTGCATGTGAAAGAAATCCACACTGTTATTCTTTGAGCCTCTGTATTACAGAGACCTCATTACAGCAGCCCAGCTCTCACCGTAACCAGTGTGCTGGGCCTGTCGCTGCCTTACCCAGAGGCCCAGTTGTTGAGCTCCCCTATTACTGGTGACTGCATGAGCTTTATTTACTAGCTTGGCCCTAATGTTTGCAACTCTTCTTTCCTCCTTTCCTTCTTGCCTATTTGCCTACCTTCCTGCTTCCCTTCTTTTCTTTTTTATTTGAAAGGCCAAGGCAGAGGGGTAGAGAGTGAGAGTGAGAGAGAGAGAGAGAGAGAGAGAGAGAGTCTCACATCCTCTGGTTCACTCTCCAAATGCCTACAACAACCAGGGCTAGAACTCAAACTGGGTCTCCCTTGGGAGTGGCAGGGACCCAATCACTTGAACCATCAGCTGCTACTTGCCAGGGTACACATTAACAGGAAACTGGAATGGGGAGCGGGACCTAGAATTGAACCCAAGCACTCTGATATGGGATACAGCAGTCCCAATTGGCATCTTAATCACAACTCCCTGATATTGGTAATTCTGCCTCTGAGCTTTCTCTCTTTTCTTGATTCTCCATATTAGTAGGCAGAATTTTAGTGTCTATTCTAACTCCCCTATATTTTGCAATTTATTTATAAATAATAAATTTATTACACATATTTTGCAATTTATTTATAAATAATAAATTTATTACATATATTTTGCAATTTATTTATAAATAATAAATTTATTACATATTTTTGAGTACCTGCTAGGAATGCTGTTCTGAGTTGAATTATATCTCCCTCTAAATTTATATTTTGAGGTCTTGATTCCAAGTATATCAAAATTTGAACTTATTTGGAGACAGGATCTTTAAAGAGGTAATCAAATTAAAATAAATTCATTAGGGTGGTCCCTGATGACAAATGACTGCTGTCCTTATAAAAAGAAAACATTTGGGGACAGAAATGCACATAAGGAAACCATTATGCAAAGGTTAAATTAGTGATCAGGGTGATGGCTCTACAAGACCAGGAGTGGCAAACATTGCCAGTAATCCCCTAAAACGTACATGAGAAGCACCAACCAGACTCTCTCTCACTACCCTCAGAAAGAAACAACCCCGGAGCCAGCACCATGGCTCAATTGGTTAATCTTCTGCCTGCGGTG
Source organism: Sylvilagus floridanus (assembly GCA_949820135.1). Lineage (NCBI taxonomy): Eukaryota > Metazoa > Chordata > Mammalia > Lagomorpha > Leporidae > Sylvilagus > Sylvilagus floridanus. The sequence goes on from OX463236.1 coordinate 158,493,946, forward strand.
CTGGCATCCCATATGGGCGCCGGGTTCTAGTCCCAACTGCTCCTCTTCCAGGCCAGCTCTCTGCTGTGACCTGGGAGGGCAGTGGAGGATGGCCAAAGTGCTTGGGCGCCTGCACCCACATGGGAGACCAGGAAGAAGCACCTGATTCGGATCGACATAGCTCCAGCTGTAGCAGCCATTTGGGGAGTGAACCAATGGAAGGAGGACCTCTCTCTCTCTCTCTCTCTCTCTCTCTCTCTGTCTATAACTCTACCTGTCAAATAAATACAAAAATAGAAAATAAAAAAAGAAAGAAACAGCCCTGCTGATACATTGATTCTGGACTTCCTGTCCAGAACTGAAAGACAATAAATATGTTGTTTAAGACACCTAGTTTGTGGCACTTTGTTACAGCCTTAGCAAACCAATTCCATCATCTAGGGAATCAGTGATAAGTGGGATGTTAACATGAATTCAGATAAACAGAGCTGTAGAGGTATGGCGATGTGCTCAAAAGGCAAACTCCTCATTAACTGAAGGGCTGGGGTAGCTGAAGATTTTTGTCCATACTGTTTTTTGCAAGGTGTTTCCATGCCAAATATTGTATATTGGAGACAAAGACAGGAAAGATATAGGCCCTACCTCTAAGGAACATAAAATTGTGGTAAATTTCCAGGGATTAGAAAGCTTGATTTTTTCATACTAATGCCAAGTATATCAGTTGGAAAAAGGCATACATGTGCACAGATTTTTAGAAGTGTAAATTGATGCAATCTTTTCCAAGTACATATTGGCAATACTTAAAGTGTACATGCCTAAAACATGGTAGACTCAAATACTCTACTAAAACCATACTGACATGATAGTTCAGAGATGAAAACAATATAAACCCACAAGAATATAAAGAATAAGAAAGAAGGTGGCAGATAAGAAGTATTAAAATTTTGGAAGAAGGAAAGCAGATGGGGAAGTGGTAAGTGAGGTCATAAAACAAATGCCTGCAAACCACTAAAAAACAAGATGATTAACTTTAAAGAAACCTTGGAAGGTTGAGTAATGCGAGGCACCAAGTACTTCTGAAGGGAGGAGAAGAAAATTAGGGCTGAGAGGTATTTGAAAGTCTCTACACAGGAGCAACACTCTCTTTAATACCCCCTTATCCTACCCCTCCTCTCCCTTGCCCAGGAATCTTACTGCTGGAACAGTAGAACCAGAAAACTTCAAACTCAGTGGTAGTGAGGATAATGGAGGTGAAACACAGTGATATTGAGACCAGGACCATTAAGTGAAAGTCTACACATTTGTTCTCCCTTTGCCAGTCTGAAGAATTTGTCTTTGGACTGGATGTCTTTGGAGGGAATGATCTGTAGGTACTGATACTGGGGAGCTTTGCCATGAAATTTTTTTCTTAAAAGATTTATTTATTTGAAAAGCAGAGTTACAGAGGGAGAGAGAGAGAGAGAGAGAGAGAGAGAGAGAGAGAGAGAGAGAGAAAGAAAGAGAAGCCTTGCATCCACTGGTTTACTTCCCAAATGGCTACAATGGCTGGAGCTGGGCCAATCTGAAGCCAGGAGCCAGGAGCTTCTTCTGAGTCTCCCACACTGGTGCAGGGGCCCAAGAACTTGGGCCATCTTCTACTGCTTTCCCAGGCCATAACAGAGAGATGGATGGGAAGTGGAGCAGCTGGGACTTGAACCAGCGCTCATATGGGATGCCTGGCACTGCAGGGGTTGCGGCCTTATCTGCAATGCAAAACATTGGCCCCATCATGAAATATTTTGATCCCAACCCTCTGACCAACGTAAAATGAAGCCAATCACTAAACTCCACCCTCATGCACAGAGTTTCCAATCATATCCTCATTGCCTTGATCTTAAATGTGAATGAACTGCAAAAGGTCACCAAGCATCTACCCAAATGAAGGATCAAAATCACCTCACATAAAATAAAACAAAGGATGGGAATAAGAGACAAGGAAAGGAATAGAAGAAAATGAAAAGCAGAAACCAATAAAAATCCCCAAATCAATGGCTTTAAAGAGAAGAGATATTGCATGAAAACCACAAAAATAGAGATGCACATACATATGGGCATTCAGAGGGCAAGAAGTAACCAGAAATTTTAAAACAGGGTGCAGGAAAAAACTCTGACTATTGACTTTACTAAAAATTACAATGGAATTAAAAAGATGAGAGAGAACTATGTTTAGGCAGTGAGCAAGGTGATTGGATAGGAAAGAACAGAATGAGAACAGCTGTTTTTCATTGAAAACTTTGTAACTGTTGTCTTTTGATAAAATAAAATTACAAAAACACAAAGTAATAAGAATAGAAACTATTAAGACTCTTAAACTGAGTGTTCTTAATTATTTTAGTATTGGGATGAATTTTGTAGTTTTCTCTATTGCAGTAGCTTTCCAAGTTGGAAGGAAAATGAGAGGCCAGGACAATGAGAGAATTCCACACATAGACCTCAGAAACAGTCTTTGGTAAACAAGAAATGTCTCAGTCTCTTGGCAAGGAAAGACAAGGGCTTGCTCTGAGACATCCAGGTATCCTGATGTGTTCTGACCTTGGGAATGTTTGAGCAATAAGGGGATTATAGATACGAGGTCAGCACTCAAGAGAGATGATTAATGATTACTTCCAGAATGTATTCATATTATAATATATGCTAAAATAGTCAAAATTAGTACACAGACACTTGTTATGGGCTGAATGCATTCCCCCCATATTCAAATGCTGAAATCTTCACTTCCAGTGTGGCTTGTAAGTCTCAATTGGAATTCTAAGGAAGTAATTAAAGATACATTAGATCATAAGGGTAGGGCCTTGATATCATAGGATTATCATTCTTATAAAACAGAGGCATCAGAATGCCCTCACTTCAAGAAATACAGAGGAAAGGGTGCAAGAAGACACCAGGAAGGGTAGCTGTCTACAACTCAGGAATTAAACCCACGCCAGAAACTGACACTGCAGGACCTTAATTTGGGACTTCCAGCCTCCAGACTGTAAGAAAATAAGCTTTCCCACCACATCGTTGGTATTTTGTAGGACATCTCGAGGAGATTAATATAATGTATTACATTACATAAAATTAAATTAAAACTGAAAATAAAATGCAGTTGCCTTTTGATGAAGCGAATTTCCTCGTCTGGTCCTTAAAATAACCAACCTACTCCAGAAGTTGGCAAGAATTGAAGCCAAATCTTGTCCACTATTTGTTGTTATACAGTCTATGAGCCATGAGGGTTTCTAGATTGTGAATGATTGAAAAAATTACAAAGAATAATGTTTCTGTGAAATGAGACTATTATGTGAAATTGAAATTTTAATGATCATAAATGAAGCTTCAAAAAGCACAGCCATACCCATTTATAACATATTGTTTATGACTGCTTTTTGGTACAATGGCATGGTTGACTAACTGTCACAGAGATTGTATTGACTATGGAACTGAAAATATTTACTACTCGCCATCTAGGAAAATGTTGACTTACAGTGTAGAACATCTGAGTGAAACATCTGTTAGATTCTTGTATTTTTCCCAATCTTTTACTGTTGTCTTGCCCACATTTAATTTGACAGCAATATTTTTAATGTCTCAACTTCATTTGGCCTTTCCAAAGTAAATTGGAAATTGGTTTTCACAGAAAATGCTTTTTTCACACTTCTAGTTTGAAAATTTCAAAAATATTTAACCAAGTTACATAATTGTAAAAAACAAGTACAACTGGGATAAACAGTTTGGTATCCAACAACTGATTCCTGGTAAACAACTCAACATATAGGAGCAGAGGAACACTGACACGCCCAGAGAACTGTGGAATTTGAGTACGCTGTGGGCATCACCAGTGTGTTTTATGGAGGCAGAGTATGGGCTCATGTGGTGAGTGGTTTGGATGGTAGTTATAACATAATTATAGTCCAGTTGTTTCGGATGCCTGGTTTTGTTTCCCCAGCTCAAGAATAAACTGTTCAAGAGCAGGGATCATAGTTCCACTCTTTTGTAAACTTCCAATTGTGGAGCATGAAGTTGAGCACATGATAAATGTTCAATACATATCTCTTGAGAGGTTAGATGACGAAGCTTCTACCAGCCAAAGTGACAATTCCTGGGATAAGTCAGTTCTCAGCCACATAGGAGGGTTTGCTCAATCACTGATTTTGTGATGATGAATTTTTTTTTTTTTGCCATTTTCCCAAATGACATGTCAGTTTTCATGATTCATTTTTATGTTTTCTCGTCCATCTCTTCAACGTTGGGCTTTTGCCTAAGCAGCAAATTTCACAGAAATCTCTCCTGTTGGAATTGCTGATGTGAAAGAAGACTGTAAGGTTCAAATGACCTCATAGTGCATAAAATGATGTGAGTGAAAGTCAAGAATACTATTTTTTTTGTTCAAGCAAAAAGATGAGGATATTATGAAAAACTTGCTCAATTTTTGGTGAGAAGGAAGTACTTACTGCCGACTGCCTTGAATTTGAGTTATAAGATGTCATTAATATTGACAATAAAAGAGAATCATTTTAGAAGGTCATGTATTATGTGTAATCTGTATAAATCTTGCTTTAACTATTTTCATTTTTGGCTTACCCAGGAGTATGATAAAAAATCTGTAGTAGTATAGTCAAGTTTAAATTGCCTTTTTATTTTAAGAGAAAAATGCCTTAGGATTAAAAATTAACCCAACATTTTGTAACATTTTAGTGTATAATTAATGTCAAAAAATGAATATTTATAATTTAGTATTGGAAGCATTCATAGGAATTTTGATATTTTTTAAATTTTATCTAGATTTGCCCTGTAATTGTAGAAAAGTATTTATTTTTATAATTTACCTTCTTTTGTAAAAGCTGGATAAAATTATGTATATCTGTTCTACCCACATAATTAGAATGTTGCAAAGATGCTTAAACTTGGTCTCACAGTAGCATTTGTGCCTTTGAGATTAGTGATGTTTATCAATTAACATTCTTATATAATTGATACCCTGGTGCCCACTCTGCTAGTATTTATCTGTGTGAATTTGATTATATTTAAATTTCTTTGTGCTCAGTTTTCTCATTAGTAAAGAAAGTCTGTTTAATTTGATTATTTCTAGTTCCTTGGGCTCAAAACTACCTGGTTGTAAAAAAAGCTTTTGCACATTGTACTTTTTAACTTCTCTTTAAAAAGTTCCCAATTAAGCGGCTGCTGCTTTGGCATAGTAGGCTAAGCCTCCACCTGTGGCACTGGCATCCCATTTGGGCACTGGTTTGTGTCCAAGCTGTTCCACTCCCAATAGAGTGCCCTGCTAATGTGCTTGGGAAAACAGTGGAAGATGGCCTAAGTGCTTGGGCCCCTGCGCCCATGTGGGAGACCCGGAAGAAGCTTCTGGCATCGAATTAGCCCAGCTCTGGCCATTGTTGCCATTTGGGGAATGAACCAGTAGATAGAAGACCTTTTTCTCTGTATCTCCCTCTCTGTATGTAACACTGCTTCAAATAAATAAATGAAGTCTTAAAAAATGCCCAAATATACAGTATTGCTACATTTATACTTATTAAGCTTTCATGCCTATATTTTGCATCTACGGCTGTCCATTCCTGGGGTTCTGAACTGGAGATTCAACCTACTACAGATCAAAAATAATTAAAAAAAAAATACACTTGTACTGAACAAGTATAGACTAAACAAAACAGTACAACTACTTAGGTAGCACTTACACTATATAAAGTATTGTTAAGTAATCCAGAGATGATTTAAAGTATGTGGGAGGATGTATTAAGTTCTATGCAAAAAATGTTATGCTCCTTTGTTTCTAAGCAAGAAAAAAGATAGAAAGCTGACACTTTACCTCTAGCAAAAACAAAAAATTTTGTATATCCCCTCTGATTAAGTCACTAAAAGATCTTTGTTACCCTATCTCATGATTTCCCACTTTTGGGGTCCCTAGGGGTGAGAAGTGTCTCTCCAGTGCATACCTTCTCTGCCTGATTTTCCATTTGATGACTGGTAGGGGCTGAGGCAGAGGAAATGGCTCAGTGAAGAATGTGAAATAGGTATGCCCAGTGGGCCCAGAATTAAGGCGTCTCACTACCCATTGCAGGACCTGTCAAAAAGGAGGGGCTCCAACAAAGGCAGTGGCTGCCCTGCTCAGGAAGGTGAGAGCACAGGGAAGCAGGGAGAAGTCTAACTAGGTGAACAGGCTCCCTGCCGAGGAGAAAAAGAAGGGCAAAGTTGAGCAGGCCAAGCCCTGTCATTCTTTCTCTGTTTACAAATCTTCTAAGTCAGTCCACTTCTTCAGAAGAGAGTAAAAATGAGAAATGGAGGAGAACCAAGGCTGTGCTTACAGAAAATCACCAGGAAGAGGGAAAAGATGTTTCCTCTAAATCTGCAAGCATAACCACTACTAGCCATATTCTCTAGAAATAAACTTGCATACATTTTAAAAATATTAGAAAATGCCAAGATATGTCGCGAAAAGTAATTGAATATAACTTTTCAAGTAGATTTGTTTATAATGAAACTACTTGGTTTTACATTTGTAGATGCTCTTTGCAAAGATTTGTGTGCATGTATTTAACATTTACCTTCAGCATGAGCTGTGTTAAGGTTACTATTGCTTACTTTGACATTTTAGTTTTAACATTTCTGTCTGGAAAATTTTTAAAAACACTTGGCTTCAAAGGAGCTAAAACACATTTCCCCCACAATGTGAATCTGAGTTCACATAAGTGTTTTAGGGAAACCGTCACAATTGGTGTTGAAGGTTCCTGAAACAATGTTTGAGATTATGGTCATTTGAGAATTAAAACTCACTTGTGGCAATTGCTTCCATGAAATACAAATTGATGTACAATGCAGAGTGTAGTTTGATGGAATGAGAATGTTAGAATTTTCAAAATGGCTAGATAAAGTTCTACAATTAAATAGTTAGAAAAAGAACAAAATAGACACAATGTTAGATACAGTTTTTGATAACAGCAAGTTAGAAGTTACAAGTAAGTAGATTTCATTTCAACACAGATGAACATCCTAATGGCAAGAGCTATCCAAGACAGAAATGGGCTGCTGCAGTTCAAAGCTGTTAAGCCACTTGGTGATGGTACTTGAGGGGGATTCACTCATGCTTAAGTTTTTCTGGATGACTTACAGATTCTCTTGGAACTGAATCATGTAATGAAGTAAACCTTTTCTAAATTCTTTCCTTTTATACTAGTTAATAGAATGTAGTAAAACTACCTAGTATGTCGCTGCTTCCAATAATGGTAAGACCCAAGGATGTTTAAAATTGGTTAAAAAAAAGAGAGTCATTTGAATTTTTTTATAAATGAGATGTTGACATCCATATCTATTTTATAAATATATATATTTTTAAATCTTGTATTTTTTACTATTGCTTTGCTATTTCTGAAAATTGTTTATGTGTTTTACTTTTTAGATATCATTATACCTGACTGAAGTTGTATTGACATAATTGTTTAAGTGATTCTAAACTTTACAGGAAGAAGCTCATGTGAAATAGTTACCCAAAGAATAGACAGTATTAATTTGCAAGCCTGGTCCTGAGGATTTGCTAAGTGGATGGGTTCCAGTGAATTGGTCATAATTTATAAACTAACCATAGCTTCATATTACTTAGATGGACGGAGCACCTCTAATACACCATCCTGGAGACAACAATAGTTAGGGTGCACAATTGGAGTTAGGCTTCACTAGACACACATTTCCTGTCCAACCCGTCTCTGAGGGATGAAATCCTTGTACCTCCCTATACTGAGTTCATCTTTTGTGTGTATTGCTTTACGTATGTAAAGGTTAAAGAAAATAATGTTTTTTAAGATCTGTAAGGAAAAATGGTTGCTAGATTCTTGGTTATTTAAGATTTTAATGCCAACCAAGCTTGTTCTGTTCTTCTTTGCTCTGTGCTTTCATGCGCTGTTTTGAGTGGATGGCTTGTTAAACCCTCAGTTCCATCATCAGCTTTGAGTCCTGTTTCTATGCCAAGGAGCTTCTGAACTCTTCAAGTGCTCTTTTGGTTGGAAGATAAAGAGTTTTAAAATCTCAATCTATGGTCTAAAGAGAAAAACATCTTTTCTTGTCAGTGGTTATGCTAATACAAAATTTTCCACATTATCCTGTACAATTAAATTATTAACTCTTTGCATGTCTCAGGGCCAACATTGTGAACCTGAATGTTCACTTATTAATGTAAAAATGTTGTCATGGAAACCAAGATATGGCTTCCAACCTCAGACAATTTAAGGTCACATCTCAGAGCATGTACAAATTGTAATGTGTTCACAATTGGCAACAGTAATGGAAACAACGGAGTATGTGGTAGAGGACATTTTCTCTGCTATAGGATTGATGAAAATGTCAGTATGTAAGAAAGCACTTCAAAGATGCCATAGAAAAGTAGCAGTGGGTATTTGGCTTAGTAGTTAAGATGCTACTTGGGATGCCTTGGATCCTGTATCAAAGCGCCTGGGTTTGAGTCCCAGCTCCATTCCTGGTTCCAGGTTCCACTAATGTACACTTGGGGAGGCAGCACATGAAAGCGCAAGTATTTAGGTCCCTGCTACCCGAGTGGGAGACCCGTGAGTTCTGGGCTCCTGGCTTTGTTTGCGTGCAGCACTGGCCATTGCAGGCACTTGGGGAGTGAACCAGTAGATGGACACTCTGTCCATCTCCCCTTTCAAAAAAAAAAAAAAACCTTTGTGAAAAGGGAGATTAAAAAATAAGTTTATTTTGGTGCAAAATAAATTGGAAAATTCACACTTTTTTGGTAATGCATTTTCCATGAAATTTCTGTAGTCCCCTGTTAGTGTATACATTCAGAGGAATAAAGGACAGGGGGATGCATAAAGTCTATGAACATTTATCTTTCTATGCTCTCAAGTCTGTAAGGATCCATCATCCAAATGATATTAACTTGAACATCCCCAAACATTATTAGATCGAACAAAATGAAGCAATCATTTATGTAGTTTACAACAGTCAGCATCGGTAATTTCATGTGATTTAACCTAATAAAAATATCCGCCTTAGTTTTGTATTACTGAATAACAAATGATCACACATTTAGCAGCTTAAACAACTCTCTTGGTATCTCACATTTTAGTGTATAGAAAGTCTGGGTGGGCCACTCTGGCTTCTCTGATTAGAGTCTCTAAAGTTGAAATCATGGTGGGCTGGCTCTTATCTGGAGGCTCTGGAGAAGATGCTATCCTAAGCTCTGTTAGACTGTTAAAGAATTCAGCTCCTTGTGGTTGTGCCAGAAGATGTTCTCAGACAATAGAACTGACTCTTCCTGATCCTTGCATGTGGCTCTTGCTATTTGAATCTTTCCTCTGGCATTAGCCCAAGAAAGCTGTTTGCTTTTAAAGGGTTCATATGATAGGAATAGGCCCACCCAGATAATGAGGTTTTTGATAACTCAAAATCAAATTGATTAGTAGCTTAATTACACCTTCAAAGTCCCTTTTGCCACATAATGTGTCAAAATCAAAAACGTCTTGAGAGTTGTGAAGCAAAGTAGCTAAGAATAGAGTGTGGACTGAAAGGTCAGGCCACCATAAAATACACCAAACAATGGAGTAAAGAGAAGGTTTATGGTCAGGTAGGGGAAACCTGACAGGTAGCCTCCCCATGCATGCGAGAACAATAGCCTGTACTGGGAGAATAGGTCTTTCTTTTTTAATTTATTTTTTTATTTAGTAAATATAAATTTCCAAAGTACAGTTTATGGATTACAATGGCTTCCATCCCATAATCTCCCTCCCACTCACACCCCTCCCATCTCCTTCTCCCTCTCCCATTCCATTCACATCAAGATTCATTTTCAATTATCTTTATATACAGAAGATCAATTTAGTATATATTAAGTAAAGATTTCATCAGTTTGAATCCACACAGAAACACAAAGTGTAAAATACTGTTTGAGTACTAGTTATAGCATTACTTCACATTGGACAACACATTAAGGACAGATCCCACTAGAGACGTAAGTACACAGTGAATTTGACACTCTTGTTTATGGTGTCAGTAATCTCCCTAGGTTCTAGTCATGAGTTGCCAAGGCTATGGAAGCCTTTAGAGTTTGCCGACTTCGATCTTATTCCAACAGGGTCATAGTCAAAGTGGAAGTTCTCTCCTCCCTTCAGAGAAAGGTACCTTGTTCTTTGATGGCCCCGTTCTTTCCACTGGGATCTCACTCACAGAGATCTTTCATTTGGGTCTTCTTTTTCTTTTTTTTTTTTTTCCCCAGAGTGTCTTGGCTTTCCATGCCTAAAATACTCTCATGGGCTCTTCAGCCATGTCTGAATGCTTTAAGGGCTGATTCTGAGGCTAGAGTGCTATTTAGGACATCTGCCATTCTATGAGTCTGCTGTGTATCCCCCTTCCCATGATGGATCGTTCTCTCCCTTTTTGATTCTATCAGTTGGTATTAGCAGACACTAGTCTTGTTTGTGTGATCCTTTTGACTCTTAGACCTATCAGTGTGATCAATTGTGAACTGAAATTGATCACTTGGACTAGTGAGATGGCCTTGGTACATGCCACTTGATGGGATTGTATTGGAATCCCCTGGTATGATTCTAACTCCACCATTTGGGGCAAGTCCGATTGAGTATGTCCCAAATTGTACATCTCCTCCCTCTCTTATTCCCACTATTACATTTAACAGGGATCACTTTTCAGTTAAAATTTAAACACCTAAGAATAGGTCTTGTATAGCTTTGCAGAGGTAAGGAAGTGGGAGCAGCGAATCCCATTAGGGTGGGGGTGGAGCTGACACTTGTGATTGGGGCATTTGGTCACCTGACTTCTAGTAAGCCAGGCTGGGCTTAGAATGAAACTTATTGTACAAAATGGTGACAGGGCCAGCGTCTATGGTGGTACCACAGATAAGACTATGCCATTTACTAACATAGACTGGAGAATCAGATGATCTGGGTTCCAGGCTTGATCACTGATTATATGACATTGGACAAGTTTTCTGGACCTCTCTGTGTTTCTGTGAAACAACTATTATCTTCAATAAATTACCTTGTCCAGTGGATTAAATGAGATAATCCATGAAAAGCAGTTAGTACAATGGTTGACAAATGGGACCATTTATTATTATTGGAGGAAAGCAAGATAGAAGAAGGATGTGAAAGGGAATTGACATAAGCAGAGTGCCAAGAAAGGGATTGATAGGTGTAGTCGATGGGTATTAAAGTTCAGTTAGGAGGCATAAGTTCTGATGTTCTATTTATTGCACAGAATGGTGCTGATGGGAAACAATATTGTACTAAATACTTCAAAACAGCTAGAAGATTTTCAATGTTTCTACCACAAATAAGTGATAAATGTATAAGATAAGGGAGGTGCTGAATACCCATCAATTACTATACAGTACAGGCCTATATTAAAACATCATACTACATCCCGTAATATTTCAATTTAAAACCAAACGAAAAGGTGACAATCTAACAATAAAATAAATCCAATTGAATTTTTGAACCAGGGAAGGGGGCATATATTCATTCGAAGTTATAGAAAAATTACCAATAAAATGTCTTTATTTGGATAGTGAAAAGGACCAGTAGCCATCCATACATTCTGCTTGTGGGTAAACACCAAGTCTATATAGTTTCAAATTCTTAACAATTAAGAAAACAAAGATTTCAACCATAAAGGCAGACTGGGTCAACAAGTGCCTGTGCTGTGTTCGATAAGTAGGCTTTTTTTCTGATAAATCAGGCTTACACAGATATACTTGTCTGAATATCCACCTAGTTTAGGAAGGAGCCTTGCATGAGCTTTTTCATTATCATCTGACTGGCCCAAATGCCTTGACCAGTGGCTCCCATCATAATTAAGCTAAGATGATTAACAACTGACAGATAAGGCTCAAACTCCAGTCAGAAGAAAGAGAAAGCACCATAACCATGCAGATCACCTATCCAAAACCCAAAACAAAAACAAAAACAAACTAACTAAACAGAAAAACAATCCAGTCCATTCTGCTATCAACTTTCTATTATGAATTTCTTCTTCAAGAGGCTGGACCTAGGTACCCAATCAGGAGATCAAGTAACAAGTAGTTTTTTAACTAATCAAATATCATTTCTTTTTCAATATACTACTCTGTGATGATAGAGAATACATGGAATTTTCACTGAAGAACCCTTCTCTCTCCATTTTTTTCTTTCTTTTCTTTTTTTATCTATATTACTTCAGTTTTTTTTTTAAAGCTTTTATTTAAAGAATGTAAATTTCCAAAGTACAGCTTATGGATTACAATAGCTTCCCCCCCCCATAACTTCCCTCCCACCCGCAACCCTCCCCTTTCCCACTCCCTCTCCCTTTCCATTCACATCAAGATTCCTTCTCAATTCTCTTTATTTATTTTTTTTTTTGACAGGCAGAGTGGACAGAGAGAGAGAGACAGAGAGAAAGGTCTTCCTTTTGCCGTTGGTTCACCCTCCAATGGCCGCCGCGGCCGGCGCGCTGCGGCCGGCGCACCGCGCTCATCCGATGGCAGGAGCCAGGAGCCAGGTGCTTTTCCTGGTCTCCCCATGGGGTGCAGGGCCCAAGCACCTGGGCCATCCTCCACTGCACTCCTGGGCCACAGCAGAGGGCTGGCCTGGAAGAGGGGCAACCGGGACAGAATCCGGCGCCCCGACCAGGACTAGAACCCGGTGTGCCGGCGCCGCAAGGCGGAGGATTAGCCTGTTGAGCCACGGCGCCGGCCCTCAATTCTCTTTATATACAGAAGATCAGTTTAGTATATATTACATAAAGATTTCAACAGTTTGCCCTCACATAGCAACACAAAGTGAAAAATACTGTTGGAGTACTAGTTATAGTATTAATTCACAATGTACAGCACACTAAGGACAGAGATCTTACATGATATATTTTTTAAAAGATTGATTAATTTTCTACGCAATTTCCAATTTAACACCAAGATTTTTTTTCATTTTCAATTATCTTTATATACAGAAGATCAATTCAGTATATATTAAGATTTCATCAGTTTGAATCCACACAGAAACACAAAGTGTAAAATACTGTTTGAGTACTAGTTATAGCATTACTTCACATTGGACAACACATTAAGGACAGATCCCACTAGAGACGTAAGTACACAGTGACTCCTGTTGTTGATTTAACAATTTGACACTCTTGTTTATGGCATGAGTAATCTCCCTAGGCTCTAGTCATGAGTTGCCAAGGCTATGGAAGCCTTTAGGGTTTGCTGACTTCGATCTTATTCCGACAGGGTCATAGTCAAAAGTGGAAGTCATAGTCAAAGTGGAAGTTCTCTCCTCCCTTCAGAGAAAGGTACCTTGTTCTTTGATATCCCCGTTCTTTCCACTGGGATCTCACTCGCAGAGATCCCTCATTTAGGTCATTTTTTTTCCACTTTCTTTCTTTTTTTAAAATTTATTTTGAAAGGCAGAGTTATAGACACACACACACACACACACACACACACAGAGAAAGAGGTCTTCCATCAGCTGTTTCATGCAAAATGGCTGCAACAGCTGGAACTGGGCCAATCTGAAGCCAGGAGCCTAGAGTTTCTTCCTGGTCTCCCACATGGGTGCAGGGGCCCAAAGACTTGGGCCAACTTCCACTGCTTTCTCAGGATATAGCAGAGAGCTGGATCAGAAAAGGAGCAGCTGGGAATCAAACCGACCCCCATATGGGATTCTGACACTACAGTGGCTTTATTTTTTAACTTTTATTTAATATAAATTTCAAAAGTACAACTTTTGGATTATAGAGGCTTTTCCCCCCATAACATCCCTCCCACCCACCTACAACCATCCCAACTCCCACTTCCTCTCCCAACCCATTTTCCATCAAGATTCATTTTCAATTATTTTTATATATAGAAGATCAACTTAGTATATATACTAAGTAAAGTTTTCAACAGTTTGCACCCACACAAAAACACAAAGTGTAAAGTACTGTTTGAGTAGTAGTTTTACCATTAATTTGCATAGTATAACACATTAGGGACAGAGCTCCTATGTCTGGAGTAGTTGCACAGTGACTCCTGTTGATGTTTTAACAATTGACATTCTTATTTATGATGTCAGTAATCACCTGAGGCTCTTGTCATGAGCTGCCAAGGCTATGGAAGCCTTTTGAGTTCACAAACTCTGACCTTATTTAGACAAGACCATAACAAAGGGGAAATTCTCTTCTCCATTCACAGAAAGGTACCTCCTTCTTTGATGACCCATTCTTTCCACTGGGATCTCACTCACAGAGATCTTTTATTCAGGTTTTTTTATTTATTTATTTTTTTTAGCCGCAGTGTCTTGGCTTTCCCTGCCTGAAAGACTCTCATGGGCTTTTTAGCTGGATCTGAATGCCTTAAGGGCTGATTCTGAGGCCAGAGTGCTGTTTAGGACATCTGCCATTCTATGAGTCTGCTGTGTATCCTGCTTCCCATGTTGGATCATTCTCTCCTTTTTAATTCTATCATTTGTTATTAGCAGACACTTAATCCTATCATTATGATCAATTATAAACTGAAACTGATCACTTTGACTAGTGAGATGGCATTGGTACATGCCACCTTGATGGGACTGAATTGGGATCCCCTGGCATGTTTCTAGCTCTACCATTAGGAGTAAGTCTGAGTGAGCATGTGTCAAACTATACATCCCCTTCCCCACTTAATCTCACTCTTATATTTAACAGGGATCATTTTTCAGTTAAATTTAAAGAAATAAGAATAATTGTGTGTTCATTAAAGAGTTCAACTAGTGGTATTAAGTAGAACAAAAAACTACTAAAAGAAATAAAATAGTAAACTGTCCCTCGACAGTCAGGACAAGAGCTGCTCAAGTCATTGTTTCTCATAGTGTCCATTTCACTTCTACAGATTTCCTTTGAGGTGCTCAGTTAGTTGTCACAGATCAGGGAGAACACATGATATTTGTCCCTTTGGGACTGGCTTATTTCACTCAGCATGATGTTTTCCAGATTCCTCCATTTTGTTGCAAATGACTGGATTTCATTTTTTTTAACCACTGTATAGTATTCTATAGAGTACATATCTCATAATTTCTTTATCCAGTCATCTGTTGATGGGCATTTAGGTTGTTTCCATGTCTTAGCTATTGTGAATTGAGCTGCAATAAACATTGAGGTGCAGACAACCTTTTTGTTTGCCAATTTAATTTCCTTTGTGTAAATTCCAAGGAGTGGGATGGCTTGATCGTGTGGTAGGGCTATATTCAGGTTTCTGAGGAATCTCCAAACTGACTTCCATAGTGGCTTAACCAGTTTGCATTCCCACCAACAGTGGGTTAGTGTCCCTTTTTCCCCACATCCTCGCCAACATCTGTTGTTAGTTGTTTTCTGTATGTAAGTCATTCTAACCGGGGTGAGGTGAAACCTCATTGTGGCTTTGAATTGCATTTCCCTGATTGCTAGTTGTCTTGAACATTTTTTCATGTACCTTTTGGCCGTATGATTTCCCCTTTAAAAAATGTGTATTTAGGTCCTTGGCCTATCACTTAAGGGAGTTTTTTGTTGTTGTTGTTGTGGAGTTTCTTGATCTCTTTGTAGATTCTGGTTATTAATCCTTTATCAGTTGCATAATTTGTAAATTTTTTTTTCCCATTGTGTCGATTGTCTTCTTCAATATTCTGTGTCTCTTGCAGTACAGAAACTTCTCAGTTTGATATAATCCCAATTGTAAATTCTGGCTTTGACTGCCTGTGCTTCAAGGGTTTAAGTTCATAATTGAACTTTAAGTTCATAATTGATTATTAAGAGGGAGAGAGAGAGAGAAAGAGAGAGAGAGAGAGAGAATGAGAGGTCTTCCATCCTCTGGTTCACTCTCCAAATGTCTGCAGTGGCTGGAGCTGGGCAATCTGAAGACAGGAGCCTGGAGCTTTTTCTCGGTCTCCCAAGTAGGTGCAGGGGCCCAAGGACTTGGTCCATCTCCTGCTATTTCCCCAGGTCATAGCAGATTGGATTGGGAGATGAGCAACTGGGACTTGAACTGACACTCATAAGGGATGCCAGCACTGCAGGCGGCAGTTTTACCTGATACACTACAGTGTCGGCCCCAAATTGTTCAGTTTTAATAATTATTTTCATTTAAAATTTTTAGCAGATATAAGCATTGTATATGTATTTATAGGGTACCCTATGATGTTTCGATACATGTACATATTGTGCAATGGCTAATCAGGGTAAGTGTGTCTATCTCCTCAAACATTTAACATTCTTTATGGTGAAAACATCCTAAATTTTATCTCCTAGTTTTTTTTTTCCCAGAGGGAAATATATAGCACCCTACTATTATCTGTAGTCCTCCTGCATTTCAATGGAACCCCAGAACTTCTTACTTCCATGTAGCTGTAACCTTGTACCCATTTATCAACCTTTCTCTATCCTTCCCTCAGTAAGAATGATTTAACCATTTTTGATCAATGGAGATATTTCCCATTTAGAGGTTTTATCATCTTGATGTTGCCGTTTCATGCTTTGTAGTTCTTTTACTCATTGAATTACATGGCAGTAATGTAAATGTAAATATTCCTATTTGTATATTGAATATTTATCTTTTATTACATTGCTTATAAGGACATTATCTGAGTACTAGCCTGTTGTTATAGAAAAAAGAGATTCCTTAACTTCAAAAAAATTGACTTTGAACTTACTCATCTCTGTAATTTATATACCACATAAATTGTTCAAGCAATACAAAAATAAATAATACATTTCAAGTGACTATGTAAGAGATCATTTCTCTGTGCACTTTGTTCTCATTCATATGGACACTGCAAACCATAAAAGATTGAAATATTTTCTGAATGAGAAAACTTTCAATGTGATGCACCACACAGCGCATTGCAAATAGAAAGTAAAATAAACCCTGTCTGGCCTCAGGGTTTGTGTTGAATACTTAGAGTTGGAATACTCATTTCAGGGTACATTTTTCTTTAACCCAGTCATCCCACAGCAGATCAACAACACTAGAGAATAGATAAGAGTGTCTGTCTGGCCAGCTGAATACACTGTCCTTCATGCTGCTCAAAGATTTATGGAGTATGGTAGAAGTTTTTAGATCTCGGAACCATACAATACATCTTCTGCTTTTAATTTGTGCTTTGAAGATTTACACAAAATAAAAAAGACCAAGTAATTCACTTTCCAGTTAAAGTGCTCATATTTTCCATAAAGTCCGTTGTTACGAATAACATGTCTGCATTATGTAATAGTAAATTTTTCATAGCAATGCTCGCCTACCATCAATTTATAATCAGAAATGTCACATGATGTATTGAAAAGAAATCAGAATTACACATGGTTGCTACATTTGCCTTTTTGTATTTCTTACCAGAAGCTTTTCCATTCTCATTAGTTACTTCTGTAAATTGTATGGAATCATTAGAAGGAAAATCCCAAGAAAAGAGCTATCTTTGGCTAACCATAACAGCAGTATATTGTTAAAACTCATTTTAAGTCAAAGCACAAATGTACAGATGACAGATAATCAAAGATTTTCCTAATGCTTGAAATTTCAGCCAAACCAGCAGGAAATAACGTAAGTATGGATGACTGCTGTAACGGGGCAGACTAATACGTCATGCAACCTGAAAGTCTGCCTTTGTGGCAATCACACATGTTTCTTGGAAAAAAATTTTACTTTCCCTACAGGATTTCACCCTTAAAAATAAAGGTTCTCAAGGTGCTCCCAAACTTCTCTTTAACAGAGAGGAAAGGCAGGAAACCAGAGTTCTTCTTATTAAACTCCCATTAGTGGGATGTGCCATTATAGGTGTGTTGCTGATTTTGTTTTCAGGGCTTCACATTCCTTATTTCCAAAGAAGAACTGTTTTTAATTATAAAAAGAGTTAATGCAGAAAGCACACACACAGATAGTAATTGCTACTATTTTTATCTAAATCTGGGGAATCATGACTACTAGCAATGCATCAATCATAAATATTTATTGAATATCTGTTACATGACAGCATTGTTCTCACTGCTGGGGATTTAGTAGTGAACCAGATGGAGCCCCCTGTTCCATGGAGTATAACGTGGTGGAGTCAGACATCTGTGGAAATAGTGTTATGTACTATAGGCATTTCAAAAGGCAGAAGAAGAGCTCTGTGGTTTGAATGATAGAGTGTATTAACCACACATGGGAAGCCAGAGAAGCCTTCCAAGGAGAATCGATGCAACACTTGGATGTCAGAGGAGAAGCTACATGATGAGTTGGAGAACAGTATTGCAAGCAATGGAAATATCATGAAGCAAAGCCATGAAGTGGAGGAGAGCTGATGTACTCATGGAACTAAAAGGGGATCAATATGATCAAATTAGAGCAGTGCTTCCTGATATTTTTCACTCCATTGCACACAAGGGTCAGTGGCCAAATCAAAGGGTTTTGTCAGCAAGGAAGTTTGGGAAGAGGAGGAAGAGATGCTGATGTTCCTTCAAGAAATGTCCAGTTTTGCTACAAAATTTTCTTAGGTTAGAGAAAACTGGAATTCATGCAACAAATAGGAAGTTGTCTAACACAAGACGCATAAGAGCATTATGTGTTATTATGCTTTCACATTTATTCTTGCGCTTGTTCCTCACAGTAAATTCTAGGATATTTTTAAAGACACTTAACCTTTTAGTAGTAGTCTTGTTAAAATTGTTCTTTGAAAAAATAAGGAAATTCATTTGTAGGTGCTAAGATCTGGAGCTCAGAGAAGAGTTTTGACCAGTCATCTAGTGCCACATGCTGATGCTAGGAAATCCTATTCTTCAATACCTTCCTTTTTTGCCTGTAGTAGACCTAGCTAGTTTCTGTTGCTTGCAATGAGAGAACTCTAACAAATGTAACAGTGAAGAAGTAACAATGAAGACAGCACTGACATGTAAGAAAGATACTTAATTTAATTCATTACCCGAGTAAGTAAGAGCAAAATGTTCTGAGTTTACTATACTGTACCTCTGCTAGGAGGGTATTGAGCTGATTCACTTGAAAGACTCTTTGTGAGCCATTGGATGATACATTTTCTTCAGAGGAAAAAGAAATGCCAAGTGTTCTCTTTAAGGTGGATTATATCCAATGTAATATAATTAAGATTAAAAGTTTTAAAAATTAGAGATTGTGTAAAAATGTAATGAAAAAACCATATATGAATTTTATTAAATAAATATTTATTATAGCATTTTAGACACCATATTAAAAAGGTATCAAATTTTTAAAATTTATTTATTTGTTTGAAAGCCTGAGAGAGACAGAGAGAGGCAGAGAGAAAGCTCCCATCTGCTGGTTCACTTTCCAAATGCCCACAGCTCCCACAGATGGGCAGAGGCTGAAACTAGTATCTAGGAACTCAGTCAGGTCTCCCATGTGGGTGTCAGGATCCCAGTCCTTTGAGCCATCACCACTGCCTCCTGGGATCTGTAATAAAGAGAAGATGGAGGGCCGGCGCCGAGGCTCACTAGGCTCATCCTCCGCCTGTGGGTTCAGTCCCAGTTGGGGCGCCGGTTCTGTCCTGGTTGCTCCTCTTCCAGTCCAGCTCTCTGCTGTGGCCCTGGAAAGCAGTGGAGGATGGCTCAAGTGCTTGGGCCCTGCATCCGCATGGGAGACCAGGAGGAAGCACCTGGCTCCTGGCTTCAGATTGGCGCAGTGCACCAACCGTATTGGCTATTGGGGGGTGAACCAACGGAAAAGGAAGATCTTTCTCTCTCTCTCTCTCTCTCTCACTGTCTAACTCTGCCAGACCAAAAAAAAAAAAAAAAAAAAAAAAGAGAGAGAGAGAGAGAGAGAAGATGGAATTGAAAGCTGGTAGCTAGTATTGAAAACAAACATATTAAGATAGATGTGGGCATCTTTGCTGATATCTGAACCATTACAGCAAACACCCACCCCATCTACCAAACTTTTATCTCCTTTTTGTGTCGCTATGAGTTTTTTTCTAAATTTTTAAAGTTAATATTTGAAGTGTTATAACAGTTAATATTTGATAGACTTAGATTAAACAAAAATTAGCTATACTCTCTCTCTAGGGTAAATGATGTCATCTTATTAGGCTCTTTTTCTGTTTTAGTTAAGTTTTTCACAGTTATTTTGATAATGAATCAAAGATGAATTTCTTCGCAAGTTGTTTTACTTCAGCAAAGTAATTTTGCATGTTGTCTGCTTCAAGACTCAGATGGTAGCATCCTTATGAAAATCTCACTATACATATATATCTTCCCTTGAAGAAATATCAGGAAGTGCTTTCACAAAAATTAATGAAATGAAGCCATTTGGATTTGATAATGACTTTCAGAGACAGTGTCAACAATATGTAAATAGCCTAAAGAATCCACTGGACTTTTAAAAGCAAGTAGAGGCCGGCACCACAGCTCGCTTGGCTAATCCTCTGCCTGCAGTGCCGGCACCCTGGGTACTAGTCCCGGTTGGAGCACTGGTTTCTGTCCCGGTTGCTCCTCTTCCAGTCCAGCTCTCTGCTATGTCCCAGGAAGGCAGTGGAGGATGGCCCAAGTGCTTGGGCCCTGCACCCGCATGGGAGACCAGGAGGAAGTACCCAGCTCCTGGCTTCAGATTGGCACAGCACGCCGGCAGTAGCGGCCATTAGGGGAATGAACCAACGGAAGGAAGACCTTTCTCTCTGTCTCTCTCTCACTGCCTATAACTCTCTTTCTGTCTCTCTCTCTCACTGTCTAACTCTGCCTGTCAAAAAATAAATAAAGTATAAAAACAAGTAGAGTAAAAATCTACAAAGGCACATATAATTATGAAATCTAAGATTTAACTAATTTATACATGGTTTTTCTCACAAATTCAAGCATAAGCATAATCTATTTCTAATTCTCTATTTTTTTCTATTTTTTCCCTGTCCCTATGAATGATAGTGTGTAGATTCAGTCTAGACATACTAACCATTAATCAACCAATTTTACAGTTTAGTGAGTCATCTGAATTTAGATTTCCTGTTGGTTACTTAAACCCTAATGTCTTCTTTCCTTGTGATTGCCATGTTACATACCACAACAGATATTATATTTCAGAGACGTGACCTGGTGACTCTCATTTTAGTGGGGAACATTCTTAGCAGAATTCTTACTCTCTGCTATTTCAGATGATGTTTTTTACCCTAAAGTAATTGTCTCACTGTTACAACTGAGTTTGATGAAGAGGGAAGCTTTGGAAATTCTTCAATGATGACAGGCATATTCGTACTCCTTCCACTATTAATGTGACAAACATGAAATCAGTTTTAAATTCTTACTGCACTTAGCTTCCAATTGATGCATGTTTCTTGTGACCTTTCCTTCAATGAAGAATATTCAATTCTTAATCATATTTCTTTCAGTTATTCACTGTCACCAAAGAAGTGCCACTTTTTCTAAAATGTCAGTTCTGAACTACTAAAATTATTGTCAAAAAAGATTTTAAAGGCAAAATATATTCAAGTGTGAAGCAAGTTACTTGCTATCTGCTGTGGTTTGAACGTGTCCTCCAAAGTTCATGTGTTGGAAACTCAATCCCCAGTGCAACAGCATTGGAAGAAAGAACCTAATGAGGGGTGGTTAGGTTGTGATGGTGCTGCCCTCAAGAATGCATCAGTGTCACTCTCAGGGGAGTCTCTCTTTGCCTTTTCACCAGGAGAACACACAGCAAGTAAGCCCCGTGACCTTGATCTTCACAGGCTCAAGAATCATAAGAACAATTTCTGAGGCTGACATTGTGGGGCAGCTGGGTAAGCCACCCCTAGTGATACAAGCATCCCATGTCAGAGCACTGGTTCCAGTACTAACTGCTCCACTTCCAAATTAATTCTCTTTTAATGTGCCTGGGAAAGCAGTAGCAGATAACTCAAGCACTTGGGTTCCTGTCTCCCACATGAGAGACCCAGATGGAGCTCCTGGCTTCTGGCTTCAGCCTGGCCTATCCTGGGCCATTACACCAATTTGGGGAGTGAACCAGTGGATGGAAGATAACTCTCACTCTCTCTCTTTCCCCTTTCCCATCTTTACCTCCCTATCGGTTGGCCAAATAAATAAATAAATAAATAAAATCTTTTTTTTTAAATTTTTTTTTAATTTTTGACAGGCAGAGTGGACAGTGAGAGAGAGAGACAGAGAGAAAGGTCTTCCTTTTGCCATTGGTTCACCCTCCAATGGCTGCCACAGTTGGCGCTCTGTGGCCAGCGCACCGCGCTCATCCGATGGCAGGAGCCAGGTGCCAGGTGCGCTTTTTCCTGGTCTCCCATGGGGTGCAGGGCCCAAGCACTTGGGCCATCCTCCACTGCACTCCAGGGCCACAGCAGAGAGCTGGCCTGGAAGAGGGGCAACCAGGACAGAATCCGGCGCCCTAAACGGGACTAGAACCCGGTGTGCCGGTGCCGCAAGGTGGAGGATTAGCCTGTTGAGCCACGGCGCCGGAAAATACATAAAATCTTGAAAAAAAGAGAAAAATTTCTTTTCTTTATAAATTAGTCTACAGCATTCTGTTGTAGCCATACAAAACAGGCTCAGATATTACCAAAAAGCTGAAAAAATTAAGTAATTAAAGGCCAATATAAGGCAGTTACCCTTAAGGAGCTTTTCCATTACTTGGGAAAATAGCATTGTATTCCTCAGCTACATTTATCCAACTTGACTCTCCAGGTATGTGTCTGACATGAAAATCTCTGAAAGCAGCGAGGCTGGAAGAAGCTACTAACTTTCTCTGCCAGGCCAGACAGTCACTAACTCTGTAAGCTCATGCTAATGGTTTATAACTTCTGATTTACATCTTATCTAATTCCGAAACAAATTAAAAAGGCAAATATTTTGGTTACTGAGATTCAAGTAAAACAGCCCATCCCCAAACAATATTGGTCAGGTCTCTTTCAATTGCCGGGCTCCAAGATCTGAGCGAAGAGGAAATGTGCTGGCTCCTATCACTGAAAAGCTCACAGGCATCGGATACAGCTGGTTGCAGATGTCTAATATGTCACCAGGACTCTAACTGTTGCCAATTCTCCTGGCTCGGCCCGTTTCGCATTGACTTGTGTTCAGGCAAGATTCTTCCCACTCCCAGATATTCAGAGTGACACAGCTTTAGTCTTCTATTCTACTAATTCAGCAACCTCAGTGGAAAGAATGACTCTTTTCTTATTGATGGGATCTTTCAGGGGTTCAGTGAATAGCATCAATCTTTCCTTCCTAGGTCCTGAACCAAGTGAGAAATAAGAAAAATAACAAAGGCTCCAATTCACCTTTATTACTGGCAAAGACTGTCAGTTGGCTCTGATGGACGTCCCAACATGAATCATAAAATCAAAAAGACTTTATTCAGTCCCAGTTTCCAGGATAGGGCTTCATTGGGCTAGGCTTCCCAAAGGGGCCTCTGTGAGCAAGCTGGCTTAGTGAATGTGCTCAGTTTATTCTCTAGTTCACAAATTAGATAATCTACTGAGCTCAACATTAAGTCATTAAACCCAGGGGCAGCCAAGAATGTGATTGCCTCTTTCTGAGGAGGGTCCTGCTCCCTCCTTTCTGGGGCCACCCTAATATCAACCACTGCTCTGCTGCACATCCCTCTGGAGCTCCCAGTGAGTAGTGCAGATCTGGTATCCAGAAAGCTTTGAAGACATTAATTCAATGAACTCCAAGTCATTTGTATTGCAGACTGTATATTCACTTCCTATTCTATTTCACAAACTACACACGATGTCTAGGATCATCCAGTATAATCTTTCTGAGATCAAATGATATTGTGAAGACACTAAAGTAATAAAACGTACGGAAATATCACTAATGGGGCCAGTGTTGTAGTGCATTGGGTTAAACTGCAGCCCGAGACTCTAGCAATCCATATGGGTGCCAGTTTGAGTGCTGGCTGCTCACTTTTAACCCAGCTCCCTGCTAATATGCATGTGAAAGCATATGAAGTTCCAGCTCCTGATACTGGCCTGGCCCATCCCTGGTTATTGAGGCCATTTGGAGAATGAACCACTGGATGGAGGGAATGAGCCACTGAATGAAAGATCTCTGTTTCTCTCTCTCTCTCTAACTCTGCCTTTTAAATAAATAAATAAATCTCTAAAAATAAATAAATAAATAAATAAAATCTCACTGGTACAATTACAGCAATTTTGATTTCCCCAAATATAACATTTATTCAAATTCCTAGGAAAAAATTACAAATTCTATAAAAAAGTCCTCTTTAAAATCCACATAGAATAAAGTCTAGAAAATATTCAATTACGTTTACAAATGTCATTATCATTTTGAAGTGAAGGCTAAATTTCAAAATTCTTAATTAAAATTAAAGATATTCTCCTGAATTTACTACTCAGCTTATTTGCCTAATTGTGGGGCTTTGGGTACCTTGGGAGAGATGAGATTCTTCCAGATTGTGCATACTGGGCTGCTTTTTCAGGAAAAGTTGTGGTTCTTGTAGGGCCTTGGGAAGGATATTTAGTCCAACACCAAGTTTCTAATTTTCCAAAGAACCCAAAGAATTAATAAGGCCAAGGTTTCCATAGCACCAGCCTCGCATCCTTCATCTTTAGAAAACAAGGTAATTTGCAAACTCTTATACAGTTCTCCCGAGAAAAATTATGTACCTGAAATTGCAATATTTATTGCTGTCAAAGAGCATCACAGACATGTGGAAGTATTTGAACAAAGGAGAATTAATGAATATCTTAGTTCTGGCTTCCCCAAAGTCCAGTCAGTCAGCGCTGCTTGTTTGAAATTTATGACCTGTAAAGTTAAATTCAATTGAGAAAAAATGCCTAACAAAAGTTAATTTTGGCACTCCATATTTTCCATTATTCGAAAGAAAAATCCTTTCTGTCCCTCATCTCTATGCTCAGAGAGAATTACTGAGACATTGGTTCTCCTTAGAGTTCAAAAGTTGGCAATATTGGCAATCCTGGTCACCTGTTCCTGTTTAAGGCTTCTGTCTTTCCCTTTCTTGCATTAGAAACCTCTTAACTGACATTTCCCCCTTAAGTTCTGTTCTAGCACTCTGGGGGCTGTCAGACAGTCAGTTCTTTTTTTTTTTTTTTTTTTTTGACAGGCAGAGTGGACAGTGAGAGAGAGAGACAGAGAGAAAGGTCTTCCTTTGCCGTTGGTTCACCCTCCAATGGCCGCCGCAGACAGCGTGCTGCGGCCGGCGCACCGCGCTCCTCCGATGGCAGGAGCCAGGAGCCAGGTGCTTTTCCTGGTCTCCCCATGGGGTGCAGGGCCCAAGCACCTGGGCCATCCTCCACTGCACTCCTAGGCCACAGCAGAGAGCTGGCCTGGAAGAAGGGCAACCGGGACAGAATCCGGCGCCCCGACCGGGACTAGAACCCGGTGTGCCGGTGCCGCAAGGCGGAGGATTAGCCTGTTGAGCCACGGCGCCGGCAGACAGTCAGTTCTATCTAATGAAATAACATCTATACTTCCTGGGAGCAAGGGTGTAGATTCCTGGGAAATGAGAAACCTGCATTCTTAGAAAATGCAATTACTAATCCATAACCAAACTTTTCAGGTGGTGGTGTTGGGAAAGTTGTAGAGAATTCTTGTGGATAAGCCATCTAAATTTAAGATTGATTCATCATTCTATCCTGAAAATACAGAATGAGGCTGGTGCTGTGGCTCAATAGGCTAATCCTCTGCCTTGAGGCACCGGCACATCGGGTTCTAGTCCCAGTTGGGGCGCCAGATTCTGTCCCGGTTGCCCTTCTTCCAGGCCAGCTCTCTGCTGTGGCCTAGGAGTGCAGTGGAGGATGCCGCACCAGCCACAGTGTGCTGGCCACGGCGGCCATTGGAGGGTGAACCAATGACAGAGGAAGACCTTTCTCTCTCTGTCTCTCTCTCACTGTCCACTCTGCCTGTCAAAAAAATAAAAAAAAGGAAAAAAGAAAATACAGAATGAAATTTGTATGTGTGTATACCTGTGATAATCTAAGTAGGCCAAAAGCAAACAGTGCAATATGCATAGCTCTCTGTAGGACCTGGCAGTTTAAATGAAGACAAGTGTTGTTTTGTCTCTCAATGTTTAAAGGGCTGTAAAGACTCCTTTTCCCTGCCTTTAAATCCTTGGATGAGTTGTACCACTATGGAAAATGTGTTTCTATTTGCAGAACAGATTCTTGATTTCTTACCAGCCTAGGAAAGGACTTTAGTATGCATTTCGACCTAGTTTGAATTTGATTTGAATGGAATAAAGACATGGATATTTATTTCCCACCTCCATCATTGGACTGAGTTAAACTTCTCAAATGATGTGTAAAACCAAGGTGGAGAGTTAAGAAAGAGGGGAGAAGGGAAAAAGATTGGAGAAAGATTGGACACCTCTTGCTGTGGGTTGAGCTTTATGCTGAGGGAGTTCTATCTGGATGGACAGGGAAGTTTAGCCCTTTCTGGGTTATACTGTAGATTCTAAGCATACACTGCTTCTCTTCCTCATCTCCCTGGCTCCATCTACAGGAAGTAAGAGAGCTCCACCCATCACACCTCTCAACACTATCTCCCCACTTCTGTTGACCTGGAGATCATCATGATCAACCTCACTCTGCCCTATTTATGCCTTTCGACACAAGAAACCTGCCATTTCCCACTCTCAGGTTCTGTTCCTCGTCTCCCTCCTGGGAGCCTCCAATCAGACTGCCAACTCTCCCCATTGTGAGACCCTTTCCCACCTGGGGTGTATTCACAACACAGTCACCAGTCTGATCCTATAAAAGTAGAAGATAAAGTGATGTCACTTCTCTCCTCAGATCCCTTCTTTCTCCCCAGTACATCCAGGATCACAGTCTCCTGACAGTGACCTCCGGTCCTGACACCTTGGGCTCCTCTCCCACTCGGTATTCTCTGTGGTTCCTCCAGCTCTTTCTGTGATACTGACCTCTTCACTGTTCTTCAAATGTGGCAGCCTTGCTCTAGCCTCAGGGACCTTATCACAGCTCAGATTGTTGCTATCTATGGCTGGGAAGCTCTTCCCCCTGTTGTATACTTGGTTCGAATGCTACCTTCCCAGTGAGTTCATCCATGGCCACTCCAACTAGAATGTCGGTGTTCTGTGGTAGACAGAGTAGCGTATTCACAAGGAAATTCATGTCCTAACTCTTAAACCCTGGCATATGTCATATTAAATAGCAAAAGGAGCTTTCTAGGTGTGAATAAATTCAGAGTCTTAAGATGGGGAGATTACTCTAGATTATCTGGGGGCCCCGATTTCACCATGAATGTTCTCATAAGAGTGAAGCAAGAGGCAGGGCCAGTGTTGTAGAACAGTGGGTTAAGCCGCCACTGTGGTGCTAGCACACATATTGAAACAGCAGTTCGAGTCTCAGATGTTCCACTCCTGATACAGCTTCCTGATAATATACCTGGGAGGGCAGTAGACCTACGTGCGTGGGTCCTCACCAATCATGTGGGAGATGGATGGAGTTCCAGACTCCTTACTTTGACCTGGCCCAGCCCTGCTGTTATGATCATATGGAGAGTGAACCTGTGGATGCATGATCAATCTCTCTCTCCTCCTTCCTCTTTCTGAGTCACTTTGTCTTTCCAATATATCAATAGATACATTTTTTTTTAAAAAGAAGTAAAGCAAGAGGATGAAGTCCTGAGAAGAGTCACTGATGGAAGCAGAGGCTGGAGTGATTGCTGGGAGGGTTCCCTGAACAAGGAAGAGGTGCAGCCTCTGGAAGCTGGAACATGAAGCCCTGCTGACACTTTGGCTTTTGCCCAGTGAAACCTAACTCATACTCATACTTAAAAAAAGTTTATTTACCTGTTTTCATCTATGTGAAAGGCAGAGAGAGAGAGAGAGAGAGATAGAGAGAGAGATATTCTATCCATTGGTTTACTCTCCAAATGGCCACAAGAGCTGGGGATGAGCAAGCCTGAACCCAGGAGCCTGGAACTCCATTTGCATCTCCCACATGGGTGGCAGTTGTCCAAGCACATGATCAACAACCACTGCCTCTTCAGATGCCTTAACAGGAAGCTAGAAGGGAAAAGGAGTAGATGGGACTTGAACCAGGCACTCCAGGATGGGATGCGGGTGTCTCCAGAAGGCAGTTTAATCCACTATGCTATAGTGTCCATCCCCAATTTGTTTTTTTGATCTGTAGAACTGTAGGAGGGTAAACCTGTGTTAAGAAATTTTATGACAATTTGTCATAGTGGCAATGGAGACTGTTATGGAACTGATATAAACTAATACAAATGTAAATCAACACTAAAATTAATGCAGCTTCTCACCTCTGTACTCCCCATGCTCCTCTGTTTCATCTTCCCTCTAGTCCTTACCACTACCTGAGATTGTAATTACTTAACTCATTGATTTTATTTTCTGTCTCTATCCACTGCAATGTCAGCTTCATGAGGGCAGGGAACTTTTTGATTTTTTGTTAGTAAATCCCAATGTCTAGAACAGAACCTGTCCCATCCTAGAACCTTAATAACTATTTACCAAATTGAAAGACTTCTACATTTTA
The DNA here is from genome assembly GCA_949820135.1 of Sylvilagus floridanus. NCBI lineage: Eukaryota > Metazoa > Chordata > Mammalia > Lagomorpha > Leporidae > Sylvilagus > Sylvilagus floridanus. The sequence continues at coordinate 158,522,385 of OX463236.1, forward strand.
TACATTATATCATATCAGTTTAGATAATTCTTAGGTCACTTTCCAAATAGCTTTTTTTTTTTTAAAAAAGTTTTGGTTAAGAATGACATATTTTTCTTTCTAATTAGGAATTTATTTTTTATACTTTCAGACTTCTGAAATGTAAAACAATTGACAATATTCTATATTTTTGGACAATTAATTAAATAAGTATTACAAATCTCATTTATAAAGCCCATCTCCATGTTTTAAATGTTTTTAAATAGGAAAAATACATATTTTAGATTTTTACACAGAGACTCATGTTCCAAAAGTATTAGTAAATTCAGAAATTATGTTCTTACCTAATAAAGAAAGCAATCTTTAAATTCTTGGCCAAATATCAACTTCCTAAAATCATACAAGTTCAAATCTAAAGACCTTAAGTCTTCTATTGAAAATTTCAAAATATGTTTTTCATAGATTTAGGGGAAATAAATAATCCTAGAATAATTCCCTCCCTTCCTCCCTCTCCCCCACTAACACATAATGTTTTGTCCATTTCAAACAGAGGAAATGGAAAAATGACTCCATTCTGGTTTTTGTGAACTCTATCATGGTATGTTCTGTCATTATGAACCTGAGACCCAGCATGAGTTATGGCATTCTACTACCTGCCTGTGCATTTGCAGATTATCACCTTTATCCTCACACCTTTCAAAAGAACATTAAGTGCAACCTGAAGCAGTTGTCTGCACAGTTATTCCTCCGATCAAAAATATTTATTAAGCACCTATTAATATGAGATACCAGGGATATGATGACTACAGTCTCAGATCAAGTTGAGTGAGTATCTTCTATCCTGTGTACAGGGGACCAAGTGTCAGAGCTTGTTGCTATATATGACAAATTCTAACAGGCAATGAAGAAATATAAAGGCAATATTTCCTTAGTAGGGATTCTTTATTTTTCAGAAATTAACTTTGAGGGTAACACATGTTATTTTAGCAGAAACATTTACAGTGCTCTGGTTCAAGGTCATTTGAGCACAATTTCCTGAAAAAATTCAAGGGACGATCTGGAGTGCTGTTGAGGTTGGGAAGGGGTGTCATTTTTTTTAAAGAAAGATTTATTTAATTATTTATATTTATTTATTTGAAAGTCAGAGTTACACAGAGAGAGAAGGAGAGGAAGGAAGAGAGACAGAGAGACAGAGAGAGAGAAAGAGAGAGAGGGAGGTGTTCCATTTGCTGGTTCACTCCCCAATTGGCCACAATGGCCAGAGCTGTGCTGATCTGAAGTCAGGAACCAGGAGCCTCTTCTGGGTCTCTACACCTGGGTCTCTCCTTGGGTGCAGGGGCCCAAGGATTTGGGCCATCTTCTACTGTTTTCCCGGGCCATAACAGAGATTGGAAGTGGAGTAGCTGGGACTTGAGCCAGTGCCCCTATGGGATGCTGGCACTGCAGGCAGCAGCTCTACCCACTAGGCCACAGCACTGGCCCCATGGTGTCATATTTAAACTGAATGGTATTCTTTGTGGGGGTATACAGATAAAGTGGATTGAGTGACAGGCCACATGACCTGCCTAAGAAGCAGCCAGACAAGTAGGTGGAAGAACTGCACTAGCACCTTCTACCTCAGTGGGTCAGGAGCTGGAGGAAGGGTGGGTTTTGGAAGGTCTTTGAAATACAGCATGGCTGTGGCTCATGCAGAGCATGTTTCCTGTTATCCTTTAAGCTATTTGAGCTCATACTTGATGTAGAAGGCCATTCCTAGGCTGAAAGCCAGAGCTCACTTGGTTGGCTCCTAATGAGGCAGTTGTGCCCGGTAGAAAGGAGAAGTACTGCTCCAGGTGGCTGGCTGCCCTAGCAAAAGTGAAAAGGAATCCTCCCAGAGTGGAGCTCTTTTGTTTAGCATCCTTCGGCTTGGAGCTGGAGTTGTCATTCTAGTCCACACATTAAAGGGTCTAAAAATCAGTGTAAGGTTTTTCCTTTTTTTTAATAAGTTTTTTTTTTTAAATCAAAGATTTGAACAGGTACATTTGCAATTTCTGCAACCAATTAAGCACACAGCAGTATAAACAGCCTGCATTTTAACCCACAGCAGGATAAACTTCTGCCAGTTTTTGTAAGGATGAGAAAACAGAAATAAATCAAAGGGCAGATGGGTGAGAAGGATCATAATTATAAAAGAGGATCAAAAGGTCTCAAATCTTATCCTCCACAATTGGTTAAATAAATTACAGTGCCTCTTTGTCATAAAAAATGGCAGGTACTAGAAAGAATATTATTAGAAAAATCTGCTGACATGAAAAGATTAGCCAATATATTGCTGAGTTGAGAGACAAAGAGAGGGAAAGAGAGAGAGCGAGCGAGAGAGAAATCAGGGAACAGTAAAGCAAATGCACAATGCATATGCATGTGGAGGTTTGCAAGGAGAGAGGAATAAATATTAGAAAATCAGACACCCAAATGGTCATGGGCAAAAAGCTAACATACACTCTGGAATGTGATATTAAGGTGATTTTATAACCTTTATGATGATGTAATTCATTTTTTTTTTCACAAAATGAACACAAATGAGCTTGCTTGTCAAATGTAGCTATAAAAAGTAAATGTTGGCCGGCGCCGTGGCTCAACAGACTAATCCTCCGCCTTGCGGCGCCGGCACATGGGGTTCTAGTCCCGGTCTGGGCGCCGGATTCTGTCCCGGTTGCCCCTCTTCCAGGCCAGCCCTCTGCTGTGGCCCAGGAGTGCAGTGGAGGATGGCCCAAGTGCTTGGGCCCTGCACCCCATGGGAGACCAGGAGAAGCACCTAGCACCTGGCTCCTGCCATCGGATGAGCGCGGTGCGCCGGCCGCAGCGCGCCGTCCGTGGCAGCCACTGGAGGGTGACCCAACGGCAAAGGAAGACCTTTCTCTCTGTCTCTCTCTCTCACTGTCCACTCTGCCTGTCAAAAAAAAAAAAAAAAGTAAATGTTATTTCTCAAAAAGCTTACTTCCAAAAAAGGCACTGGACTGAACCATTTTATGTATGAGTTAATAACACTTAACAAAGAGATGGGTAATTTCCCTTCTATTTAAAATATTCTACAGAAAAGATGAAAAGTGTATCAATTCATTTTTAAAAAAGATTTATTTATTTTAAAGTCAGAGTTACACAAAGAGAGAAGGAGAGGCAGAGAGAGTGAGAGAGAGAGAGAGACTTCTTCCATCCCCAATTGGCTGCAGCAGCCGGAGCTGGGCTGATCCATAGTCAGGAGCCAGGAGCTTCTTCTGTGTCTCCCAAGCAGGTACAGGAGCCCAAGGACTTGGGCCATCTTCTATTGCTTTCCCAGGTCATAGCAGAGAACTGGATCAGAAGTGGAGCAGCTGGGAATAGAACTGGCACCCATATGGGATGCCGGTACTGCAGGTGGAGGCTTTACCTGCTACGCCACAACACCAACTCCACCAATTCATTTTTTTTTAAATTTTTATTTAGTAAATATAAATTTCCAAAGTACAGTTTATGGATTACAATGGCTTCCCTCCCATAATCTCCCTCCCACTCACACCCCTCACATCTCCTTCTCCCTCTCCCATTCCATTCACATCAAGATTCATTTTCAATTATCTTTATATACAGAAGATCAATTCAGTATATACTAAGTAAAGATTTGATCAGTTTGCACCCACACAGAAACACAAAGTGTAAAAATACTGTTTCAGTACTAGTTATAGCATTACTTCTCATTGGACAACACGTTAAGGACAGATCCCTCATGAGACATAAGTACACAGTGACTCCTTAAGTTGATTTAACAATTTGACACTCTTGTTTATGGTGTCAGTAATCTCCCTAGGCTCTAGTCATGAGTTGCCGAGGCTATGGAAGCCTTTAGGGTTTGCTGACTTCGATCTTATTCCAACAGGGTCATAGTCAAAGTGGAAGTTCTCTCCTCCCTTCAGAGAAAGGTACCTCCTTCTTTGATGGCCCTGTTCTTTCCACTGGGATCTCACTCACAGAGATCTTTCATTTAGGTCTTCTTTTTTTTTTCCCCAGAGTGTCTTGGCTTTCCATGCCTAAAATACTCTCGTGGGCTCTTCAGCCATGTCTGAATGCCTTAAGGGCTGATTCTGAGGCCAGAGTGCTACCAACAATAGATGCTGGAGAGGATGTGGGGAAAAAGGGACACTAACCCACTGTTGGTGGGAATGCAAACTGGTTAAGCCACTAGGGAAGTCAGTATGGAGATTCCTCAGAAACCCGAATACAGTCCTACCACATGACCCAGCCATCCCACTCCTTGGAATTTACCCAAAGGAAATTAAATTGGCAAACAAAAAAGCTATCTGCACATTAATGTTTATTACAGCTCAATTCACAATAGCTAAGACCTGGAACCAACCCAAATGCCCATCAACAGTAGACTGGATAAAGAAATTTTGGGACATGTACTCTATAGAATACTATACAGAAGTCAAAAACAATGAATCCCGGTCATTTGCAACAAGATGGAGGAATCTGGAAAACATTATGCTGAGTGAATTCAGCCAGTCCCAAAGGGACAAATATCATATGTTCTCCCTTATCAGTAACAACTAACTGAGCACCACAGGGAAAACCTGTTGAAGTGAAATGGACACTATGAGAAACAGTGACTTGATCAGCCCTTGCCCTGACTGTTGATGTACAATGTGATACTTTGTCCATTTTAGTATTTTTCTTTGTTTTGTTCTAGTACTATTGGTTGAACTCTGTAATTAACACACAATTATTCTTAGGTATTTAAATTTTAATTGAAAAGTGATTCCTATTAAATATAACAGTGAGAATAATAGAAGGAGGAGATGTACAATTTGGGACATGCTCAATCGGACTTGCCCCAAATGGTGGAGTTAGAATTGTGCCAGGGGATTCTAATACAATCCCGTCAAGGTGGCATGTACCAAGGCCATCTCACTAGTCCAAGTGATCAATTTCAGTTCACAGTTGATCACACTGATGGGTCTAAGAGTCAAGGGATCACACAAACAAGACTAGTGTCTGTTAATACTAACTGATAAAATGAAAAAGGGAGAGAACAATCCATCATGGGAAGTGGGATACACAGCAGACTCATAGAATGACGGATGTCCCACCAATTCATTTTAAAAGACAATCATATCCATGTATATCAAAATCTAATAAACGAGCTGTAAAATGTCAACTATGAGCTAATTTCTGTTGTGAATATGATACAATATTTTAAAAATGAAAATAGTAACTTGATTTTAATATCATGTTAAAAATAATATGCCATAGCCATGTATGATTTATTCAAAAAGGCAAGCACATTTCAATACTAGCAAGTTTGTTAATAACACTTTGCAGCAAATCCAATATAAAATACTTGATATTCAGGTGTCAATAGAGTTTGAAAATATATTGGATGACACTCAAAATCCAATTCATTAAAAACAAACAAAAAAAACCTTCTTTTTAAAAATTTTATTTGTTATACAAGTTTCATGTATTTCATTTATGCAGATTTAGGAACAATGACACTTCCCACCCTACCCTCCCTCCTGCCCACACTCCAACCCTTCTTCCTCCTCCTCCTATCTACATTATATATTTTAAAAATTATCTACTTTCAGTTTACTTAAAGGTTGTAAAATTAATGCTATGCTAAGGAAAAGAGTTCAACAAATAATATGAAGAAAAAAAAAAACACTGTTCCTTAACAGAAAAGGATTATATATAATCACTAATTTCAAAATGTCCATTTTCACTCCAATACATCACATTTTAGGTACTTTCCTAGTTACCTCAGACTAAGGAAAACATATGGTATTTGTCTTTTTGGGACTGGCTTATTTCACTAAGAACAACAGTTTTCAGTTGCATCCATTTTATTGCAAAAGACAGATTTCATTTTTTAAGAGCCAAGTAGTAATCTACAGTGTATAAAGAGCATAATGTCTTTATCCAGTCAATAGTTGATGGACATCTGGGTTGATTCTATATCTTAGCTATTGTGAATTGTGCTGCAGTGAACATGGGGGTACAGATAACTCTTTCATACGCTGATTTCTTTTGATTTGGATGAATCCTCAGGAATGGGATGGCTGATCATATGATAGGTCTATATTCAGATTTCTGAATTATCTTTACTGCCTTCCACAGAGGCTGCACCAGTTTACATTCCCACCATCAGTGGATTAGGGTACCTTTTTACCCACATCCTTGCTAGCATTATTTCTCTCTCTCTCTCTCTCTCTCTCTCTTAAAGAAAACTTTAATAAATATAGATTTTTGAAAGTACAACTTTTGGATTATAGTGGTTGTCAGCATTTGTAGTTTGTTGATTTCTGTGAGAGCCATTCTAATTTGAGTGTGGTGAAACTGTTGTGGTTTTGATCTGCATTTCCCTGATGGCTAGTGATCCTGAGAACTTTTCCAAGTGTCTGTTGGCCATTTGAATTTCTCTCTAGAAAATGTCTCTTCGAATCCTTTGCCCATTTATTAACTGGACTGTTTGTTTTGTTTTTGTTTAATTTCTTCAGCTCTTTATAGATTCTGGATATTAACACTTTATGAGTTGTATATTTTGCTTATATTTTTTCCCATTCTGTCGGTTGCCTCTTCTCTTTGCTGAGTGTTTTCTTTGGAAATGCAGAAGCTCCTCAGCTTGATGTAATCCCATTTGTGACTTGATTTTGATTGCCTGTCCTTCTAGGGTTTTTCCATGAAGTCTTTGCCTATACCAATGCCTTGCAGAGTTTCTCTCAATGTTCTCGAGTAATTTGATGGATTTGATGGTAATGGGTCATAGATTTAGGTCTTTGATCCATTTGGAATGGATTTTTGTATACAGTGTAAGGTAGGGGTCTAGTTTCCTACTTTGAACTTGGAGATTATCAGTACCATTTGTTGAAGAGAATGTCCTTGCTCCAGGGATTTATTTTAGCTCCTTTGTCAAAGATAAGTTGATTATAAATGCATGCATTGATTTCTGGAGTTTTTATTCTGCTCCATTAGTCTACTCATCTGTTTTTGTGCCAGATGAATAGATCATTTGTACTGATTTGTTTTTGTGCTGTTGTAGTATATATACCAGGCTGTTCTGTGGTATGTCTTGAAATCAGGTATTATCATGCCTCTGGCTTTGTTTTGTTGTATTAGAGCACTTTGGCTATTCCGGGTTCCATGTCTTAGCTATTGTGAATTGATCTGCAATAAACATGGAGGTGAAGATAGCTCTTTGTTTCAATTTAATTTTCCTTGGGTAAATTCCCATGAGTGGGATGGCTGAGTTGTATGGTAGGTCTATATTCAGATTTTTGAGGTATCTTCATACTGTCTTCCATAGTGGCTTTACATTTACTAGTTTATATTCTCACCAAAAGTGGATTATAGAACCATTTTCCCTACATCCTTGCCAGCATTTGTTGTTTGTTGATTTCTGTATGAAAACCATTCTAACTGGGGTGAGGTGAAACTTCATTGTGGTTTTGATTTGCGTTTCCATGATAGCTAGTGATCCTGAACATTTTTTCATGTGTCTGTTGGCCATTTGGATTTCTTTTGAAAAATGTCTGTTTAAGTCCTTGGCCCATCTCTTAAGTGGGTTGCTTGTTTTGTTGTGGCAGAGTTTCTGGATCTCTTTGTAGATTCTGGTTATTAATCCTTTATTGGTTGTATAGTTTACAAATATTTTTTTCCATTCTGTCAGTTGCCTCTTCACTTTCTTGACTGTTTCTTTTGCAGTAAAGAAACTTCTCAATTTGATATAATCTCATTTGTTAATTTTGGCTTTGACTTTCTTTGCCTCTGGGGTCTTTTCCAAGAATTCATTGCCTGTGCCAATGTCGTCAGGGTTTCCTCTATGTTCTTTAGTAATTTGATGGTGTCAGGTGGTAGATTTAGATCTTTAATCTATGTTGAGCGGTTTTTTGTGTAAGGTGTAAGGTAGGGGTCTTGCTTCATACTTTTATATCTGGAAATCCAGTTTTCCCAGCACCATTTTTTGAAGAGACTGTCCTTGCTCCAGGAATTGGCTTTAGCTCCTTGGTCAAATATCAGTTAGTTGTAGATGTTGAGAATGATTTCTGGTGTTTCTATTCTGTTTCATTGGTCTGTCCATCTGTTTTTGTGCCAGTTCCAGACTGTTTTGATTATAACTGCATAATATATCTTGAAATATGGTATTGTTATTCTCCCAGCTTTGTTTTTGTTGCATAACATTGCTTTAGCTATTTGAGGTCTCCTATGTCTCCATATGAATTTCAGCATAATTTCTTCTAGATCTGAGAAGAATGTCTTGGGTATTTTGATTGGTATCGCATTGAATCTATAAATTGTTTATGGAAGAATAGACATTTTGATATATTTGTTCTAATCCATGAACATGGAAGATTTTTAAATTTTCTGTATATTCTATTTCTTTCTTTAATGTCTCATAATTCTCATTGTAGAGATCTTTGACATCATTGGTTAAGTTTATTCCAAGGTATTGTATTTTTTTTGTAGCTATTTGAATGGGATTGATCTTAGAAGAGCTTTCTCAGCCGTGACATTTTCTGTATATACAAAGGCTGTTGATTTTTGTGTGTTGAGTTTATATCCTGCTACTTTACCAAACTCTTCTATGAATTCCAATATTATCTCAGTGATCTTTTGGATCCCCTATATATAAGGGATATCATCTGCCAATAGGGATAGTTTGTCTTCTTCCTTTCCAATTTGTATCACTTTGATTTATTTTTCTTGCCTAATAGTGCTGGCTAAAACTTCCAGGAATATATCGAATAGCAATGGTGAATTGCTATTTGATATATTGGTGAAACTGAATTCACCAATTTCAATTGGTGAAATTCCTGTCTGGCACTGGATCTCAGTGGGAATGCTTCCAACTTTTCCTTGTTCAGTAGGAAACTGGCTGTGGGTTTGTCATAAATTGCCTTGATTGTGTTGAGGAATATTCTTTCTATACCCAATTTGCATACAGTTTTCATCAGGAAAGGGTGTTGTATTTTATAAAATGGTTTCCCTGTATCTATTGATATAATCAAATGGTTTTTGTTCAGGAATTTGTTAATGTGATGTATCACATTGATTGGTTTGTGAATGTTGAACCATCCATGCATACCAGGAATAAATTCCACTTGGTCTAGGTGGATGATCATTCTGATGGGTTGTTGGAATCAATTGGCTAGAATTTTGTTGAGGATTTTTCAATTGTTCATCAGGAAATTGATCTGTAATTCTCTTTCTCTATTTCATTTTTTTCAAATTTAGGAATTACAGTGATTCTGGCTTCATAGAAATAATTTGGGATGGTTCCCTCCCTTTCAATTGTTTTGAATAATTTGAGAAGAATTGGAGTTATTTCTTTTTTAAATGTCTGGTAGAATTCAGCAGTGAAGCCATCTTGTCCTGGGCTTTTCAGGTTGAAGGGCTTTTATTTCTGATTCAATTTATGTCTTGGTTATGGATCTATTTAGGTTTTTTTTGTGTCTTCATGAATCAATTTAGGTAGGTTGTATGTATCCAGGAATCTACCCATTTCTTCTAGGTTTCCCAGTTTGTTGTCATAGAGCCCTTTGTAGTAATTTCTGATGATACTTTTTATTTCTGTGGTGTCTGTTGTTATATTTCCTTTTTCATCTCTAATTTTATTGATTTGAGCCTTCTCTCTCTTTGTTTGATTAGTTGGGCCAGTGGTGTGTCAATTCTGTTTATTTTGTCAGAAAATCAGTTCTTCATATATAGTGCCAATTAACTCTGCTGATTTTCTGTCTGCTTGGTCTGTCCATTGCTAAAAGTGGAGTATTGAAGTCCCCCATTACTATTTTATTGGAGTCTAAGTCTCCCTTTAAATGAATTAAAATTTCTTTTAAATAGCCAGGTGCCCTGTAATTAGGTGCATATATGTTTATAATAGTTACACCTTCCTGTTGAATTGATCCCTTAATCATTACATAGTGCCCTCCTTTGTCTATTTTAATAGTTTTTGTGTTAAAGTCTATTTTGTCTGATATTAGGATGACTACACCAGTTCTTTTTAAGTTTCTGTTGGCATAGAATATCTTTTTCAATTCTTTCACTTTCAGTGTGTGTATATCTCTGTTGCTGAGATGTAGGCAGCAAATAGATGGTTTTTTTTTTTAAACCATTTAGCCAGTCTGTGCCAAAAATCTAAGTATCTTGCTACTATATTCTTCTGATTTGAAGGACTTACTCAGGCATTTACACAATCTCTGACCAGCTCCCCTATCAGCAAATGCAAGACACAGAAGAAAACTTCAGAAATTTTTTTTTTTTTTTTTACAGGCAGAGTGGACAGTGAGAGAGAGAGACAGAGAGAAAGGTCTTCCTTTGCCGTTGGTTCACCCTCCAATGGCCGCCGCGGTCGGCGCGCTGCGGCTGGCGCACCGCGCTCGTCCGATGGCAGGAGCCAGGAGCCAGGTGCTTTTCCTGGTTTCCCCATGGGATGCAGGGCCCAAGCACCTGGGCCATCCTCCACTGCACTCCCGGGCCACAGCAGAGGGCTGGCCTGGAAGAGGGGCAACCGGGACAGAATCTGGTGCCCCGACCGGGACTAGAACCCGGTGTGCCGGCGCCGCAAGGCGGAGGATTAGCCTGTTGAGCCACGGCGCCGGCCTTCTTCAGAAATTTTTTAGTGAAAAATTTGAGGTCATTCATTTGATTCAGATTAAGGTCTATGTTCAGGGAACATTAACTACAGGTGAAACCATGTTATTTTAAAAATATGATGGAAGCAATGAATAAGAGATTTAAAGGACAGGTGTAGAATCAGTGGACTGGCAGACAACTCAGGGAATTCTGCCAGCTTCGAGCAAGGTATTAGAAATAAATAGAGAGGTGAGAAAATAGATCTGAAAGAGTGATCTGAGAAGTTCTATATATGCACAAGGACTTTCAGAAGGAGGCAAAGGAAATAGAGCTGAGTCAATAAAGGCCTTGTTCCCAGCAGTGGGCATTTTGGCATACTGGGTTAAGTAGCTTCTCGGGACACCCATATCCCACATCAGAGTACAAGTTCAAGTCTTGCCTACTCTGCATTTCCTTATCCAGTTTCCTGCCAATGTGCCTGTGACATAGCAGATGGTGGCCCAGATATTTTGGTTCCTACCACTCCTGTGAGAGACCCAGAAGGAGTTTTGGGCTTATGACTTTGTCCCGGCTCAGCCACAGCTCTTATGGGTATCTAGGGAGTTAACCAGTAGAGAGAAGATCTCTCTCTCTGTTTCTCTTTCCCCCACCATTTCTGTCACTCTTTCAAATACACAAATAAATCTTTTACAAAAGAAAAAGAAAGAAATTTGGTTTTCATAGCAGAAATGCTAATCAAATGCCAGGCAAATTAATTAGAAAACTCCACATATAGTTATAAATCTAACATTTCTGAGTTTCAAATATGAAGGAATTTTTAAAAAATTATTTATTAATTTTTATTTTGTTTTTGGAAAAGAGAGAGAGAGAGAGCGTTAAATGATAGAGAGATCTTTCATCTGCAGTTCACTCCCCAAGAACCCCAAATGCTGGGTAGGACCTCAATCCAGGTCTCCCACATGGATGACACGAGCCCAAGTATTCGAGCTATCACCTACTGCCTTCCTAAGGTGCATGTTAGTTAGCAAGAAGCTGGATCAGAACTGGAGTTGTGACTTGAACCAGGCACTCCAATGTGGGATGCTAGAGTCCCCTGAAGTAGCATAACTGCTGTACCAAGTGCCCTCCACAGGAAATACTATAAGTGGATTGTTAAAAGTATGTCAACATGAAAATGTGGAAACCAATATTGTATCAACATAGGAAGACCCCAACCCTGGAAGTGAGTGAGTGATGGAGAAGCAGAGCTTGATATTCACAAAGCTGAAGTAAGTCTGAATACTCCAAATATTCCAAAAGTTCACTTTGTATGAAAGAAATTAGATATCACTTTCCCCAAATACGACTAGTATCCAAAAAAATATGTTCAATTAAAAAAAGCAGTGAAATAAAAGACAATTTTGAAACTGTTAATAATAAGAAACAAAATTGATCAAATAGGCTATAAGGACTCTCTGACATTTCTCTGTTTAGAAAATTATAGAAAATTCTATAATTCTATAATTATAGAAAGTTATATGCTGAGACATATCTGTTGTGCTGTAGTGGGATAAGCTGTGGCCTGTAGCTTGGACATCCATTATGGACACCAGTTTGGGTCCTAGTAGCTCCACTCCCAATCCTGTTCCCTGCCTATGCACCTGGGAAAGCAGCAAAAGATAGTCCACTTCCCTGGAGCCCTGCAACCATTAGAGGATCCAGAAGAACCTCCTGGATCAATCCCAGGCCACTTGGGGAGTGAATCAGTGGATGGAAGACTGTCTCTCTCTCTGTAAATTGACCTTTCAAATAAATAAATCTTAAAAAATTATATTACAAGATTATAACTATTTGAGAGATGATTGACAATGTAGAAAACATGCATTGTGGAACTATTCTAGGCAATTAATTAATATAAATACTATGATTTTTCTGTACTTTGTGACTTTTGCAGTATTTTTTATATGTCAAGATTTTGCTATTTGCTGTAATTTATCATGTTAAAAATGATCATATATTCATACAAAAATTTTATAAGGAATGATTTATATATAGTAAAATGAGTAATCACAATTGTGTATTTTTTGTTGTTATCTTTGACTATTTTATTTATTTTTCAAATTCTTTTTAAAATATTTATTTATTTGAAAGGAAGAGGGAGGGGGGGAGAGAGAGAGAGAGAAAAGGACAGACAGGCAGACAGAGATCTCATTTTCACTGGTTCAGTGACAAAATGCCCACAACAGTTAGGGTTGGGCCTGGCTGAAGCCAGGAGCCCAGAACTCAACCTGGGTATCCTTTGTGGGTGGCCATTGCCCAACTATTTCAGCCATCAACTCCCAGGGCGTGGTTTAACAAGAAGCTGGACTCAGAAGTGGAGATTGGCTCAAACTTAGGCACTCTAATATGGGATGTGGGAGATCCAAGTGATGTATTCACTACTATGCCAAACTCTCATCCCATAACAAGTGATTCAACTTTTATAAATATTTTATTTATTTGGAAGGTTAGAGTTACAGACAGTGAGAGGGAAAGATACAGAGAAAGGTCTTCTGTCACTGGTTCACTCCCCAAATGGCTGCAACGGAAGGAGCTAGGCTGATCTGAAGCCTAGCTAGGATTTTCTTCCATGTCTCTCACGTGGGTGCAGGGGTCCAAACACTTAGGCCACCTTACCATACCATAGCGGAGAGCTGGATAGGAAGAGAAGCAGCTGGGACTTAATTGGTGCCCACACGGGATGCTGACACTGCAGGTGGAGGAGTAACCTGCACCACAGGACCTGCCCCCAACAAGTGATTCTTGAGAAAGAAAGCTGGTATAGAAAGTTGGGCAGCATAGATCAGAAGTTCTGGATTATTTCCATTAAATATGCTAGGGAAGGAGAGAAGATATGAAAAGAGGGCTGCATTTCCCATCTTCCATAAGCTTTATATTTTAAGTCTATTTAGGACAGTATGTAGTTTTGTTTTTTTCCCACAACATGATTATAATATCACAATGAACAAAAGTCATGACTACCCAAATGGTCATTTTGGTACTTAAAGAAGAAATACTTTCTTGGATACAAATGATAATCATTGGTAGAAAAAGTAGGGAATTGCAATTCCTAAATCATTAGCCATTTTAAAGTGAGTTTCTTTATCTTCAATTACCATCTAGTTATTCTCTAGTGAGACTATTTGATTGGAGGAAGCAACTATTCAGTGTATAAAAAAGTTTTTATCTTTGCCTTCTCATCATTAACCAAGGCAATATAGACTCATTATCTCCTATGCTAGATTGTGAGAATACAGTGCTGAAACTATAACAGCTACAAAGTGTCTGCTGCCTTCAATGGTGGCTTCAAAGAGCATGGTTGCAGCACATTTCTGTGAACTTTTCAAGAGTTGATCTCACTGTACAGTCACTTTCTTTTCTTCACTCTAGGAATCAAAGCCAAACCTTTTTGGAAAAAAAATGATATTCTTCATCTATCATAGCTTTGACTTTGTTCTTTCCATTACAAGTTCATTGATTTAAAAACAAGCATTGGTTAAAATAGACAAAGACTAAAACATTTTAAAAACTCAAAATATCCAAATGAATAAACTCTGAATCATAAAATCCAAAGCAACAATACAATTTCTTGTGGAATGTTAACTAATGTATACATTTGTTGTGTGGACAATATTGAAGTCACAATTGGAAAAGTAGAGAAAGATCAGAGTTGAATCTTCGAAACAATGATTCTTTACTATGTAAGGCTCGTATTTTAATATTCAGGATGTATACATTCTGTAGAGTATTACTTTGCTAGTAGTCATAGATAGTGTAACTCTAGAAATACTTCCTTTAGTTTACTCGGATTCTGTTAACTCAGGTTACTGACATACAGCTGCCATCCCAATTATTTGTCTAAGCAAGAGAGTATTCTTTTTTCACGTAATTATAAACTGTAGTTATTGATTCCAACTCACTTACTGCCTCTAGTGTGTGTGTGTGCATATGTGTATCCTATGACTGTCTCTGTGTACAAAACTTTCCAGTAATTTAAGAGTGTGACACCAAGGCAAATGTTTCTACCATCCAAAATGAATTTCTCATGGGCTTGCTTTTTTTTTTTTTTTTTGGCTTTTACTTAGGAATAATTTAGTTCAGTTGCTTGGGTACAGTTGATTGAATTCAGTTGCAACAACTAATCAAAATCTGTTATAAGTTAGGCACACTTTAAATTTGTATTCTTTTTTCTCCAGTATGGTACATTACTTTATTTTAAGGTTGACTTTTCATTTTTAATTATGCATAAAATTATGCATACTCATGGGGTACCACGTGATATTTTCATGCATATATATACTGTGTAATGTTTAACTAAAGGTATCTGTATCAATTATATTATATGTATTATACCCATCTTGTGGTGGAAGATTGTTCCAACAGTTAAGATGCTGCTTGGGATGCCAACATCCCATATTGGAGTACCTGAATTCAAGGAAGTCCTTACTCCATTTCCTATTTTAGCTTCCTGCTAATACATATTGTGGGAAGCAATTTGAGTACCTGAGGCTCCTGTTGTTGATTTAACAATTGACACTCTTATTTATGCCAAGGCTATGGAAACCTCTTGAGTTCACAAACTCTGATTTTATTTAGATAAGGCCATAAACAAAGTGGATGTTCTCTCCTCCATTCAGAGAAAGGTACCTCCTTCTTTGATGACCCATTCTTTCCACTGGGATCTCACTCACAGAGATCTTTCATTTAGGTGTTTGTTTGTTTGTTTGTTTGTTTTTGCCAGAGTATCTTGGCTTTCCCCGCCTGAAAGACTCTCATGGGCATTTTAGCTAGATCCGAATGCCTTAAGGGCTGATTCTGAGGCCAGAGTGCTGTTTAGGGCATCTGCCATTCTATGGTCTGCTGGGTATCCTGCTTCCCATGTTGGATCATTCTCTCCTTTTTAATTCTATCATTTGTTATTAGCAGACACTGGTCTCGTTTATGTGTCCCCTTTGACACTTAATCCTATCATTATGATCAATTATAAACTGAAACTGATCACCTTGACTAGTGAGATGGCATTGGTACATGCCACCTTGATGGGACTGAATTGGGATCCCCTGGCATGTTTCTAGCTCTACCATTAGGAGTAAGTCTGAGTGAGCATGTGTCAAACTATACATCCCCTTCCCCACTTAATCTCACTCTTATATTTAACAGGGATCATTTTTCAGTTAAATTTAAAGAAATAAGAATAATTGTGTGTTCATTAAAGAGTTCAACTAGTGGTATTAAGTAGAACAAAAAACTACTAAAAGGAATAAAATAGTAAGTTGTTTCTCGACAGCCAGGACAAGGGCTGATCAAGTCATTGCTTCTCATAGTGTCTGTTTCACTTCTACAGATTTCCTTTGAGGTGCTCAGTTAGTTGTCACAGATCAGGGAGAACACATGATATTTGTCCCTTTGGGACTGGCTTATGTCACTCAGCATGATGTTTTCCAGATTCCTCCATTTTGTTGCAAATGACTGGATTTCATTTCTTTTTAACCACTGTATAGTATTATATAGTGTACATATCCCATAATTTCTTTATCCCGTCTTCTGTTGATGGGCATTTGGGTTGTTTCCATGTCTTAGCTATTGTGAATTGAGCTGCAATAAACATTAATTTGCAGACGGCTCTTTTGTTTGCCAATTTAATTTCCTTTGTGTAAATTCCAAGGAGTGGGATGGCTGGGTCATGTGGTAGGACTGTATTCGGGTTTCTGAGAAATCTCTAACTGACTTCCATAGTGGCTTTACCAGTTTGCATTCCCACCAACAGTGGGTTAGTGTCCCTTTTTCCCCACATCCTCACCAGCATCTGTTGTTTGCTAATTTCAGCATGTAAGCCATTCTAACCGGGGTGAGGTGAAACCTCATTGTGGCTTTGAATTGCATTTCCCTGATGGCTAGTGATCCGGAACATATTTTCATGTGTCTTTTGGCAGTTTGGATTTCCTCTTTTGAAAATTGTCTATTGAGGTCCTTGACCCATCTCTTAAGTGGCTGTTTGTTTTGATGTTGTGAAGTTTCTTGATTTCTTTGTAGATTCTGGTTATTAATCCTTTATCTGTAGCATAGTTTGCAAATATTTTTTTCCATTCTTTAGGTTGCCTCTTCACTTTCCTGACTATTTCTTTTGCAGTACAGAAATTTCTCAGTTCAGCACTGTGTTATAGTAGGTTAAGCCTCCATCTGCATTGCTGGCATCCCATCTGGCCACCAGCTTGATTTCCAGCTGCTCCATTTCTGGTACAGAATGGTCTGCCAATGGTCTGGGAAAGCAGTAGAAGATGGCCCAACTACTTGTGCCCCTGCACCTGTTGGGAGACCTGGAAGAAGCTCCTGGCTCCTGGCTTTAGATCAATACAGCTCCAGCCATTGCAGTCATTTGGGGAGTGAAGCAGTAGGTGGAAAACCTCTCTCTCTCTCTCTCTCTCTCTCTCTCTCTCTCCATCACTGCCTCCTTCTGTCTGTAACTCTGCCTCTCAAATAAATAAATAAATAAATATTTAATATATGTATATTATCAAGTTAATGTGTTTGCAATGCTAAATAAATAAGCATGTACAGGATATTTATTTTATTATCTTTCAATTTGTAGATAAATCAGAGTCCATCACAGTCAGCATCTATTAACAATACACTAAGTTAAATGATTTGGTAGAATTCAGTGAATGATAGTATATTCTCTAAGAGGGCAAGACCTGGAACAATAGTTTAAGTCAATTCTGTATGATCACTTGAGAATGGAAAAGACTTTCATGCTTTTTGTAAACATTTTGCTTCTATCTAGAATTTGTTAATTGAACTATCATACTTTATCAAATATTCTGAGTGAAAGAGGAAAAGTATGATATGTCTTAAAAAGAACCAGTCTCTGTAACTGACATATTCTTAAAGGTAGCTGAATAAACTGTTTTTCCTACCTTTAATTTAGAGATTACTCAGAGGAAGAAAAAAATTCTGTATATTTTTTAAATTATAAAATTCTAAATAAGAAGGAGGCGGGTATGTTTCCTAACACCTAATAACAGTCTGCTAAAAAATAAAGAAAGGCAAAAACATCTTGGATTTATGGGCAAAATTCTACATAACTGCTGACAATGGTAAAACTGTGTAATATTTTTAGTTGCTAATTTTATAAAGGAAGAAAGCAAAAGCAAGAAAAAGAAAATCTGTTGGATTTGTTTTAGGAAAAAAATTGCTGAAGTTGTTGTTTTAAAGAAGACATATTCTGAACATTGTTGACAAGAACTGAAGAGTTTGTGTGTGATTATATGTGTTTGTGGAGGTTATTTTGTTTTTGGCTTTGTGGTGTCTGTGCTTTCAAAATCTCCCTGGAAACTGTATTATAAAGACTGTCACTCAACTGTGGTATATTTGAAACAAATTGAATGTGACAATGTTGTAAAAAATGAGGCCATATTTACAATTAGAAATTATGAACTGAAGTAATTGAAAACAATAGAAAACTACTTTCAGCAAAGCCAAAATTTTTAATGAGTCAAAATAAGTTTCTGAAGTAGATGTCTGAATTTACAAGAAGGGGTGAAAAATCAACATCTGAAGGGCTGAATTAATACAGATTGATGGCAAACACAGAGCATGATTGGGATGATCATTGCCTACTGACATATTTCACATTTCAGAAATAGTTCTTTTGTCAAACATACAAAGTCATTTTTATTCTTTTACGATGGCACTTAGTGTATAGAGGAATACAAATACGGGAATCAGGAGAAGAGGGATAACTAGAAATCATTATATACTAATTTTAAGACTTCTTGTTTAAATGCAGTCACATGCTGTGTAACAATGTTTTGGTCAATGACTATCCACATAAATGATAGTTGTCTCATGAGACTATAATGTAGCTGAAAAGTTCCTCTGGCCTAAAGATGCCACAGCCATTGTAAAATCAGAGCCCAAGCATGACTTCCATGTTTGTGGTGATACTAGTGTGAACAAACCTACTGCACCACCAATTACATAAAAGTGTAACAGAAGCAACTCATCACAGTATATAAAACTTGATAATGATAAAAAAAAAACAGCTTTAGTACTGAGCTACACAGTAATTCTTTAACAGTCTTTATTATTTGGAGTGTAAACCTCTTACTGATTAAAAAACAAATAGTGTAACTAACCCACTGTTGGTGGGAATGCAAACTGGTAAAGCCACTATGGAAGTCAATTAGAGATTTCTCAGAAACCCGAATACAGTCCTACCACATGACCCAGCCATCCCACTCCTTGGAATTTACACAAAGGAAATTAAATTGGCAAACAAAAGAGCCGTCTGCAAATTAATGTTTATTGCAGCTCAATTCACAATAGCTAAGACATGGAAACAACCCAAATGCCCATCAACAGAAGACGGGATAAAGAAATTATGGGATATGTACACTATATAATACTATACAGTGGTTAAAAAGAAATGAAATCCAGTCATTTGCAACAAAATGGAGGAATCTGGAAAACATCATGCTGAGTGACATAAGCCAGTCCCAAAGGGACAAATATCATGTGTTCTCCCTGATCTGTGACAACTAACTGAGCACCTCAAAGGAAATCTGTAGAAGTGAAACAGACACTATGAGAAGCAATGACTTGATCAGCCCTTGTCCTGGCTGTCGAGAAACAACTTACTATTTTATTCCTTTTAGTAGTTTTTTGTTCTACTTAATACCACTAGTTGAACTCTTTAATGAACACACAATTATTCTTATTTCTTTAAATTTAACTGAAAAATGATCCCTGTTAAATATAAGAGTGAGATTAAGTGGGGAAGGGGATGTATAGTTTGACACATGCTCACTCAGACTTACTCCTAATGGTAGAGCTAGAAACATGCCAGGGGATCCCAATTCAGTCCCATCAAGGTGGCATGTACCAATGCCATCTCACTAGTCAAGGTGATCAGTTTCAGTTTATAATTGATCATAATGATAGGATTAAGTGTCAAAGGGGACACATAAACGAGACCAGTGTCTGCTAATAACAAATGATAGAATTAAAAAGGAGAGAATGATCCAACATGGGAAGCAGGATACCTAGCAGACCATAGAATGGCAGATGCCCTAAACAGCACTCTGGCCTCAGAATCAGCCCTTAAGGCATTCGGATCTAGCTAAAATGCCCATGAGAGTCTTTCAGGCGGGGAAAGCCAAGATACTCTGGCAAAAACAAACAAACAAACAAACACCTAAATGAAAGATCTCTGTGAGTGAGATCCCAGTGGAAAGAATGGGTCATCAAAGAAGGAGGTACCTTTCTCTGAATGGAGGAGAGAACATCCACTTTGTTTATGGCCTTGTCTAAATAAGATTGGAGTTTGTGAACTCAAGAGGTTTCCATAGCCTTGGCAACTCATGACAAGAGCCTTGCATGATTACTGACATCATAAATAAGAATGTCAATTCTCAAACCAATGATGGGTGTCATTCTGCACTTGCTTCCCATATAGGATCTCTATCCTTAATGTGTTGAACTATGCTAATTAATGGTAAAACTAGTCTTCAAACAGTACTTTATACTTTGTTTGTCTATGTGAGTGCAAACTGTTGAAATCTTTACTTAGTATATACTAAATTGATCTTCTTTATATAAAGGTAACTGAAAATGAATCTTGATGAGCAATGGGATAGGTGATGAAGTGGGAAATGGATGGTTGTGGGTAGGAGGGAGGTTATGCAGGGAAAAGCCACTGTAATCTAAAAGTTGTACTTTTGAAATTTATATTTAATAAATAAAAATTTTTTAAAAAACACTATGCTGGCCCCAACTTGATAAAATTTACAACATCTCACAGGTATGAATGGAAAATAGTAATACCAATATTTGCATATAAGAAAGCTCAACATTCAGCAATACTGTTTTATAATATAATTTACCCAATATTAAAAAATAATAATAATAAATATTAAAACTTAATGCCTATGCTGTTAGTAAAAAAAGTTATACTGACGAATACAGGTATAAAAATGTTGCTGTTCATAAAATATATGACTTTGTTGATCAGATGTCCTGAAGTCTTTTCATATACTTTACCAGCAGTATAATCAACTTAGATCAAGAGAAAAAAGACAGTCTTCTCTTTGAATGCAGAAAGGAGCAAGAAAAATAGTTTTGGGAGTATCCTCAAGGCAACCTCTCTGAGAGTGCCATTGTTTCTTTAGGGTAGAATAAAAAATGTGCATAGAAACAGGTAGGCCATTGTTGCTGATTACATTTTCCAAAGGTAGTTGCAGAAATGCATCTCATCTCATACTCTTTTCTTATGATGTCACATCAATATTGCTCTATTGAGAGAGAGAGTACGTTTGCTCTCTCTTGAACTTGAGGGACTGCCCTAAATTTCTTAACCAATTGAACTTGACAGATGTGATATTGCATGAATTCTGAGGCTAGGACAGAAAAGGTATCCAACTTCTGCCTGGATCTTTTCTTGTTTGAGACATAAGCTCCTGTGTAACCAGCCACCATGTTGTAAGGAAGTCCAGATCACATGTTAGTGCTACGATGAAATGTCCCAGCTGATAGGTAGGCTGACACCCAGCATCAACAGCAGTTTATGTGCATGAATTTGTCTTTAGATAATTCTGGTTCCCAACCTTTGAGCCATTCTGTCTGACATCAAGAAGAAAAGAGACAAACTACGCTTTTTGAGCTCTACCTACATTGCAGATTTAAATGTCATTTTTTACACCTCTGAATTTTGGGTAAACCCCATTTCAGCCTGAATTTATCTAATTTTGGTAGCTTGGATAAGATTCCTGTCACCAAAACCTTTATACTTTATTAAGGTAAATCATTCACAGAAGTTTGTATAGTGTAACTAGCATATATGGCTGAAAGGTTTATATTGGAGGTTATTTCCAGGTGTTTTAGGGACCCTCCTTCAATAACACAATTCTTCCCTTGATGTGATCCCGAGAAGTCCTTATGGACTACTGAGCAAACATTATCTACAGAACACTGTAGATATTATCCACAGAACACTGCTATACACCATTGTATCATGTGAACAATTGTGGGTCACTAAAAAAGCTTCAAGCCAAGTTCTCATGCAAATATTCTCTGAAAGTGCCATGATAAAGTGGCCAAGACCATGTAATAACTATTTTCTTGAAGAAAAAGATGGAAAATATTTAATACTATGGACTCTGGAGCCAGGCTTACTGAGTTCAAATTCTGCTTCTGACACTGGTTGCATATTCCTAAATTAAGATAATCTTTTTTGCATTAAATTCCTTTATTTCTTAAATGGAAAGGATACAATTATCATAGGATTTCAAGGAGTTAGTAAATGCACAGTGCATACGACAGTGCTTGGTAGGTAGTAAAGACTCAGTAACAATTAGCTACTATTATTATTTTTTGAATGCATTGTTGAATGTCTTGAATTACTCAAGAATTTCCCCCTCTTTCATATTAATGAAGCATTTTCAGATCTGGGGTAGTTAATATCCAACTTCTCTATGTGGAAGATATACTTTAAGCACTTTTTTTTGCATCAACATTTTCTATGAAAGAAGCTCAATATCTTCAGGGATCTTCTGTAATAGCTCTAAGCATCAACCTTAAATTCTATTCTTTTAATTATAACAAAAGTGAGCAGAGAAGACATCATGACCACTGAGTATATGGCATGGCTGCTGCATCTTGATGTAATTATTGAGAAAGGCTTGTAAGAAGAGTTTTAAACAAGGCCTGTATTGTATTGGTGAAAACTGAGAAAGCCAGGTGCTTCCTCCTGGTCTCCCATGGGGTGCAGGGCACGAGCACTTGTGCCATCCTCCACTGCCTTCCGGGGGCCACAGCAGAGAGCTGGACTGGAAGAGGAGCAACCAGGACAGAATCTGGCGCCCCAACCAGGACTAGAACCTGGTGTGCGGGCGCCGCAGGTGGAGGATTAGCCAAGTGAGCCACGGCGCCAGCCAAGAAACTCATTCTGACTGGGAAGTGACTTATCATGTAGCATCCCAGAAAGTAATACAATGCTAAGATCAGCTCCAGTGAATGCTTTTTTCCGGTAAGATATGAGGTGACCCATCAGTGGCAGACTTGAGGAAGAATAACAGTAGAAATCACATCCCAGGGACGTTTTATGTTGTTTTGCTTAGATCATATCCAGTGTTGCACATACTCACCTCTGTTGGCTGAGTGATGAGAGCAGAGATAGAGTAACTCAAGAAGGTGCCAGTGGAAATTTTCATTCCAAGACTTTTCTCAACATTTGGATGTCCACCATGTTCTCCTTTTACGAGCTTGTCAGCGTTTTTTCTTCTCTTGAAAAGACATTAGTATTTTACTTTTATCATCAGCTATGGGAACATTTGTGAAGAGAAGGCTTTTTACCCCTCCATATTTCTAAGGTTTTCTGTGAATTCCGCCATTTCACTGTTGCCATGATTAACATATTGTTGATGGGTGAGAACCTTTTGTCAGTTGCTCCTTTGTTTTGCTCTGACACATTCCCTGCCCTTCTCTTTATTGAGGTCAGGCATATTTCCCAGGTTCCCTGGCACATTGACTTCTGGATAGGTTTGTATAATAGGAGGTGCAGGTTAAGTGTCTGAGGAACAGGAGAAAGGCGGGTGATGGAGTATTTCTTCTTTTCTGTCTCTGTGTGGGACTATCTCCAACAAAGAAGCATCTCCTCTGTGGCTCCAACTCCCATTGGGCATTCTGCCATTGCATGCTCTGCATTGGGCATTAATTTTGGAACTTCCGTAGCACTAATTTAGCAAGTTTCTGTATTAAATGCTGCCTTTTGGAAATATCTAGAATAGTTTCTGTTTCTTGACTGGACTCTGACTTATGCACACCTGTAAAAACATTACAAGTTCTCTGAATGATAACAATGAATGCTAGAAAAATCCAATCCAAGATTTCTGTTTTATTGACATTTAATAATAAGTGAGAAAACTTCCACAAAAAACAAAAGCATAACTTCAAAAACATAGAAATGGACTAGGCAATTTAAGAATGTATTCTCCTGAGGTAGTTCTATACTTGTAAAAGAGATATATAACTGCTCCTAAGTATACAAAATGGCATGCACTCAAAAAATGTTGCTCCCCTTGACGGGATGAGTTCAATCTGCAAAAACATATACAGCCAATGGAAGACATGCTGCTGGAAGTAGGGAAGAAGCCTAATCATATGATACTGATGTATTTTATTTCCAGGACTATGTCTAATAGATCCAGATTCAAATAAAAAAAGCAAGATACTCTATTTTCTATATCCATTATTCCATGACTGGACACCTAGGTTAATTAAATCCAAGATTTCTTAATGATACAACTGCAACTACTTCTGGATCATTGATTATCTGAAGTCTATAATCATGCCACTGATGATCAGTTTTAATAGACATCAACGGGGCCAATTTTTGCAAAGACCTTATCCTCGGTAAGGAGAGCAGGAAGTTTATTAGCTATAAAAACTAGATATGGGACTGCTTAAGGGCTTCCTTCAGAATCCTTTTATAGTCTCTACAGAGATTTAACATAAAGCATTAGTAACACTATAATTAGCCTGCTTAGTCCTTAGTATGCACAATTTATTCAATGAGAGCTTAGCTGATTAGAAGCCCAAATATCTCCTACATATTTTTCCTTAAAACAAAAAGTTCACTTTTCTCTTGGAATGAATGGCTGGATGTAGGAAAAAAGAAAACTATAGGCATAGTTTTTTAAAAGCAGTTTTAGGTTTATAGAATAAGGAAACACAGGTATAGAGAATTTCTGTATACTACTCTCTCCAGATCATTCTGCTACTCCTCAGTTTTCTAATTATTAACATCTTGAATTAGGATGATGCATTTTAAGACCATATTAATACCTTATATTGACTAAAGTGCATGGTTTGCATTAGACTCCACTATTTGTGTTCTATCTCACGAGTTTTGACAAAAATTTGATGACATGTAGTCTCCATTATAGTATCATACAAAATAGTTTCATTGCCCCCCAAAATCACTTGTCCTCCACCTACTCATTCCACTGAGTTTCTGACAACTGCTGATTTACTCTCTGTAGTTTTCACTTTTCTATATAGTGATGTATTAGAATCACACAGTATGTAGCCTTTTCAGATTGGTATCCTTTACTTAGAAATATGCATTTAAGATTCCTCCATGTATTTTCTGATTTGATAGTTTATTTTCTTATATTGCTGAATGGTATTCCATGGCACATGTTTGTGACATATTTGTTTATCTTCTAACCTATTGGTGGACTTCTTGGTTGCTTCCAGGTGTTGACAACTATTGATAAAGGTGCTACAAACATTCATGTACAGGTTTTCATGTCGATGTAAAACAGCTCATTTGTGTAAATGCCAAGTATCATATACTAAGGTATATTTGTAATAAACTGTAAAACTGTTTTCCAAAATAACTGGACCAGATTACATTTCCAATGCCAATGAATGAGATTCCTGTTGCTCCACATGCTGGCAAGAACTAATGATAATGTTATGGATTTTCACCCTTCTAATACAAATAAAGTTGCTTCACACTGTTTTAATTTTTAAATTTTAATGAAGAAATATAATAGTGAAAATCTTTTCATGTGCTTATTTACTATCTGTACATCTTCTCTGGTGAGATATCTATCCTTATCTTTTATGTACTTTTTAATTGGTTGTTTATTTTCTTATTGCTGAGTTTTAAGAATTCCTTGCATATTTTGTATAACAGTTCTTCATCAGATATATGCTTTGTAAATATTTTCTCCCAGTCTGTGGATTGTTTTTTCATTCTCTTAACAGGCATATATTTTAGCGCAATTTTTCTTGATGTCTTGGGAAATCTGTTACCATGTTGAAGCTATGATTTTTCTGTGGTTATGAATAACAGCAAATAATTCCTAACATTATAAGACAGCTACCCTCCTCCAAGATATTTTTATGACAATAGAAAGATGTTAGAGCTCATATCATAGATTCTAGCAATATCAATTATGCAATAATTGTAATTTTGAAATATTACCATTGGTGGTCTTAGCAGTGATGTGAAAGGACTTCGAGAAAATATTACAGAAAAGTCTCAAACATATCTTAGACCATTTCCATGTTATTGACTCCAATTTATTCTGAAAACCACTGTGATATGGCTCCTTTCTTTAACTTCCATCCAATACTTGACCTCTCTATTGAAAGTTTCTGGAGAAACCTGCCAGTGGCCTGCAAAGTTAAATCCAGTCCCCTTTACTTAAAAATCTTTTTACTTTGGTGTTGGATTTCTCAACACTACTTTATCCTGGAGGTAGTTAATTAGAGATTTTTTTCTTTCCCATGAATTTTTAGTAAAGATTTATTTATTTTTATTTGAAAGTCAGAGTTACAGAGAAAACCGGGAGAGACAGAATCTTCCATCCTTTGGCTCACTCCCTAGATAGCTGCAACAGCTGGGGCTGATACACAAGGCTGAAGCCAGGAGCCAAGATTTTCCCACTAGGTCTCCCACATGGGTTCAGGGGCCCAAGCACTTGGGCTACCTTCTGTTGATTTTCCAGGTGCATTAGCAGACAGTTGGATTGGAAGTGGAGCATCCAGGATCAAACCTGCACCCATGTGGGATGCTAGTATCATAACTGGTGGCTTAACCTGCTAGCCCCACTCCCCTGAATTTTGTAATATCCCCTTGAAGTGTCTCATTGTCTCTGTCTGTCTTTCCCAACATATCCCCTCCAGAGTAAAAAACAACAGAGTACAATGAGAAGATAGATCCAACCTCTGAAGACAGAACAACCTAGTTTCAAATATCAGCTTTTTTACCTGAGTAACTTAATGCTGATCCTCAAGTTCAATATAATAGCTCTTAAATGTACATACTTCAATTACCTTTTTGTTATATCTCTGGAGTTGTTTTCAGAATAAAATATGATAAAACCTATAAAGTGTCATTAACATAGTGCAAAATCATTTCAACTTCTTAAAAATCAACTCAGTTTTTTAACACTTCTGCCTTCTGTTAGTTTCAAGATAAATTCCATATTTCTCAGCCTATCGTGCTTGGTTCTTCCCAGGCTCTGCTTATTTTTTAAAAATTTTGTATTAAAATACAGATAACAGATTTTATGAATTCTACTGGTACAGTTCCAGGAAGGCAACCACATTTCCTTCATCCTCTTGCTCCCTCTCAACATCCTCCCTCCATTCCTGCACTTGATCCATTTTTGCAAAGACATAGTTGTAATCCACTCTAAATTCACAAGCTTATTTGTAACTAATGATAATATTCAGCAAGTAATAAATAGTAAGACCACAGTTCCACAGGAGTATTAACACAAGCTAAAAATGATGATCATATCCAAAAAGTGACTTTTTTATAGTCTATATTAATTGTCACGTGTCAGAGAAAACATGTGATATTTGTCTTTTTGAGAGTGGCTTGTTTCACTTATTTCATAATGATTTCCAGTTGCACATATTTTGTTTCAAAAGACAGGATTTCATTCTCTTTATGGCTGAAAATGGTATTTCATAGTATATATATATACCACATTTTCTTTATCAGTCATCAGTTGATGGGCATCTGGGTTGATTTCATATTGTAGCTATTGTGAATTGAGCTGCAATGAACATGGGGATACAAATAAGTTTTTAAAATGCTGATTTATTTTCCTTTGGCTAAATTCCCAGGGGCAGAATTGTTGGGTCATATGGAAGACCTTTTTTTAGCTCTCTAAGAAATCTTTAAACTGTCCTCCACAATGGCTGTACTAGTTTAAATTCCCACTGACAGTGGATTAGGGTACCTTTTCACCTACATCCTTGCCAGCATTTGTTTTTTGTTGATTTCTGTATGAAAGCCATTCCAACGAGGGTGAAATGAAACCTCATTATGGTTTTGATTTGCATTTGCATTTCCCTGATGGCTAGTGATCCTGAGCATTTTTTTCATGTGTCTTTTGGCCATTTGAATTCCCTCTTTTGAAAATGCCTGTACATGTTCTTTGCCTATTTCCTAACTGGTTTGTTTGTTTTGTTGTTGAATTTCTTGAGCTCTTTACAGATTCTGGATATTAATCCTTTATCACTTGCATAATTTGCAAATATTCTCTCCCATTCTGTCAGTTGCTTCTTTACTTTGGTGAGTACTTTATTTGCAGTGCAGAAGCTTCTTAGCCTGATGTACTCTCATTTGTCTATTTTTATTTTAATTGCTTGAGCATCTGGGATATTTCCCAAGAAGTCTTTGTCTAGGCCAATATTTTGCAGTTTTTCTGATATTTCACCTTAGTAATTTCATGATATCAGCTCTTAAATTTAGATCCTTGATCCATTTTGAGTTGATTTTTGTATAAGGTATAAAGTAGGAGTCTTGTTTCATACTTATGCGCATAGAGATCCAGTTTTTCCAGTACCATTTGTTGAAGAGATTATTCTTTCTTTAGAAATTGATTTCAGTCTATTTGTCAAAGATTAGTTGTTTTTAGATGTGTGGACTAATTTCTGGGGTTTCTATTCTGTTTTATTGGTCCATGTGTCTATTTTCCTGCACTACCAGATTGTTTTGAATGTAATTGCTCTGTATCATGTCTTGAAATCTGGTCTTGTGATGGCTCTAGCTTTGTTTAATGTTGTTTAAGATTATTTTAACTATTTGAGGCCTCTTGTATTTCTATATTAATTTCTTTAAAGATTTATTTATTTGATAGGCAGAGATACAGAGAGAAGAAGGCAGGGAGGGAGGAAGAGAGAGGTGGAGAGATATAGAAAGAGAAGGAGAGAGAGAAATCTTCCATCCTCTGGTTCATTCCCCAAATGGCTGCAATGGTTGGGACTGAGCAAGACTAAAGCCAGGAACCAGGAGCTTATTCTGGGTCTCCCACATGGGTGCAGGGCCTAAATTATTGGGTCATCTTCCACAGCTTCCCAGGTACATTTGAAGTGAGTTTAACTGGAAGTGAAGCAGCTGGCACTTGAACCAGCACTCATATGGGATGCCAACACTGGAGATGAAGGGTTAACCTTCTATGTCACAGTGCCGGCTCCTTCCATATGAATTGTAGAATAATTTTTCTATATCTGAGAAGAATGTTGTTGATATTTTGATTGGGATTTCATTGAATCTATCAATTGCTTTGGTAGTATTAATTCTTCCAGGGCTCAAATCCTTGGCTCCTTGCACCCACATGGGAGACCCTGAAGAAATTCATGGTTCCTGGCTTTGGATTGAGATAGCACTGGCCATTGTGGCCATTTGAGAAGTGAACCTGTGGAAGGAAGCTCTTTATCTCTTTGCTTCTGCCTCTCTGTAACTCTGTCTCTAAATAAATCTTAAAAAATATTAATTCTTCCAATTCATGATCATGATGGATTTTTCCAATTTTTGTGTCTTCTATTTCTTTCTTTAGTGTTTTATTGTAGAGATTCTTCTCCTCCTTGTGTAAATTTATTCCAAGGTATTTAAATTTTGTAATTATTTTGTAATTATTGTGAATAGGAATGGCCTTAAAAGTTTTCTCTTTTTTAACCATGGCATTGTCTGCATGTACAAAGGCTATTGATTTTATATCCTGAAACCTTACCAAACTCTCTTATCAGTTCCAATAGTCTCTCTTTTTCTTTTAAAATTTTTATTGACCTATTTGGGAGGTAAAACTCTAGACAGCGAGAGGAAGAGACAGAGATAAAGGTCTTCCATCCACTGGTTCACTTCCCAAATGACTAAAGACCAGGGCTAGGCTGATTCAAAGCCAGATGCCAGGAGCTTCTTCCTGGTTTCCCAAGCAAGTGCAGGGGACCAAGAACTTGGGCCATTTTCTACTGCTTTCCCAGGCCATACCAGAGAGCTGGATTAAAAGAAGAGCAGCCAGGACTCGAACCACCACCTATATGGGAAGCTGGTGTTGCAGGCAGAAGCTTTTGTCCACTATACCATAGCATTGCCCACTCCCCAGTAGAGTCTTAGGGGAGTTGTTTGGATCGCCTATACATAGAATCGTGTCATCTGCAAACAGGGATAATTTGACTTCCTCCTTTCCAATTTGTATCCTTTTGATTTGTTTTTCTTGACTAATGGCTCTGGGTAAAACTTTTATAACTATATTGAATAGCAGTGGTGAAAGTGGGCATCCTGTCTGGTTCTAGTTCTTAGTGGAAATGCTTCCAATTTTTCACCATTCCATATGATGCTGGATATGGGTTTGTCATATATTGCCCTGATTGTGTTGATCAATGTTACTTCTCTACACAGTTTGCTTAAAGTTTTTATCATGAAAAGATGTTTATGCTATCAAATGTTTTTTCAGCATATATTGAGATAATTATATGGCTTTTATTTTTCTATTTGTTAATGTGATGTATCACATTCACTGATTTGTGTATGTTCAACCATCATTGCATACCAGGGATAAATCCCACTTGATCCAGGTGAATGATCTTTCTGATGTTGGAATTGACTAGCTAGTATTTTGTTAAAGATTTTTGTATCTATGTTCATCAGTGATATTGGTCTGTAGTTTTCTTTCTTTGTTGTATCTTTTTCTGGTTTTGGAATTAAGGTGATGCTGGCCTCATGGAATTTGGTAAGATTCTGTCTCTCTCAATTGTTTTGAATATTTTGAGGAGAATTGGAACTAGTTCTTTAAAATTCTGTGCTAACTTCTGCAACATCAGGCAATGTGCAGAAAACACAGGTGGGCTTGTTTCTTCCCCACACATTACCTCTCCTTTATGCTGACATGCATATCTAGTGTTCCATCTGTAATGTCTTTGCCCTTGTATCTGAAGGGTGGGCTGTCATGTACTCTTCAGTACTCTGTTCTAATGTTTCCCCTCAATCCTTTGACTTAATTCTAGTAGATTCTGAACAGCTTATACCACTAACACAGTTTTCTATCTTTGAAGATTATTCCTTTTACATCTTGGAATCTTCCAACACAATGAGACCACTGTTACACTCCTCAAAAAGTCAATAATCTATAGAATCCTCCAATAGTGTTGTGTTTACTTACCTCATGATTTGGTAATCTTGCTGCTAAGTGCATGATAATCTTATATTAGGAACAAAAATTTTAGTTAAAACTGCTCATCATGATTATTGGTATTGGTAAAATTATAAGCTAGGCACTCTCATAACACTTGACTATGAAAATGCAAATTTTATTTCATTTGGCAAAAGCAATATAATATGTGTGCATCTGTGTGTGTGTGTGTGTGTGTGTGTGTGCTTGTATTCCAATAATTAATAGTAGTACTCTTTGGCCCAGTAATTCTATTTCTTTTTTTTAAACTTTTATTTAATGAATATAAATTTCCAAAGTACAGCTGATGGATTACAATGGCTTCCTCCCCCATAACTTCCCTCCCACCTGCAACCCTCCCCTTTCCTGCTCCCTCTTCCTTACATTCACATCAAGATTCATTTTCAATTCTCTTTATATACAGAAGATCAGTTTAGTATATATTAAGTAAAGATTTCAACAGTTTGCCCTCACATAGCAACACAAAGTGAAAAATACTGTTGGAGTACTAGTTATAGCATTAAATCACAATGTGCAGCACATTAAGGACAGAGATCCTACATAATATTTTTTTAAAAAATTAATTTTCTATGCAATTTCCAATTTAACACCAAGTTTTTTTTTTTCATTTTCAATTGTCTTTATATACAGAAGATCAATTCAGTATATACTAAGTAAGGATTTCATCAGTTTGCACCCACACAGAAACACAAAGTGTAAAAATACTGTTTCAATACTAGTTATAGCATTACTTCACATTGGACAACACATTAAGGACAGATCCCACATGAGACGTAAGTACACAGTGACTCCTGTTGTTGACTTAACAATTTGACACTCTTGTTTATGGTGTCAGTAATCTCCCTAGGCTCTAGTCATGAGTTGCCGAGGCTATGGAAGCCTTTAGGGTTTGCCGACTTAAATCTTATTCTGACAGGGTCCTAGTCAAAGTGGAAGTTCTCTCCTACCTTCAGAGAAAGGTACCTCCTTCTTTGATGGCCCTGTTCTTTCCACTGGAATCTCACTCGCAGAGATCTTTCATTTAAGTCTTCTTCTTCTTCTTTTTTTTTTTTCCAGAGTGTCTTGGCTTTCCATGCCTAAAATACTCTCATGGGCTCTTCAGCCAGATCCAAATGCCTTAAGGGCTGATTCTGAGGCCAGAGTGCTATTTAGGACATCTGCCATTTTATGAGTCTGCTGTGTATCCCACTTCCCATGTTGGATCATTCTCTCCCTTTTTGATTCTATCCATTAGTATTAGCAGACACTAGTCTTGTTTGTGTCATCCCTTTGACTCTTAGACCTATCAGTGTGATCAGTTGTGAACTGAAGATGATCACCAGTAATTCTATTTCTAAAAAAATTTGTTGAAAGAAAACAAAAAATGGGTGCAACGTTTTATGCTTGGGCCAGTGCTGTGAAATAGTGGGTTAAGCCACTGCTTTTGGTGCCCACAGCCCACATAGGTGTGGTTTCAGATCCTTGCTGCTGCACTTCAATCTATATCCCTGCTAATGCACCTGGGAAAGGAGCAGAGGATGCCCCAAGTGTTTGGGCGTCTGCATACACATGGGATACCCAGAGGAATCTTCTGGCTCTTGCACTAGGACTGACCCAGCTCTGGCCATTGTGGCCATTTGGGGAGTGAACCAGTGGATGGAGGATCTCTCTCTCTCTTTCTAAATCTGCCTTTCAAATAATAAAAAAGCTTACAGCTAAATATGTTAATTATATCGTTATAATGAAAAATTGAGTTGACCTTAATTACTTGAAAATAGAATTTTATCTATATAAATCAGCTGAATCTGTAAGAATCTATATATCTACATTGTAGAATATTGGTCATTAAAACTTACATGTATGAGAAGTTTATAATCAAATAGAAATTCTTTATGATGTAACATTAATAAAAAATCAGAATGTAAAGACATATTTTCAATATGACTACAACTGTATCAAACACATTATGTAGAAAAAAGACTGGAAAGAAACATGTTGCAATGTTAGTAATTATCTGCATTAGTCAATGTTGCGTACTTGCTGTCAGCTCCTGAGCCTCTGTGGCTGAATACTGAAAGTTCATTTCAAAGTCCTCTTCTTCATGCAGTTATTTGGGAGCATAGGCTTCTTCCATCTTTTAGAGACTGAGTTATTTTACTCATTCTTTAGGAAGGGGCATTGAGGAAGTTTCAGAGGCATAGTGTAGAACTGAGACATAGCAGTCCCACCCACATGCCAGTGGTTAGAACCCAGTCACTTAACCCTCCCCTCTACCCCTGTCAACACACACACCTAAGTACAAGCATTAGGAAGTATCTTTTCAATAGAAAGAAAATGTAGGCGAATATTGACAGCACTAGCATTATCTTCCTCAGCTATAAGAGGAAATCTGCCAGTTAATTTCTTTGCATTTTTCTGCATTTTCCAGTTTTCCCATAGGAACTATGTATTACAAGAGAAAAACGTGTGATTAAAAATCCTTAACCTTTTAAAAGAAGGTTTTCCTTTAATTTCTGTGGCATGATTGTACATTGTCTAAAATATTTTCTTGGACATTCAAAAGGTTCAATTAGGCTCTGACAGGGCGTGCTACTGTAAGACTACGTTGTTAACACCCAATAAGACATCCACACAATATGAGCAGTCCTTTGATTCAGCTGAGAAATCCAAATACCTAAATAATATTGAATTGGCCATTGATTATTTTACAAATCCATCAAATATTGTCTAAGAAATGTAGAGCAATCAGACCTTACTTTTTAAAAGATTTTTTATTTATTTATTTGAAAGGCAGAGCTACAGAGAGAGGGAAAAACTGAAAGAGAAATATCTTCCATCCACTGGTTCACTCTCCAAATGGCTGCAGCAACCAAAGCTAGACCAGGCTGAAGCCAGAAGCTTCTTCCTCGTCTCCCATGTAGGTACAGGGGCCTAAGCACTTGAGTCGTCCTCTGCTGCTTTCCCAGGGACATTGGCAGGAAGCTGGATAGTAAGTGGTGTTGCTGTGACTCAAACAGGCACCCATATGGAATGCTGGTGTTGCAATAGGTGGCTTAACCCATTTCTCCATAGCCCTGGACTCACAATCTAACTTTAAATCATGTTTTTGGTAGAGATGGAGAGCTAGCAATGACCAAGACACAAATTCCTAAGCCACAAGCTCTTCACAGTGAACACATTTCCATAGCTTTATTGCTCCTAAATTATCTTTATTTTTGACCCCTATATATCAGTCCTCTTCTACCTTCAGGGAAGGCAAGAAGTAGAAAGGATGCTGAAGAAATACATGGCCGCATCCTTCTAACTCTCCCTTCTATATTTTGAGGCTAGATTTAATTCTAGATAATATTGAAAATATCATTTCTCAAACTTTCACGGTGATGGCCAACTTTCCATACATCTATCCATCCATCTGTCTATCCATCTGTCCATCCATCCATCCATTCATCCAGTCACCTATTCAAGATATATTGATTTTAAAAAAAGATTTTTTAAAAGATTGATTTATTTATTTGAAAGGCAGAGTTACAGAGAGGGGAGGGAGAGAGAGAGAGAGTGAGAGAGAGAGAGAGAGAGAGAGGTTTTCAATCTGCTGGTTGACTCCCCAAATGGCTGCAATGGCTGGAGCTGTGCTGATCTAAAGCCAGGAGCCAGGAGCTTCTTCCGAATCTCCCATGTGGGTGCAGGGATCCAAGCACTTAGGTCATCTTCCACTCCTTTCCCAGGCCATAACAGAGAGCTGGATTGGAAGTGTAGCAGCTGGGACTTCAATTTGCATCCACATGGGATACCAACAACAGAGAGAGAGGGACACATACACACACACACACACACACACACACACACACTCGGTGGGAGGGCAGGGGAGGGGGAGGAAGACGGAGAGGGAGGAGAGAGAGTTTCTATCTGTTGAAGCTACCCAAATGCTCACAACAGCTAGTTCTGTACCAGGCTGAAGCCAGGAGCTAGGAACTCAATCTGGGTCTCCCCACATGGGTGTCAGGGACCAAATTACTTGGGTCATCTTTCGCTGACTTCCCAGGTACATTGGCAAGGAACTGGATCAGAAGCAGAGCAGTGGGGACTTGAGCCAGCTCTTCATATGGAATGCCAGTGTCACAAGCAGCAACTGAGCCCTGTCCATATGCCTGGCACCAGAACAGTCACTTTAACTGCCTCTTCCCCAGACCTGTTGAGACTCTAGGATGGAGACAATAGCATTTTGTTTTTATTTTTGTAGTAGTTGAGGATAGAGACACACTGCCTGCTACCTCCTTTCCTTCCCTTTCCAATGCTTTCCATCTTTCTTCTTTTTTCTGAAACTTATGCCTCAAATCTCCCATTCTAAATTCTGAAAAATGAGGCATAGCAGTGAAAAAAAATTAAGCGAAGACAAACAGGGTCTCTAAGGCAATTACTCAAAACAACTTGCATCTAGAAAATCTCAAAAGGTTCTAACAACAGTAGCCAGCTCATTACCTAAGCATTCTATTCTCAATGGGATCTGATCTTGGATTAGTTCCCAAGTATCCTTTTGTTCCATATCATTTAAGGGAAACATGTCTAGACAAAAGTCCTAAAGAAGAAATTAGATTAACAGCTCTTGTTATAACATTCTAGCTAAAATTAAAGAAGTTACATTTACTGCCCTTCTCCAATTATCAGAATGAGAAACACAGATTGTTAATACTTAGCACATAGTGGGTCATTAGCATTTCACAATCATACCATTTCATTACCTTCTTTTTCTGAGTACAAAATGTCACTAGAAACATATGTGAAATATTTAGGAACCTTGTATAAAATCTTTAGGTGTACATGAAAAAGATCAGTTTTTAAGGTAAGAGCAACAAAAAATAATTCTTGAAGTGTCTTATTAGTATCCAGTTAGAATTTTAAATTCTTGGTTAAATGCTTACGTCAGTGTTGCCTTATTGTATAAAAACAGCCATCTCTCCACAGCCCCATTTAGTCTTTGCTGTCTCCTATTTACATTCTTGTGTTAATGCAGTTGGGTGTAGCTGCAGAGGCAGGAAAATCTGGACATAGGATTTTATTACATGTATTGGGATTAATTGATCAACCACTCCATATTATATTAATGCAGGGAACATGGAATTTTCTAATCCATCTGGTAAAATAGATCAAATTCTTTAGGAATCTTGGCCACTTTCATCTTTCCCCAGGAGACTCGGGCATGTGCTCAGTATATAGTTATACCCCAGGCTTTATTTTGTACACATAGTAAATCATGCACTATACAAAAGTTTACATTAGATTCAGTCTTGGGCCAGCAAGTTCATATCCTTTATTTAGCACTGGTACTTAAACAGAGATAACTGCTCTTTCACTGAAACATAATTGCTATTGTATGCTGGAATGGAAATTATGATTTTTATTTTTAGTCAGCATTTGTTGGTGGTGATAATTCTGACCATGCAGTAAGAGAAATAAAAGGATCCTATGTTGTGAAAGCATTTTTTTATAGCACAGATATATTCATGGTAGGTGAGAAAACGTGCATTGGGACTACAGTTAACACAATGATATTTGAGACAAGTAAAAATGCCTATTTGAAAGCAGGGCTTTTCAGCAAGTGAGGCTCAAGTTACATGGGGAACCGATGTCTAATCATTAACTCCCCAAAAAGTCTCTAATCTGAGACCAATGTCCAATCATTAATTCCCAAAAGAGGCTTTAATCTGACACCAATGTTCAATCATTAACTACCAAAAAAGGCTGTAATCCACTTCCCAATATCCTTTTCTAATAACTGTAAACTGCGTTTATCAACTGCTCAGGAAAACTAACACCAGTCCCCATTGGAGCTCACAGATTGGAATACAAATAATAGGCATAGTTCAGCAATGGTGTGGGTTAAGGGCAATGTTCATTCTCCTTTAGAATTTCACACATTTCCTCATTATCTCCTTGTTCCCCTGAGAGGAGAAGAAAGGTCTAGTCATTAGAAGATGTAGATTTATCTTCCTTTTTTTGCCTTTGGTTAAGAAGAAAAAAAAAAGGACTTGCAGTTCTCAGAAGCAATTTGGCTGTCTCTGGCCTTCTTTGGTTTATGTTTTTATTTGCTCTGTTCTCCCAGGCTTTCCTTCTCTGTGCCTGTTTTTCCCTTTCTGCTCTTCTGAGTCATATGTTGACACAAGTTGGGGTGAGGCCTGGGGTTTGCAGAGATGTGGACACTGAGTCTGGGTACACAGAGATTTTTGTGTGATAACACCACAAGCACGGCATCTGCAGACTTCCTGCCCTTGTGATGTAACATTTTCATATACCAGTTTGCCAAGCAGGTTGGTGAGAGCATGCCAGTCTGCTGGTGGCTTGTCAGAGTAGGAATGGGGATGTCTCGGTCTACTTCTCTGACTCCAGGGATTAATTCTCATTAGCCATGCTAACAATATAGCTTCTTTCTGAAGTAGACAGTCCAGATTTTTCTCTCCCAGACTGCGGAGGATGTTTTTAAATGGATTGCTTTATTCCAAAGTTTATTTTTAATGAAACACTCTCACAATTCATATTAGAAAGGAACGCTTCTTAAATTTTGGACTGTTGCAAGTTTGAGTGCGAGGTGCTGTGACATCATTTTGATCATCTGTAACTTTATTTCCCTTATTCTTTTTTGCTTCAAAACTTGAAAATTACATGCACCTAATATCACTGTGCTTATTTGATGCTTTCAACTGTGAATACAGAGTGACTCTTTTATCCTTAATTTAATCCCCTCTCTTCCAATGCTATGCCTACATTTTTACCAGGTTTTTTTCTATTCTATTCTCAGCTGATTCTGCAAATGACAATGAATAAGAAGGGAAGAAACATGACATAGGGAATGAAGAGATAGAAAGGAAAGAACAAAGTGAATGAACAGAAAAGATAATTAAAAGGTGAGAATCAGAGTAATGGGTAGAAAATTTTAAAAGGAAATGCTTCAAAATATGAAAAAGTTCACTAGATAGAGTTAGATAATTTGGCTAGTTTCAAGTAAAACTGCCAAGAATTAATAAAGAAATTCCATTTAAAAACTGACAATATATGTGAATGAGGAAGAATCTAAGTCTCTCTCTCACACACACATACATACACACAAGATTTGAAACTCAACATCTTAGTGTGGAAGAATGAAAAGTTTCAAAGATAATGATTCAGAGTCAGTCGTCTCTTTGTCTTTGATTGAGACCAGACATCATCTGTTATTTGGCTTTGGAAATGTCTTAAGAATTTTTCAAGGCGTGGTTTTGCTGAAACTAAGAGCTTAAGGCAAAAACAGGCCATCCGTTTTCCTCTTTGGTGTTTGTGCTACTTCAGCACCAAAAGGCACCCAGCATCTATGGTCTACAGTGGGAGACCCTTCACAATCACGTAACTTGAAATACACAGATGGGAAAATAAACGAGACTTTCCCTTACTCTGCACTGGTCAGAGTTTTACAAGGGAGTGCTTTCCACTTTGGGGTTCCACATCTTAAGAGAACTCTAAAATTGGGAGAGGATTTAGAAGACACAGTGAATGTTGATGAGAGGGTTGGGAAATGGAACTTATAAGAAAGAGTAAAATAAATTGGAATTGCTTATCTTGGAGAAAAGAAAGGTAACCTAATAACAGTCTTCCAGTTTTTGAAGATATATAATATACGTGATGGTTACCAGCTGTTTTCCTTCTCCATCAAAAGGGACTAGAGGCCAAGTTCTCACACTGCATACATCAAGTAGGAGGTAAAGCTTCTTGTTTGTGGTGGTGGCAGCGCTAACAAAATAAAATGGTAAGCATTGGTATTGTAGAAGCTTTTCTAGAGTTATCTAAATGTTGGATTTTTTTGTCTCATATTTTCTGGGGATTAGAAGATAATATTTATGTCATAGTTCTTAGTATAGCATTATTATTTATAAGTCTGTAAGAATAGAAACTATCTTAAGGAAATGAATGAAGACAATGGTCAAATATTCATAGAGTTTATGATCTCTTTACATGGAATAAGTGAAATTAATACAGAGGATAAATTTCCCACAGGGACTTTGTATGTAAACTTCTAATTTAATTTAATTTAAAAATGTTTATTTGTATTTATTTGAAATGTAGAGTGGCATAGGAAGAGAGATGGAGGGAAAGGGAGAGAGAGAGATAGATAGATCTTCCATCCACTGATTTACTCCCCCAGTGCTTGCAACAGCCAGGATTGAGTTAGGCCTAAGCCAGGAGCCAGGAACTCCTTCTGTGCCTCCATGTGGATTGGAGGGATCCAAGGACATGAGTCATCATCTGGTACCTCCAAGGTTGCATATTAGCAGGAAATTGGATCAGAAGTGGAGGGAGGATTCAATCCCTGGCACTCCTTTATGGGATGTGGGTATCCTAAGCATTGACCTAACAGGCTGAGCCTCAACACTCACTCCAGATGTAAATTTTTGATGCGATGTTTTCTTTCTCAGAAAAATATTGATGCTAATTGATATAGGAAAGGTAAAAGCAAATGTGTGTGCAAATATATGAAAAAAATTTTCGGAGAGCGGCAAGATGGCGGAATAGGAAGGGAGCACACCGATAGTCTGGGGAGAGACAGTTTAATAAAAGTGGAGATACTGCAGGTTCAAGGAAGAGTAGGGGAAGAAACAGCAGAGAAAACCCTTCTGGAACTGGAGACTCACAGTGGACCTGCGTGGAGAGTGTGGGAGCCCGCAGTTTGGGACACCAGCAGCAGATTCAACACACCAGCGCTGGAACGTGAGGTGAGCAGAACCTCAATAGCCCGAAATACGAGCAGGGAAGCGGAAAAGGGAGCCTAGAGCGAACAAGGCTTGAAACCCTGTGGGGAAAAGTTCACCAGGCTAACTAGAAGAGAGAGAGAGAGAGGGAAAAAAAAAAAAAGTGACCCGTACGGACACGAGCTTCTCTCTCTCCGCTCACCTCTCAAAGGTGAGCAAGACAAAGAGCAGGCGCCATTTTGGAATACGTCACAAGCAGGGCGACCTCGGGTCGGCACCGGCCCCGAGCCTAGCAGAAAAACCTGACTCTGGGTGGGAGGGGTGAAATAACAGGAGATTAGAACCTAATGAATGTGTGGTGCTAATGAACTGAGACTGTGAAAAAAGAGACGGTGGGGGAGAGAACTCACGGAAATCACGAATTCATGTGAGTACTCTCCAGAGACGCTACAATTCAGTAGCCTTGGCAGCCCAGTGGGAGACTGCAGGAGAATCTCAGCCCACACAAAGGGCCGGAAAGATTCCTTCTCTGGTCCTTGGGAAAGAGCTTCCAATCTCTGGCTCCTGTGGGTATATCATTCGCCTGCTAACCACCCCCAATTCCATTCAGCTGTGTGGAATTACTTCCCTTTTGAACCAAAAAAAAAAAAAAGTATCAGAGAGAGATTTACCACGCCTAACCTGGGAGTGTCTCCTTTGACACACCCTCAACTCTGAGGAACCAAACAGAGCTCTCAGGCCACACCCATCTCAAGCCTCTAAGGCTCCATCAAAAGCAGACAGTCCACTTAATCTAGAGTCATAGCATAACAAGAAAAAAACACCACAGTGAAGAAACCAATATGCCAAACAACAAACGCAAAAACCGAGGTAATAAGAACAAGGAAGACACTATGGCATCCCCAAATGAAAAAGACACCCCAATTCAAGATTACAAAGATGATGAGATAGAAGAGATGCAAGAAGCAGATCTCAAAAAATTGATAAGAACACTAAGAAGTACTCAAAAACAAATTCTTGAACTACAGAAATCCTTAATGGACAAGGTAGAAAATCTCTCTCGTGAAAATGAAATATTAAGGAGAAATCAAGCTGAAATGAAACAACTAGTAGAACATGAAACTGTGATAGTGACGAGAAATCATAATGAAGTGAAGAATTCAATAGCTCAAATGAAAAACACATTAGAGAGCCTTACAAACAGAATGGGTGAGGCAGAAGAGAGAATATCGGACCTAGAAAACAGAGCACAGGAAACTATACAGTCAAACCAAAGAAAAGAAGAGGAAATTAGAAATCTAAAAAATATTGTTGGGAATCTACAGGATACTATTAAAAAACCCAACATTCGAGTTCTAGGAGTTCCTGAAGGCATGGAGAGGGAGAAAGGATTAGAAGGCCTTTTTAGTGAGATAATAGTAGAAAATTTCCCAGTTTTGGAGAAGGACAGAGATATCCTAGTACAGGAAGCTCATAGAACCCCTAGTAAACATGACAAAAAGAGGTCCTCACCACGACACGTTGTAATTAAACTCACCACAGTGAAACAGAAAGAAAAGATCCTAAAATGCGCAAGAGAGAAACGTCAAATTACACTCAGAGGATCTCCAATTAGACTCACGGCAGACTTCTCATCAGCAACCCTACAAGCTAGAAGGGAATGGCGAGACATAGCCCAGGTACTAAGAGAGAAAAACTGCCAGCCCAGAATATTATATCCTGCCAAGCTCTCATTTGTGAATGAAGGTGAAATAAAGACCTTTCATAACAAACAAAAATTGAAAGAATTTGTTGCCACTCGTCCAGCCCTGCAAAAGATACTTAAAGATGTGTTACACACGGAAACAAGGAAACACGGCCATCAACATGAAAGAAGATAAACGAAGGGAACCTCACAGCAAAAGATCACAGGGAATTCAAAGCATACATTTGGATAAAGAAATTATGGGACATGTACTCTATAGAATACTATACAGCAGTCAAAAACAATGAAATCCAGTCATTTGCAATAAGATGGAGGAATCTGGAAAACATCATTCTGAGTGAATTAAGCCAGTCCCAAAGGGACAAATATCATATGTTCTCCCGATCGGTGACAACTAATTGAGCACCAAAGGGGAAACCTATTGAAGTGAAATGGACACTATGAGAAACAGTAACTTGATCAGCTCTTGTGCTGACTGTTGTTCTACAATGTAATACTTTATCCATTTTAGTAATTTTTTTATTCTAGTACTATTGGTTGAACTCTGTAATTAACAAACAGTTATTCTTAGGTGTTTAAATTTTAACTGAAAAGGGATCCCTGTGAAATATAAGAGTGGGAATAAGAGAGGGAGGAGATGTACAATTTGGGACATGCTCAATCGGAACTGCCCCAAATGATGGAGTTAGAATTGTGCCAGGGAATTCCAATCCAATCCCATCAAGGTGGCATGTACCAAGGCCATCTCACTAGTCCAAGTGATCAATTTCAGTTCACAATTGATCACACTGATAGGTCTAAGAGTCAAAGGGATCACACAAACAAGACTAGTGTCTGCTTATCCTAACTGATAGAATCAAAAAGGGAGAGAATGATCCAACATGGGAAGCGAGATACACAGCAGACTCATAGAATGGCAGATGTCCTAAATAGCACTCTAGCCTCAGAATCAGCCCTTAAGGCATTCAGATCTGGCTGAAGAGCCCATGAGAATATTCTAGGCATGGAAAGCCAAGACACTCTGGAAAAAAAAAAGGAAGACCTAAATGAAAGATCTCTGTGAGTGAGATCCCAGTGGAATGAATGGGGCCATCAAAGAAGGAGGTACCTTTCTCTGAAGGGAGGAGAGAACCTCCACTTTGACTATGACCCTGTCGGAATAAGATTGAAGTCGGCGAACCCTAAAGGCTTCCATAGCCTTGGCAACTCATGACTAGAGCCTAGGGAGATTACTGATGCCATAAACAAGAGTGTCAAATTGTTAAATCAACTTCAGGAGTCCCTGTGTACTTACGTCTCATGTGGGATCTGTCCTTAATGTGTTGTCCAATGTGAAGTAATGCTATTACTAGTACTGAAACAGTATTTTACACTTTGCGTTCCTGTGTGGGTGCAAACTGATGAAATCTTTACTTAGTATATACTGAATCAATCTTCTGTATATAGATAATTAACAATGAAAAAAAATCTTGGTGTTAAATTGGAAATTGCCTAGAAAATTAATCAATTTTTTAAAAAAATATATCATGTAGGATCTCTGTCCTTAATGTGCTATACATTGTGAATTAATACTATAACTAGTACTCCAACAGTATTTTTCACTTTGTGTTGCTATGTGAGGGCAAACTGTTGAAATCTTTTCTTAATATATACTAAACTGATCTTCTGTATATAAAGAGAATTGAAAATGAATCTTGATGTGAAGCAAGGGGAGAGGGAGTGGGAAAGGGGAGGGTTGCGTGTGGGGGGGAAGTTATGGGGGAGAAGCCATTGCAATCTATAAGCTGTATTTTGGAAATTTATATTCTTTAAATAAAAGCGTTATAAAAAAAAAGGAAAAAATTTTCATGGTTGATAGTAAAATGGATTTAAAAGATAAATCTATTTTGGTACAAAAATTTTGAAATCCATGCATAAATTTCCATAGTACACATTTCCCATAAGCCTTTTGAAGATCACTCATACAATAATGTAGGCACGAGGAAACTTAGAATTTTACTGGCAGAAAAAAATCCAAAATCCTTTGCATTTTACTTATTTATTTATTATTACTGCTAGTTAAGTTAAATCTTCTAATTGATCCACAAGTAGCTATGCTTCTATGAAAAAAATCTCTGTGTGAACCAATATGATTTACACATTCCACATTTCCCAACCCCTAAGGTAAATTGATCAATTCAGTAATAAAAAATTTAAATTTCTAGTTAGTCTACAATAGCCAGTAATATTGATAATTTGGTTATATTGAGAGAAAATAAAATTCATCTAATCCTTTGGCAAATTTCTGATTTTTTTGTACTAGTGTCATAGAAACATAGTCTCACTGGTTATTTGCTTTTAAAGCTGAAAAATGTATAATTTCTTTTTTAAATTTTCTTTTTCTTCCCCAGAAACCTTTTATTTAAGGTATATAAACTTCATGCATTTCTTAAATACAACTTTAGGAACATTGTGATGAAAAATGTGTAATTTGGATGGAATATCAGTTGTCACACAT
Organism: Sylvilagus floridanus; assembly: GCA_949820135.1. Classification (NCBI taxonomy): domain Eukaryota; kingdom Metazoa; phylum Chordata; class Mammalia; order Lagomorpha; family Leporidae; genus Sylvilagus; species Sylvilagus floridanus. The sequence goes on from OX463236.1 coordinate 158,565,852, forward strand.
ACTAGATAAAGTGATATTAAATACCATACTTATCAAAAATTGCATTAGATGTTTTTCATATCACCGTGCTATATTTAAGTTCTTCCAGGTTTTATTAAAGAAATGCATTGTATTCTGACTTACTAGTTCCACTCTTATCACTAAGAGCATTTCTTTATGCTAAGTAGAACAAAAAATGTGCACATAGTTTTCTTTGAGTGGGCAAAGGGAGTTTTGATTTTCAAACTTCGGGCAGAAAACAAATCATCTATAATAAAAATGTTGTATTAATAATTAAGACTTCAGATTAAATAATAGGAGGAAAGGCTTAGATTTTTTTGTTTTTCATAATTCATGCTAGTAAAATAAATACAATGTTTAATATAGCAGTGTTTTTTAACAGAGTTCTTTGTGTAAATCATTTAACTGGTAGAAGAGAAAATATTTTAAAACTATATTGTGGACATTTAAAAAATCTGAAAGAGTGACAAGGAAAGAGTGAGAGATCTTCCATATACTGGTTCACTTCCCAAATGCCAGCCACAGACAGGGCTGAACCAGGCTCATGCTAGGAGCTAGGAGCTCTATCTGAGTCTCCCATGTAGGTGACAGAAACCCAAGTACTTGGGCCAGAATCTGCTATCAATAGGCACATTAACAGGAAACTGGGTCAGAGTGGAGGTGGGACTCAATTCTAGGCACCACAATATGGATGCAGGCATCCCAAGTGGCAGCTTTATCTGCTTCTCCAAAACACCTGTGGACAGATTATTTTAAACAAGCTTGTGTAATGTCTTTTTTTAAAAATTTTATTTATTTGAGTGGAAAAGTCACAGACACAGAGAGGGAGAGACAGAGACAAAGATCTTCCATCCACTGGTTCACTCCCTAAATTGCCTCAATGACTGAAGCTGGGCTGCTCTGAGGCGAGGAGCCAGGTGCTTCTTCTGGATCTCCCATGTGGGTGCAAGTCCCAAGGACTTGGAACGCCTTCCACTACATTCCTAGGGCATCAGCAGAGAGCTTCATCAGAAGAGCAACCAGGACACAAACTGACACTCTAGTGGGACAGTGACACCACAGGCTGAGGCTCATCCTACTACACCACAGCACTGACACCAGATTTTTTTTTTTTTTTTTAGCATTCAGAAAACCAGTAGGATGGCAAATGAACCTTTATCACCTATCATTCAATAACTACCAACATTTTACATATTTGTTTCATTTTGTAGCTCTTAATTTTTTTATTACTTTTTTAGATTTTTATTTATTTGAAAGAGTTACAGAGAGATGTAGAGACAGAGGGAGAGGTCTTCCATCTGCTGGTTCACTCCCCAGATGGTTGCAACAGCCAGAGCTGTGCCGATCCTAAGCCAGGAGCCAGGAGCCTCTTCCAGCTCTCCCACGTGGGTGCAGGGGCCCAAGGATTTGGGGCATCCTCCACTGCTTTCCCAGGCCACAGTAGAGAGCTGGATCAGAAGAGGAGCAGCCAGGACTAGAACCAGCGCCCATTTGGGATGCTGGCACTTCAGGACAGGGCTTTAACCCGGTGCACCACAGCGCTGCCCCCCCCTCCCAATTTTTTTCTTTTTAAGTGTAATTTAAATATTCTTATTAAACTACCTTTGAGAATCAGTGATATCTTTGGCAATATTTAAAATATAAATTTCTTTATTAGTCAATTTATACTTTTATACTGATTAACATTTGTTTAAGAATATGGGGTGCATTAGTTTCCTATAGATGCTGTAAACAATGGCCACAAACTTAGTGACTTAATGAAATTGGAAACCATCATGCTTATTGAAATAAGCCAGTCTCAAAAAAGGACAAATATTGTATGCTTCCTATGAAATGTGGCAGTTAATATAGAATCAAATGAAGTATAGGAATGAAACGGACGTCTTGTGTTATCACTATCATTATTAGCCCTTGTTTGTACTCCTGTGGAACTGTGGTCTTCCTACTTTTTACTTGCTGAACATCATGGTGAGTGGTGAATAAGCCTGTGATTATACAGTGGCTTAAAATTTGCTTTTACGGGCCGGCGCCGTGGCTCAACAGGCTAATCCTCCGCCTTGCGGCGCCGGCACACCGGGTTCTAGTCCCGGTCGGGGCGTCGGATTCTGTCCCGGTTGCCCCTCTTCCAGGCCAGCCCTCTGCTGTGGCCCGGGAGTGCAGTGGAGGATGGCCCAAGTGCTTGGGCCCTGCACCCCATGGGAGACCAGGAGAAGCACCTAGCACCTGGCTCCTGCCATCGGATGAGCGCGGTGCGCCGGCCGCAGCGCGCCAACAGCGGCAGCCATTGGAGGGTGAACCAACGGCAAAGGAAGACCTTTCTCTCTGTCTCTCTCTCTCACTGTCCACTCTGCCTATCAAAAAAAAAATTGCTTTTACAAAAATGAATAAAAAGAAAAGAAGTGAGGCAAGCAGGGGGTTTGGGGAATGAGAAGGAGAGGGAGTGAAGTATGGTTATTGTTATCTTCTTAGAACTCTACCTATGAAATACATGAAATCTTCTCTCTTTATATTAACAAAAGTAAAGTATCTGACAGTTCTGGAAGTCAGAAGTCTGAAATGCATCCTACTGAGCTAAAAACTATGTTCACAAGGACGATGCTACCTTTTGGAGGTCCTAGGGGAAATTTATTTCCTTGCCTTTCCTGGCTTTTAGTGGCCCCCTGCATTCCCTAGCTTGTGGAATTCCTTCCATCTTCAAAGTCAGCAATTGTCAGTTGAGGTTTACCTCATATTTCTCTGATCGTCTCTCTTCTGCCTCTCTTTCACTGACAGATACCTGTTTGATTACACTGGGCCCACCTGAGAAGTCTCCCAATGGCAAGGCCAGGTAATTAGCCATCTTACTCCCACCTACAACTTTCATTTCCCTTCCCATGTCACCTAACCTATTCACAAGTTCTGGGTATTTGGATGTAGACATCTCTGGGGACCACATGGGACATGCTGGTTCCACAAATACACATTTAAGTCTTTCATGTTAAATGTAGCGTTTCCAGTACTAGATACATAGTAAGAGGCAATCCTGTGTGTTGAGTTTGTATCTAATTCTGTAGCCAGATTGAAATGTTCAATCTAAATAAGTACAGTAGCAATTATCAACTCACAGTTTGGAGAATAATGTAAAACACAGCATCAATAACAAAAACACCATGTGGCAGGCAACAGGACAGTTATAGATGGAAGAGTTTACAGATGATTTGGGCCTTTCACCTAGAATTTTAACACTGCAACCTGTAAATGTATTTACCATAGAGTATTTCTGCAGCCATGCTGACTAAGATACCTCAGTCATCTGAATTATCCGGTATTCTCTCTCTGGAATCTGAATTGTGTCTTCACAGACTTCCCCAGGATCCCAAGCCAAGTTCAAATGCTCATCTCCCTTTCAGCTTGTTCTCTAAGACTAGGCTCAGTGGGGAGGCCTCTTAGACTTGCCTTATTGGGGAGAGAATGATGTGAGGGATGATGTGATTACACTGTTGCCATCAACCATAAAGCTGTACTCAGAGAGCTTGCAGATGTGGAGCAGATGTGTATAATGATCATTTAAAAATTCTTTGTGGAGCTCTCATAAAAAAAATGACTGTAATAAATGTTTGTGTGTTTGGTCCTCATATTCTAGTCTATTATTTAAACAAAATTATTAGCTGATTTGTATTTTACAATCAACTTTATATATTGCACTAAAAGCAATGTATTACTGCATTAATTCTCTTGAGCTTGTGAGTGACAGCTTTGCCCTCCCTCCAAATTCGGGATGAACTGTTGTATGCTTTCCTTTTTCTCCTCTTGGATGGACTTTTTCCGAAAGGACAGGGGAATACCTTCCTTTAAGGGGCATGTCCCATGGAGGCAGCATCAGCACTTGAATCAGGTGAGATCCCTGCACAGATAGATACCTGAGCTCCTTGGTTTTTCTGAGCCTTCATTTGTTGGGTGCTAAAGGAAGGTAACAGAGTACTTTGTAAAGCTGCAGTGAGAAGAAGCTGGGGTAATGTATAGGAAGCAGTGAATGCCGTGTCTGATACAGCACAGGTCTGTTCCCCTCACTTCCTGTGGAGGATGCAGCCACACCACTAGAAAACCATTTTTAGGTTCACAGTTTTGGTTTCAAATAAAATTAATTTTCTATTTAAGGCTATCTTTTGAAAACGCCTTGATGGACTTTCATAAAATGTGGAGGGCATTGCAGAGAGAGGTCTGATTTAGACTTTTGGTTATGTACCAAACTGTCAAAGTTGTTTCAGGGGTCCTAGGGAACCACAAAGAGACAGGCAGTTATTTTCAAGGAAATAAGCACAAGGTTCAATGAGAATTCTGCATAAATGTTGCTTATCAGAGAACTGTCGTACTTAGTAATATGCCACAGATGGAAAATTATGAAACAAGGGTTTGTTTTTCTTTAAAGATTTATTTGAAAGGTAGAGTTACAGCGAGAAAGAGAGAGGGAGAGAAAAGGAGAGATACCTTTCATCTGTTGGTTCATTCCTCAAGTGGTGGTAATAGCTGGAGCTGGGCTGAACCAAAACCAGGAGCCAGGAAGTCCTTCTGGGTCTCCCATGCAGGTGCAGGGTCCCAGGCACTTGGGCCATCTTCAACTGCTGTCCCAGGCCAGAAGCAGAGAGCTGGATCAGATGCAGAGCAGCCGGGATTCGAACTGGCACCCTTGTGGAATGCCAGTGCTGAGGCATAGCTCTACTTGCTAGGCCACGGTGCCAAGCTGGAAACAAAGATTTTAAAATAGGTCATCCAAATAGAAAGTCACAAAGGTAGGTACTCTGCAAAACATGTGATTTTGACTAAATGGCCTCTCACACAGGCACTTCCTGGATTTCTCTGGACAAAATGTAGTGGGAAGTTATTTTTTTTACAAATGATGGTTACTGAGATGTTCCAACAAGGACTCAACAGAGCTGGTGGGTAGAGCATGTGTTCTTACTTCAAGCCCTCCACCATCCACAAGTCATCAAGCTACATCTGAGTGTTTTTTTCATGGGTCACAGGGTCCTATCTCTGGACATAGGAGGAAATGTAGTATGAGTCCAAGAGTGAGTCTTCCGGGAGACTGTTTCCATAGAAACAGAAACTATCCATGAAAAATACACTACTCAACTAGAAGACGGAGAAAACACATTTTGTGATAAGGTGGAGAATGACAGTTTGGTGAGAAGTACATAAACAATTAAATAATTGTTTCCAAGGGCTGGGGAAAGGTAGGCATTGTGTGCAATGGAGCTAATGGGACCTTCAGATTTATTAACATGGATTTGAGGGTTTAGGGTTATTTGTGTTTGTGGTAAAGAACTCAGACAAGAAGTCTTTGTTTGTTGCCTGAAGATTTAATAAGTCAATTTGTTTCCTGTCTTCTATCTCATCCACTGACAATATATTCTTACATAGGAAGTTAAGCAAATGTGGAGTGGGAAAATCACCTCATCAAAACAGATCTTGGAGTATCCTTAATTCACAGGAACATTGGGAAATTTTCAGAGTTTGTCACCAACAGAGGAAATAAATATTTAAGGCAAGATGTAAAGCTGTACAAACCTTTGTGTATAAAATAAATATTTCGTATTCATGACAAGTCCACTGGAAGACCATCTTCTAATTCAGGTCTGTGTTGAGTGACAGCAGATAAAAATGGAAAGAATGAGCCAAATAAATAGAAAATGTTACCAAGGTAGCCTTTGTTTAGAAATTGAGGGAGTTCTGATTTTGTCTTGGTTTTAGATAAATTGCAAAACAAGGAAGAATGGGAGTCTTCTGTTTCAGGAAGGTAGACTGGCTGAAATTTGGTGGATAAGGCAATTTCATAAGCAAAGGTTTTGAAAGAATATAGGAGAGGAAATTGCAATAGCAGAAGAGGAAGTGATTACAGCATTTCACAAGAATTTCAGAAGAACCGGGGTCAAAACACAGCCACTGTCTGGCAGTCACATTTTGGAGTAGCAGGGAAGTTGATGTACGGATAAAGGGATAAAGTGTTAGTGGGAAGGGAAGGCCTGTTCCAGGGAATCTCCTGGTTCCTGCTGAGTCAACAAACCTTCTTTGTGCCTTGAGGAGTTACAGGAAGTGAGGTCCCTAGAGGCAGTACATTTGTGTGAAAATGTTTTTGATTTCTGATATCAAAAGCTGAATTTTTGTCATAATTCAAGTGTGACAAACTGCAGATAGAGTAACCAAGCAGAAAGGAATAATTATTTCTCCTTTTAATCCTGTTGTAAATGTAAAATCTATTAGTATTTTAAACAGCAAAACCTTCTGCTGTTTGTATGCCCTTAATTCCTATGTGTCACTGATGCACTCAAATTGGTTGTGAATGTGACAGAAATGAGACAAGAGAAAGTGAGAACTTCCTTATGCTGAAGTTCTGTGTAAATCTCAGGTGGGATACTGCTCACCTCATTATAGGATGGGCATGTTAGGGACTGGGCACAGCAGACAGGCTCATAAGGGGCAGGATATAATAGTAACCATTTCTTATTTCATTATATGAAGGAATTTCTAAAGTCCATGGAAAATGGGATTATTTTATTTATTTACTAAGGATTTCATTTATTTATTTGGTTCATTCCCCAAATGGCCGCAATGGCTGGAGCTGCACCAATCCAAAGCCAGGAGCCAGGAGCTTCCTCCAGGTCTCCCATGCAGGTATAGGAGCCCAAACACTTGGACCATCTTCCACTGCTTTCCCAGGCCATATCAGAGCACTGGATTGGAAGAGGAGCAGCAAGGACACGAACAGGTGCCCATATGGGATGCTGGTGCTACAGGCTGGGGCTTTAAGCCACTACACCACAGCACTGGCCCCGAAAATTAAATTTAAATATTAGTTTATTTAATGCAAAAATTTTTTGAAATCCAAACTTTTTTTTTTTTTGACAGGCAGAGTGGACAGTGAGAGAGAGAGACAGAGAGAAAGGTCTTCCTTTGCCGTTGGTTCACCCTCCAATGGCTGCCGTGGTCGGTGCGCTGCGGCCGGCGCACCGCGCTCATCCGATGGCAAGAGCCAGGAGCCAGGTGCTTCTCCTGGTCTCCCATGGGGTGCAGGGCCCAAGCACCTGGGCCATCCTCCACTGCACTCCCGGGCCACAGCAGAGGGCTGGCCTGAAAGAGGGGCAACCGGGACAGAATCCGGCGCCCCGACCGGGACTAGAACCCGGTGTGCCGGCGCCGCAAGGCGGGAAATCCAAACTTTTAAAAAAGATATACTTGCTTATTATAAACACAGAATGAAAGATGGAGACAGAGAGCATGACGAACAGAAACAAAGAGAGAAAAGAGAGATCTACAGTCCACTGGATCAATCCTCAAATGGCTGAAACAGCGAGGACTGGGCCAGGATGAAACCAGGAACCAGAATCTCCATCTGGGTCTTCCACATAGGTGGCAAGGATCCAAATATTTGTCCATCATCTCCTGCCTTCCTAGCTGCATTTGCAGGAAGCTGGATTGGACATGGAATGGCCAGGACTTGAATTGGCACTCAGAAATGGGATGGCAGCATCACAAATGGTAGCTTAAGTCACTACTCAGCACAGACTCCAGTCCATGAATTATTTGAAGATGCCTTGTGTGCATAGATTTTAAGTTTCTTTGAGCCCAAACAGACATCTGTTAATTCAATGTCCATGAACTTCTTGAAGCACCTTTATAGATTCTACCTGCTGATTAACATGTATTATCTCTTTCATTCTTGAATGAGGTACTACAACTCTCATTTATAGTTGAAGAAAACTAAGGCTTAGAGATGTCAAGTAACTTGCCATGTAGTCCTTGGTAATGAAGTTAGAATTCAGGTTGAGTTCTGTCTGATCCAAAGTACATGTTTTGCAACTATGTGCCATTCTCACTTTGCATTTCATCATTTTTAAATTTTTATGTATTGCTGGATTTAAAAAAATTATAATATTATTTACATGTGATAAATGAATTTTATGTAGGATTAATAATTTTTAATTATTAATTAATAATTATTAATAAAATTAATAATTTTTATTTGAGAGACAGAACTCCGGTTTGCTAGTTCACTGCCAAAATGCCTGAAATGGATGAGGCCAGGCCAAACTGAAGCTAGGAGCTAGATACTCAATCTAGGTTTCCCGCATGTGTGACAGGAACCCAAATACATGCACCATTACCACTGACTCTCAGGGTTTGCATCAGCAGGAAGCTGGAGTCAGGGGCTAGAGCCGAGTATCAAACATACACATAGGCGTTCTAAATGGCGCCTTAATTGCTGTGTTAACTGCCTACCCCTATTGAATTTGTACTTCACCAAAATCAAGTATACAACAATTCATTTCAGCTTTTGTTTAAAGCTTATCTATTTTCTCAAATTACCTATTTTTGTTGCTCCCTTGTACTTGCAAGTGCAATGAGGTTTGAGGTTCAATATAAATCACAGTTTGCTCCCTTGGGTCAGTTCTGAAGTGCTGTTGGTGTGTCAGTATAGTGCCTTTTCATTACATTTGAGGAGGTGAGCAGTAGTCAGGAAAATCCAGCCACAGGGGACCTCCTTTTTAGTTACTCTCCAAAGTAATCGTCTCCTATCTTGTAGTTCGTGAGAAAGTATTCCCTTTCTGATTCCTGGATATAATACTAAACTGAAGAATGCCATGATAGGACAAGTTTTAAAAGTCAGAAACCTTGGATATTTTAAAAGTCAAAGAGTGAAACCTACAGAAGGTGTTCATTGGATGTGATACAGCCACATGTGTTTCTGATTAGGGCAGATTTTTTGGCTTTTTCCATGAAAACTGTTTTCCATTTTCTCAACTTTGATCACTTTGTGTTAGGGTCTGTGTAGTTGAGTCAGTAGTCATCTGCCAGCCTTTTCATAAGAGAAGTCCATTCCTTGCTTAGTCGGTGAATGGCAAAAGGTTTTGGTTTTAGGCAAATCTGTACTTCACTCAAAAGACTATGAAGTCTTTGAGAACAGAGAAAGAAAAATCTCCATCACATATTTTTCTCTTTTTCCATGAATTCCCCATCAGCATGCTTAAAAATATGTTGATATCAGAATGAGAAGTGAGAGGCCTTCCAGTAATCTTTACACTCTGCTAAAATATGCACAACCCGCTCCAAGATAAAGAGAATAAGCGGCTTGTCTTCTGCATGGTCTTCTTTCTTTCCATCAATCCTTCTCACCCCACTGTGTTGTCTTCTTGCAGGTTAGAGCCCCACATTTTGACCCAACCACAGGAATTACCTTTCTTTCGGGTAAATGTCTGAAACTCCAGAATTTGATCTTCTCTCTGTTCTGCCAACATTTAACTGTCCTGTTTTCTCAAAACCAAATCTGTTCAACTCTTCAACTTCTTAAACCAATTGTGTAAAACTGTTAGTAATAGAGTCTTTTGGGGGTTCCTCCTTCCAGATACCACTGTATACTAAGATGCCCTAATACAGATATAGATCTCCGTCTAGAGACACTCCCACTCCTCCACGAGAAAAGTCCTTGGCTTGTTGCACGTTCTTGGCATCACTTAAATCACAAATTCCTCATGCCTGGTTTTCTGCCTGAGTAGTTTAAAGTAACTGCTCAGAGCCTACAAAAAAAGTAAACAAGTGGTTTTGGAATTAGGAGATAGGGCTAGAGGATGGAGGATCTAGAAAAGCCTACATTAGCCCCAAATCTAGCCCACACATGAGGGCGGGCAGTGGACACAGGCACCTGGAAAAAAAAAAAGCAGAAGTTTATAGCATGCATAACCTCTGGGACTGTCTCCCAATGATGTGACTTCCAGAATCTGTTTATTCATTTATTCATTCTCTTATGCTTTCATCTTTCACATTTCCTGTGCAACTCTTAGGCTTCTGTCATATGTAGTTAAATGCCTTAATAGCTCTGTCATTTCATCATCTCTGCAGTTAGAAAAGTCTGATGCAAAAGAAACAAAGCTAGGGATTCTGAAATAAAGACATTCAAAATTGGTTTTATTTATTTCTCTAAAACTGATAGAAGAGAGGAGGACCAGACATTTTTTTTTTTTTTGAAAGGCAGAGTGGACAGTGAGAGACAGAGACAGAGAGAAAGGTCTTCCTTTGCCGTTGGTTCATCCTCCAATGGCCGCTGCAGCCAGTGCGCTGCGGTCGGTGCACCACGCTGATCCGATGGCAGGACCTAGGTGCCAGGTGCTTCCTCCTGGTCTCCCTTGGGGTGCAGGGCCCAAGCACTTGGGCCATCCTCCACTGCGCTCCCAGGCCACAGCAGAGAGCTGGACTGGAAGAGGAACAACTAGGACAGAATCTGGCGCCCTGACCGGGACTAGAACCCAGTGTGCCGGCGCCGCAGGCAGAGGATTAGCCTATTGAGCTGCGGTGCCGGCCTAGGAGGACCAGACATTTTAACATGCCTGTTTTTATAAATATGCACCGTTTAATTATCTGTAAATGTCAGTCTCATTCATTCCATGAAGAGCTACCATGGCTTTAGTGTGATGATAATCAGTATTAACACTTATTGAGCACTTTTGCCAAGTTACTGCACTGTGTGCTTAACATGCATTTCCAAACTTAATCCTCAGTAAAATTTCTATGAGACAGGATCCCAATACCTTCTTTTCACTGAGGAGACAGGAGAGCTAGAAAAGCTCTTTTTTTTAAAATTGGGATTCAGAGCCTGGATTGGACTCAGGCAGTCTGATCCAGTCTTCACTCGTTTGTTGTTCCTATAATTTAGTACAACTACATGTTTTTTTAAAAAAATTCAAAACTTAGTGCATTGCACAACAAAATTTAAGTTAATGGCAGACTGCACAGGTGAAGGTGGTCCCATGAATTTATATCACCTTAGCAATGTGGTAGCCATTTATTTTGAGTAAGTGTACATCTGTGATGTTTGCAGAATCTTTAAATCAACTAATAACACATTTCTCTGAACATTTTCCTGTTGTTCAGTGATGCATGACTGTTTAAATATTGCATATGTACATCTGCATGAGTATATATGCCAAATAATGTGAAAGTAAGTTTCAGGCTAACTGTATCTGAGAATAGTTGTATTCCTCTATCAAAGATCAGGTACTGCATATTACTTTAGTACTTGTAATCTTACCTTTTTTGATATATTTGAAGAAACTAGATCAGTGTCCTTTGACTTTTATTTAATAAATATAAATTTCTAAAGTATAACTTCTGGATTATAGTGGATTTTCCCCCCATAACCTCCCTCCTACCCACAACTATCCCATCTCCCACTCTCTCTCCCATTCCATTCTTCATCAAGATTCATTTTCAATTATCTTTATATACAGATCAATTTAGTATATATCAAGTAAAGATTTCAGCTTTTTGCACCCACACAGAAACACAAAGTATAAAGTACTGTTTGAGTACTAGTTATAGCATTAATTCACATAGTACAACACATTAAGGACAGAGATCCTACATGGGGAGTAAGTGCACAGTGACTCCTGTTGTTGATTTAACAATTGACACCCTTATTTATGACTTCAGTAATCACTCAAGGCTCTTGTCATGAGCTGCCAAGGCTATGGAAGCCTCTGGAGTTCACCAACTCTGATCTTATTTAGACAAGGCCATAAGCGAAGTGGAAGTTCTCTCCTCCCTTCAGAGAAAGGTACCTGATTCTATGATAGCCCATTCTTTCTGCTGGGATCTCACTCACAGAGATCTTTAAGTCATTTTTTTTTTTTGCCAGATTATCTTGGCTTTCCATGCCTGAAATACTCTCATGGGCTTTTTACCTGGATCCAAATGCCTTAAGGGCTGATTCTGAGGCCAGAGTGCTGTTTAGGACATCTGCCATTCTATGAGTCTGCTGTATATCACACTTCCCATGTTGGATTGTTCTCTCCTTTTGAATTCTATCAGTTAGTATTAGCATACACTAGTCTTGTTTATGTGATCCCTTTGACACTTAATCCTATCATTATGATCAATTATGAACTGAAACTTAGATCAGTGTTCTTATAGGATATGAAACCTAGATTTGTCTGTTTCCTCATGATTAAATTCCAATTAAGTATTTTAGTCAAGAATACTGCATAGGGCCAGTGCCGTGGCTCACTTGGCTAATCCTCCGCCTGTGGTGCCGGCACCCCGGGTACTAGTCCCTGTTGCTCCTCTTCCAGTCCTGCTCTCTGCTGTGGCCCCAGGAGGGCAGCGGAGGATGGCCCAAGTGCTTGGGGTCCCTGCACCTGCATGGGAGACCAGGAGGAAGTACCTGGCTCCTGGCTTCGGATTGGCGCAGTGCCGGCTGTAGCGGCCATTAGGGGAGTGAACCAACGGAAGGAAGACATTTCTCTCTGTCTCTCTCTCACTGTCTGTAACTCTCTCTCTGTCTCTTTCTTTCATTGTCTAACTCTGCCTGGCAAAAAAAACCAAAAAACAAAAACACTCCCTAGGTGATGGGTGCTGCTCATTACTCTCCATTAAGAAACACACATCATGTCAGTTGTCTGGTTGGTCTCAACATCTCTCTGTTGCAAAGGTACCCATTTCCTACTACTTTGATGCCCAAATTGCACCAAATTTGGCCAATGGAAGTTGATAAGTTGATTTCAACCAAACACATTTATTAGCGTTTCATCATTTCCTTGCTTTCTCTCACTCAATAATGATTTTGTACTTTAGCTACCATTGACTGTCATTTCACCATGAAGCTTTGGTTCCTTTTAAAGAGGAATGAAATTGAGAAACCAAGATCTGGGCACTAATATATTCACTGATAAAGAGCTATCTCTGTTTGTTTCTCTTTTTAAAAAGATTTATTTATTCACTTGAAAGACAGAGTTACAGAAAGGCAGAAGAGAGAGAGGGGAATATCCTCCATCCTCTGGTTCACTACCCAAATGGCTGGAGCTGGGCCTCATCTGAGGTACCTGGAGGTGCCTCTGGGTCTCCCTTGTGAGTGTAGGGGCCCAAGCACTTGGGCCATCCATCATCTACTGCTTTCCCAGGCCATCCACTTTTTAAAATTCATTTACATTGAAAACAGTTCAGTTTCAGATGCTGAAATATAGCAGTGAGTTGCAAAATGCGGTCTTTGTTCAATTAAGGAAGAAATAAATGAGTCAAAAAGACAATTTCAGTGGTTTACAAGGTCTGTGGAGAAAATTTAAATAAGAGAATAATATAGAGAGAAATGACGGGGTAGAAATGTTACTGTGAATTAGTAAATCCAGCCTTTTTGAAGTGACCTTGAACTGAGACTTCAGCACCAACAAGACAGAAGAAATGTTTGTAGGCAGAGTAAGCACCACACTAAGGTGACAACAATGAATTAAATTAAGAGTAGGGGGAAGGGAAAACAGAGAGGCTGCCTTGATCTCCAGGGGGCACACAGGGACTCCAGTAAGGAGTTTAGATTTTATTTTGAGTCATGGGAAGCAAGAATAATTTTTTTAAGCATAGAAGTGTCAGATTTGGCTTATATTTTGCAAATATGACTTCATTGCTGTGTGGAGGGAAAGACCCAAGGTGGACATAAGTGGAAGTATATAGGCCCATGTTCAATAGCTGTAGGACACTGAAGTACATAGGTGAGGGGATCCTGGATTAAACTGGGCTATCACAGAAGAGTTGAAAAGAGAAGAGGGTAGATCCAGTATGTTTATTAAAAGGCATTCTGAAACAAAATATTATTTTTGCAACTTGATTAGAATATTCTCATTAATGAAATAAATATTTCATTTGCATTATAATTCATGAAAGATAAAACTTCTAATCCTTTTCTGACTTTGAAATAAACTCAAATTTACAGAAAATGTGCAAGTGTAGTACAAAGACCTTTTTTCCCCCCTCACATTATTTGGAAATAAATTGGTGGCATAACTCTGTCACACCCAATATCTTTTTGCTGTATTTCCTACAAACAAAAGTATCTTTTAAAAAAAAAAAAGATTTATTTTATTTCTTTGAAAGGCAGAGGGGGTGGAGAAAGAAAGGGAGAGAGGCTCCTGGTTCACTTTCCAAATGGCTGCAATGGCTGGGACTGGGCCAAAGCCAGGAACTTGGAACTCAGAACTCCTGGAAGGCAGGAGCTCAAGCACTTGGGCCATTTTCCTTTGCTTTCCCAGACACATTAGCAGGATGATAGATTGGAAGTGGAGCAGCTGGGACTGGAACTGGCATTCTGGTGTTGAATGTCTACATTGTAGGTGGCAGCTTAACCCACTGCACCACAACGCTGCCTGCCCCTTCACACTCCCCCCCTCCAAAGAAAAACATATTCTTACTTAACTGCAATATAAGAATCAAAATCAGGGAACTAATACTTATTTGCTGCTCTGCTTTGAGTCTCAGACCCCATTGAGGTTTTGCCAATTATCCCAATAATGTTCTATATAGGAAATTCAACTCAGAATCACATGTTGCACTTAGTTGTCATGTCTTCATAGAGTACATCAAACCTAACATTTCCTTGGCCTTTCCTTGACTGCATGTTCTGGATAATTTTGATAATTACTGGTCAATTATTTTGTGAAATGTCCCTCCACATAGATTGGTCTGGTAGTTTTTTATTAGATTTTCATTTTAGGCAACATTGGTAGTACTATAATGGAAATGATGCTTTGTTCTTAGTGTATTCTGTCAGGTTGTGCATAATTTGTGCTGATCTTATTTCTGATGCCTTTCACTTAAATCCTTTATTTAAGTAGTGCCTGCCAGGATTCAGTGCAGTAAATTACTGCTTTTCCCTTTGCAACTAATATGTATTTTGAAATCACATTCCATATCAAACTCTCCGTTTATTAGTTTCTGTATTCATATTAGTATGGACTCACGGTTTCCCATTTTGGTCAACATTATAATACATTACTATCATTACTTGTCTTGAAACTAAATTACCCCGTATTTGTCAGTAGGAGCATCTCCAAGCCAGATTCTGTGTCCTTTTCACCTGTCCTCACCCTTCTCGGAGTACTTTCTTACTTTCTGATACAAAAAGATATTTCAAGTTCTTTCATATTTTCACTACTTCAGCTTTAAAATCCACCAGTTCTCAAAGGAGCTTTGGTTTCTTTTGGTGAGGAAAATTAATTTGAAATCAAGATCTAAGCATTGGGGTATTTATTGCTATTGGGATGGTGCATTCCCATTCAGTCAGTGAAGCTGGAAGCACACACACACTTCTGTCTGTCTGTCTGTCTATCCATCTATCGCTCTCTCTCATATAGCTATCTGTGTGCCAACACCAGTATCCTGGAGTCTATTCTGAAAATATACAGTTCAGTCTAGCTAGTCTATCTTTCTATATTTTCAACTACCTTCTCTGATAATTAGAAAAAAACCTATGCAATTATTTGTGACATATTTTTATTTTCTCAGTTTCCTTGTATGTGACCAATCTGCTGCCCGCTACTCCTTGTACATAACCCACTCAACAAACAGTAGGATTCCAACACCCTACCTGGTATTACTTATTTCCATACTCCCACTTGCCTATGTGAGCCCCTTCCTCTTTGCCTGTTAGGATTCAATGCCCTGTATCACTATGTGCATATCAGCTTAGACTTTGGGAATCCAGACCACACGACTGCTGCAATATCTCCATCATGATTCCCAATATGGACATCATTTCCACCTTTCCCAGTCTCAATCACTGTGTTTTGTGATTTCCACTCACCAAATCGTGTAAACACTTTCCACTCTTGACACCCATATTGGGCCAACTCTTGTATAAATCAGTGCAGGATTCACTATCCCATTATTCCCCATGTAAATGACTTGTCCACACTGCTGAGGTGGACAGCAGCGAGGATGAGGTGGACAGCACTGAGGAAGGCTCCCTTGTGGCACAGGTGTCCCCTATCACACTCAGGTGCCAACATCCTCTGGGTAAAGCCATAATGTGGAATCGTCCTCCCCATACTAGGCTGCAGCATCCACATCCCAGTTTACTCTTCCTTCAAGACATCTGAATTCTTTGCTCAGTCTTTTAATAGATTTGAGGCAGAATTTGTTGGAAGGGTAGAAAAGGAGAGGAAAGGGGGGGGGGGAGAGGAAAAGGAAGAGGAAGAAAGAGAGAAAGAAACTTTAAAATTGCTTTGAACCTAGGCAAAATCACACAGAAAGACAATTTAAATAAAAATAAATAAAATAAATTACAGAGCAATCTTATTTACTACTTTTAAGTATATCTTAAAGGGATTTTATAGCATTTAAATTAGCATTCATAAAATCTTTCAAAACAATGAATATTTAACATTAACCATTTTATTTTACAAGTAATGCATATTTCTTATGATTTTAAGAAAAAGAAGGAACATTTCTGGAATACTTAGATTTTTCCAGAGGAAATCTAAGAGGAAAATAAATGTCAGCCACATATAAAAATCTAAATAGTTTGGGCACTGTTATAGAGAAAAACACCAAAACCTATTATTTTTATTGTCAATGAAATAAAGTTTTATTTTTAGAATTGGAATTTTTTTCTCTGTTTCCATCAATGTAAATAATGTTTTATTTGCTGTGTGTTTTGTGTTTCTACAAAGAAAGCATAATTTAAAATGTACCAACAGTTCCAAGCACAAGCAGAAAAAGGTATATTTAAGAAAAACTTCCCCAAGCATTCCAGAATTTTCTATCATTCAATGAAATCATCAGAATTTGAAAATGAGTAAGCTGTGAGAGTTAAGACAGGAAAAAAATTATAACTTGACAGTTATTTGTAAGTTTGCATTGAAAAGTTGTACTAACAGTACACCTATTGTAAAATTCTTGTATAATGATTAAATTCATATTCTTGAAGTCTTCTAGTTTCTGAAATTGGAAAAAATTCATTATAAAAAGAACAACACTATAAACTTCAAATGAATCTGATTTCCAGATTTCTATGAGCTATCTGAAGTGGAGAACTTAAGAAGTGACTTGAATAATTTAGTTTAAAACATGTCTGCTTCAGTTCTGGTATTTATTTAGAAGTATGGGTTCCTGGAAAATTAGCGTATTGGTTTTCTTCATTTTGCTAGCATTGGGGGTAACTGTTCCTACTCCTTTAAAGGCCTATAAGGCCTTCAAAATATACGGTGCTTCAGGGCTCATGGAAAAAAATCCTTAATTACATAAAATTAGCAGCCTTTCTCTGGATGCCTGTAAGAACATATTGTCAGCAAACTGATGATCCTCTCTAAGGTGTTAGCTCAGTGATGAGAAGTTCTAATATACATGTTGTAGCAAATAAAGGGACAATAATTAGGGCTGAAGATTGTCTTAGGACAACCTAGAACCATCCTGAGATGGGATCCTTGTGCAAGTTATTAGTTAAGGTTGTACTCTCAGTAGATATCCTTAAGGAAATGGAGGCAGGGGTATTATGCAAACTATGCAAAGGGGTGATTTTAGGTTTCATCCCATCTTGCTCCTGAGAGAAGCTCTAGAAAGTAAATTCCATTCCACAGCCCAGCTTATCTTGAGGCTCAGAAGCAGGGCTTTGTATCCTTGTACCATTCAGGTTGTTGGCTCTGGAATGTCCAAGTTGAAGGAACATAATTCTCCCATACCTCTCAGGAGAATGCTCCCATTATCCAAGGGCAATTCTTGGATAAGGTTTCAAGTGTGACACATTGGTAGAAGTATCAGAGAAACTGGTAAAAATGATATCAAGTACGTGAATAGACATTAATACAATCTTCCACAGCCCATCCTTTGTGTTGCTCAATTCTACTTGTGTCTGGCTCCAACCTATAACAGCCTCTCAACTCTTCTGCACTCTGGGGAAATTAACAAGAAGGGGGTTTTTGGACTAGGTTACAGCCCCTACTGCTGTCACATGTTCTGAAACTATAATAGGCATTCTTCATCCCCAGACATCACCACCCATTCTTGTACCTCTTTTACAGCTATTCTTTTATATATTTATTTATTTATTTTTATTTTTACAGGCAGAGTGGACAGTGAGAGAGAGACAGACAGAGAAAAGGTCTTCCTTTGCCGTTGGTTCACCCTCCAATGGCCACTGCGGCCTGCGCGCTGTGGCCAGTGCACCACGCTGATCCGAAGGCAGGAGCCAGGTGCTTCTCCTGGTCTCCCATGTGGGTGCAGGGCCCAAGTACTTGGGCCATCCTCCACTGCACTCCTGGCCACAGCAGAGAGCTGGCCTGGAAGAGGGGCAACCGGGACAGAATCCAGTGCCCCGACCGGGACTAGAACCCGGTGTGCTGGCACTGCTAGGCGGAGGATTAGCCTATTGAGCCACGGCACCAGCTACAGCTATTCTTTTTATCCATAGTCTGCTGGCCTTGGTAAACTTGCTTGAGAGAGTGTGTGTTAATATATTATCAGGGACAGGGGAAATAACTTGGGGTGTAAGATAATCTTAGAACAATCTATAAAAAGAGTCTGAGATAAGGATCCTTGTGTAGGAGAAACATATGAAAGGCCCAGAACCTCCTTCTTGAAGGTCTTTAATTACCATATCCTTCTTGAGTTACAGTCATGGTGGTTGGCCAAAGAAAACTGGGCCTGAAGGTACCAGAAGAGAGCCACAAAATTGTAGCACACATTCCTGTTTGTGTCCCTTAGGTAACAGCATCTCACTTGCTCACAGGGATCAGGATCTGTTTCCCCTCCTGGTGGGGGAAGACTTTCTTTGCTCACTTATCTTCTGGCACAGGAAATGATAAGGTGGCCATCAAAGTTCTAAGTTTAGTATGAATCTTGCTACCTCCATGTGGTAGAGGCGTGTCCTCTCTAGGAACCAGAGACTTAAATTGCTCAAGGTGGTCACTATTCTACTCTACTCCTTGGTTACCAGGCTTACAGTCCTGTTAATGAGAACATGGACCTACAAAATGAGCACTGGTTAAATAAAATACTGCACTGTATCCTAAAGGATAGAGCCGCATCCTCAAATGATGTCATTTTCAAGCCAGTACCCAGCTGTGTCTTTGAGAGATCATTCTACTACTTTGTTGTGCCAGTACTTCTGGATGGCTTGGTATGTCCAGTAGATCCCATGGTCATATGCCCACTTTAGCACTGAGTCACTGAGCTTGGAAGACATATCTCTCCAGGTTGGGGTAAGTTATTGCTTCTTCCAGGATGCAGTGGTCCTTCTTAGAACGTATTGCTGCTGGTCTTGCCTTGGCAAATTATCAGCCACTTCCAAGCAAAACAACTTTAATCACCCAAGGACAATGCTCCAAAAAAGATTGCAAAGTGAGCTTTGAGCAATAGCACCTACAGTATGCAGTCAAGGTTTACTGAACATTTTATTTTTCATATCAGCTCATGAGGATCAGGGATAGTACTCTGAGATGTTCAGAGAGGCCAGCCTGGTAAAGTAATTGAATTTAAGCATGCCAAGTGGGAGCTATGGCCAACTTGAGCACTAATGCCCAGTCTAAAATGGAAGTGTCAATTTATTATTTTTAACATCGTTGCCATATCTTCCTATTTCTCATGAGAATTTGACAATCTATATTTCTTTTCATGCAAAATCTCTCAGTGTTTAAGTGTTGACAATCATGCCTTCAGTTTTCCTAACAGAAAACAGATGAAATACCTAAAATAGGATACATGGAAGAGGGAAGATGGTGCCGAATGAATCTGCAGGAGTAAATGGAAGATATCCAGCACAATGAAAATGCTGTTTTTAAAAACTCTCTGGGCCAATAATATGCAGGGATTATAGCGGTATAGTTGGACTGTTCTGAGAAAATACCAAACACTAGGTTGCTTAAATGAGAGTAAATTATTTTCTGGTAGTTCTGAGGTTTAGAAGTCCAAGATCAGAGTACCAGCACGATCAGTTTCTGGTAAGGGCTTTTTTCCCAGCTCGAGGGCAGTTGTTGTATTACCATATCCTTATCTGGCCTTTGCTCATAGCATGTACATGGAGAGCGAATGAGCTCTCTAGTGTCTCTCCTGAGAACACTAATCCTATGGGATCAGCAGGACTTCATCCTCATGACCTCATTTAAACTCAATTACTCTTTTTAGAGGTCCTGTCTTCAAACACTTGCATAGTGAGGTAAAGGGCTCAAGATGAATTATGCAGTGACAAAAACATTCAAGTCTTAACAAGCATCAAATAAAGAAACTTAGTTAAAACAAATGAAACATTTCTTTCAGCTAGCATTGGAACTCCTGTATCGGGCTTCTGAGACAAGAAAGGAACTCTCTCTGTCTCTCTGTAACTCTGACTTTCAAATAAATAAATAGGGACAATGTGGCGGTGTAGTTGGTTAAGTGACTGCCTGGGATACTGGCATCCCATATGGGCACTGGTTTGAGTCCTGGCTGCTCCACTTCTGATTCAACTCCCTGCTAATATGCCTGGGAAAGCAGCAAAGGATAGCCCAAGTGCTTGAGCCTCTGAACCAATGTGGGAGACCAAGATGAAGATCCTGACTCCTGGCTTTCACTTGGCCCAACCCCAGCTCTTGTGGAGATTTGGGAAGTGAACTGTGGATGGATGACCTCTCTCTGTGCATCTCTCTCTCTCTCTCTCTCTCTCTCTCTGTAACTCTGCCTTTCAAATAAATAAATACTTTTTTTTTAAATTAAATCTTAAAAAAAAGGAACTAACTGCCTATATGTAAGGTTGGCCCTATATATTTATGCTGTGTGTATGTGTCCTAAACTGTCAGTCAGATGGAATTTGGGTCACGTTTGATTTAGGGTTTAATTGATTGCCCCATGTTTTTGCCTGTGAAAGCAATAATGAGAAATCTGGGGAAATTATAGAACTGGAAAATATGTTGCTGAGCTTTTCACTTGAGATGAATTATCTGGTTCAACGAGTATTGACCCAGTAATATCCTTATTCTTTTTGACTTCAGACTGAACTCTGCATTCAAAAGCAGTATGCGGAGGTACAGTAAATGAAAACCAAAACCAGCGTAGAATTGAGAATAGAAATAAGGCCTGTTGTCCTTCCAATACCAGAGTCAACTAGGAGGTCCCAGATGATGTATTTTAATAGAGTTTTCAATCATAAACCAAAAACAGGCCTAATGAGCCCAAGACTTTGTTCCTCCAGCAACCAAAATGAATTGGTCTGCATGTGTCTCAGTATCAAAATGTGGTACCCAGGCAACTACAGCGTCTGGGAACTTACTAGAAATGCAAACACCTGAGCCCCACCCCAGACTAATGGAATCAGAAGCTCAAGGTATGGAGACCCAATACCTGTTTTACCAAGCCCCCAGGTGATTCTGACATGTTCTACAATTTGAGAGCCATTGGTACAAATTAACAAGTAGACAGAAAGTGATAGACTCAAGAGCAGAAGGAGAAGGACATGACATTTTTATTATTTTATTTTATTTTATTTTATTTTTTGACAGGCAGAGTGGACAGTGAGAGAGAGAAAGACAGAGAGAAAGGTCTTCCTTTGCCGTTGGTTCACCCTCCAATGGCCACCGCGGCTGGCATGCTGCAGCCGGCGCACCACGCTGATCCGAAGGCAGGAGCCAGGTGCTTCTCCTGGTCTCCCATGTGGGTGCAGGGCCCAAGTCCTTGGGCCATCCTCCACTGCACTCCCTGGCCACAGCAGAGAGCTGGCCTGGAAGAGGGGCAACCGGGACAGAATCCAGTGCCCCGACCGGGACTAGAACCCGGTGTGCCGGCGCCGCAAGGTGGAGGATTAGCCTAGTGAGCTGCGGTGCTGGCAAGGACATGACATTTTATTGAATTTCTGCAATGTACCAGGCATCTTATTATAAGGAGATACAATGGCAGTGAATGAAATCTAATCAACTCCAAAAACCATGCGCTCATTTCATTTAGTCAAATCCCATTCAAGATAAGCATTTATATCTCTGTTGGGTCAAATGTTTCCTATATGTTACCTTACCTAATCTGCATGAGTTTATTAAGATATAAGCTATTTTATTCTTACATAATCAATGAAAGTAATAAAGTTTACAGAAGGGAAGTCACTTTCTCATGTGGCACAGCCAGTAAGTGGCATATTGGGATTCACACTCAATTCAGATAAGCAAGAAGTCCATAGTCTCCCGTTGCCTGCCTACAATAATTTGTTTCTGTAACTTTGAAAGTCTTCCCTGGTTGCCTTTGCTACTGCTAGTCTGTTTTCTAAGTTAGAGGACCTGGTCTTTCCTAGCTGGTTTACTTCATCAGAACCACAGAACACATGAAATTATTTGAATGGCTGTTCCCTTAATTCTACTGAGGCTGGCACTTGGCGAGTGCCAGGGTGGATCCATGGTAGGGGAGCTAATCCATTACCTTCAGTTGAAGCTCTGGGTATTCAGACTCACTCCTCCCACAGAAGCCCTGTGCAGAAAGCCCAGAAGACATATGGAAACCTTGTTAACCCATCTGGTAAGTCACTTTAATCTCTTCTTTCCCAGTGCCTCTTTCAGTGTCTTCCTCCAGGCAGCAAATTTGCCAGGAAAAGTAGGATGTAACTGAGAAGCACTGGGCTGGGAGTCAGGAGTTTTAAGCCAAACAGCTCTTCTGGGAAGGTGTGTCTCATTTGATAATTCATTTCCATTCCCTTGCCTATTTTCCTCAGAGAAAACATGGCCTGTGTCAATGCACATCAAGGCCGCACTGCTCAGCTGCAACACTTGCTGTTTCAGAAATTACACACAAAAGAAACTAAAGAAGGGAGTATTCATGTCTCATTAGTGCATTCATATAACTTTATTGCTTGTAGTTTTCTTCTTGGTAGTCCCCACCTTTTTTCGGATGTATGTTAGGAAAGATTTTTACTCGAGAAATATTTTCATTTACTTTAAGAGAGGATTATAGTTACCCCAACTCTTCTTTTTTTTTTTAAAAAAAAAATTTATTTATTTATTTGAAAGTCAGAGTTACACAGAGAGAGGAGAGGCAGAGAGAGAGAGGTCTTCCATCCAATGGTTCACTCCCCAATTGGCCGCAATGGCTGGAGCTGTGCTGATCTTAAGCCAAGAGCCAGGAGCTTCCTCCGGGTCTCCCATGCGGGTGCAGGGGCCTAAGTGCTTGGGCCATCTTCTACTGCTTTCTCAGGCCATAGCAGAGAGCTATGTTACAATGAAGTAGAGCAGCCAAGTCTCGAACCTGTGCCCATATGGGATGCCAGCGCTTCAGGCCAGGGTGTTAAGCCCTGCGCCACAGCGCTGGCCCCACCCTAACTCTTCTTAAGAGCTTTCCTAAATCTAATATATATGGGACACTTCATCGGGTTCAGTTCAGTTCAATCTAAGCAGTTTTACTCTTCAGTATTTTATCATGAGCACACTCAGTAAACATTACATTAACTAGAAATTCTATTCTAATGGGGAGGTTAATAGTGTGAGTGACTAGACCTGCTAGTTAATCAGTTTTTAGAGGCTGGATTGCAATGTTTCTTAGTAGGAGATTCCATTTTGGAGGAGTAGAGTCCTTTTTTATTATTGTCTTGTGCCACTGTGCATGGTGTAAAATTTTCACATCTCTAAAACACCACATTAGAGTAATTTTGTTGGTGTTTTATTAATTAATCAATTGATTTCATTTGAAAATCTGGGAAACAGAATGAGAGAGAGAATCTCCCATTCACTGGTTCACTCTGAAGATGCCTATAATGGTTGGGATGCCAAGAGTTGGAAACAATCTGAGACTTCTACGTGGGTGTCAGGGACTGAACTTCTTGACCAATGGCCTTCCAGAGTGAGTGTCAGCAGAAAGCTGGTATCTGGAGCAGAGCCAAGATTCAAACCCAGGCATTGTGAGATAGGATGCAGACATCCAAATTGTTACATTAAATGCTGCTCCTGATTGGATAGTTTAAAAAGTATTTCTCCCAGAAAAAGAGGAATAAAAAATTGCCTTATGTAATTATCCATCACATATCAATCTGCACATCCATAAAAATTTTAAAATTATTAATAAAATCTAAAACTACATTGCTCCAGCAAAGGTAGGCAAATGCTGCCTACCTTTTTGTAGAAAATAAGATTGGTCAAAAAGTCTCTATCTAGTGGATTGTTTGTATGTTGGTCAGAGGAGGATTTAAATGACCATAGGGAGGGGCAGGGAAGAAAGGAATCTCCTAAAGTTAACTGCTTGCAGCTGCTATCTTAGCATCCAGCCAATAAAGATTTATAAACAGTGCATTCTTTGTTCCATGCTGAAGTCCTTTAGTATACAGAAAAGATGATGAAATTCAGCATGGTTATTTTCAATGTAGGATGATTGGGGCCAAACTTACAATTTATAGAATATCATGTATGGAAAACAAAAAATGAGAAAACAGCAGCAGGAGAAATCATTTGAATCAAGAGTTAAATTAAATGATCTCTCATAATCATCATCAAGCTAATCAACTATAATATTTACATGCTAATAAATACTTCGGCTAAGGCATTTAGTTTGTGCAGATATCAGGTCAATAAAAGTGTAAGTTTTGCGCCAATGTTACAGATGTCCAAATTTGCCAAAGCTGTCTAAAAATTTTCCAAACAAAATCAATGTTCCTTCTCTTTTTAAGAATTGGGAGCCAAAAAGCTTCAGACATAATTAATTGTCTGAGTTAGACTATACAGAAATGAATATTAACTATACATATGTCACATGGACATATAGTAAGCACTCTGTTGTGACCAAAATTAACAGCAAAATTTATCTGACATGTTGAAAATTAGATATAATCAAAATTAGGTTAAATGACTGGTAGACATGAATGATTGCATCAATTGGCATGTTAGTCTTTGCTATTCTACATATAATCTAGTATATAATTTTGATAATGATTCATTCACCTATTCAATCAATGTTTATTGAATACTATCATGTGCCATGCACTGTGTAAGTCAATGAGAATAAAAATAAGAAGATGATTAATCCCCAACCTTTGCATTTAAATAGGGGATAAATGCTAAAAAAATTAAGTAAAACTGAGGACTTTTAAGTCCAGACTCAGAAGATGAGAAGGAGGCAGCCATCTAGTGAATGAAGGACAGAATCTTCCTGGAAAAAAAGTTGTGACAGAGGCTGGTATGAGAGAGTTGCAGTGAGGGAAGTAGGAAGGCCAGGCCTTGGGAGCCCTAGTATGATATAGGGGAAGACTAGAATTTACTTTATTTTTTTAAAATATTTATTTATTTATTTGAAAGTCAGAGTTACACAGAGAGAGGAAAGGCAGAGAGAGAGAGAGAGAGAGAGATCTTCCATCCGATGGTTCATTTCCCAGTTGGCTGCAAAGGCTGGAGCTGTGCCAATCTGAAGCCGGGAGCCAGGAGCTTCCTCTGGGTCTCCCACATGGGTGAAGGGGCTCATGGGCTTGGGCCATCTTCTACTGCTTTCCCAGGCCATAGCAGAGATCTGGATTGGAAGTGACACAGCCGGGTCTCAAACTGGTGCCCTTATGGGATGCCGGTGCTTCAGGCCAGGGCATTAACCTGCTGCGCCACAGGGCCAGCCCCTAGAATTTACTTTAATACAATATGAAACTATTGAAAAGCTTTTGATCAAGAGCATACTGTGAGATACTCTTGGCTATGTGGGGCCTCATGAGAGCTGTTTGGGTCATGAGGCACCTTCCTGAATGAATTAATGCCATTTTCTCAGCAGTGGGTTCCTTTTCATAGGATGAGTTGGCCCTTGAGCCTTTCTCTGTACCTCTCTCCTTGTCCTTCCACCATGGTAGATACAGCACAAAGACTCTATCCAGATGCCAGCACCTTGATCCTGGACTTCTCAACCTCCAGAAACTGTTGGGAAATAATTTTCTGTTCTTTATAGATTACCCCATATCAGCAGAGCAGCAGAAAATGGACTAAGGCAACTAGTCTGCTAACTATGTGTAGAATGAATTTGATTTTTAATTGAAGAAACAGGGAGACAGATTAGGTGAATAATTTAGTAATTCAGGTGACACTAATGAAGAAAGATATATTTTGTTGGTGGAATCATTAGTATTTTCCAAGGATGACTCCCAGATTTCTGATTTCAGTAATTGGACAGAAAATGATGATGCCTAAAATAGAGATTCATCAGCGAACACTAAGTTCTTGGGAGTAGGCCCACGGGTCAGGGAAAGTATCAAGAGTTCCATTTTGGATGAGTTATCCAACTGGAGATAGCAGGAGGGGATTAGATATTCAAGTGTGAGCCTCGAGAGTAAAGTCTGGGCTGGAGATGTAACTATAGGAATTATCAAATATAGATGGTATTTAAACTCATATAAACAAAGGGGGAAGAGGGACCAGGAAGGAATCCTGACAAATACCCACATTTATAGGCTCATGGAACATGAGGAAACCAGGAAATTAAACTATGCAGGATAGATTGAAAAGATGGAAGAGAATTACAATGGTGGGATTTGTGAGGAAAAGTTTATAGGAAATAGAATATTCACTTAATTGCTATTAAATATACTGTTGCAGACATAGTCAGTAATGACTAGACCAAATTTTTAAAAATTAAGCTTTTCCTTCCCCTTCATCTATTATTTGTTATCAGTATAGTTAGTAGCTTTACCTGTTCACATGGACTAATAAATTATCTTTGTCGTCATCCAGATTCACATGGATTAAGGGCTTTGTAATTTGTGGGGTGCTGTTGCCTCCTCTTCACTTAATTTTCAACACTTAAGTACCCTATTCTGCTCCTGTGTGTGCCACCTGCAAAACATGTTTCTTTTTTTTAGATTGTTTTTTTTATTTGAAAGGCAGAGTTACAGAGATGAGGAGAGAGAGAGAGAGAGAGAGAAAGAGAGAGAGAGAGAGATCTTCCATCTGCTGGTTCACTCCCCCAGTGGCTGCAATGGCTGAGGCTGGGCCACTCTGAAGCCAGGAGCCAGGAATTTCTTCTGGGTCTCCTAGATGGGCTCAATACCCAAGAACTCGGGCCATCTTCTGCTGGTTTCCCAGGCACATTAGTAGGGAGCTGGATCGTAAGTAGAATAGCTCATACTCTAACCAATGCCCACATGGGATACAAGTGATTCAGGCAGAGGCTTAGCCAGCCATGCCAGCATGCTGACCCATAGAACCTCTTTCTGATTTCAACCATGTCCCCAAGTTTCTAAGACTTGAGGCACATAGCAGTGGATTGCTTGGACAAGAAGACAGCATAAATATTTTTGACAACTGAATAGAATGGGTGAGGTAAGGAGCAGGGCAATATTGGTGCAAGCAATTCAGATGATCTTTCTGTCCAATACATCTGAGGGCATGAGAAGAGGTGAAAGTGAGTGAGACAAATGATAGCTAGGTTTCTTCACAATCCTTGAGTTAGTTTTTATATTTTTGATTCAACTAAAACAAAAGCTTATTGTATTTTTTTTTAAAGATTTATTTATCTATTTATGTGCAAAGTAGAGTGGCAGAGAAGGAGGGATCTTCTATCCACTGGTATACCACCCAAATGGCTACAGCAACCAGGGTTGGTCCAGGCTGAATCCAGGAACCAAAAACTGTATTCATGTCTCCTATTTGGGTGGAAGGTACTTGGACCATCCACTGCTGCCTTCCCAGGAGCATTAGTAGGAAAATGGATTGGAAGTGAGAAGCTGGGACTCAAATCAACAGTGTGATATGAGATGCCAGTGTCATAAGCAGTAACTTAAACTGCTGTGCCACAACATGAGTTCCAAACTAAAGCTTATTAATAAAGCATAATACATTGTGGACAAGAACCAGTTACATTCCCACCTTGGAAAATAGAAAATACATATGTTGCAAGGACAAGGATGAGGGAGGGTGGGGGAGACCATTTTAGATAATAATTCAGCCTGGAAGTTGTTCTCTCCTCCATAAGTTGCAGGGGTCTGTAGAGTACCTCCCAGCACACAGAGAAGAAAAGAAACGCCTTTACAGAGAGGAGAGGAATGTGATGCTTTCAGCTTTCACGGGGAGATGTGAAGTAGCACATGGGTGGGGAGAAGACCCATACTTATAGAAGCGGTTGATGAGAACTCTGTATGTTTATGTCTGAATTTTGAACAATTGGCTACAGACTGAGAATTCATGTCTGGACTGTGTCCACTGTTGGACAGGAAAGTATTTTTCCATGAACTTTCAGGGGATGTGGAAAAAAGAACAGATGTCCCAAGACTGGAGTGACTTTGGAGAAGGTGAACTGAATAGAAGCCAGCACAGCTGCTTTGTCTTGGCCATACCTGGCCAAGGTTTTCATCAATAACTCAGCGAGGAGGCCTAAGCATTCAGCTGCGGAGACGGTGAGGAAAGGATAATGTATGAAGTCACCAGGAGCATAAAGGATGGTGAAGAAGAAGCAACAGAAAGGAGATGGCAGCAGAAAGCAGATGCGAATGAAAGCCTCAGGACAGAGTGAGGGAAGGGTGGGAAGTGTCACTACGCTCCTCAGTCTGTGTATATGAAATAGCTGACATTTGTTCACTTGATGTAAAAGGAAGAAATTGTTAAAAGAAGGAATAAAGTGTACAGTTTCACTTCTCAAAATAGTACTTGTGTGCTGTTATTTTGTGCATTAGCTTTGTTCTTGTTGCAAAGATTTGTAGGCACTTCTAAATTTTGGGTAATATCCTTCACTTTTTCCATTCCCCTTGTTTAGTCAACTCCTTCAATCTTCTGAGGTCAAGGAGACTTAGATGATTGCCTACTTTCCTCAGAGAAAAGCTATGATTTATCACAATACTCAAATGCTTATAATACAGGCAGCCATGATAATTATATAACTAGTTGATACGGTGACCTTGGATCCTCTTCTCTCCAAATTTCCGTACTATCATTATGACTGGGCAGTACAGGAATCCATGCTCTGACTGGTTAGAATGCCTTATTTCAAGGCTGTTTTGATTGGGTTTTGGCTCTAGTTAGTAAGATGTTGTAGGTAATAAGTTACCCACGGGATTCTCTCAATCCTGTTTCTTGAAACAGGCATTCAACACACACATATAGGAGAATGAGACCCTGGGTTCAAGATTAAAATGTGATAACCTGAGTGAATGAACCAAAGTGTAAATCTTCCTGTTAGATCACTAGCTCTGTAAGACAAAAAAACATAATTTCAGTTTCTACATTGGAAATTAGATTAGTGCAAGGCTGAAAACAATGGTTTGTTGGCATGAGATTATGTATTTCACAAAAGAAAGCTTTTCTTGAACAAAAAATGGAGAGTGACATCAGCTATTTGGATCATTGAGCTACATTGCTTCAAGTTGAGCTTTTTTCCCCGAAATCTTTTCCAAATCCTTTTGAATTCATTTGTGTAATAATAACAAATTTTCTAACAATAAGTGAGTTTAATAAAACAATTCAATTGGGCCATTAGTAAAAACACAAACAAATAAAACACATTCTGACCTTTTTGTTAGCTACATAATTTTGTTGACATTAGTCTTGGCTTAAAAAGACTGTTCGTAATTTATATCTTAGATCAAGTCTACAATGAACAAAGGGACAAAGAATGAGAAAAAATTCTTGTGAAATTAATCAGTCAGGGCCTGCACTGTGGTGTAGTGGATAAAGCTGTTGCCTGCAGTGCCGGCATCCCATATGGGTGCCTTTTCAAGTCCTGGCTACTCTACTTCCAATCCAGCTCTCTGCTATTGCCTGGGAATGTAGAAGAAGATGGCCTACATCCCTGGGCCCCTGCACCCACATGTGAGACCTGGAAGAAGCTCCAGGCTCCTTTCTTTGTATCATCCCAGCTCTGGCTGTTGCAGCCAATTGGTGGAGTGAACCAGTGGAAGGAGGACCTCTCTTCTTCTCTCTCTGGCTCTGCCTCTGTAACTCTGCCTTTCCAATAAATAAATGAATATCATTTAAAAAAGAAAGTAATCAGTCTTTAGGTTTCAAAGCCAGTATCTTGTGTTGCCCACGCCATCTGAATACCTTGACTATTGACTGGTTCTGCACAATGTTTTATGATATATGTGTGCAACACATTCTCTCTTTATCTTGAACATTTTGTGTTCAATCTCTTGTGTTCATTTTTGTATTTATCAAACATGTAAAAAGGAAAATGTCTGAACAGTACACATAATATTATACATAATTAATTTTTTTTCTGTTGGCTCAAAAAGCATGTAGGTGGGGGATTTGGCTTTATCTTTAATGAATCACATCTCTAGAATCAACATTGGTTCTGGGTGAAGATAGTTGTGGGAGATTATTCTCATTTTTGAGTGTTGAATTTGGTATTCCAGAAGTTCTGGGCTGATTCCCAACTTATTCTCTGACTCACTCAGCCATATTTCCCCCACAGGATGTGAGGAGGTGTTGTGTCTGAGGGCCATGACTATCCCTAAGGCATTACCCCCACTTATAATTCTAGGGCATGGATGGAGCTTTCTGAAATACAGACCAAAGATTGGCCCTTTACTCTCTGCAGAGGCAGAGATAAGAAATAGAGAGTTATAATCACTTTTCCACACCATTATGTAGTCCATTGCTATCTAGTCTATCCTCCTGTTTGTAGCCTCAACCATTTACTCACTCTGTGCACAAGAAGTGTAGGTCTGAACTTTTAAAAAAAATCTATTTATTTATTTATTTTGAAAGAGTTACAGGGAGAGAGGGAGACACACACATGCACACACACACACAGATCTTCCACACACTGGTCCACTCCCCAGAGGGCTACAATGACCAGCTCTGGGCCAGGCTGAAGCTAGGATCCAGGAGTTTCATCTTGGTCTCCCACATTGGGTCAGGTACCCAAACGCTTGGTCCATCTTCTGTTGCTTTTCCCAGGCCATTAACAGGGAGCTGGATTGTAGGTGAAGCAGCCAGAACACAAACCACTGCCTATAACGGATGCTGGCATTGTAGGTGGTGGCTTATGCCACAATGTCGGCCCTATGTCTAAATGCTTATATATAGCGAGAAGCGTGTTAGAATTCTACATACCTGCAAATTGAGAAGCTTACAGTCCTTGGAATAGCTGAAAATAAGATATGAAAAGATTCTATAAAAGATATGTATTTTCCTCCTTGTAAGCTGGGTGTTATCGGCCAAATTGTGTTCTCTCAAGTTCTTGTGTCAAAGCATCAATCTTAGGTACCTCAAATTGTGACTAACTGAAGGTAACGCTTTGAAAGAGGTGACTTGCCATAAGACAATCTAATAGTTGTCCTTATAAGAAGAGGAAATTTGGTATTACAAAGTTACACCAGGGATATGTGGGACAGAGAAAAGACTAAGTGTGGACACAATGAGAAGGTAGCCTCGGCCAGCTAGGGAGGGAAGCCTCGAGAGAAACCATACCTTCCCATACCTTGAACTTGGACTTTCAGTCCCCAGAACTATAAGAAAATAACCTCTGTTGTTTAGGACACCCAGTCTTCAGGTTCCAATATGACAGCCCTAGAAGCTAATGAAGTGATCGGTAGGAAACCTCATTTGCAGCACTAAGGTACCCTTGAAGAAAGTGTTTAAACCCTACGAAAGCCAGTTTCCTTATCTGTAAATTGGGGCTTATAATAACATATGAAGATTTTTTGAAAGTTAAATTAATCTGTGTAAACAGTATCTGGCCTACATAAGTTCCCAAGAAATTTTGAGGGAAATTGCTGTTCGCTGTCTGTAACTCTACTTCTCAGATAAATAAATTGATCTTCAAAAAATAAAAAATAAAAAGATCCTGTCCTGGAATGGCCCTGTGAAATCTTGGTAACAAAATCTTGATTTCTAGGTGGAAAAATGAGTAAATGTAGGGCTGAAATAAGTAGAAATCCATGAACATCATCATTCATTCCATCACTAAGAGTTAATTACAGGGCCAGCATTGTGGCTTATTGGGTAAAATCCCATATGGGCACCTATTTGTGTCTGGGCTATTCCACTTCCTATCCAGCTCCCTGCAATGGCGTGGTATAACTTTCCAGATTTCCATAATTACTTTTGTGTATGTACATGTTTATGTTTATATCTATATAAATTTTTGGCATTGTATTTGGTAACTGATGTTTCCCCACTTAACAACAGAGTATGTACCTATTCCCACATAATTAAATAGACCACTTAACATTATTTACTTATTTATTTATTTGAGATGCAGAGGGACACAGAGGGAAACAGACCCCAGACATGGATACAGATAGAGAGTGAGTACTCACATCCTCTGGTTACAAGAAACAGGACTGAACTTTACTAGTGCCAACAGCTAGAAATTCAATCCTGGTTTCCTACTGGGTGGCAGGAACCCAATTACTTGAGCCCATTTACCTCTCAGGGGCTCTGCTAGCAAGAAACTGGAGTGAGGAGTCAGTGCCAGGAATTGAACCCACATACTGCAATGTGGAACGTAGGCATCTTAAGTACTAAGTTAATGATTGCCCTCAACATTCTTTAAATTGCTGAAAGGTCAAATGTAATAGTAGATAGAGTGTACCACGATTTTTAAAACAAATTATTTTTGTTGGGCATTTAAGTCCAAAAAATTAGTTTTTAAAAATGTTACTTCTGTAGGCACTCATCAGATTGATGAAGTACAGGTGCATGAAGTGAGTGGAAATAAACTGTCTGTGAGCATGAGCGTCTGGGAGTGGATTCAGGTATGTCTACTATGCTTCTGTATATAATGCAAAGAAAGAAAAGAAAGTGAAACATTGTGAGAAGTGTATGTACACCTTAAGTTTATTAGGACAAATAACTTTTATGGTCTATTCGAGTATCATTTACCATAATAAGGATCTATCTCACGCAGAATTTCAGTGTTCTCAGCATCAACTAAATACTATTATCTCAGACTGTAGTTCAAGAGAAATGGAGCAACATTTCAAGAGAATCCCATTCAGCCTCAGCAGTTGGAGAGAGAGAAGATTTGGGTAAGACCCTTTATAGACGAGTGTGTGAAGTTTGAGTTTTAAGAAAAATGATTACAATTGTAGGTAAGGATTTGGTTTCTAGTTAGTATCAGAAATATTCTTGAATACATCTAAATTTTAAGTATAAAGCTTATCATTCTATTTATTAGAGATAAAATTTCATTCTCGGTCTCTCCTCTTTATAAAACAAAAGTGCTTTGACAGAATCAAATACTCACCTAGGAAAATGTGGCAAACTTAACAATTCAGCTCAGAAATATGAAAAAAGATAAAGTCTGCTTAAGCATCTCAGAATTTTTGTTTCCTTCTTCTTATTCCCAGATCTGTGAGTCATCTTTCTGTGTGAAAAATTTTTTGAGTGAGAATTATTCCTTGGCAAGCCATGTTATTAGACAAACTTCCCTATCACTCTAAGAAATGACCCTTATCTCTTTCCTTGCTGGAAAAATGTCTTGTAGAGGCCTCTAATCTAGTCCTGCATAATTCCTTGTGCTTCCAAGGGGTTGACTACACTGCTTTCAAGTGATTGTGTAAATACCACAGCTTCATTTTAAAGACAAGGGCTGCTGTTTGTGTTCATGCTTAGTTGATGTTGGTAGATCCCATCAGTTTGATTTTATAAGAAGATGGCCTGACAAATAATCTTACTAAGAGCATTAATTTAATACAATGATTCATGAAGAAAAATGCCTAGGTTAGAATATAATAAGTAATTAAGTGAATAGATAATATGTCATTTTGGCAAGCTATGTAGGCACAGACTATTATAATCACAACTCCTCAGTCTGTAAAGAACATTGCAATTATCAGTCCCGGGGCCAGCATTGTGGCATGGTAGAGAAAGTCTCTACCTGTGATGCTGACATCCCATATGGGCACCAGTTAGTGTCCCAGCTGCTCCACTTTTTAATTCAGCTCTCTGTAATAGCCTGGGAAAAGCAGTGGAAGATGGCCCAAATGTTTGGGCTACTGTCATCTAAATGAGAGACTGGGATGAAGCCCCTGGCTCCTGGCTTCAACTTGGCTCAGCCATGGCCATGTGGCCATCTGGAGAGTAAACTAGAGGATGGAAGATCTCTCTCTCTCTTGCTCAGTGTCTCTCCCTCTCTCTCTGTAACTCTGACTTTCAAATAAATGAATTATTATTTTAAAAAGTGGCTTTCCCACCTTTAGAAAAAAAACTATCAGTTCAGCCATTTGAAAATTTTTTTTACTATATTAAATATGGTTTTTAAAAGTGGATGTTTTTATGAATATCCCTTGCAACCATTCACTTTTGCCCACCTACATTTCCTTTACTATGCCCTCAAATAAGCTAATGTGTCTTAAATAGAGACAGGCCTAAAGAGATGTTTGTATTGACATTTTATTTTTGCTTTAAGATAAAAACAGAAAACAGTGGTCACTTGACAGTGAAATCATTTCCTTTCTTGCTGAATAATTTACTATTTTCATTCTCAGAATTATAAAATTGAAGAAATTTTATTATATGTCTATTGAGGGATTACTATCTAGAACAAATAGAGAGCTCCTAAAATCAATAATAAATGAAACAATCCAATTCAGAAATGGCTAAGTATTTGAATAAACATTTCTCCAAAACAGACATATAATTGACAATAAGTATACAAAAATACGCTCAATATTACTAATCATTAGAGAAGTGTAAATCAAAACCACAATGAGATGTCACCTCACACCCATTAGGATAACTACTATAAAAAAGAACAGAAAGTGAAATTGTTAGAATCCTTGTGTACTATTGGTGGGAAAGTAAAATAGAACTGCCACTGTGAAAAAAAAAAGTAGTTGCTCTTCAAGAAATTGAAAGCAAAATTACCATATGAATCAGAAGTTTCACTTATGTGTATGTATTCCAAAGACCTGAAAGCAGGGACTCAGAGATAATTGTACATTATGTTTACAACAGCATTAGTCAAAATAGACAAAAGATGGAAGTAACTCATATCCCTCTGTAGATGAATGGATGGGTAAAATGCTATCTATCCATATAATGGGTATAATAGAGCCTTAAGAAAGCAGGAGCTACTGACAAGTGCTACAAAGTAGATGATTCTGAGGACCTTATGCTAAGTAAAATATGCCAGTCACCAGAAAACAAAAGCTGTGTGATGCCACTTTATATGAAGTACCTAGAGTAGTCAAAATCATAAAGACAGAAAGTAGAAAGTAGTTGTCAGGGGCCAAGGGGAGAAGGAATGGCAATTACTATTTAATAATTATAGTGTTTAGATTTTCCAAGATGACAAGAGTTCTGGAGATGGATGACAGTGATAGCTATGCAATTCCACGAATGTACTTAGGATTACTTTATTGTAAATGAATAGAAGACTAAAAATGGTTGAACTAGTAAATGTTACATTATGTTAATTTTAGCGTAATTCCAAAAACAGAGGAAACATGGTGGTGGGATGGGGTTCTCTTTTTAAGCTTCATTTTTGTTCCTTTTTTCCAATATTTCTTTCTTTTAAAAGATTTATTTATTTATTTGAAAAGCAGAGTGAAAGAAAGGCTGAGACATTGGCAGAGAGGTCTTCCATCTGCTGGCTCACTCCCCAGATGGCTGCAACAGCCAGAGCTGGGCCAGTCCGAAGCCAGGAGCCAGGAGCTTCTTCCGGGTCTCCTACATGGGTGCAGGATCCCAAGGACTTGGGCCATCTTCCACTGCTTTCCCAGGCCATAGCAGAGAGCTGGATAGGAAATGGAGCAGCCAGGACTCGAACCAGTGCCCTATGGGATGCCGGCACTACAGACAGTGGCTTTACCTGCTATCCCATGGCGCCAGATCCTCTCCAATATTTCTTAATGTTGATGATGATTTTTATTTTTGTTTGGCCTGACTTATTCAGTAGATGTGTTTCACAGTTTTTTTTTTTTTTTTGCAATATATGCTGTTTCAGCACCAAATCTCTGAAGATTTCTTTTTCATGATAAAAATATGATGAGATGATAATAAAATTATCACATGCTCAAGGCTTATCTTAGTGCATTTCATAGACATGTTTGGGAAAACTAGACCTGGAGTTCTCTTATTCACTGTAGTGACTAGTTAATAAGCAGACGGGGCAGGGTAAATAGTTTTATGTCCACATGCTTGCATGAGGAAGTGACTGAAGGGTGGAGTGTGTATTTTGGTCAAGAGAATGTTTTAGTGATGTTTTCTTTTCCATGTTGATTATAATTCAGCCATTCCAGAAATCTAAATATATTCAAGTCTTGTTGGCTTTGAAATGACTAATTTTTTTTGCTCATATATCTAATAAACAGTACATTAATCTACTTTCCAAGGGAAAAATATCAAGTTTTATACCAAAAGAGCCACATTTGGAATAATTTATATGTATTTAATTTTAGGAATGAAGAATTAACTTATTTTATGTAGTTAAATAATTTTGTGTTTTGTGATTCATTTTTCAAAATGCTTAACTTTTTAAACACATTGGCAAAAAATACTGGTGCCAGATGATTGAGATAGTTATCACTGTATTTCCTACTTTTGCTAAGTAAAACAAAGTCAGTACATAGAAATCTATAGCAAAGCTTGAAACTTCAAAAGCAACCATTGCCATGTAAGACACTTTATTTCAGGCATAGCAGTAATGATAACTCTGTCCCCCTACTAAAAACCTGCATTTGAGTTCTACAGAATGTCCAAACTCATGACACATGGTTAATGATCATTTCCTCATGTCCACACTGATATGATGTACAGATACTTCCATGTGCCATTGAAAAATTTGAAGATTCTCCAGGTTTATAGCTGAAAAACAACTCATTTAAGAGCGTACATACACAAACACTGCCAATCCGGGTATCATATGAGAGCCGGTCACTGCTCCACTTCCAGGAGTAAAGAAGACATGGTCATTAGTTTAAGAACTAGATTTGAAAGTATTTCTATTGCTATGGACTGAATTTTGTCTTCCCAAAATGCCTATGTTGAATGTGACTGTATCTGGAGAAAAGGTCTTTAGGAGACAATTAAAATTAAATGAGGTCAAAAGGGTAGGGCCCAGATCCAATAGGATTATGGGCTTAGAAGAAGTGGGAAAAATCAGTTTCTCCCCTTCTCTGTCTGCTTTTCTCTCTTCTCCCCTGTGAGAACAGGGAATAGGCAGTCATTTAGCACAGAACACAAGTCCTCATCAGAACTCACTCATGAGAGCACACTGATCGCAAACATCTAGCCTCTATAAGAAATAATTCCTGTTGTTTAAATCACCTATTTTCACGACAGCCTGAGCCAATCTGAGCACACATAGACTACAAGTGGACAATTCATAGAAACAAGAAGTTCGGACATGTTTTAGATCCACAAAAGTACTATGTACAGGTTGTCTACTAGATAATTAAGGGACTGCAGAGGAGGGAACTAATGACCCACAGATGAAAAGTTCCCAGGAATGAGGTCTCCTGCAAGAATTCACAGAAGTGCCCAGAGAAAGGGCTGTTTCATATATCTTATAGGTCTAGAAAATCACAAGGATATCTCAAGATGGTATTGGTCCATGTTTTCAGCGACACATGGAGAGGAACCTCCCTCATTAAATATATCTTGCTGGGGCAATGAGAGAAAGCAAGATATTAATTCTTTAATTATATACCATGAGTCTAAAGTACTGCCATTAACATTTAACTGTCTATTCAAGATCTGTGAATTACTAATCTATATTTTTTATGCCCCTGGCCTTCTTACCTAATGTATACTCTCATTCTTCAAGATGTGAATGAAATGGCAAACGTTCAACATAAAAAGAAACTTTCCCCACTCCCCCATCAACGTTCCCATAAAAGTTCAAGAAAGAGAATTTCTGGGCCTTCTTGTGATTCCATGGAAAGTCAACTTCATTTTGAGCTCATTTGTCTGTCCCAAGACTTTCAACTCACATACTAATGGGACATCTAACATAGTGCCAGAATTATTTCCATTCTTAACTTGATACAAGCAAGGAGATGCCCATCTTCTTGTAAGATCCAGTGGAGAACTTGGTTCACTTCAGCTGAGATCAATTAGGGGTAGGTGAGGGCAGGGGAGGCAGCATAAAGGTTTTGTTTTATTTGCTTTTTTTTTTAAAGATTTATTTATTTACTTGAAAGGCAGAGTTACAGATAAAGAGAGGGAAGGACAGAGAGAAAGGTCTCCCATTTGCTGGTTCACTCCCCAAATGGCTGCAAAGGCCAGAGTGGGCTGCACTGAAGCCAGAAGCCGGGAGCTTCTTCCAGGTCTCCCACGTGGGTGCAGAGGCCCAAGCACTTTGGCCATCTTGTAGTGTTTCTCTAGGCCATAACAGAGAGCTTGATCAGAAGAGGAGCAGCTGGGATATGAACCAGAACCCACATGAGATGCCAGCACAGCAGGAAGAGGCTTAGCCCACTATGCCTCAGTATTTACCCCTTATTTTATTTTTTTACGGATTTATTTTTTTGCATATTTATTTGAAAGGCAGAGCATCAGAAAGAGAGAGAGAAAGATTATGACTCTCCCATCTGCTGGCTCATTCCTGAAATGGCTGCAACAGACAAGCTGGGCCAAGCCAAAGCCAGGAACCAGGAGCTTTCTCTGCATCTCCCACATGGGTGACAAGGGCCCAAGTACTTGGGCCATTCTCCACTGCTTTCCCAGGTGCAATATTAGGGATTGGTAGTGGAGCAACTGGGACTTGAACCAACAATATGGCATGCTGGTGTCGCAAGTAGCAGGTTAAACCACTATGCCACAATGCCGGCCCCTTATTTATTATTCCATTAAAGTTAACTTGTTCATTTCGTGTGTTCCTTCCCTAGTGTGGTGATCTAACTTCATGCAATGAAAAATAAAATCTTTATTTTTTAATGTGTAGACTCAGTCTCACGTTAGAACCTCTCGAGTCCTTTCCCATATATGGTGACATAACACTTTAGATGGAGGAAATTGGCTTGAATTTATAGTTTAAAATCCAGACTGCTTGTAATAAGACCCCAGTGAGTCAAAGTGTATAATTGTTCCAAAAGTTTGGGTGAATGCCAATCATTCATAACTTGTCATTGCCAATAAGATTTGAAAGAATGAATAACTTTTAAATCATCATTAAATAATAACAATCAAAACCCCAAAATAACAGTAGCAAATTACAGCTAGATGTGTAAAATATACATTCAGATTTCTTCAAAAAGTCCTTGTAATATCATTTACATTCACTAAGATTATTTTTAACAGCAAAGTCTTCATATTATAAAATTCAATAAGAGATTTTAAACAAAGTATTGACTGCTCAGTATAGGATAGAGTCAAAAAAAACTTATCAGCACACTTAAAATTAAGATATATATATATATATTTTTTTTCATTTATTTTTGGACGTTTTCTCAAGTGCCAGGCTCATATTTATGGATCCTGGGCTGAGCTGAGTGGCAGCCAGAACCATGTGGCATGTGGCTGCTTCAGACAGTGTTTCCTGGATAACTGCCACCACACTCCCTTCTTCCCAGCTAACAATATCCTTCATACCAGCCCAGGGTCTGCAACCTTACCATTTGACTTCAAGGTCCTCCAATTCCTAAAGGATTGAGCATCCTCCCTTCTGTAAAAATCCAGACACTCACGGGAAAGGCCATAACAATTGGCACGTTCTTCATCTCTGCCTATTTATTTGGAAACAAAAGAACACAGTGTCCATTATCAATGCAATAATTCATTTTTACCTCTCAAATGAAATTTTCTGTGATTGAAAAATGAACAGTAGTGTTCTAGCCTGTTTTGGTAGGCTGTATGTAACACAAAAATCCTTCTGAAGTGACTTGCAGTTTGTGAAGCACTTGGCACATTTATTGTCTCTTGAGTGAGAAGGCAAGAATGTGCTGAGTGAAAGAGCGGAGGGAGGCGTGCCTGGAATGAAGAGGCACAAATGAGAAACAACACCCCAAGGGTCTTGTGCGACAGGGGAGGGAGGCAAAGAAGCGAATGGGAACGGGAGGTTCTGAGGCCCTGAAGTTACCTGTCTCCACCGTCAGTTTGTCCCAAGAACGGTCCTGAGGTGGGGTTTGCATAGCCTTATTGGTTTGAAGGAAGTCAAAGTGAATTTGAAGATCTAGGGGAAGAATCCAAATCAAAGAAAAAGTGAAAAGTTCAGCAAGTGATTATAAAGCCTAAACTATATTCTTAAAATAAAGGAATACTTTCTCCTGGTCGGCATGCTTAGATTGATAAAAGTTGCCATGTGCTCTCACATCCAGTATATTCAGCTTTAGTCAGAAGTCCTTAGAATTAGTTTTCAAGAGCTTTTTCATTTAACAGAGTATAAAAATTTCACACCAAAGCACATGTTAGATGCTGGCCAGTTTAATCATCTCTTGGTTGGCTTACATTCCCCTTAGCAACTACTGCTGGCATTTTCACTTTGAATTATTCTTGCCGAAAAAAAAATGCTGTATTTGTATCTCCCAGTAATATTTTTTAAAAGATTTATTTATTTTAAAGACAGAGTTACAGAGAGGTAGAGTCAGAGAGAGAGAGAGAGGTCTTTCATCCGCTGCTTCACTCCCCAAATGACCACAGTGGCCAGAACTGAGGTGATCTGAAGCAAGGAACTAGGAGATTCCCCAGGTCCCCAATGCGGGTGCAGGGGCCAAAGGACTTGGGCTATCTTCTATTGCTTTCCCAGGCCATAGCAGAGAGCTGGATTGGAAGTGGAGCAGCTGGGACTCGAACTGGCACCCACATGGGATGCTGTCACTGCAGGCTGGGGCTTTAGCCTGGTGTGCCACAGTGCTGGTCCCCATCTCTCAGTAATTTTTTAAAATTAAAGCTGAAAATTTAACCTTCTCAAGTTTCTGCTTCTAAACTTTGATGTGATAGATCTGGAAAACTTTATGCAATGATGTCATGGCATATGTCTTGTTGAACAATGCATGGTCAGCTGTGGTACTGTATTTTGATATGCCTCATCATATAGGGAAAGCTCATTCACTGTAGATGTAAAGAAATTTGCATCATGAAGCTCACTAACACCAGCTTTCTTTAGTAAACTTTAAGTAAATTTTATATGTGATGAAGTTATTAATGTAATAAACAAAATCTTATTCTATGGAACATCATTAAGTTCCAAGTAGTGGGGTGGGTGTTTGGAACAGCAGCTAAGTTGCTGTTTGAGATGCCTGCATGCCAGAGTGACGTGCCTGATTTTGGGATAATCAGTAGATGGAAGATCTCTTTGACTCTTTGCCTTTCAAATAGAATGGCAAAAAAAAAAAAAAACCCTATTACTTAAAATTTAATTATATAACTCAATCATTCAAATTTTTAAACATCATGGCAATTGGTCATGTGGTCATTCACTTCAATTATTTTGATCACACATGTGATTTGTAGCCTTGCAATACAGCTTTTCTACTGAAAAAAGAAGAGTGCTGAGTTGATCATGATGGTTTACTGTAGTCATTTGCCAAGCTTTTTTCTCTTACTTTGTCAATATTATTATTATTTCTCCAATCATTGAATCTCCACATCATTCCCCCATATTTTTCCAAAGACTTTCACTAGTGTGCTTTGTAAACCAAAGTTTTTGTAGTTTAAGAAATATATAGTGTTTTCATTATGAATGAATTTCAAATTATACAAACAGTATCACATCTGGATAGGCATTTGGCCTAGCAGTTAAGATACCAGTTAAGGACATCTATGTCTTATATTGGAGTACCTGGGTTTAATTCCCCCTTCTGGCTCCTTACTGTGGTCCCACTAATGTAGATTCTGGGAGACAGTGATTGATGCCTCAGGTGATTGGTTTCTTGCCACCTATGTGGGAGACCTGCATTGAGTTCTTAGCTCCTGGCTTTAACCCAGCCCAATCCTGTCTGTTGTGGGTATTTGGAGAGCAAACCAGTAGACAGGATCACTCAAATAAACAAACACACAAATAAATGAATAATTAATTTAAAAATTATATCATATCACTGAATATGTTCAGCTGCTTCCCATTTCTACCCAACACCAGATTTCTGTGATCTATCCATGTTGCTGTACAGAGCTGTAGTTCGTGGCTTTTTTTTTTTTAAAGATTTATTTATTTATTCAAAAGTCAGAGTTACACAGAGAGAGGAGAGGCAGAGAGAGAGAGAGAAAGAGAGAGAGAGAGAGAGAGAGAGAGAGGTCTTCCATCTGATGGTTCATTCCCCAGATGGCTGCAACGGCCAGAGCTGTGCTGATCTGAAGCCAGGAGCTTCTTCTGGGTATCCCACAAGGGTGCAGGGGCCCAAGGACTTGGACCGTCTTCTACTGCTTTCCCAGGCCACAGCAGAGAGCTGGATAGGAAGAGGACCAGCTGGGACTAGAACTGGTGCCTGTATGGGATGCGGGTGCTTCAGGCCAGGGCGTTAACCCGCTGAGCCATAGCACTGGCCCCATGGCTTTTGATGCTGCTTAGTAGTCCATAGTATGCATTTGCTACATTTAACTTAGTGATGAGCATCAGAGTTGCCTCCATTTCTTAGCCTCCAGCTTGGATAACTGGGTGGATGAGAATGTCATTCTCTACATAGAAAGCCCAAAATGAGGAGCAGGCGCTATGGGAAAGAAAGATTTGAATGTTGAGTTTCAGTTCCTATGGAACATTAAGTGAATGCATAAAGAAAGTTACTCTATGAGCAAGCCTCCAGGAAAACAGCCTGCTCTCAAGAGACTGGTTTAGGCTAGAGATCAAGTTTAGACTCATCACCATAAAAGTAAAAATGGATGAGATCACCTCAGAAGAATGAGTACTGGTGAATAACTAAAGGCTCATAACAGAATGCCTGGGCCATACCAACATGCAAGAGAAAGTCCAGGCAGGGGCTGTAAAGGCCAGTAGTTGTGGTGGTTATGCATGGAAAAAAAGCACACGACCAGGACCAGAGCCAGCAGACTACTCTCAGGAACCAAATCTGGCCAGTACCTGTTTTTTTGTTTTTTTAAAAAAGGTTTTTTCACATTTTTATTAGAACACGGTTGAACTGATGGAGAATCTGTGCCTGCATTCATGGTATGGTGGCAGAGTCGTATGTGTTAATGGAGTTTTTACATTCTGCAAAGCAGAAAGTATTCATGATTACCCTTTCTACAGAAAATTCTGCCAACCCTTAAACTAGACAATGAAATGAAAGGGTTAAAGGGAGGGTTCAGGATTCTTAATATTTTGCCTTTGTATCACAGACTATATTGTCATAAGAGTATCCTGTGTGCTCAGTAAATGTACATTTTGCAATTCTACAAAAAATGTTTCATGTTCTTTCATTTTTTTTTTGGATGTATCAATTTCTTAATATAAACCCACTGGAGTCAGATTTACTTTTCTGTGGAAAACATGACTGCCTCTGTTTGCTTGTTCTTCCCTGCATGGTATGATTAAGGTTGAAGAGTTTCTGCATTTTATATATTTGAGTTCCTCTGGGCATGATTACCCATGATTTTATGCAGTGCAAATGCACTGGTAAGAACAAAAGCTTTTTCTATTCTATATTTTTAAAATGCATCTGAAAAGGGAATGAAGCCTTAGCAGACAAGTTGGAAAGTAGTTATCTGTGAACTTTTACATAGGCAGCTGTTGTTTTCTATTGGAAGTTTAAGATACTGTTCTCATATAGAAGATTGCCCATGTTTTCCTTAAAGCTTTTGGAGGAAACTTTCACACTGTGGTACTCAAACATCTGAGATCCCTGGTGCTAGTCTGCACCAGAAACAAGTTGCAGGGGTGGATGTTTGGCCCAGAGGTTAGGAAACCACTTGGGACACTCACATCCCATGTTGGAATGCATGGATTCAAATCCTGACTGTGCTTCTCATTCTAGTGTCCTGCTAATACACACCCTGGGAGGCAGCAGGTGATGGTTCAAGTACTTGGGTCCCTGTGACCTATGTGGGAGACAAGATCAAGTTCTGGGTTTCTGGCTTAGGTCTGGTTCAGCCTTGGCTGTTGTGGGCATTTGGGGAGTAAACCAGCAGATGGACAATTGTAATATGACGTCAAAATGGAAAACTATTGCTGTAAAAAGTTATTTAATGTAATCAATAGAAGGGGTTGAGGGGTGATGGGAGAAAGTTTAGAGACCATAATAGAAATACCAGTCCATGAATTTGTTACTGAAAATAGGCTGCTGGAATCTTACTGAATTTGGTGAAATCAGGGATAATTATAAAATTAAAACATATGCATCTATGCATTCAGAACAACTGCATGGCACGAACATCTTGTGGATAAACCAAGAAAATAGAGAGGGAGACACAGCAATATGTTACATTTTGGAACTCTTAGGATCTCAGTCATTATTGGACTGAGTACCTCTCTCTTTGTCACCTGGATGGTGGGTCCCTCCTCTGATGCTCCTCATAGAACAAGAAAATTCTAAATGTGAAGAAGGCAAATTATAATTAAGATAACAGTGGCACACAACAGTATGGACACATAGTTCTTAAATTTAGCGAATGTCAGAATCTCCTGGATGGCTCATATGATAGACGAGGTAGAAT
Source organism: Sylvilagus floridanus (assembly GCA_949820135.1). Lineage (NCBI taxonomy): Eukaryota > Metazoa > Chordata > Mammalia > Lagomorpha > Leporidae > Sylvilagus > Sylvilagus floridanus. The sequence goes on from OX463236.1 coordinate 158,610,014, forward strand.
CTTTTCCCAGAATTTCGGATCAACAGGTCTGCAGTAGAACCTGAAATTGTATATGTCTTCCTAGTTCTTGGGAGATACTGCTGCCTGGCATAGGGCTCACTTTCTGAGAACCTGGTCTAGCAACTTGTCACCGGGGTTGGCTAAGAAGGAAAATGGGAAAGAGTTTTGGTAGGAAAAGTGATATTACATCCTTTGGAGGGGTTGTAGTGTGGTGAAAGTGTTGTTTCACTTTGGGTTTGTATAGCTGTGAAATGCAATTTGAATCTGTTATCATCTCAACATTTTAATGTCTGGCTTTACCTTTGAATGTAAAGTCATTCGAACGAGGTACTAATTAGAATTCACACAAGCCTTTTCTATTTCATACTGGCAGCACGAATTCTAATCTGTTGTTTTACTAAAAAAGGAGACATTCGACCCAATCATTTCATTTTTTTCTAAGCTAGATTAGCTGACTACTTACAAATGTTTCCCTGGATTTAGATAGTGACTACCATCTGGGAGTTAGCACTTTCAATGTGACAGTTATTTTCCTTTGGTTTAGTCCTGCTGGACTGTATCTTCATTTGGGTAAAGCTTCTTTTGCCAGGCTTGACACCTGATTGGGAAGCAGAGATGTGGTAATACAACTCAGGTTCTGTCTCCACACTTTCAGCAAAGTGTTAGTTAAGGCTGGCACTCATTCGAAGTACAATATTTTAGACAAGGGACATTTCTCATTTCAAATATTCATGGGGCTAGAAAAGTAGGCAGTTCCATCAAGACAGTGTCCCTTACAAAGAAACCTCTTGCTCATGTCTTCAGAATAGGTACCAAAAAGAGATTTAGATTTCATTCTTTCTTTGCAGTAAAAATGATGGAATTCGAGGACATCATTTTGAGTGAAATGAGCCAGACACAGAGAGAGAAATTGATGTTCTGCACCCTTTTCCTTACAGAAATACCACGTTTTCCCTTATATGTAAGAGCTAAAATTAAAAAAAAAAGTACTCAACTTGAATAAAGAATGTTGGTTACAAGTGGCTAGGAAGGATAAAAGGTTTTTGGATTGAAAAATAGGAGAAGCTGGGGAGGGTCCATTCATTTTGACAAAGATGCTAATATGAGATGTTAGGGGAAATGGGATGAGGAGTGTATGGGAGCTCTTTGTATTACTACCTCACAATTTTTGTTTTATAAATTTAAAACTATTCTGAAATAAAATGTCAAAATAGAAAAGTTCAGTAAAAATGGAGACTTAGAAAATTCAAGTGAGCTTGACAGAGAGTGGTGAGACATAGTTCAGAAATATACATTTTACAAAAGATTTAAAAAAAGATTTTAATGTAGAGAAAAATGGTAATGTTTAAGCCTACCCTAAGTACAACAGACATTTGGATGGATTTGACTTTGAATTTCACCTTTTTTTTGCCACTGCTTTTGAAATATAAAACACAACATGTTATTCTAAGATAAAAAATTTATTAAAATGTAAAGAGTTCTCCCATGCAACAGGTCTGAGAAAAAGGGGCAAAAGTTGTTTTAGTCTTTGAGTAAGGGAGAATCTGATGTATGAAAACATCTTTTCAAAGAAGCAGGCATGCCCTTGTAAAACAGGTGAGAATGGAAGGTTGCATTGGATTTACTTTCTATAAAGCCCTTTCTACTGGAAATTCACTGCTAGCAAGTGGGAACAAGGTGTTACTTGACTTGGTCTGGCTATTGACCAGCATTTACAGGAGCACATATTACGAGTAGTATGGTTATTTTTCCTTTTTGAAGCACCCTTACCTTTCATAATTAGTTTCAATAAATGAAACACTTCTCCCCCTTTCCAGATGTCTAGCAAAATGTGTCAACATTTTTTCCCACTACAGCTACCTGATTGTGGAGTGTCTAGTTCACAATCTGACAAAAATAAACAAATGCTCCAAATTAGGAAAAGAAGCTCAGAGACAAAATTAGTAGGCTATTTATATGAATCCTATGTGCCTGGAAAACAGGTGAAAATGGCTCTTCAGTCATGTTTGTAGCAATTCTGGAGAAAGTGTTCCAGCTGGGAACATGATGATTAATTAGAGGTGTGCTTTTCACGTCAAACTTACACACTTGGCTCTGAAAAATCTGTCCCAGGTGCTGCATGAATGATGGGAAGAACTGCATGTCTATCCCCAAAGAGAATTCTAGAAACTCGAGCATTTCATTAGAACACATACAATCTTAATTTAAAAGAGAGGAATAGAAGTAACATGCTGGGGAAGCAAGCCTACAATGCAATCATCCTTGGTGAAGGAAGCCTTGTCTTTCTCTGATGTCATTTGCCTTTGATATGTAGGCCCTGAATAACATTCTGGACTCTAAAGTGCTGGTTTAAAACGAAAAACTTCCCTTTGAAGTATACAATGCTACCAAATAAAAGAACTAGTAATGCTGGGTTTTCAAATCCCAGGGTCCTTAAGAATTCTCTAAAATAATGTGTTAAAAGGGTAGATGGCTAGATGATTCTTATTCAGAGCCCAGGACCCTGGTTTCTTTCAAGAATCCCAAGTGATTCTGATCTGTTGGTTTAGGACTATGTTTGAAGCAAAGTTTAGAACTTCTTCGTACATGCTTCTTCTAGGAAAGAGACCCCGTCCACATACAAATGTAGATTTGTTCATTTTACTCACTCAATAGTTTCATTGAGTATTTAAGCCTTGTGCTAAACTATAGGGATACAGTGGTGAACAAAACAGGCAGTCAGTAATGACAGCTTAGAGTCAGGTAGTTGGCAGTCTTAGTGGGGCACAGACATTCATCACAGAATCACAGAAATACATGTGAAATTACACCTTTGGCAAGTTCTATTAGGAGTGTACGTGGTGTTATGAGCGTGGAAGAATCAATATGATAGGATGCATCTCATTAATTCCAGAAGAATAAACAAAACTGATTCTTGAGTTTAAACTCTGAAAGGTTTCATTTCATGTCTTGCTCCTAGGTAAGCATACTATTCTATCAGCATGCTATTTGTCAGTTGGCTGCTCATGTCCTGCTGTGTTGCACAATGCTGGAAGTAGAAGCCTTTAATGTTCTACATGTCCACACTGAGATGACATGTTGGACTCTAAATCACAGGCTGAAACCTGAACTCGTCTTTAAAATGAATCAAACACTCAAAGGAAAGAGCTCAGGGTTAGAATCTGTGTGAGGCCTCCAACAAACAACTTGCACATCTTTTAGAAGTGTAATCTTCATGAGAAAATGGTGTACCTCAAAGAAATGGATTCTGAGGACTTCAAAAATCTATTGTTAAATTCTTCCTGCTTGGAATGCCCAAGATTGGATATGCTGGTGAGGGACTATGGTTGTGAACTTCAGACACAGACGGTCATTCAGTCTGTCATGAGATGCAACTTGTAGAAACAAAAAGGTAGATTTGTATTCCATCTAAGCATAGTTGTAACCCTATTAAAAATCTGAAAACTTGTGCTAAATTATTTTATTAGAAAGTCATGACCTTGAGAATTGAACACACAAAAAAATTAAGGATGGAAATGTTACCAAAAGCTTGGTCCCTGACCCTGGTGCCAAATCAAACTACTGAGGACAAGGTCTGAGAGTAAAGGAAAGGGAAAGTTTAATCTGTCACACATGAGGAGGTAGCCGACTCCTGTCTCATACTGTCCTGCTGAATGAAGGTACTTTGGGATTTTTAAGGAGGCTGTTTTGTCCACTTACAGGTTCAGCTCATGTCCAATTTCCTGCTTGAAAAAAAAGCCATAGTGCTTTCAAAATCAGGGCAAGGACACTTTAAGCTAAGGGAGAGTCTCAGGAGACTGAGACCTCATGGTATCTACCATCTGCATTCAAGGCATTATTTGGGGGCTTGTTTCCAAAAAGATCTTGCGGGCTGGAAACTAGTGATCTAAGAACTCATTTATCGAACATTTTCTTAGCATCTCTTCTGTGTTGGATTCTGGGATACAATGGAAAACAGAATAGTAGGAAATCAGGCCCCCAGGGCACTTAACAGTCTAATGAAGCCATAATTAGGGCAAGTAGGACCAGTGACAAACATTTTACTCAACACTTCCCATATGCCAGGCATTGCTAGGATTTGGGAGCAGAAGACAAATTAGTCTTTTTTATTATTTTTTTATTTTTTCTTTCTTTCTTATTTTAAATTTTTAATTTTTTTTTTAATTTGACAGGCAGAGTTATAGATAGTGAGAGAGAGAGAGACAGAGAGAAAGGTCTTCCTTCTGTTGGTTTACTCCCTAAATGGCCACTATGGCCAGAGCTGCGCCGATCTGAAGCCAGGAGCCAGGTGCTTCTTCCTGGTCTTCCATGCGGGTGCAGGGCCCAAGCACTTGGGCCATCCTCCATTGCCCTCCTGGGCCACAGCAGAGAGCTGGACTGGAAGAGGAGCAACTGGGACTAGAACCCGGCACCCATATGGGATGCTGGTGCCTCGGGCGGAGGATTAACCAAGTGAGCCAAAGCACCAGCCCTGACAAATTAGTCTTAAGTGGTCATTCTAGGTGACAGTACCTCTCAGTGCATAGGAAATAAACAGCAAAAAGCCATAGACCTTGAATTTAGCAAGACCTTCTTCTCAATAGCAACTCTGCTGCTTGACCAGAGAGCGACTCTGAGGATATTATGTAGTCTTTCTGAGCAGCAGATCCTTCCTCTATGATATCAAGTCAGTATGTGGCTTCAGGGGTGTTGTCATGGAGACCACATGGAGAAACTCTTCTGTGTGTCATCTGTTTTGGCCCAGGATGCCAACTCATCACTTCTTCATGTTCACTGTGAAGACTCCACTGTGACCAAACATTCTAGCAAACTCATTTTTCTAAATATTTGTATGGGAAATAGGATAAGAAGCCTTCCATTGTAGTCTCCCCTGTATTTTATTCCCTATCTGCTCATCTTCTGCAAAATCATCTTCCTACTGTCTTATTTGCCAAGTATGACTTATAAATCCCCCAGCATTTTACGATAGCTCTCCATCCCCCTTTATTTATTTATTTATACATGCATGGCGGAGGTGGGGGGAAGAGGAGGGAGAATATACACTCCCATCTACTTGTTCATCCTCCAAATTTCATCAGTGGCAAAGGGTGGGCCAGGGCTGAAGACTGAAGCAGGCAGTTCAATCAGGTCTCCCACATGGGTAGCTGGAATTCAGTTACTTCAGCTGTCATCACTGCTTCCCAGGGTCTTATCAGAAAGCTTTAATCAGGATCTGGGACTGGTATCAAACCTAGATACTCTGATACGAGACATAAGTGTTCTAGCCAGCATCTTAACCACTAAGCCAAAAGGTCCATGCTGCCTTGGTGTTAATGCAGATTTATTTAATTTGTTCTAAATTCCTCTGAACTTTCCACTAACAATTCTCTAGTACCATATCCAAGAACCATTAAAGGAAAAAAGGATTTAAATATTAATGTGAATATAAAAATATTTTTCCTATATTATGATGATTAGAAATAAGGTACACAAAATACTGGAGCACAGGTATTTGAATAAGTGGTCCACAAACACTACTGGGACATTGATTGTGACTCCTTGTTCTGATATTCCATGATAATAATTTTGAATTTTGGAAATTGTTTCAATATAAACAGTTCAAAGCAATTTATAACTTTTTAATATGTAAAATAGGGAACAGACAATTGATTTATAGATAAAAAAGACTGTGGTACAGAAATATGTAAATACTCAAAGTCTAGAGATCAGCCAGCTCCAAGAGGAGGAGTGGAGCACTGGTCTGGTTTCTGAAGAGGGTCATGAATGGGGCAGGATATACTTTTAAATGAAAAACCTGCATTAATTTTCAAGGTATTTCATAGACATGATGTTCAGTAGGCAGATATTCAACTTTCTGAATTCATATCCCAGATCTTTAATTTAAATATTTATTAAAGTGATTTAATAGTTTGAAGAGGCAATTATCTTCTTTGCACCTGAAAAATGTGTTTTAAATTGATTACTATTCAGCATGTACTTAGCATTCTATTTATAAAGGTTTCAACAGTATAGTGCTTATGCCCAGTATATTTAGCACCAAATCCACTTTGAAAAAGTCAGTCTAACAGTGCTTTCTATAAAAACTGTGATGAAGGGGAACAAATTTTTTCAATCATCTTTTTACTTGTTGTGTTTTAATAGCTCAAAAAATGCACGTGCTTGGTAAATCAAATGCTAAAAGAGAAAGAAAGAAGTTGTTCAAGTTGAACCTTGAATCCTGTGACTGTTTTTAAAGGCTCCTGATTAGCAACACATTCTAAATTCTTATTTAATAAAAACAAGTCCTCTTTGATTTAATTCCCCCAGGGATAGACTTTAAAATAATAAATATGCACAGTGTGGTTTCTCCAATTTTATGAATCAAGGTATTTCCCAAAAAGTTGTTGTTTTATTCAATAACCTCAGCCCCAAATAGTCTCTCCATTGGAAGTTCCTTCTCAGTACTGGCTTCATGAACTCTGCATTTGAGAAACCTACCATGCCTTAGAACCTGTAGTTTGAGGTCACTTTGCAAACAGACCCCTGGGGACTGTGGGTAGCTCCTAACAAATACTGCTGGTAATTGTCTTTATTTGCTTTGATCCTACCTTCTTACCACCAAGTCTGCAAGTGCTTGAATCCCAATAATGCCACCCTACATGAAGTCTGCAACCGGTTGTAAGTGATTTATGTCATTAGAGAGATCAGATGTAGAATATTAGCACATTATACACTGTGTTAATCCATAAATTTCATCTATGTGAAGGTGAGAAGTAGTCTGTATAGTTAATTTCAAGTCCACAGTAAGAAAATCACAAGATAGTAAGATTCTTAAGCAAAGCTCAATTTTAAACTATCCATTAGATTACTTATCTTAATTAATTTTTTCCATATAAAGATGCTCCTCAAATTTTGATGGGATTATGTCCTGATTAATCCATCAGAAGTTGAAATGCTCACATCATTGGTCCAAAATGATTTCATATACCTAATCTACTGCTATCATATCTTAGCAACACTGTATATTGTAGAATGTTCATTGTTTGTCCTTGTGCTCAAGTTGCTAACTGGGAACTGAAGATTGCTACCAATGCCTGGAATCATGAGAAAATGTTGTCCTGTTTATCATTAGCCAGTGGGAAAAAAAATCAACATTTAAAATTCAAAGTTCAATCTGTTGAATGTGAATTGCTTTCATTCTGTTGTTCAATCCTAAGTCAAATTACAGTAAGTTGGGGGCTAGATGGTGCTTATCACGTAGTAAGGAATACTCTAAGCAGTACCCAAATATTACCTCAGTCAATCATCATGTAAACAAAAAGAAGATACTGGAATTATCTCTATCTTACAGATGAGAAATTTCAGACACAGAGAAGTTAGATCAGCAAATCAATGGCAGAACTCACCTGGGTGGTTTGCTATAGAGACCACATGCTTGAACACAGGACATCACCTCCATGGTTATTTTGTGATTTGTAAGTAAAATATAACTTGGGTTTAATAATATTAGGAAAAATTTCCAAAGAAATCAATTTTAATAGGTGATTCAAGCTCATTTTTTATTCCTTTTAAAAACATTTTAATTAATTTATTTGCAGTTTCTTTGAAAGACACAGACAGAAAGAGAGATCTTTGATTTGCTGGTTCACTCCTCAAACACCTACAACAACCAGAGCTGGGCCAGACCAAAGCCAGGAATTCAGAACTCCATCAGAGTCTCCCAAGTGTGTGGCAAGGATTCAATCACTTGAGCCATCACTTGCTGCCTCCCAGGGTCCACATTAAGTGGAAGCTGAATAGGAAACAGAGAGTCAAGATTCAAATGAGGCACTCTGATGTGGGATGCAGTAGTCATAAGCAGCTGTTTAGCTGGCTATGCCAAATGCCTATCTTCCATTTTGTATTCTATTTTCTCTGTAGTAAGCAGTTTCCTTGTATTATTAAGACTAAGACTTGTCAGTGTAGATCATTCTCAGACTTAACTTCAAGCCAGTAGGATGTAACCAATCATGTTTTATAGATGATCAATGCACAGTAAAGCAAAGTTGCCCAAAGTGCATCCCAGTAAGCTGTGCTTTTTATGAGGTCTGCTTGCTAACTCTGAGCGTGAGCCTAGAACATGCATCATGATCAGTGAGAAAGTATGGAAATGTTACTGGAGGGTTTTTGAGTGAATTTGATTATGATTAGCCACTTCAATTTCTTATTCTCAGAATGTCTCTTTTATGCCAAAGACTCAGTTCCTGAAAAATGACTGAACAAAAGTCTGCATGGTTTTTATGGGAAATTCAGATAGACTACTTAATTGGGGCTAATTGAAGTAAGCCTGACTCAAATCCATGCCCATGGGTAGATCTTCTGGGAGTTGGTTTCATAATTCTAACATTGCAGCATAGCATAACTTGCATTAAAGAGAAATTTGGCTTTTGGCATTAAAAAAAGTAAATAATGTCTATGTAAAACACAAGATTCAAGCTAGCTGAATTTTTAAGCAGATAAACTGTGAATTCATAAAGGCATTTATACCTGGAAGCAATTAGGTGTTAGAGGAAGGCAGTGACTTTATGTTCATGGTACTCAGCTACCTTTTCTGTGGTTATTGGCTAAAACCAAAGGATAGTAGACCCAGAGGGTATTTGTTGGGTGAGATCTCTTACTGGGTTGGAAGGAACAGGAGATAGTGTTACAAATGAAAAGACTTTACAGGTAAAGTTAGCTACTAAAAAGGGAAAAAAAATTCTAGAAATCAGTGAAGAACAATACAATATATCAAAACTTATGGGATATACTAAAACAGTGTTTAGAGGAAACTTTATAGCAATTAGTGTTTACATCAAGAAATTGAAAAGGCATCAAATAAATGATCTATCAGTGCATCTCAAGGACCTGGAAAAAAAATCAAGCCCTTGAATTAGTAGGAGAAAAGAAATAATTAAAGAAATAATGAAAATTAGAAAAGAAATAAAAAAAATTGAAACAAAGACATGATACAAAAGGTCAGTGAAATAAAGAGCTTTTTTTTTGAAAAAATAAACAAAATTGATATACCATTGGTCCAACTAGCCAAAGAAATGAGAAGACTCAAGTTAATAAAATCAGAGATGAAAAAGAAGATATAATAACGGATACCACAAAAATAAAAAGAACCAGTAGGAATTACTACAAACAGATATGTGTCAACAAATTGGAAAATCTAGAAATAATGGATAGATTTCTAGATAAATACAACTTACCAAAACTGAGTCTTAAAGACATAGAAAACCTAAACAGACCAATAATCAAGAAGGAAATTGAATCAGTAATAAAGACTCTCCCCACCAAGAAAAGCCCAGGACCAGACAGCTACACTGCTGAATTATACCAGAATTTTTGAAAGAATAACTTCTTTGAAAGAACTAATTCCAATCTTGATGGGATTGTATTGGAGTCCCCTGGCACATTTCTAACTCCACCATTTGGGGCAAGTCCGACTGAGCATGTCCCAAATTGTACATCTCCTCCCTCTCTTATTCCCAGTCTTATATTTCACAGGGATCATTTTTCAGTTAAATTTAAACACCTAAGAATAATTGTGTATTAATTACAGAGTTCAACCAATAGTATTAACTAGAACCAAAAAAAATACTAAAAGGGATAAAGTATTAAATTGTACATCAACAGTCAGGACAAGGGATGATCAAGTTACTGTTTCTCATAGTGTCCCTTTCACTTCAACAGGTTTCCTTTTTTGTGCTTGGTTAGTTGTCACCGATCAGGGAGAACATATGATATTTGTCCCTTTGGGACTGGCTTAATTCACTCAGCATGATGTTTTCCAGATTCCTCCATTTTGTTGCAAATGACCGGATTTCATTGTTTTTGACTGCTGTATAGTATTCTAGAGTACATGTCCCATAATTTCTTTATCCATTCTATTGTTGATGGGCATTTAAATTGATTCCAGGTCTTAACTATTGTGAATTGAGCTGCAATAAACATTGAGGTGCAGACCACTTTTTTGTTTGCCAACTTAAGACCCCACCTTACAATTTATACAAAAGTAAACTCACTTCAAGACATTAGAATAGGCAAATACTTTCTTGAAAAATACTCCAGAAATACAGGCAATCAAAACAAGACAAATGTGATCACATCAAGCTGAGAAGCTTCTGCACTACAAAGGAAACACTCAGCAAAGTGAAGAGGCACCTGACAGAATGGGAAAAATATTTTCAAACTATGCAACTGATAAAGGTTTAATATCCAGAATCTATAAAGGGTTCAAGACACTCAACAAAAATAAAACAAATGTGTTAAGAAATGGGCAAAGGACTTGAACAAACAATTTTCTAAGGAGTACATTCAAATGGCCAACAGACATCTGAAAAAATGTTCGAGATCACTAGCTATCAGAGAAATGCAAATCACAATCACAACGAGGTTTAACCTAACCACAGTAAGAATGGCAATCATACAGAAATCAACAAACAATAAACGCTGGCAAGGATGTGGGGAAAAAGTACCATAATCAATTGTTGGTAGGAATGTAAACTAGCACAGCCATTGTGAAAGACAGTATGGCGATTCCTCAGAAATCTGAAAATAGACATACCATGTGTCCCAGCTATCTTACTCCTGAGAATTTGCAAAAGGGAAATGAAATCAGCATATGAAAGAGTTATCTGTACCACCATGTTTATTCTAGGTCAATTCACCACAGCTAAGATGTAGAATCAACCCAGATGATCATCAACTGGAGGTTGGATAAGGAAATTATACATTTGTTTGTTTGTTTGTTTGTTTGTTTGTTTCTTTCTTTCTTTCTCTATTTCTTTCATCTATCATATGGAATAGTACTCAACTGTAAAAAAAATGAAATCTTGTCTTTTGCAACAAAATGGATGCAACTGGAAATCATTATGCTTAGTGAAATTAGCCAGTCCCAAAAGTCAAGTACCATGTTTCCCCTAATCTGTGGTACCTAAAACGTGATGTACCTAAAATGTGATGATGATTTTGATTTGATGATTTGATGACTGTTTATAGCCCTTGTCTCTTCTTTTGAAGAATAGTGGTTTTATTTCTTAGTATTTGTTGAACTGTTTACTTAGTGTAGGGTATTTTTTAATGGTTGCCTGAGCTGACTAATACAGTGTCCAAATAATTATCATAAATTAAAGTATATTAAACCTTTTATGTCTCAATATCACTATAGCACCTGGTTATACCTTTAAATGAAATAGAAACTTTTTAAATTTCTAGTCTAATGTCTGTAGGGAGAAAATGTAAAATATTGGCATGTAGCAGCACTATATTTAAATTGCATTGACATTTTAGGAGCCACATGTTTCCTTTGACTCTTGGAAATGTTGATGGAAAAAATAGATAAATGAAACTGATGTTCCTGTCACTGGTGTTGATGGAATATCACCTTGCTGATGTGTTATTGTAGAAAACATCTGGATGGACTAATTTATTTTCTTTTGTGAGGAGCATGTGGATTAAAAACAGACCTTTCAACTAAGCAGCACAGCCTAGAGGGTGTCACACTCAGGCTTTGTCCCACAGAAGGGAGCAGAGTGCCAAGTCAGAGACCCCAATTTAAGGAAGCGCCATCCTCATGGCCTGGATGGGTTCCCAAGAGCAATTAAACAGAGAGGTCTAAATTTCCACAGCAGTGATTAACAAGAGAAGAGACACAAGGTGGGCAAGTAGCTGTTCTGTTCCTTGTGACATTCACCCAGTACCTTTGCAAAACATTAAAATTATGTGAACTGTTGGGTTTAAATTCCATTCTTTAAAAAATATATTTTTTCATTTGAGAGCTAGGCAGAGAGAGGCATACAAGTAGAGTTCCTATTTGTTAGTTAACTCCTCAAATGCCTGCAATGACTGGGGTTGGGTTGAGGCTGAAGCTGGGAACTGGGAACACAAGCCTGATCTCTGCTAGAAGTGGCAGGAAACCAACTACTTCAGTCATCATTGCTACCTCCCACCCAGGATCTGGATTGGAAGCTGGAATTGGGAGTCAGAGCCAGGAAATGAACCCAGGAACTCTGATATGGGACGTGGGCATTCCACCCTGAGTCTTAATTGCTAGATACAAAGCACCACCTAACGGGCACTTCTTGATAGGTGTATGTGTAACTGCATAGATGTGAGCATTCTAATAACTCTTAAAATTTCCCTTAAATAACCTTAAACATAAAATTTCCTCCTAGTGAAGTAAGCATTGCTATTATTATTTTTCATCAGGAGAAAAGAAAAGCAGTGAATAGTGTTCTGGAGCTCAGTCATGTGGCAAAGGGAAATCAGAATTCAGAAATGGTTGCTCTGAGGCCTTATTACAAGAGCTCACCAGTAATCCCCTCCCTTCCAGAGAGGCTAAATGATGATGCATTTCCACTAACTGCATTCAAGCGTCTGGAGAGTTAGGGCTACATCATTGCCCTGGAATATAAATGAATGTTCTTTCACCAAAGGACACCATAAACAGATGTTCTTCCTCCCCCTTCTTTAACTATAAAACACTATTGTTGTTGTTGTTGTTGTTGTTAAAAGGGATCTGTAGCCATATTTTAAAGAAGCTTTCATTCCCTTAAGGGCAAGGTGATTAATATTTACTATGTGGCTCTATTTTCCATGAACCTTACATATGTTATCCCATTTAATTCTCAAAATAATCCTTTGAGGAAGGAATCAGTAAGCTGAATTTAAAGATAGCAGAGGGGCTGGCCTTGTGGTGTAGGGGGTAGAGTCACTGCCTCTACCTCCAGTGTCCCATACATTCAAGCTCCAGCTGCTCCACTTCTGATCCAGCTCCCTGCTAATGTGCTTGGGGAGGCAGTGGAAGATGGCCCAAGAGTTTGGGCTCCTACATCCACGTGTGAGACCTGGAAGAAGCTCCTGGCCCTTGGCTCAGGCAGGCACAGTCCTGGCTGTTGTGGCCATTTGGGAAGCGAACCAGCAGATGGAAGATCTCTTTGTGTTTCTCCCTCTCTCTCTATAACTATGCCTTTCAAATAAGTAAAATGAATCTTAAAAAAAAAAACAAAACAGGTGCGGAGGGAGACTCAGGAAGGATACCAAACTTCCCCAAGACCACTCAGTGTGTACACATGCACCTACTTTTCTACAATCTGGATCAACCATGTTGCACAATCCTTGCTACTTCTGCTCTTTCACTGCTCCCCAAGGCCCTGTCATTGTCTGTTCAGGCTGTAACAGAATACTGTGTCCTGGGTGGCTTATGTATACTGGAAATGTATTACTCATAGTTCTGAGATTGGGAAATCCAAGATGAAGGCACTGGCAGATTTAGAATCTGTGACAACTTGCTTCTTGGTTCACACATGGCTGTCTTCTTCCTGTGTTCTCACATGGTGAAAGAGGCAAGGAAACTCTCTGTGGTCTCTTTCAGAAGGGTATTAAGACTCCATCCTCATGTCCTCATTATTTCTGAAAGACCCCTCCTCCAGATGTTATCACATTAGGGAGGAGGTTCCAGCAAGGGAAATTGGGAAGTATACAAACACTCACCATAGCCACCCAAACACTGACTGTTAGACCATACATTATCCATGTTTTGTATTTCCTCTTATCCATGTATTGCTTTCTGTTTGTTTATCAGCTCATCATAAAGAATTAAGAAATTTCCACCAAGTTTAGAGGAAACATATAGGATAGTCTGACTTAGATCACATGACCTTCACCAGGGAGGACACCAAGGAGCACCACAGGGATAATGCCTTGGGACAAGTGGGAGAAATGGCGTTCTTTCAAGGACAAACAAAAGTGATGTCAACATGAAAGGATTTGGTATTCAGTTGTCAAGGGATGCTTGATCAAGGGTAACTGAGATGGTTTCTCTATTAGTTTTCCAGGGCTGCTGTGATGAAATACCACAGATGGGATGACTTCAACAGGCAAGTAGTTGAGTCTTTGCCACTGAGATGGGAAACCCAGAATGAGTTGTGAGCTAGTGGTTCACTTGGAGAGTGAGCCAGTAGAAGAGAGATTTTCTCTCTCTCTCCCTTCCTGCTGAAATAAAAACAAATAAATTTAAAAATAAAATAAATTTAAAATCAAATGAATGAAGAGTGGGCATTTAGCCTAGTGGTTAAGACACCATGTCTCACTTTGGAGTACTTGGCTTTGATGCCTCTATCCTTAATTCTGGGCTCCAGCTCCTGAATCAATGTTCCAGCTACTGCAGGGACAATGGCTCACGTAAATGAGTTCCTTATACCCGTATGGAAGATCTGCATTGTGTTCTTGGCTCCTGGCTCTGACCACAACTTCACTTCAGCCATTTTGGGCGTTTGTGGAGTTAATCTGTTAATAGGAGCTCTATGTCTGTTTCTCTGCCCCTCAAATAAATACTAAAAATTAAATAGAATTGATGAAAACTAAATTAAAAATTTGTATTACTTCATGCCTACTATTTTAAGTGTATGTTTTAAGTACACAGTAAACACATGTGTCTGGTGCCTACAGTGTTTGGACAGCAGTTTTAAATACAGTGAATGCAACTGAGTGAACAAAATTAAAGAAAGTAATTAAGTTCAGCAGTAGCTTCCTTGTTCCTATTATACTTTACTGAAGACTAATGAATTTTGTGAATCAAAGCATAAGTAGAAGGCAAGATGACTTAGCACAACTCACACAGTACTGGGGAAAATGGGGGTGCTGACTGTCAGTCCTACCTTTGTCCCTAGCCATGTGGGTGGCCTGGAACAAGTCGCCTTGCCTCTGGTGCTCTCGGATCCATCATCTTTCAAAAGAAGGAGTTGATTTAGCATCTCGTTTAGCTCTGACTTTTTATCATCTAAATTCGCTGAGGAATTGAAGATGACTTGTGTGAGAGTAAATTGTGTTATGGGGAAAACATGTTGTTTACCCTGGAGAAGAGCTGTTTTCCTCTTATTCATTATACTCACAACACACAGGAGAGGATCAGTGTGCTGAAGTAAAATTTGTGAATATCTCGGTTGTTAAGCACCGGGAGACCAAATCACCTGGAGACCCTCAGTATCCTGTCAACAGCAGGTCAGCCATGTGAGGGGAGTCTCTGTGTAGGGGAATCAAATTGTCTTCTAGCTCCCCCTGTCTCTTGTGTCCCTTTTTCCTAAAAGCCAGCTGGAAGTCAGGTGAGGCATACTAAGTTTTGAGATTCATTGCTTGTGAGCTGATTAACAATGCTCTATATTCTTATGCGGTATTTAGCAGATAACAGCTTTTATACCAAGAGATACTGTTTAACAAAATAAGCAACAATTTATTTTTCACTTTTATGACCATGATTTTTATCTAATTTGTTGATGTTGCAAGTGTCCCTTATTTTTATGACTAAAATTTCAATATTGTATGTAGTCATTTAAAATTTTTCAGATATACAGAATGATACAAGAAACAATAGTAATCTATAATCTTACCACATAGAAGTAAACATCTGTACCATTTTCAGATTTTACACTTTAAAAAAAACAGATTAGAGTCACATTGTCTCTATATGATGGCTTTTTGGGTTTTTGGCAAATCAACAGTTTCCACTTTCACAATCAAACACTGCTAAGTATTGCTGTGAATGGGGTTCTGCTAATGTAAATTAGAATCTAATTAATTTTAAGTACAAAAGATTACTCTGGATTATCTGGGTTGTCTGACTTAATCAGCTAGAAAGCCTTAAAAATAGGAATGAGCTTTCTGGAAGAAAGAGAGAGAACGAGAGAGAGACTGAGGGAACCCCTATTCATCCTTTCCTCACAGCCTATTCTATGGATTTCATATTTACAACCATGTAACCAAATTCCTTGCAATAAATTTTATAAATTTTATAATTCTTTCACTGAGCATCGTATTTTGTGCATTTTCTCATGGCTGTGAATTTTCTTCCAGACTCTATCAATTTCTGAAAAACAGTCTACATATCATTAGAAGGAGGAAGTTATGTCTTCATTATGCGTCATTTACCTGACTTGTGATATTTTTTCACTATTGATAACAGCAAACAGAAGATATATACACACAAATCATTGTGTGCAGAAGAGACTCTCAGATGAAAGTGCCTGAGTTTTTTAGGCCAAACTATTCTTCACAAAGTCTGCATTAATTTACATTAGCAGCTATACTCAATCTATCTCTTAGCACTCTCAAAAATATTGAACATTATCATAATTTTTTAAACTGGCACATTTTAGGCAAAAGGTGTCTTGTTATCATTTTATTTGTACTATGTATGTAAGTGTGTGTGTGTACACACACTTCTGTGTTCTAGATGTAGAAACATTTTTCAGAGGCATCTGTAGCTTCAACAGCCATTGGCTAGAGGTGGTAGGAAGTACCAGGTGCTGTCATATTTCTATTGCAAAGGCATGCTATGAAGGAAACTGCTCACAAATTGGAGTGAGACAACTTGGGTTTGAATTCCAGTGGATAGAACAGCCTTTATGGATTCTATCTCCCAGCTAACACCGATTGCATTTGAATGGGAGTTTCTAGAAGTAAAATGCCTTAAGAAAGTGACTGAAACAGTGAGAACTTGCCATCCTGTGAGAAGCAAAGATGGGAGATCCTTGTATTGGTCAGCACGTGAGCTTTGCTAACATTCTCTTCAGAGGGGGAGCTAAGGAGATTATATAAATGAGAGGGTCTCAAAAGGTTCATGGAGAAGGCAGATTATGAAGAAATTATGTGTGGATTTCAAAACTTTTTGCACCAAGGTAAATTTATCTTTTAAATCCACAAACTGTTTGAAATACCTTGTATGTGCATGTATATCACATATGTGAAAATATATATAAATATGCATATATGCATGTAACCACCAGTTGTTCTTTTAAAATTTGAACATGGAAATTTTCATCATAGGTGACAGTCAGGATTCCAGCACAGACATAGAAACAGTGGAATGGATATTTGTAGGTAATTGGTTTACGTGATTGTGGGGACTGGTCAGTCAAGTCCAAAATCCACAAGGCAGCCAGTGAGAAAAGTTAAGCAGGATTTCTCAGCACTAGTGGCAGCTGAAGTTCATAGGTGGAATTTCCTCTTCTTCAGGGAAGCCATGGTTCTGCTTTTTAAAACTTTCAACTGATTGAATAATGATCAAGTAGACTAATTATAGAGGAGAATCTCTCCATCTCTCAGCAAATTATATACGTAAGTCACATCTACAAAATACCTTCACGGCAATGCCTAGATTAGAATTTGATTGAATAGTTGATCCAACTATAATTGGTTAATCAACGGATTGAACTTGATCTGGCCACGTTTACACATAAAAGTAACTATCACAATGGTAATGTAAAATGAAGCAATGGTAAAATAAGTGTTCTACTGTCCACACAGCACTTTTCAGTATTCATGGTAGTTTTCAATTTGATTTATAGTTATCATAAAATTTTATTCTTCCAAATATCAATAATCAAAATGGCATTATCACAGCAGACAAGTATGAAAATATTGTAGATACAAAGCACCAGATTTGCAGCAAGATTTTACTTGCAGTCCTGACTCTACCAAATTGGAAGGAGCATCCATCTTGTGGAGTAGTCCCTGTGGGAAATACCAGGATGAATCAACCATAAAGAAGATGCATGGGTGATTATAATAGAGGGAGAATGGGAAAAATATTTTCAGTGAGACCTGTAAAATGCTGTGGGTTCTCCAAAGGGGGAGTGGGCATTTTTTTTAAATCATTGGATGAAGTCAGTATTCATGACAGAGGGGACTTTTGAAAATGAATGCATTAAAGATATTTGGAGTTGGACATTTCAGATGGAGGAAAAGCTAGTAAAAATCAGAGCATGACACCTAAAAATAGGTATGCATGGTGTTGGAACAGAAATTGTGAGGAAAATTAGAAAAGTTATGGGGAAGTCAGAATTTGGTTTTGGATAGAGATCAGTGAAAGGATACAGGTTTCTGAAACATTCTCATAAACATGTGTCAGGACAATGACTTTGGCAGCAGTGTTCCTGGACAAGGGATTGTGCTAGAGTTAGGCTAGAGGCAACAAGATGCTTCAGAGCTTTGCCAATATTTGGGGAATGAAGTAATGGGATCCCGAGGCTAGGGTTTTGAGAGTAGAGAGAGCAATATATTTGAAAGATACTTTGGAGGAAGAATAGGCTATCCTTAGCCAGTGAGACATCAGACAAAGGAGAAACAGAGTGACCTGTAGTGCAAAGTTTTAAAGCCCGATGACAAGAGATGATGGTGGCTTATCAGCCATGACTGAATATTTCCTGGGACAGCACTTAGCTTCACTCTTGGAATACGATCTCAGATCCTTAGTCTGCTTTAGAATTTATGAGGACTCCAAGGCATAGCCATTGTGCAAGAATCTGCTGGAGTATGGAAGCAATCTTATCTCTTGGCCTTCTGTAGAGCTCTGGTGCAGTCCAGCCTTCTGGACAAGACCCCTTCACCCTTCATGGGAGGTTATACTCCCAAGCATGGTGATTCTCCAACCTGCGGGGAGGTTCTGATATACCAGGTCTCTGGTAGAGTCTGAGCATTGCATGCACCATGAGCATGGAAAAGTACTGCCTGGCACCAGCCTGGTCTTGCAGTGTAAACTCTGTTCTGAAATAGACCAGAATAGAGTCTTGGGTCTAGACTACTGAAGGATGCAACCTTGAAATATCTTTGGTAACTCACTAAAATCTATGTGGAATTACAGGAGTGTGGCCTGAGGTCACAGAGTATTTAGTTTGAGGCTTTTGACATGTACCTGTCTGGGAAAAAGGATAATGTAGACTTGTACTTGGGTAGTCTGCATGTACTTGGAGTTCATGTTCTCAATCTGTCCATTCTTGATAGCTGTTATGTTATTTGAAATAAATTTTCCTGAAAGCCAGGTTTCCTGGACTAGAGAGTGGTCTCTTTGAGCCTAATAGAAATTCATGGCAAAGCTCTAATAGTCTATAGACTAGATGCAAAAGTATAGTCAGAGTTGGTAGACAAAAATTAATCATCAGGGATATACATAAAATCTGAGAAGTTAAATATGACAGCAACAGGGGCTAATGTAGAACACAGTGGGTAAATCTCCTGCCAGTGACTCTAGAATCCCATATGGGCACTGTTTCATGTCCTGGTGGTTCCACTTCTGATCCAGCTTCCTGCTAATGGCCTGGGAAAGCAGCAGAAGATGGCCTAAGGGTATGGGCTCCTGACACGCATGTGGAGACCCAGATGAAGCTCCTGGTTCCTGGCTTCAATCTGGCAGTTGTGGCCATCTGGAGGGTGAACCACTAGATAGAAGACTTTCTCTCTCTCTCTCTCTCTCTCTCTCTCTCTCTCACTCTCTCTCTCTCCCCCTTTGTGTGTGTGCATTTGTGTGTTTTTGTAACTCTTTTCCAATAAATAAATAAATATTTTTTAGAAAGAAAAAATAAATCAGCATCATCTTGGTGACTACTTTTAATTACTTATTTATTTATTATTATTTTTTTATCATTGTAGCTTCTTAGAAGAATGAAAGGGATATCTTATACTGTCAACTACTGTGACTTTTTGAGCCCAATAGAAGCTGGATAAATATGATTGCTCTTATGTTAAGGAGAGTTTCTCAGTGACAACAATATTGAGCCTTGAGACTGGATAATTCTTTGTTATGAGCGCTATCCTGTGCACTGTAGGATATTAGGCAACATTCATCACGTTTACCCATGAAATTCCAGCAGCACATCCATGCTCTTGGTGTGAAAATGCAAGTTGCTTTCTGACATTGTCAAACGTCTCTTGAAGAGCAAATCCACCTGCAGCCAAGCATCGCAGCTATACACTAAACCGTTTGGTTTGCCACAATGCTGGTACACGAGGAAGCTGTGTTAGTTTGTCACTTAGATGTTGTATACCATCATATAAATTTGCTTTGATTAAATATTGTATATCAGGAATTTCAGTTGTCTGTGCTGTAGGAGACTAGCAGGCAGGCTTTGGGCTGTGCAAACACTCAGACATTGCATGCATTAGTAAGTGCTCTACATGGGAGAACTGACGATTTTGATTCTCACAAAGGTTTAAGTTCCAGACAAGATTCAGAACCTCTGTTTTCGGTGAATTGAAAGAGCTAGGAGGGTCAGGAGAAAAAGAGAAAGGCAGGATTTAGAGGCAAAATTGCAAATTCATATTAACATTTCGCTTACAAAGAGTAAGCTTCATGTTGATGACTACTGACTATGAAAAAAGATTATTTGTTGAAAAGCATAGGATGTAAAAAGTACTTTCATTTTTGTACAGAATGACATTCCCTCTTTTAGAAGTAGGATATAATAACACAACTTATTCAAAATTTTGTATAAGATGGAGTCAGTGTTGGGGTGCAACAGGTTAAAGCATGACGCTGGCATCCCATATCAGAGTGCAGGTTCAACTCTGGTTGCCGCTTCCTATCCAGTTTCCTGCTGACATACCTGGGAAAGCAGCAAATGATGGCCCACGTACTGGCTGTACTCCCAGCCACATGAGAGACATGAAAGTGTTACTGGCTTCTGAGTTTGGCCAGGCTCAGCAGCAATTTGCTGTGTGACCCAGTGGTTGGAAGGTATCTTTTTCTCTCTCTCTAAATTTCAAATAAATATGTATTTAACTTTTGAAAAATTTGTCCTGTTATACAACTCAGTATTTTCTGAGTAAAGACAAACCACCCTAAATACTTTAAAATGAATTGAATAGAGGGAACTTGTTCTGTAAGTGATGAAAGAGCTGACAAAATTACTGTTTTAATGAGACAGACCAGAGACCAGCAATGGAAGAAAATTGTTCCTTCACTTGGAGCTGCTGGGACAATGAGAGAAAGTGGTATTTCCAGAATCCACAGCCATCGGGTTAGATCCATGATTGTAGCAAACAGGCAGGATCTGGGAACTCCATCCAACTACCCCATGTGAGTAGCAGGGGCCTAATTACTTGGCCAATCTTCTGCTGCTTGCCCAGGCTCATTAGCAGAGAGCTGGATTGGAAGTGAAGTGGCTGGGACTCCAACAAGTGCTCATATGGGGTGGCAGCTAACCCACTGTACCACAATGCTGGTCCCAAAATAAACACAATTTTTGTAAAAGTAGGCTAACGGAGGTCACTGAAAGATAGATAAATTTGGACTTCTTAGACAGGGGTGATTATATCTAGATATAGTGAAAAGTTGGTTGGAAAGTCTTCCTGAAAATAACTGATCTTTGAGATGGTTCTGATAGGATGGAGACTGTGTTGAAAAGCAGAGTTGAGGAGTAAGGGGGTAGGAGATAAAGAAACAGTTTGCTGCTGAGGGAACAACATAAAGAAAGGTATGCAAACAAAAATCTAAATTGTTTTTTGTGGAGCAAGTAAATAAGTAGGTTGGCTAGATGAAAGGAAAAGTACTATATAATGAAACTGTGCTGAGAAGTATTGAAATACCAGTGTAGGGAGAAGGTATTTGATTTAGTAAGTCCTGGATGTTGAATAAAAGATGAATTATTGATGATTGCTTACAGCTCTTGTCTCTTCCATTGAGGAGTAGTGTTTTTTTTTTTTCTTTTTTTTTCTCTTCATACTATTTGTTGAATTCGTTTGCTTAGAGTAGGGTTAACTACATGATGATTACGTATACTGAAGATAGATCATTGTAAAAATTAACAGTGGGTACTAGTTGAACAATATCCTATACCTGGTGCGACTGTGTGAGTGCAGGATGTTGAAATCTTTGCTTAGTATATACTAAGTTGATCTTCTGTCTATAAAGATAAGTGAAAATGAAGCTCGATGAAGGGTGGGATGGGAAAGGGTGTGGGAGAGGGGAGGGCCGTGGGAAGGAGGGAGGTCGGGGTGGGGGAGCCACAATAATACAAAAGTTGCACTTCGTAAATTCACATTTATTAAATAAAAAATAAAATAAAATAAAAAAAATAAAGAGTGGGAATCCAAGAAGGATGGAGAGGAAGGGTCAGAGTATGAGTGAAAGGAAGGGTAGGGGGGGAAGTGTCACTATGTTCCTAAATCTGTATATGTAAAATATATTAAACTTGTACAACAAATAAATTTTTTAAAAAGATGAATTATTTGAAATTCTGTTGATACTTTTTAGTCAACAGTTGTTTTCTCATTCTTCAGTGACAGTGAATTGAGTACTTAGGTTCTGGAACACACAGTGAACACTAAGAAGATAAAAATCCCTCACAGAGTTTGGATTCTAGTGGATTTGTTCAATACGTGTGGATAATTTTGATAAACAAAGGTTAGGAAAGGCATAAAGAGAGGATGATAGCTAGGCAGGGGAGGAAGTCCTGTTAGTGAGGGAGAACGCACCACGGGTTTATCCACCTATTTGAAACCCACTCTGAAGTAATTACTCGCCAAACTAGACTACTGTGTTTTAAATGTCAACTGTTGCCTCCTGTAATTTTCAAAGCCTCCTGTGAAAGAAAGATTCTGACAGGAGTCAGATCAAAGGCAAGACTGAAATAAAATGAAAAGTTGTTCAATCAAAATAAATGCAGCTTTCTGTAATCAAAAATGTTGGTTGCAATTTTTGTCAAAATAGCAAGTTTCATTTCTTTTGGTAGGGTAGTAGCAATAATGCCAGATTCAAACAAACTGAAAAACAAATAAGATTTTCCCCAACCCCTCTTTCTAGGACTTGTGACTTTGTAGGTTGGTGTTTATGTTTCCTTGTGGTCTTCAGTATTCTGAAGCTCTAATTTATTTCATAGAAAAGAAAATCAAACCTTTCTCTATGTCTTGAGATGGAATTTTATGCATCTAGCCTAAGTCGTGAGTAACATCTCTTATTAAGATGGCTGTAACAGCCACCTCACTATTTTACCTATCCTAATAAACTTCCTTGTTATCGGAGTTTGCCCCTACTGTGTGATCTTTAAATATATCTGTGTAATCATATCATATCCCATCTCCCCTTAAATCCTTTCCTTATCTTCAGAGCATCTGTCTGTTTCTAGTAACTACACCCTGTCTATGTCTTCCTCCTCCCTTTTTCAATAAGTTAAACTTCAACCCTCACATAGGAGCTTTTTTTTTCCCCCCAGAAAAGCCCTTGAGGACATCCACTTTTCCCAGCCCTTTGTTAGGTTTGGTTTCCCAGCCCACTATACTTTCCCACATCCCTTATATGTCTCCATCTTTATATGTAATCCATTAATAATTAATTGGATATTGTGTGTCATCCTCCATTAAACTCTAAACTCCACGGACAACTGTCATTGTATTTGTTTGATTTATATCTGTTTCCGAATGTTTAGCAGAGTTCATGGCATATTAGTGCCCAAGAAATATGTGTTTAATTAATAATTACTATTTATTAATTTAAAAATATTTTGGTTTTGGAATAAGTTTGTGGGTTTCTCCCCCATGTCTTATACAATTTACCCAGAGAGAAGCCTCCCACCAAATTTTAAAACAAGTTGTGGGAATAAAGGCAGCAGTAAACTATCAGATGAGATCTTCATGTCTCTGAGATCTTCTGAAGCTGATTTTGATCCCAAGCTTCCCCAGAAAATCGTTCATTATTTGGAAAAATGGTGCATCTTGCACATTGTAAATAGAAAGATTTCCTTCAAACCAGAGATTAGTGAATTTTTTGACAGCTTTTTTCTTTTTTTAAGATTTATTTATTTATTTGAAAGTCAGAATTACACACAGAGAGGAGAGCTGGTGGGGGAGCGTCTTCTATCCACTGGTTCACTCCCCATTTGGCCGCAATGGCTGGAGCTGTGCCAATCCGAAGCCAGGAGCTTCTTCCAGGTCGCCCACGCAGGTGCAGGGGCCCTAGGTCTTGGTCATCTTTTACTGCTTCCCCAGGACAGAGAGCTGGATGGGAAGTGGAGCAGCTAGGACTCGAACCAGTGCCCATATGGGATGCTGGCCTGCAGGAAGTGGCTTTATCTGCTACGCCACAGCGCCGATCCCGAGCTTTTTTTTTTTTTTTTTTTTCCTTTAAATGACTCCAACAGGCCAAATAAAAGATAGCATTTGGTTATCAAGCCCATAATCCCAGCAGGTGGTGGTTAGCAGGGGATTTCTGCTGTATTATCATAACCAAAACTGGCACAGCTGCACTCTAAGAGCTTCCAGGGTTTAAGAATGTCCCCTGCCTCCCCTAAAGCATCTGGAAGGTACCACCAGAGACAACATAACAACAATGAGGACTGCTCTTAGAACTCAGCATTCTTACAACCTATTTTCTCCATGGAGATCTAAATATTAGTTCATCTCACAAAAGGCAGAACAGATGTTTCAGTAAACCAAGAGTAAAATAAGAGGATAATAAGCTTCCCTCTTTGAATCACATAACATTCAAGTACTGAAATCAGAACAAAATCTCCCAGAATAAGAGCCATTTCTGTAAGTGCAAGCAAGGACCAAAACATACATTAATAGTGTCTTTCTTCAGGGTTAGAGCTGGCCAATGAGTCATGGTGCTCAAGATTGTTTAAGGATCTCCTTTCTTTACATTTCCTAAGGTACCATCCCATCCCAGAGAGAATTTTCAAGTAAAAAGTAAGTCAAGATATTTTTCTAAGTTTTGAAATCTTGCACAGAGGAAATTTACAGGTTGAATGTGGTCAGAGGTAGACTTTGGGATTAAAACCCCAGGAATCTCTTTGGTTTTTGATGCCAGACAGCACTCTCTCCTTCCCTCTAAGGAAATCAGCTTTGGGAAAAATCTAACAAGAAGGCTAGTGTGGCACCTCCCTGTGGCTTTTAGAAGGATCCTCTTAAGTGGCGCTTACAAAAGTGGCATTCATTTAAAGGTCGCATCCTCAAGTGAATAGCCCTGCTTAAAGGCATTCTGTGATATAATAGTCAATGAAAGTTCTGGACTTAGGTCAAATATATCTGAGTTTGAGCTGATTAGAACAATCCCAGCAGATAAAAATCAAACTGTTATTTGTGATTTTCTGTGATTTTCACAGAGAGAAGTTCACACTAAAAATACTTTAGAGGTTGAATTTCACAGCTATTATTGTTTTAATTATGGGTCAGCTGCCTCTCCATTAAGTCTTCTTGGAATTCGCATCAAAGGAATATAAACATAGTGTGTTGAAAATATTTTGACTGAGTAGAAGATAGTTTTAAAGTTTAAGACCTAGTAAATTTACTACATTGTTCTATTCCTTCATATTTCCTAACATGACTCAAATATTCAACTACAAATATTGAGATATCCCTAAATTTATAACAAAAATTGATTATTCATCCTTTGTTTATACTTTCAGCACATTTTTAATATAAGAGTTTTTCCTCCTCCCAGTATCTATACATTGATAAGTCAGTTTGTCATAATTTTAGTGCAAAGAAAACTTACTTTAAAAACATAATGACCCAATCCCAAAGGTAGGAGTTGATCTCATTACAGAAATATTAACACCAGAGTGAAAATAAAAACAAACAAAACCCATAATTGTATTACTTCTTTTTTGCTTTTCTGTGTGATTCAAGATACATGTTTCAAACAATGAGGTAATGTAGTACCTGACAAGGGTACAAATATATTACTCTGTGATTAAAAGCATAGCTACTGTGATTGTTATTATTAAGCTTTATGACTTCTTTATAATGTTGGCTTAAAATATTGGTTGAAATATTTATTTTAGTGTGACATAGTAAATACACTAAATTAACTAAATTTTTGCAAATATGAGGGATCTCTACAAGATTCATGGAAACATGCATTTTCTATATTTTGTAAGATTTATTTTATTTATTTGAAAATCAGAGTTACAGAGAGAGAGAGAGAGAGAGAGAGAGAGAGAGAGAGAATCTTCCATCCACTGGTTCACTTCCCAAATGGCCTCAAAAACCAGGACTGGGACAGACCAAAGACAGGAGCCAGGAGCCAGTAGCTTCTTCCTGTTCTCCCATTTGAGTTCAGGGATTCAGGCACTTGGGCCATCCTCTGCTGCTTCCTCAGACATATTAGCAGGAGTTGGATTGAAAGAAGAGCAGCCAGGGCTCAAATCAGTGCCCATGTGAGATGCTGGCACTGCAGGCTGAGGCTTAACCCATCTGCCATAACACCAGCCCCATGCACTGTCTTTTAATTCCACTTTCCATGAACTTTTAAAAGTCCCTTGATACAAGTATGTGTCTATTAATACATCATCTAACTTCAAAATTAGAGGAAGGGGGAGAAAAGACTCTGATTATTGTCAAATCTAAAATTTTGCTCTAAAGAATTCTTTATGCAGTTTCAAGGAATTCTGAAACCTGTAGAAACATTTTATGTCTTTATTGAGCATCAGCACAAACTCTACAGTAATGAGCTCATTTTCATAGAATGAAGCTTATTATAATTCCAGCTGTTGAAAACTGCACAGCTGGATGACAACACAGAGCTCTGATGTGCTGGTGATAAAAAAAACACCAGTTTGACTTGTAACAAAAGACTCTTTCTACAACTTTTAAGAAACAATTTTCCACTGAAATCATTGAAATTCATGTTTGTGAATTGATAGCTAAAATATGACCAAACCCTTCTTTAATAAATTTGTACCTATTCATTTTAAGAAAATTAAGGTAAAAGCATTTTGAAAATGCATCTTATTCAGTTGGAATACAGGGATTTCCAGAAGGAACTAATATTTCAAAGTTTAAATGCTGGAGTTTGGTAAACTGGAGAAAATCATTCCAGATTGTATACAATGCACTGGGAAGAGGGGGTTTTGGCAGGTACTTCAAGAACCTGGGGGTATCCGATGCTCAGGAAACTTGAAGCAGAGAAAAGAAGGTTCTGGGGACCCCTAGAAAGAAAGATTTGAGGCCTCTTATTCCTGTATTTATTCATGCAATGTTATGTGGTGTTTTAAGCATATTCTACCAATTAAGGTAGAGTTGAAAATCAGTACACAGCTCTCATTCATCATTTTTTTTTTTTTACTCAACAGCTACCAATGATTTGTAAAAAGTACACATTAAATCTTCCTTCCACTCCACCTCCTGGGTCTTCTTCAAAGCTGTGTCCAATATCAATGGTAACTGCTCACTGGGAAAGTCATGTTTGACTACACTTCCTTTCTCACAGTCTATATCTAACGCATCACCAACTCCTATCCACTACATCCTTTTACAACTTCCACCAACGCAGCCTTGTCCAATCTGTCAACTACCATGTCCTACCTGGAATACTACTGATTCCCTGCTAGTCTTCCTACTCATCCTTTTACTCTGGCCAATAGCCAATTCTCTCTCACAGTAGCAAAAGTGATGTTTCTTTTTTTATTATTTGAAAGTCAGAGTTACACAGAGAGAGAAGGAGAGGCAGAGAGAGAGGTCTTCCATTTGGTGGTTCACTCCCCAATTGGCTGCAACAGCTGGAGCTGTGCCCATCTGAAGTCAGGAGCCAAGAGCTTCTTCCAGGTCTCTCATGTGGGTGCAGGGGCTCTAGGGCTTGGGCCATCTTCTACTGCTTTCTCCAGCCATAGCAGAGAGCTGTATTGGAAGTGGAGTAGCTGGAACTTGAACCAGTGCCCATAGGGGTTGTTGGCACTGCAGGCGGCGTCTTTACCCACTTTGCCACAGCACTGGCCCCAAAAGTGATGCTTCTAAAATTGCACATCTTAGTCTAACGCCCCAACCCTTTAGTAGATTCTTCTAACATGGGAGTCAGTCCAAGATGGTTATGGAAGAAGCTTCTATGGTACTAAACATTTTGTCCCTAGTTATCTCTGTTTTCATCTCCTGCCAATTCACCCTCCACCCCAGCCCACTTCATTCTCAGTTGTCCAATCACACAGTATTATTTAGTGATCTTCCAATATGTTAGGCATGTTCCATCCCCAAAGCATTTGCACTTGCTGTTCTTTCTGTCTGGAATGTTCTTTCTTCATAACCTTAAGTTCACATGGCCCCTCTCCCTGCTGTCGCTTACACTTTTTTTTTTTTTTTGACAGGCAGAGTGGACAGTGAGAGACAGAGACAGAGAGAAAGGTCTTCCTTTGCTGTTGGTTCACCCTTCAATGGCCGCTGCGGCCAGTGCGGCCATCCTCCACTGCACTCCTGGGCCACAGCAGAGAGCTGGACTGGAAGAGGAGCAACCAGGACAGAATCCGGCGCCCTGACCGGGACTAGAACCCGGTGTGCTGGCACCGCAAGGCGGAGGATTAGCCTGTTGAGCCACGGCGCCGGCTCTTAGCTACACTTTTGACTGCCTTTTGTGATACTGTTTTCATCTCTTTCCCATCCCATCAAAATTGTTTTTGTTGTATCTTTATCAAATCTATCCTCTCTCAAGTGACCTATCTAAAGCACAAATCTTATGGAACTCTCCTCTGCTGTATTGTTTGCATGACTACCACTGCTTAACAATTGTAATTGGGTTTAATCATATGAACATAAAAATTTTTTGGCCTCCTTCTCCATTTCTAAACTTATCCTTAATATTCCATCCATGAATCATTCATTCTTCCCTTAATTGCAAAATCTTCCTATACCCTAAGACTTCCCATGACTCAGACTGTTTATTCTGCCTGTCCTGGGCTCAGTTCTCTTCTAGAGAAGTCCTGCAAAGGAAATTCATAGTAATAAGTATACAAAATATTTGGGAGAGAAGAAGCACTTAAAGTAGATGTTGAAGAAGAAGAATACATTGCATAAATAAGAGGAAAGCAAGTCTTACATACAGGGTGATGTTTGAAAAAAGACAACAGGGTGGGAATATAGATCCTCAAGGTATTGCTCCTTGTGATTTGTTGAGTTGAATTGGAGAATACAAAATGGACATGAAAATAAGAACTGAGAAAAGCTTGGATGAATTTCAGTAACAGAAGCAAAGTAGAAGGCATGGGAGAAGGGCTTAAACCCATCAGGGTTCTGAAGAGTATGAATTAAGTTAAGCGGCATGTATAAATTCCCCAGCACAGTGCTGGTTACACAAAGATGCCTCAATCTTCAGGAGTTGTGTCACTAAGGACCCCAGCCAAGACATGTTTATGGATCTGACAAAATTACTCCTAAATTTTTCTTTGTAAAAATGTATCTGGTTCTGGTTTTAATTGAACTAATGTAATTTTAGGAATAATCTTTTGGATTTTCTTCTTTCTTGGGTGGTTTTGGATTTGTAAATGTATCATACAAGTGAAGACTTTAAACATTATTTATAATTCACTTGAAATATATTCATGACCTAATCAGTGAGTTTAACTCTGCAATGTGCTCTCTCACTACAAACCAAAATAGGTTATTCTAACCTCACAACTTGTGACAGAAGAGTAAAGATGAATATTTAACTCCAAACTATTGCACTGTAAATGTCTTTAAGATTTAAATGTAAGAAGTGGTAATATTTCTTCATCAGTAAAATCTTAACTGTAAAGAACTCAAGTCATGGCAAATGCCATGTCTTAATGGATTTATAGATATTTGGTGAACCATGTAGTATGCAGGAAGTATAATACAAGTGCTGGCAGTGTGTCTGGAATGTCTACATTACCTTATAGCACTGCTATAGTTCTCAGACTTTAGAGACTTGTAAATCCCCAGTATGTGACTTTCATTTTTTAAAAGAAGCTGACTTTACAGTTCTCTTGAGTACTATGATTCTTGCATTACAAAGAGTGACCTACCAAGTAAAATTAGGATCTTTCAAGAATGTTTAGTTGAGCAGGTAAATGTTTCTTGAGATCTGCAAAAATCAAAGCCATTGTGCCTAAGAACATACTGGAACACTGGAATTTAATTGTGAACATGGCAGTTTGAAAGCCAAGGGTGGGGGCCGGTGTTGTGGTGCAGTGGGTCAACGCCCTGGCGTGAAGCACCGGCATTCCCTATGGGCGCCAGTTCTAGTCCTGGCTGCTCCACTTCCAATCCAACTCTCTGCTGTGGCCTGAGAAAGCAGCAGAAGATTGGCCCAAGTCCTTGGGCCCCTGCACCTGCATAGGAGACCCGAAGAAGCTCCTGGCTCCTGGCTTTGGATTGGCACAGCTCCCAACGTTGCAGCCAATTGGGGAGTTAACCAGCAGATGGAAGACCTCTCTTTCTCTCTCTCCCTGCCGC
This sequence comes from Sylvilagus floridanus, assembly GCA_949820135.1. NCBI lineage: Eukaryota > Metazoa > Chordata > Mammalia > Lagomorpha > Leporidae > Sylvilagus > Sylvilagus floridanus. The sequence goes on from OX463236.1 coordinate 158,639,966, forward strand.
TCCTCTCTCTGTGTAACTCTGACTTTCAAATAAATAAATAAATATATTTAAAGAAAAAAAAAAGCTAAGGCTGATAGACGCAGGTGGCAGCTCATGTCTTCAAATGTCCTTTGGGAGACAGACAGTGGAATCCTAAAGTAGCAGGCAGATTGGTATTGTTTTGTGCTTCCCGTATTGAAATTGTTGAAGTCTATAGACCCTCCTTTACTTCTTCACCACCTATTTTCCATGTGTTGAACTATCAGCAATTCACACAGCACTCTTCTTTGACTGACTCAACCATTATGACGGCTGTCTGACGCAGAACTGGATACGTAATTTTCAAGGTCTAGTACAATGTAGATATGCAGGGCTTCTTGTTCACAAGTGAGGAATTCAAAATGGTGACCACAGAGCATTGAATAGGGGGCCTTGTATAATTGCACAGGTCAGCCGTTCCTTATCTACAACCATAGTAATAGAATTCCCATCCCCTCACCATCTCACACAGTATCTACCAAAGCATATTTAGTAGTTGAATTAAGCTATAAGCTACTACTGAACCAACATTATGCCTACTTTTCTTGGAATTCATTTCAATTTCTTCTAGTCATTAAAAATTATAAGGATATAAGGACTAATAGAATAATATTGGAAAAAAGCATATCATTTTGTTCTTCTTCTGCACACAGAAGTTCTACAATAAATGCTTTTCATTTATGTTTAAATTTTTATTTATTTTTGCTCTATTAGGAAGGTGTGAGAATGAGAGAGATCTTCCATCCACTGGTTCACTCTCCAAATGCCCACAATAGCAGCCAGAGCTGGGCTAGTCTGAAACAGGAGCGTGGAATTCAATCTGGGTTTCCCACATGGATGGCAGGAACACAAATAGTTGAGAAATCCCTGCTCTCTCCCGGGGTACATGTTAGCAGGAAGCTGGATTGGAAACAGAGGAACCAGGAGCTCTGATAGGGAGTGATGCATCCCAAGAGGCATCTTATTTTCTGTGCAAATGCCTGCTCCATCTTTGTATTTATTGAGTACTTTTCTATATGCTGGTATTATAGCAGTGAACAAATAGTACTCTTGCTTTCATGGAGCTTATAAGCTAATAGCATATCTTATACTTAAGCAAAGAGCTCTGCAAAAAATGTTGTTTTACTTTATTTGAGAAGCAGAAAGAGAGAGAGATAGACAGAGGGAGTTAACCATTCACAGGTTCACTCCTCAAAGGCCACAATGACCAGGGCTGGGCTAAGCTGAGCCAGGAATTCAAACTAGTTCTTTCACATGGTTTGCAGGAATCTGGAGTTAGGAGCCAGAGCCAGAAACAACCCAGGCACTCCAATGTGGGATGCAGAGATCTAAACTGCTAGGCTTTCAGCCTGTTCCTGTAATTTTTAAAAAATACTTGACTGGATGAGCTTTTTCTTAAAATAACTATTCTTTTAATTTCAATGAGGTTAATTTTTATTGGTCAAAAATAAAAGCATTTTTTTCTATAGAAAGACATGATGTTTAAAGGCAATGTGATTTAGTAAATACTCTTTAATTTACATCATTTATTGAGTTTAATTATTAGAAAAGCAGGAAATTGTTGATCAGAAAATTGCATGAGGATCAGGGAAATTCTTTATTCATCTAATTTAAATGTGTCAATAATTTATTTATTATTATTATTATCCATCAGTAGTTTGCTTCTTATGATTTGTATTTAAATATTGAGTAAGTTTTCCAAAGTCATTCCTTATATCTTTCTATGTTAATGACTATATATAAAGTAATAAAAGTCAGACAAGAAAGGGATAATAATATACTTCTTTTATAATATTTTCAAATATTTTTCCCCTTTTTCTTCTCATTGTTCCTTTCTTTTCACAGAAAATAGCCTCACTATTTTGTTGGCTACTTTGATTTTATGTTTTGGATGCTCCTTTTGTATGTAGCATATTCTCATGAATCCCAATGGCTTTGTAAGATGGAGTTGTGGAGAAATTTCTTTAGGGGTCAAGGGAGGTTTTTTTTTTTTTTCTTATCCTATATCTTCTGCTTGTGGAAGTCTCATTGATTTCTAGCCAAAAGAACTGTTAAAATAATAATTTTTATTTCAGATGCTCATTCTGCATTGAAATTTCAATCTCTATAAAGCATGGTATGTTTTTGCTCAAAATCAAGCCTCAAAGGAGTGTTACTTGAATATTGGGAATCGATAGAAATGCCACAATTTTACTTTTTATTCTTAGACATGATTTGGAGTATGGAGGTATGTGAATGTCAAAGAAATACCTTTCTGACTATTTTTATGCATAATTCAATAGATAATTTGCAGAAATTCTTACAGGGAGATATAAGAAACATCCTCTGTTTCTATAGCATTTTATTTCAGAATTGACCTTGTGGCATCCAGCCATTTTGTTTCCTGCAAGTTAGCCCAGGAATTCATTTTTAATAAAGAATCTACTTAACTTTCAGTTAAGGAACTGCAAGTAATTCCCAAGAAGTCTGCTGACCATACCCTGAAAATATGAAATGTTCTTTAGAGGGTTTTGGGTGTGGATTGAGAGACACATTTTCATAATAGTCAGTATGTCATCATCAAGTAATGTTTACAAACCCCAACACTCTGGGGATGTGTGCGGGCTTTAGCAAGCAGATGTTAGCAGTCAAGGAAAAATTATGACTGCTGCCTGAAAGTATTCCCTCTTGCCTATCAGTTACATACAAGATTGTCAAAATCTCTTCTTATTGGTGTGGATAATGTGCCTGGTCTATAGGACAGATAATCCACAAACAAATTCGAAAATTGTAGAAAGAAATCCTCTATAAATGATCATCCAAGAACTTTATTTATTTTTATGAAGTGATTTTTTTCTATTGAAAAAAGCATCTATTAAACTGGCCTTTATTAATGGTCACAAAGTTGCAGTTGGAAGGGATGGGCAGGGAAAAACTAGTTTTGAGTGTCTTTGGATAGAAACATGAGACTAAGATTTGTTTTGTTTTTTTTCTCATTAAAATATCTTATTAATGCTTTATGGAATAATAAAAAAAAAGCATCTAACTGTAAGTACTCTGACAATACTATTTAAAATGATTATCTTAAACTCAGTTTCCCAAAATGCTTTTTAAAAATCCAGACTCTTTGTCCCGCTCTCCCCTACCCAACCCCCCACTTCCCTGAGTACTAAGTTACTGAAAACACTACTTGTATCACTTCACAACTCACTTTACCCTTAGGGTTAAGTCCGAGTGAGCGTGTGCTGAGCTGTACATCTCTTCCCTCTCTTATTCCCACTCTTATTTTTTTAATAGAGATCAATTTTCAATTGGATTTAAACTCCTAAGAATAATTGTACTAGTTCAGAGTTGATGAAATCAAGAGGCTTCCATAGCCTTGGCAACTCATGACAAGAGCCTCAGGTGATTACTGACGTCATAAATAAGAGTGTCAATTGTTAGATTAACAATGGGAGTCACTGTGTGCCTGCTCCCCATGTAGGACCTCTGCCCTTAATGTGTTGTACTATGAGAATCAATGGTAAAACTACTACTTGAACAGTACTCTATACTTTGTGTGTCTTTGTGGGTGCAGTCTATTGAAATCTTTAGTTAATATATACTAAGTTGATCTTCTGTATATAAAGAAAATTAAAAATCAATCATGATGAAGAATGGGATGGGAGAGGGAGTGGGAGATGTGATGGTTGTGGGTGGGAGGGAGGCTATGAGGGGGAAGCTGCTATAATTCAAAAGTTGTACTTTGGAAATTTATATTTATTAAATAAAAGTTAAAAAAAGAATAATTGTGTGTTAATTAAAGAGTTCAACCAATGGTATTAAGCAGAACAAAAAATACTAAAAGGAATAAAATAGTAAACTGTTCCTTGACAGTCAGGTCAAGAGCTATTCAAGTCATTGTTTCTCATAGTATCCATTTAACTTCTACAGGTTTACTTTTAGGTGCCCAGTTAGTTGTCGCAGATCAGGGAGAATATATATTTGTCCCTTTGGGACTGCTTATTTCACTCAGCATGATGTTTTCCAGATTCTTCCATTTTGTTGAAAATGACCAGATTTCATTTTTTATTGCTGTATAGTATTCTATAGAGTATGTATCTCAAAATTTCTGTATCCAGTCTTCTGTAGATAGGCATTTAGGTTGATTCCATGTCTTAGCTATTGTGAATTGAGCTGCAATAAGCATTGAGGTGCAGACAGCTTTTTTGTTTGCCAATTTAATTTCCTTTGGGTAAATTCCAAGGAGTGGGATGGCTGGGTTGAATGGTAGGGTTATATTCAGGTTTCTGAGGAATCTCCAGACTGACTTCCATAGTGGCTTTACCAGTTTTCATTCTCACCAACAGTGGGTTAGTGTCCCTTTTTCTCCACATCCTCGCCAGCATCTGTTGTTGGTTGATTTCTTTATGTAAGACATTCTAACTGGGGTGAGGTGAAACCTCATTGTGGTTTTGATTTGAATTTCCCTGATGGCTAGTGATCCTGAACATTTTTTCATGTTTCTGTTGGCCGTTTGGATTTCCTGTTTTGAAAAATGTCAATTTAGTGGGCCAGCGCTGTGACGCAGTGGGTTAACACCCTGGCCTGAAGTGCCAGCATCCCATATGGGCGCCATTTCAAGACCCGGCTGCTCCACTTCCTGTCCAGCTCTCTGCTATGGCCGGGGAAAGCAGTAGAAGATGGCCCAAGTTCTTGGGCCCCTGCACCCACGTGGGAGACCTGGAACAAGCTCCTGGCTCCTGGCTTCAGATCTGCACAGCTCCGGCTGTTGTGGCCATCTGGGGAGTGAACCATTGGATAGAAGACCTCTTTCTATCTCTCTGCCTCTCCTCTCTCTGTGTAACTCTTTCAAATAAATAAATAAATCTTTAAAAAAAAGTCTATTTAGGTCCTTGGCCCATCTTAAGTGACTTGTTTGTTTTGTTGTTGTAGAGTTTCTTGATTTCTTTGTAGATCTGGTTATTAATCCTTTATTAGTTGCATAATTTGCAAATATTTTCTCCCATTCTGTTGGTTGCCTCTTCAGTTTCCTGACTGTTTCTTTTGCAGTACAGAAACTTCTCAATTTAATGTAATCCCAGCTGTTAATTTTGGCTTTAACTGCCTATGCCTTTGGGGTATTTTGCAAGAAGTCTTTCCCTGTGTCTATATCTAAATTCACCATTTGTCTAAGGAATTCTGAACACTGGAGTGGAAAAGAGTACATGGAGATGCGGGAGGCATTCATTGCTATTGTATTATCACTCTTTAGGACTTTCAAGTGCCTGGAGTAAGGAAACACATATTTTTAGGAAAAAAAACCCACATATATTCATAGAGATAGTTCAGATTCAAGTAGACATCACGAGGTTTATACTTCAAAAGGTTTTATTTTCTATTCATATTTATAATGAATGATGTTGACTTATTCACTCATTCACTTAACCATACATATCCAGGTTATTACTGAAAGTAGGACCACTGGATGCAGTTCTGTACTTTTTTTTAAAGGTTTATTTATAAGAAGAGGCAGAGAGAGGGAGAGGGAGAGGGGGAGAGAGAGAGAGGTCTTCCCCACTTGGCTGCAATGGCCAGAGCTGCGCCGATCTGAAGCTAGGAGTCAGGAGCTTCTTCCGAATCTCCCACAAAGGTGCAGGGGTCTAAGGACTTGAGCCATCTTCCACTGCTTTCCCAGTCCATAGCAGAAAGCTTGATTGGAAATAGAGCAGCTAGGACTTGAACTGGCGCCCACATCGAATGCTGAAACTGCAGGCAGCGGCTTTATCTGCTATAATACAGCACCAGCCCCAAGATGCAATTATTTTTGTCCTTGAATATATCCTACTGAAGATGGATGTAATTTAAAGGCACTTGAAATATTTCTTATATTTATGCTTATGTCACCAACTTGACATGGAGTTGTTTGTTTCTTTTCTTTGTGTATTTATTGAAATTGCACTTTTCTTTTTGTTTAGTTTCACTAAGTATTTATGTAATTTCAAAGTGGAAACTCTAAGACCTTACATTTCATCATATTACTCTAAGACTACACATCCAGAGACATCCAAAACCCCAATTTATTCCTTCCCTATAAATAACCATTTTTATTACTCTTTGGTTTATCCTTGAATTGTTTCTTTCTCAAAGCACATATATTTATATGTCATTTGTTTTCAAAGTCAGAGAAATAGAAATGTGGGAGACCTGGAAGAAGATCCTGGCTCCTAACTTTGGATCGGCTCAGCTCCGGCTATTGTGGCCATTTGGAGAGTGATCCAGTGATGGAGGACCTCTCTCTCCATCTCTTATTCTCTCCCTATGTAACTCTGCCTTTCAAATAAATAAAATGTATATATTTTTTAAAAAAATGAGTATAACTATCAGACATTCTGTACCTTGTGATGTAATACAATAGGAAATGAACAATTCCAATAAAATTGGATGCACATCTGATTAAGTCACTGGATCTAACTACTAGTTTGCAGGAGACAGAGGAGATATGGGAACATATTAAATGACTCAAGGGCACAGTCAGATGGAATCCTACAAAATGTGGGAAATCCTAGAGGACCAACAGTTTTTCCCTTTAAAGGAGGAAAAAAAATTGCATTGTGAAAGTACATTTGAATAGAAACTAGGCCTGAAGGATTCCCCAAGCAGATAAAGCTAGTTAGACCTCATAAATGGCCTTAATCTTGCTTGATATGCAGACATAAACTAAATATATCTTAAGCAATATATTGTAAATATCTGAATAAAAACGAAATTTAAGCAATCAGAAGCCACCAACTAAAGGATAACCAGCAGCTCCTAATCCAACATAATAGATCAAATAAGGCAACTGTGTAACAGCAACCAATCATATTTTTTGCTTTACTCCTGGGGTTGCCCTGTAAAAGCCTTTCCATTGTGTCCTTCCCTAGGAACTCCCACACCATACCTGGATAGGAGCTGTCCAATTCACGAATCGCTGTTTGCTCAAATGTACTCTAACTTTTTTCTTGTGCCTCAGTTTCTCCATTAATAGCACGGACAATGTAAAATAAAGGAAGGTAAAATATGAGGTGACTTCAGTTTGTGGACTATGTCTAGGTGTTTAGTAGCATTATTGATAATGGGGGGTGTGGAATATGCTTTTATTTTTTTAAAAGATTATTTATTTGGATAACACATTAAGGACAGATCCCTCATAAGACGTAAGTACACAGTGACTCCTGATGTTGATTTAACAATTTGACACTCTTGTTTATGGCGTCAGTAATCTCCCTAGGCTCTGGTCATGAGTTGCCGAGGCTATGGAAGCCTTTAGGGTTCGTGGACTTCGATCTTATTCCGACAGGGTCATAGTCTAAGTGGAAGTTCTCTCCTCCCTTCAGAGAAAGGTACCTCCTTCTTTGATGGCCCCGTTCTTTCCACTGGGATCTCACTCGCAGAGATCTTTCATTTAGGTCTTCTTCTTTTTTTTTTTTTTTTGTTTTTGTTTTTCAGAGTGTCTTAGCTTTCCATGCCTAAACTATTCTCATGGGCTCTTGAGCCAGATCCAAATGCCTTAAGGGCTGATTCTGAGGCCAGAGTGCTATTTAGGACATCTGCCATTCTATGAGTCTGCTGTGTATCCTGCTTCCCATGTTGGATCATTCTCTCCCTTTTTCATTCTATCAGTTAGTATTAGCAGACACTAGTCTTGCTTGTGCGATCCCTTTGACTCTTAGACCTATCAGTGTGATCAATTGTGAGCTGAAATTGATCACTTGGACTAATGAGATGGCCTTGGTACATGATGTGTTATCCAATGTGAAATAATGCTATTACTAGTACTGAAACAGTATTTTTACACTTTGTGTTTCTGAGTGGGTGCGAACTGATGAAATCTTTACATAGTATATATTGAATCGATCTTTATATAAAGATAATTGCAAATGATTAAAAAATCTTGGTGTTAAACTGGAAATTGCATAGACAATTAATCAATTTTTTTTAAAAAAATCATGTAGGATCTCTGTCCTTAATGTGCTATACATTGTGAATTAATACTATAACTAGTACTCCAACATTATTATCATTTTGTGTCTCTATGAGAGGGCAAACCGTTGAAATCTTTACGTAATATGTACTAAATTGATCTTCTGTGTATAAAGAGAATTGAAAATGAATCTTGATGTGAACAGAAGGGGAGAGGGAGCGGGAAAGGGGAGGGTAGGGGGAGGGAGAGAAGTTGTGTGTGGGGGGAGCCATTGTAATCCATAAGCTGTTCTTTGGAAATTTATATTCTTTAAATAAAAGCTTTATATATATATAAAAAAAGATTATTTATTTGAAAGTCTGAGTTACAGGGGAGGAGAGCAAGAGAGAGAATGAATATGAATATGAATATCTTCTATTCAATAGTTCACTCCCTAGATGGCCACAAGGACCAAGTCTGGGCCAGGCCGAAGCTAGGAGTCAGGAGCTTCATTCGGGTCTCCATGTGGGTACAGGGGCCCGTGTTCTTGAACCACCCTCTGCTGCCTTTCCAGGCTTTTATCAGGTAGTTGAATTGGAAGTAGAGCAGCTAGGACTCGAAGCAGCACCCATATGAGATGCCAGTGTTGCAGGTGGTAGCTTTACCTGCTACACAAAAACACCAGCACCTGTTATGTAGTCTTACTGATAATAATAATAACACTGTTCACTGAACCAAGAAAAGAAAAGTGCCACTGAAATATTGATACTCTTGTTTGTTCTCCAAGGGTCCATGAGTTGCAGGCTTGGTCTTGAGTTGACATTAAAGTGGTGTGAACCCATAGAAGGTGAGGCCTGGTAGGAGACCCAGGGATCATTGGGAAGGAACTAAGGCAGTTATTGTGCCATGTCTTGGTAATTCTCATGAAAGAATGGTTATAAAAGCCTGAGTCTAGTTGTACTGAATCTCTCTCTGGCTTCCTGCTTGAGATGTGCTCCCTTGATTCCACACATGCCATGTAGTGATGGCATCTCTTCTTATACCCTCATCAGAAACAAAATCAGGGCTAGCACTGTGGCATAACAGGTAAAGCTGCTGCCTGCAGCACCAGCATCCCATACTGCTCCACTTTGGATCTAACTCCCTGTCCCTGGGAGGGCAGCAGATGATCACCCAAGTGCTTAGACTCCTGAACCCACGTGGGAGACACGGAGGAAGCTCCTGGCTCCTGGCTTCAGATTAGCCCAGCTCCAACCATTTTGGCCATTTGAGGAGTGAACCAGCAGATGGAGAATCTCTGTCTCTCCCCACTCTGTTCCTGTAACTCTGCCCTTCAAATAAATAAATATTAAAAATAAAAAAGGAAAGAAACCAAATGAATGAGGCCGTCCAATCTTGGATTTGACCACCCCAATTCTATAAGCTAAAAAAATCTTTCTTAATGAGTTATCTTGGAATAAATATTTCATTATAATGAAGAAAAGTTGCCTAATACAATGAAGTGTTACTTCCTTCTAAAATACAGATTTTTTTATTTATGTATTTATTTATTTATATATTTTGTTCAAGAAATACAACTTCAAGGGCCAGTGCCATGGCTCACTTGGATAATCCTCCACCTGCGGTGCCAGCATCCCATATGGGTGCCAGATTCTAGTCCCGGTTGTTCCTCTTCCAGTCCAGCTTTCTGCTGTGGCCCAGGAAGGCAGTGGAGGATGGCCCAAGTGCTTGGGCCCCTGCACCCACATGGGAGACCAAGAAGAAGCACCTGGCTCCTGGCTTTGGATTGGCCCAGCGCTGGCTGTGGTGGTCATTTGGGGAGTGAACCAACGGAAGGAGGACCTTTCTCTCTGTCTCTCTTTTTCACTGTCTATACTCCACCTGTCAAATAAATAATTAAAAAAAGAAATACAACTTCCCACTGTGTAGTATTCCATTGTGTATGCATACCATAATTTCTTTATCCAGTTTTCAGTTGATGGACATCTGGGTTGATTCCATATCTTAGTTATTGTAAATTGAGCTGAAAGAGACATGGGGTTACAGATAACTCTTTCATATGCTGATTTTATTTCCTTTGGATAAATTCCCAGGAGTTGGATGGCTGGGTCATATGGTTAATATTTTCAAATTTTTAAAAGATTTACTTATTTTTTTGGGAGGCAGAGTTACAGAGAGTGAGATGGATAGATAGAGGTCTTCCATCCTCTGGTTTACTCCCCAAATGGTCGCAGTGGCTGGAGGTGGGACACGTGCCAAAGTCAGGAGCCACAAGTTTCTCCTGGGTCTCCCTCGCGGAGCACTTGGGCCACCTACCATTGCCGTGTGAGTGCAGGGGCCCAAGCACATGGGCCATCTTCCACTGCTTTCCCAGGCCATTTGCAGGGAGCTGGGTAGGAAGTAGAGCAGCTGCTACTTGAACCGGCACCCATATGGGATGCCAGCACTTCAGGAAGAAGTTTGACTTACCATGCCATGGAGCTGGCCCCTAAAATACAGCTTTAAGAGTTCAAAATATATTACCTTTGGTGACAATTTAAGCCTAAAATTTTTATAAGTGTGTTTCTTTGATCGTATGACTCCCACCAGATTCTATTTTGATGCATTGAAAGTAATGAATTGAATTGAATGCAAAGTAGTAGATGGAAGTATCCATTAAAAACATTCTTTGCAATAAAGAACCAATGGTTAGATAAAATGTTTTCCCTTTCAGGTTCTTGGAGAAACATGATATACATGAAGGTAAATAATCACATTTTGTGGGAGAGTATTTGGAATCTGAAACCTTTTCAGAATTGAAATTGGCAAAGAAGACAAATATTTTCCTTTGAGATCCAAAATAACTGGATTTCAAAAGTAAAATGATTCTGATGGGCAAGGTAAATATCAAAAAATATGATCATGTGTCCATTGACGCCCAAGCTCTGATGTCGAATTTATCCTCATATGGAGATACATCAGCCTGGAGACCACTCCTGTCTGTGGCTTGTGAAAGAATCGTGCATCTCTGATTTGTGTAAAGACGTCATGTATCTGTGCCTTGCCTGCCCTCACAGTGGGCCAGTCACTGCTAGTGGATCACCAACAATTCTCAGCAGCTTTCTGGACTGATAGCAGGCAGAAGACATCGCTACCTTTCAGCAGAACACCTGGGATCCTGGACCCTTTTGCTATGGTGTGTGAATAGGAGGCACAACTCAGACTTTACGGGGCTATGCAGGGCTGCTGTGTGGCAAACTTTCTTTACATTTGTTGGCTTATCTGCTAAGAGGTGGGATAAATAAATTGGCCTGGCCTATATTTTCAGCTAACAAACTGAAGCTTAACTTTCATCAGAAAATAGGAGTGGGGTGGGTCAAAGGCAAATTACTGCTGGATGTGAACAAGTTCTGAGATTCCACACACGTGCTTTTTACATCAGTGCGACTTCCAGATAGCCAGGTGGAAACTCGTTCGAACGGCATTGTGGTGGGCACAGAAGTCTTACAGTCATTACCCTTGTTTATCTGATTTAGGCCTTTTTTTCCTTCCCCTTTGCTGTAACTGGTGGGGGGCTTTTTTACCTGTGCTCAATCCTACATTTCCCTCTGCTTGGCATGCAGGTGGAAATCCAATTAAAAATTCGTTTGTTGGAACAAATGGCTTTATAGCTGAAAATGGAAAAGAACCGTAAATGTAAAGCAAGTAGGCTTCTAGGGAGCTAGTTTAGCCCTGCTTAAATGTACATTGGAAAATAGAACATCCAGGATTATTCCAGGAAAAACCTTTAAGACAGTTTTTAAAGTGGACTGTGGGTGAGAGGATTGATTTCTGGTTAATCATTTTAGAGGTTATTCCTAGGTTCCATGGGCAAACTGAACATTATCTTCAAAAATAATTTAAGTGCCAGACTGGCACAGCAGGAATCTTGATGGCTAACTAAACTTCCTCTGTCTTTGAGAGAACAGTTAATGTAATCGTCATGACGTTGGAGTAGCTAAGGCCTCCAATATTTCCATTCAATATGGCAACCTTGGTTTAAAAGTTATCTTGAGTTATTTCAATAAGAAAGTTCATCAAGACCAGTTTTAGGAATACACACAATCAATCAGTAACTAATAATGCCATCTAATTCTAGAGTTGTCCAAAAGGAATTTAATTTATTGCTGCTGCTTTCTGATCATTTTCTGATTCCTAAAGACTCACCATCTAAGCTTCACCCTCTGAGCTTGCAACTTTTCAGATAACCATGGAAATACCAACACTTACAGCGTGTCTACTCCTGTCTCTGAAATGAAGGGCCACAGACTCATGGAAATCCCATGTGTGCAAGGGATCTTCAAAAAGTTCATGGAAATGTGTATTATAAAAATTGTGCATGGATTTCAAATTTTTTGCATTAGGACTTTTTATCCCATTTCCCGTGAACTTTTTGATGTATCCTCATATTTATCATATAGCTTCATATTCTCATCTCCACAATAGTGCAATAGAGTATTATTTTATCAATTATAAATAAAAACTCTGCATTGATAACTGGCAATTTTAAGAGGTAGCTTCTTGGGCAATGAGTGAGAACTTCTAAAGAGCATTCTTCTGTGTTTCAGGTTTAGAAACACGGAACTGCTTGCCAGTTTAAATGGATAGTCTGCTGGAAGGTTTTATTAGGAGGAAAATGAAGGTCCCAGAGAGAAGACCAATGGTACGAAGAAGGTGAGGACAGTGAAAACCAAAGTCCGTTCTCTGAGTGTTGCACACGGAAAAGCTTGCTGAGATAGTGCAAGGCTCTGTGTTTGCTGCTGAGGCTAACAACAAATGGAAAGTTAAGCTAACAGTGAAACTAGGAATAAAAGTAGCACAAAGAGTGGGATGAAGCTACAAGTGGAGCCATCATTGGAAGCTTGGAATCAGATCCTCAGCCTTGTCTTTCAGCAAGCGTGTCTCTTGGGATTTCTGCTTAGCCAGCTGAACGGAACACAGAGCCAAGAAAATGTGCAAGTGAATCATGAGAGGCTGTATCACTTGTCCATGATCAAACAAGAAAGGATAGTCATAGCAGAACCAACACAGAGCTGTCCTGGCTTCCTCTTTGCAAGTTTGGCCTCAGATGCTTCATTGTGCCCACTTCTGTCTCAGGAATGCACGCCCTGACCCAGGCTCATGTGGTCAGTCCTAAAAGGAAATGTTTCACACTGTTCAAGGTCTTTTTATCTGCCTTCCTCTTCCTTGGGGAATCAGATGGCTCTTGTTTTCATTTATTTGTTTCTTACTAAGGGTAGGTGTGTTGGATAGAACGCCTTTGTCTTCAGCCTGTCCATGAGAATATAAATTAACTTGGATGCGGCAGGATTCACCCATTCCCTCTTCTTCCATCTTCTGGGGGAAGCCAGCCATCAGGGAAGACCTATTCCCCATGTCCTTCTTTCCTGTCTACAGCAGTTCTTTACTTCCTGTGTGCAGATGATATCTTTGCTCATCTAATGGAACCCTTCTCACAATAAATTTTTAAAGCTTAAAATAAAATATGCAGGATACATAAATCACAGAAAAACCAATAGTATTGAAATACAGTTTTAAAAACATTATGGGGCCAGTGCTGTGGCACAGTGGGTTAAAGCCCTGGCCTGAAGTTCTGTCATCCCCTATGGGCACTGGTTCTAGTCCCAGCTGCTCCACTTCCTATCCAGCTCTCTGTTGTGGCCTGGGAAAGCAGTAGAAAATGGCCCAAGTCCTTGGGCCCCTGTACCCACATGGGAGACCTGGAGGAAGATCGTGGCTCCTGGCTTCAGATTTTCACAGCTCTAGCCATTGTGGCCAATTGGGGAGTGAACCAGTGGATGGAAGACCTCTCTCTCTCTGTCTCTGCTTCTCTCTGTAACTCTGTCTTTCAAATGAATAAAATAAATCTAAAAAACATTAAAAATTCCATTAATTTTTAAATGTAGTGATAGATCCCCCTGTACTTATTTATTAATACTTATATAATAAGGCATAATGACAAGTTTAGTAACTATTATAGTTTCAAAATAGTAATGAAGGTAAATGACATTTGACTCATCTGCAATTACTACCATGTGATATAAAATATCTGTGATTTCTATTACTGATGAATCATAGCAATAGTCTCCATGATTTGCTGCTTACTTTCCGCATGAAGAAAGTGATGATTTCAGTGTGAGGTTACTGGAAATAAAGATATGTTCTTTTGGAATCCAGGTTCATAGAGCCTCTGACTTTTATCCAACAACCTTAGATTGAGAACCCCTGGCTTAAAAGATTTGTTGCTGTATTGGACCTGATAAACTTTCTTACTATCTGGTCTTAAGGACAGATGTTTACATGGAAGATTAGTTGAACTTTCAAATTCTTTCTCCTGAATTTCCCCAAATTTAAAATGTTTATATGCAAAGGTACAACCAAGCAACCTTTGATATTATGCCAGGAAACTAGCAAGATTAATTCCAGCCAGAACCTTGTTTCCTTCCATTTTCTTGATGTGTTAAACATCAGAGAGGCTGGAATTGGTGGTGCTGCTCCAGCCAAGGTAACTGAATGGCCTCTGTCTTGGGGGCTGATTCCTTGCTTCCCTTGGCAACTCTTTAGGTAGGGCAGTGAATAGACTGTGCCATTGCCACAGATTTTTATATGTTCTCTTCAAAGGGCTTCTAAAACAGATGTCACTTTCCATGAGAGGAGCTTCTGAATGCTGATTGTCTACAAAGGGCAGAACATGGTGTTTTTGACTCTGCATCCAATTCTCTAATGCTGATTTTTCTATTGGAATTGTTGGCCAGAGTATAAATAGGCATACTCATGTGTCTACCTAATTCCATTTTCAGTCTCCACAAGAATCTATTTTTGGTTGTTTTTAAAGATCTACCTTATCTATTTGAAAGGAGAGAGAGAGAGAGAGAGAGAGAGAGAGAGAGAGAGAGAGAGATTTTCCATCTGCTGATTCACTCCCCAAATGACTGCAATGGCCAAGGCTGGGTCAGGCTGAATTCAGGAGCCAGGAACTCCATCTGGGTCTCCCACGTGGGAGGCAGGGGTTTAAGTTCTTGGACATCCTCACTGCTTTCCTGAAAGTATTAATTAGGAACTGGATTGGAAGTGGAGCAGCCAGTACTGAAACCTGTACTCAGATGGGATGCCAACATCACAAGCAGTAGCTTAACCAGCTGCACCATAGCCCTGGCGCCATCAAGAATTTATTTTAAATGCATTTCCTTTATATTCCTATTCTAATGATTTCTATTAATCTAAACGTTTCACTTATTTACTCAGGATTTATAAAGAAAGTTCTCTCAGCTAGATATTGTTCTTCCTGCCACTGTGTGAGTCAGTGACAAAGGAGAAAATCTGAAGTATAGTGGCAACTGAATTCTTAAATGCAATGACTATGCAAAGTTGCTCCAAAGGAACCACAGACTTTAGAACATTTAACAAATGCAATGTATACAGTAATTATCTATCAAAACCCAAACCATTTCACCAAAATATATCTCTTGCACTTAAACTGGCAGTCAATAGGGTTTAACTAAAAGTACTGGTGACACTGACCCTAACTCAGTGTTATTCTTCATGGATGTGAGTTGCTCATTGTTTACGTTCAGAAATAATACATTAACTGCTGTTCCACATTACCTCAGTTGTACAACTCTTGAGGGACTTGCCAGGGACCTGCTGGTAAACATTCAGGGGAAATAAAGACCAAATTTGCAGCATTTGCCAATTTCTGTAATTTAAATCCCCTAACTTCAAGCTACCAAAATAACCACGCTAACAGAGAGTGGTGAAAAGATGGCAACTGGCTCCTACAAGCCAGATTCAACTCTTCCCTATGGCTCAGAGCTGTGGTTCTCTCTCTCTCTCTGGGTTTTTGTTTGTTTGTTTATTTGGCTTTTATTTTGTTTTTGCTCTTTTTAAAAAACACTCACTCTATATCATAATATCAGTGACAAGAGAGAATGAGAGGGATACATCCAGTAAAAACTATCCATGATACTCCTCACTTGAAGCTGATTTTGGTAGTGTGGCTTTGGGAACAGTCAGCGTTATGTGGCCTCATTACAGGCAAATTTATGTTCTGTTATAGCGTTGCTTATTACTACCAATGTCACCTCCTAAATGAGTTCAGAAGCTAAATACGACATCTACTAGCAATTCAATTCTTAACACCTACATCAATCCCAGTCTCACTCTAGCTTTGGGCCTCATGTATTCCAGATAGCTAGGGAAGCCAAGAATATTTTCTCTTGGTGTAGGGACTATGAAATCTTTTCAGTATTCGTGAAAATATTATCTCATAATTGATATCTTCAAGCAGGAAAATGTCATCTTTAAAATATTTTAATATACTGGGATCCTATTAGCTTGAATAATCAAAATGCATTATATCAACATAACTTTCCCAATCTACCAGATGTAGCAAAAAGGAAAAGGTGTTGATTTCACATGGATCCACATTGGCTTTCAATGCTTCCACATCATTTCCCAAACATTTGTATAATCTCTGTAATTATAAAAAAAAGAAGTATCTAACAGCTTTTGGAATCTAACGTTTTTATCCTTTCTTTCAAAACCGGACGGTCAGGAGCCATACTGTTAAGTACCTCAATTATTCCGATTTTTTTCCCTCAGAACCTAAGACATAAATGAAAGCTGCATATGGAGATACAATATAAATATCATACAGTTTACCTGTTTAAAGTATGAAATTCAATGATTTTTGTTATATTCACAGAATTGTGTAACCATGGGGCCGGTCCTGCATTGTAGTAAGTTAAGCCTCAGCCTGCAGTGCTGGCATACCATAAAGACTCCAGTTCATGTCCTGGCTGTGCCATTTCTGATTCAGCTCCCTACTAATGGACTGGAAAAGCAGTGGAAGAAAGCTGAAGTGCTTGGTCCCCTGCACCCACATGGGAGACCCAAAAGAAGTTCCTGACTCCTGGCTTCGGATCAGCCCAGCTCCAGCCACTGTGGTCATTTCGGGAGTGAACCGGTAGATGGAAGACCTCTCTCTCTCTCTTCCTTGCTCTTTCTGTAACTCTGCCTCTGAAATAAATGAGTAAATAAATAAATCTTTAAAAAATACTGAATTTGTAAAACAGAATTTAAAATTAAAAGAAAATTGAAAAAATTGTGCAGGGGCTGTTGTTGTGGCATACCAGGTAAAGCAGCTGCCTGCAGTGCCAGCATCCCATATGAGCACAGATTTAAGACCTGTCTGCTCCATTTCCGATCCAGCTCTCTGCTATGGCCTGGGAAAGCAGTAGAAGATGGCACAAGTCCTTGGGTCACTGCACCGAAGTGGGAGACCTGGAAGAAGCTCCTGGCTCCGAGTTCTTGGCTTTGGGTCGGTGCAGCTCTGGCCATTGTGGTCATCTGGGGTGTGAACCAGTAGATGAAAAACTTCACTCTCTCTCTTTGCCTCTGCCTCTCTGTAACTCTGCCTTTCAAATAAATAAATAAATCTTTAAAAAAACTGTGCAACCAGACCGGCGCCATGGCTCACTTGGCTAATCCGCCGCCTGCGGTGCCAACACCCGATATGGGCGCTGGGTTCTAGTCCTGGTTGCTCCTCTTCCAGTCCAGCTCTCTCCTGTGGTCCAGGAGGGCAGTGGAGGATGGCCCAAGTGCTTGGACTCTTGCACCCGCATGGGAGACTAGGAGGAAGCACCTGGCTCCTGGCTTCAGGTTGGAGCAGCGCCGGCCCTAGTGGCCATTTTGGGAGTGAACCAATGGAAGGAAGACCTTTCTCTCTGTCTCTCTCTCTCTCTCACTGTAACTCTAACTGTCAAAATTAAAAAAAAAAAAAAACTGCAACCATTACCACCAGAATGTTATTCATTTTGAAAAGTTTTTTATTATATTTATTTATTTATAATAATGATAGAATGAGGCAACTCCCACCCTACCCTCTACACACACACCTACGAAGATTTCCTGTTCATTGGTTCACTCTCCAAATACCTGCAACAACAAGAGCTGGGCCAGGCCAAAGCCAGGAGGCTGGAACTTTTTTGTTTTTTAGATTTATTTGAAAGTCAGAGTTACAGAGTTGGAGAGGCAGAGAGAGGTCTTCCATCTGCTGGTTCACTCCACAAAAGGCTGCAACATCTGAGGCTGGACCAGGTGGAAGCCAGGAGCTTCTCCCAGGTTTCCTACATGGGTACCAGAGGCCCAAGGACTCAGGCCATCTTCCACTGCTTTCCTAGCAACTTTAGCAGGGAGATGGATTGGAATTTTTGGAGCAGCCTTGGCTTGAACTGGTGGCTATATGGGATGCCAATATCGCATGTAGCAGCTTTACTTGCTATGCTACATCATTGGTCCCTGGAGCTTGGAACTTAATTCAGACCTCTCATTTAGTTAGCAGGAACCCAAGTAACTGAGCCATCACATGCTGTCTCCATGGGTGTGCATTAGCAGGAGGTTGGTTTAGAAACAGAGTCATGAACCCAATGCAGACATCCTAACTGCTGAGCCAAACACCTGCCCATACTACCACAATTTTAAAGTGTTTTTATCACCCATAAGAGAAGCCCTATATCTATTAATTAGTATTTATTTCCTATTCTTGCATGTCCATGAGTCCAAGAAACCACAAATTTACTTTCTGTCTCTCTATATTGGCCTATTCTAGACATTTCATGTAATGGAATTACACAAGATGTGATCTTCTTGTGACTGGATTCTCAGGATTATATTTTCTTTTCTTTTTTTTTTTTTTTGACAGGCAGAGTTAGTGAGAGAGAGAAGGACAGAGAGAAAGGTCGTCCTTCCATTGGTTCACCCCCAAAATGGTCGCTACGGCCGGCGCGCTGCGCCAATCCGAAGCCAGGAGCCAGGTGCTTCCTCCTGGTCTCCCATGCGGGTGCAGGGCCCAAGAACTTGGGCCATCCTCCACTGCACTCTTGGGCCACAGCAGAGAGCTGGCCTGGAAGAGGAGCAACCGGGACAGAATCTGGCGCCCCAACCGGGACTAGCACCCGGGGTGCCAGCACCGCAGGCGGAGGATTAACCTATTGAGCCGTGGCACCGGCCTGAGAATTATATTTTCAACATTCATCCAAGTAGGACCATGTATCAATATATTTTTCTTTTACAATGCTTGTATGATTTGTAAAAAAAAAAAAAAAAAAAAAAAAAAAAAAAAAAAAAACCTTTTCCCATTCTGAAAGCTGTCTTTTCACTTCCTTGTTTGTGTTCTTTGCAACACAAATTTTATGTAATGTTGATGATGCTTAGTTTTTTTTTTTTAAATGTTTTGTTCCTGTGCTTGTACTATATATGTAAAAACTCATCATCAAATTCAAGGCCATGTTTTCTTCAAAGAATTTTATAGATTTAGCTCTTATGTGTAAGCCTGTAATCCATTCTTGGCTCATTCCTTTACTTTGATTGAGAATGAAAGCCAATGTTAATCTTTGCCATCTAGATAATCCAGTTGTCCCAACACCGTTACTTGCCAGAATTACTCTTCCTTAATGAATTCTCTTGGCCCTCTTGTTGAAAACAATGTGATCACTGAGAGAATTCTAGGTGTCAGTAAGTGGAATACTTAAGGAACTTTAGGTCAGAGAGTTAGTGATTCAGCAAGAAGTCACTTTCTTGCCAGTTCTCCAGGCACCATTGAAGTTCATTGTAATCTGTACAGCACAAAGCAAGGGGTCGTGCACCTGAAACAAAGTGCTTCAGGACGCTTTCCATGACCTTGTTAAGCTTGATGGTTTGAGTGAGAATGCATGTGCATTAAATTCTGATAGAATTCAAAACTTAAGAGATGTACATAAAATAAAAATTCTAAATGCTTTTCATAGACCAGAAATCTAAATTGAAATAATCAAATGAAGGCAATCTGGGATAAATAGGAACACTTAGCTTCAAAAATTAATTATGTAAGTATTGAGTATTGGAGACTTGACTGGAGGCTTAGTTAATAGAATTATAGTTCCTATATTTGGTGGTTGATATTTCCATGGTACTGTGCATTAGTTGCTCTGTATGTTTTGGGAGGCCTTCATGTAGGTCCTGAAATCCCCTTGATAACACCACAAAATAACTTGGCAAGAATCTTATATAGCTAATAAGTTTTTGAGTATTACTTCTGGGCAAGGTATTCTAAGGCTTAAATGTTCCTAACAAGAAATAGGACATACAGACACACACACACACACACACACACACACACACACACACAGAATGCATGCATAAAGATAATAATGGAGATTTATGAGTCACATGATTTCTGAAGACAATTTGTTTAAAGATTTTTTAAAAAGTTATGTATGGGCAGGCGCCGTGGCTCAACAGGCTAATCCTCCGCCTTGCGGCGCCGGCACACTGGGTTCTAGTCCCGGTTGGGGCGCTGGATTCTGTCCCGGTTGCTCCTCTTCCAGGCCAGCTCTCTGCTGTGGCCCAGGAGTGCAGTGGAGGATGGCCCAAGTTCTTGGGCCCTGCACCCCATGGGGAGACCAGGAAAAAGCACCTGGCACCTGGCTCCTGCCATCGGATGAGCGCGGTGCGCCAGCCACAGCGCGCTGACCGCGGTGGCCATTGGAGGGTGAACCAACGGCAAAGGAAGACCTTTCTCTCTGTCTCTCTCTCTCACTGTCCACTCTGCCTGTCAAAAAAAAAAGTTATGTATGTATGTATGTATTTGTAAAGTGGGAAGACATACACACCTTAGAGAAAGAGACAGAGATCATATATCTGCTGATTTGCTTCCCAAATGCCTGCAAAATCCAGTATTGAGCAAGGCCAAATCCAGAGGACTGCAACTCAATCTGGATCTCCTACGAGGGCACCAGGGATCCAAATACTTGGGCCATCACTTACTGCCTCCCAGGATGTCATTAGCAGGAATCTGGATTGGAAACAAATCCAAGACTTGAACCTGGGCAATGTGACACAGGATGCAGGTGTCCCAAGTATAGCTGCTGAACCAAACACTTGCCACTCAAAGTTTTGCTTTGGATGGATAATTATATACCTAAAATTGTTGGTGAAGAGAATAGTCCCCCTGTATATATTTTGCTTGCTTATTCTTTTGATAAATATATTTATTTTCTATATAGAAATTACAAATTTTAATCTATATAAGGTTGAAAAATATTAAATGAAAGGTTATTACTATAAAATTTCATAAACCCCAAATTTCCATTCTAAATAAGACTATAAAAGTAGCTAGAGCATTTTTAATCTCTATCTAATACCTTCATCATGCCAGCATAGTTGCCTTTTATCTCTTGAAGAGTCTTGGAATGAGATCTTGGTATTTTCCCTCTGTCTTATCACTAATCTTAAAGATCTGAAGCTATTTTAAATGTTGAAGACCATATACCTACAGACAGAAGGTACAAATTCAATGTACTTAACTCTACTATTTTTTTAAAAGATTTTTGTTTATTTATTTGAGAGGTAGAGTGACAGACAGTGAGAGGGAGAGACAGAGAGAAAGGTTTTCCATCCGCTGGTTCACTCCCCAAATGGCCACAATGGCCAGAGCTGCACCAATCCAGAGCCCGAAGCCAGGAGCTTCTTCCAGGTTTCCCACAAGAGTGCAGGGGCCCAAGGACATGAACCATCTTACACTGCTTTCTCAAGCCATAGCTGAGAGCAGGATTGGAAGAGGAGCAGTCAGGACTAGAACCAGCACCCATATGGGATGCCGACACTGCAGGGGGAAGATTAATCTACTGCACCACAGCACCAACCCCAACTCTAATATTAATTCTAAAAGAACATGAAAGGAGAATACAACCCTGAGAAGCTCCTGCATCTTGTGCCTTTTGGCTTAACTGGAATATAGGATTCAGTTCTGAGTGTGGAGATGTCAGAATAATACTAAAAACAAAGAAAAATCCAATGGGAGGCAAAAGATACTGTGAAAGATATGAAGCGCTTTAGATAAATAATGTTTGGAAAAACAGTGAGTTAGTTCAGCCTGAAGAAAAGCATAAAGAAGATGTGTAATATATATATAAACATTAGAGGAACTATCAGGGATTATAGAGGAATATGTGAACTTTTGCTTTCTAGTTCTAGACATGAATACTAAGAATAAAGCACATACTGTATTTTACTCAAGCTAATGAATAGCATTCTAACAGCTGCAACAATTTGAGCAAGAAAGGTCTACCTTGTGAGGGAAAAACATGTTCTCTGATTCCTCCAAGGGAAAAATGGAATGTTTACTATTGGGGATGCTATGAAAAAGAGGAGGCGGATGATAGGACAACACTGGTTTCAAGTCTAAATGTCTGTTTCCCTCTGTACCCATTATTGCCATAAAACTATAGACACTAGGCTGGCACCATGGCTCACTAAGCTAATCCTCCACCTGCAGCACCAGAACCCCGGGTTCTAGTCCCGGTTAGGGCGCTGGATTCTGTCCCGGTTGTTCCTCTTCCAGGCCAGCTCTCTGCTGTGGCCCGGGCAGTAGAGGATGGCCCAAGTGCTTGGGCCCTGCACCCGCATGGGAGACCAGGAGGAAGCACCTGACTCCTGGCTTGGATTGGCGCATTGCGCCAGCCGTAGTGGCCATTTGGAGGGTGAACCAATGGAAGGACGACCTTTCTCTCTGTCCCACTCTCTCTCACTGTCTGCCTGTCCAAACAAACAAACAAACAAACAAAAAAACTATAGGCACTTGTCTCTAAACATAGATTTTCTTCTTCCCAATACTTCAAGAGACACAGTGACATCATTATATTCTGATCTACCCCATGATATATGTTGAGTATCCTTTTTTTTTTAAATCCAGCCATAATTCATATTATACGTGGCCTCTCTCTACACTGGTATCAAAACTTACTCAGCCTCACCCAATTGCGTTTTTAAAATTAGCAGAGCATCTTGTCTTTGGTTTTGCATTATACTCATTGGAGAAGGGCTTTCCATTTTATTTAAAAAACTGAGCATCCTTGATTTGGATTTGCAATTAGTGAAACTTGTCTCCTTTTTTTCCTTCTACGCATTTTTCCTTTTCTGTAGCTACTTCCTAGAAACTGATGATCAGTTACAAGCATTAGTTTTGCCTTTGAGTCATGTGGTTAGATTCTCCACCCTTTTACCCTATAATAGTGCAGCTGAGTGTATCTTGCAAATATAGGTCCCTACAAGGATCTGACTGCTGGCGGTTGGATACAAATTGAGTGAGCTAAGTATGCAATTCTTCCCAGATTGTATTAATGAGTGAGAGCAAAATGTCACAGTAGACACTTATTTTTAAATTGTATCCTAATTCATCTAGACCAGCACTGCCACATCATATTTTGATATGATTAGTCTCATGAATATCTTGATTGTGAGCAGAATATAAAGAGAACACCCATACATGCTTTATTCCTGGCCCTCTGGCATCATTTACTCTTAAATAAGGAAATCCATGATCTTACTGTTCAATTGGTTGTCTGTAACCACACAGAAACTTGCACACACCCAAATCCTTCTGACAATTCAGTAACCTTATGCATTTTTTAAATATGAACATTTTATTGAAATACAGTGCATATACGAAGAAATGCATGCAAGAGTACAGATAAATGAGTTTTTTTTCTTTGAACACACTCATAACCAATACCCAAATTAAGAACAAAACATTATCAGTACCCTCAAGAGTCCTCACTATCCCCACCCACTCCCCTGCCCATCACATCTTTCTTCCTTTTTCTTTTTAACATGGAGAAAGAAGAATATATTGTCATTTACATGGTATGATTCAATGAAACAATATTTATTACTACCAAATGAGCTGACATCCACAATTTTTCTATTCTGTGTAGATACTAACTTCCAAAAATAAGGTAAAACATGATATATGTCTTTCTGGGTCTGTCTTATTTTATTTAGCATAAAAATCTCCAGTTGCATCCATTTTGTTGCAAATGTCATGATTTCATTTTTTGTGACTAATATCCCATCATGTATACCACATTTTTCCTTCATCCAATTATCCATTAGTGGACATCTAGATCGATTCCATCTTTACTATTGTGAATTGAGATGCTATAACCATGTTGTGATTATTAAATTTAGATATCAGATATTACATACTGATAAATTATAACTCTTCTCATCTTTTTTCCTTCTTATACGTGCTTCTCTATGTAAACATGCTACACAAAATACTAGTTACAGATTAACAGCAAGAAAAAAGAAAACTCTATTTTTCCATACTAGTCATCACAAAAATATAATGAAATATGCTGCATTTCTGACAACACATCAAAGCTACATATTTGTACAATTCCTTCCAATGCTTTAGTTAAAAGGGGGACTGTTAGCATTCTTCCTTCATCCTCTTTTTGACAAAAAATAAGGGAGGAAAAGATATTTTTACATCTTTCAGCTGATGCAGGAAGGAAAGTAGGCAATTAATCTCAAGGGGCCAGTGAAAGTTTAGATAAAAGACCCAAACGATTTTCTCTTTTAATCTGGAAACAGCCTTTAGAGAAATATTTATAATTCATAACACGTCAGCCTGAGAGAAGATAATACTTAAAATATGGGAGTGGAAATGCACATCATCAGTTTAATGATTCTCCTAAAAGAGGAAAATATTTTTTTATAACTCTTGGTGAAAGCAGCAGGGTGAGGTGTAAAAGACACCTGAATTTTCATTCCATCTCGACTCTGTGATTTGGAACAGGTAACCTAAGTGCAGGGAGTCTTCAGTGTTTCATCTATAAAACAGGCATCCTAAATGTTCCCACACAGGATAATTGAGATTGATAAATTAACATCTGTAAAATGGTTGGCATAGTATATAGATGCTGTAGCTATTCTCCTTTCACCTAACAGAAATAGGTTTCTTTTATTAAAAAAGATTTATTTACTTATTTATAATTCAGACTTACAGAGATAGAGGGGGAGACAAAGAGAGAGAAGGAGAGAGAAGTCTTTCATCCACTAGTTCACTCCCTAAATGGCCACAATGGCTGGAGCTGGGCCAAGCTGAAGCCAGGAGCCAAGAGCATCTTCCAGGTCTCCCACATGGGTGCAGGGTTTGAAACACTTGGCCATCTTCCACTGCTTTCACAGGCACGATAACAGGGAGCTGGATCAGAAGTGGAGCAGCTGGGACTAGAACCAGCTCTCATATGGGATGCCAGTGCTGCAGATGGAGGCTTAACCCACTGTGCCACAGTGCTGGCACCAGAAATAGATTTCTAATAATAAAATAAATTATAATTCAATCTTTTGCATTTAAATTTTTGTTATTTCAATGTACCATTTAAAAAAAATAGCACATGCATTTATGGTTCAAGCCAAAAATAATATTGTTTGGTTTGTGTGCATATATACTTACAAACATATTCACATACTCACACAGGCTCATATAATTCATATAAAAAAGAAAACTGTTGTCACTCAGTAATTATTCAAGTCCTACCCGTGAATGTCTAATTTTCCCAAATTATCACATCACAAATTCAGTAAGATTGGATTGTGAAGTGCAAAATTTCCTACCATAAAATCTTTGGTCCCACTGCAGGCATGGAAGGCTCACATTCTACTTCATATGGTGGACAGCTTTCTGAGGCAGCTCACTCAAAGAGGGAGCTGTTGGCACTTCCACTAAGTAGCCATTAGGAAGTTTGGCTTTGCTGATGGGGACCACATCTGGATGGGCTTCATTTTGTGGTAACCCCAAATTATCTCAATCTAAAGAACTGCAGTGTGAAAATGCTGTGACTGTCGATTCGAGGATGCTTCCATGAGGCAGAGCTGTTTTAGAAGCCGAGCAGATCTGACTAGTTATTCAGTCTTGAGGGTATTGCTTAACTTCCTTGAACTCACATTCCCTACTGTGATGGCTAATTAAAGGTGTAACCTTGACTGCTGAAGGGATACCCAGGTAGCTGCTAAAGCACTCATTCTGAGTGTGTGTGTGGTGTTTAAGGAAGACACTGGCATCTGAATCAGTGATTGAATAAGGAATCTCTACTCTCACCCAGGATGAGTAAACCCCATCCAATTGGTTAAGGACCCAGGGAGAATACAAGGGCTGAGGAAAGATGAATTTACTTTCTCTGTGGGAGTTGAGACACCCATCTTTTGTCCTTGGACATCAGAACTTCGGGTTCTTCAACCTCAGTCTTTGGGACTTGTAGTAGCAGTCCATTAAAAGCCTCCAGTCCCAGACTGAGTTATATCATCAGCTCCTCTGGTTCTGCAGCTTATGGATAGCTTATTGCATACATCTCAGTCAACATAATTGTGTGTGCTAATTCTCATAATAAATTTCTACTATCTATCTATCTATCTATCTATCTAATTGGTTTTGTTTCTATAGGTAATGCTAATACTATATCAAGAAATTCCAGATTATTGGCCAAAAATAAAAATAGTGTTCCATTGCTTAATATTTTTCCTTTGCAGTCTCTGCTACAATTACACAGGTCTTCTTTATGCTCGTTAAATATGATTAGATGTTTCTAACTCGGGACCTTTGCGCATGGTTTGCCATCAAGCAAGGAGGCTTCTTGCCTCCTACCATGTTTTATGACTAGTTCCTTGCTTTTGATCAGCTGAAATATTCCCCTTGAAAGGGACCCTTGTTTCCTGATCTCCCCTAGTGTTTTCTGTCTCATAATACTTGTCATAATTTATGATCCTTTCATTTGCTTGGCTTAAGGGTAATTTGTAAATCTATCTCCCTGAAATGTGGGTTCATTGAAAGCTATCTTAGTAAATAAGACATCACCAGGGCCTGCACTGTGCGCAGTGGATTAATCCTCTACCTGAGGCACCGGTATACCATGCGGGAGCCGATTCTGGTCCCGGATGCTTCTCTTCCAATCCAGCTCTCTGCTATGCCTGGGAAAACAGCAGAAGATGACCCGAGTCCTTGGGCCCCTGTACCTGTGTGGGAGACCTGGAAGAAGCTCCTGGCTCCTGGCTTTGGATCGGCGCAGCTTCGGCTGCTGCAGCCATCTGGGAAGTGAAGCAGCAGAAGGAAGACTTTTCTCTCTGTCTCTTCCTCTCACTGTCTGTAACTCGACCTCTCAAATAAATAAATAAAATCTAAAAAAAAAGACACCATCAAATGCTGAATGTTCAGTGCAGTGCTGGACAAGGCCTAGAAGAGAATGCTATGCTGAATGGGTAAATTCACACTTTCAGTGTTGATGTACAGCTTAAATAATCTATGACAGATTATAAGTATTCAATAAAGTAAATCTTTGTAAAGATTATTTTTAGTGGGAGAATTGGTAAAAGGTACATGTAGATCAATATGCTAAAAAAGTTGTATTTGGGTTGTTCAAGAGTATTTCAAATAGTTTATGGAAACATGGAACTAACAGATAAGTTTAAAGGTAGCCATTCAGTACAGTGGTTAAGACACCACTTGGGACATATGTATCCAATATTTGATTCAAGTCCTGGCTTTGCATCCAATTTCAGCTTCTTACTAATGAACACCCCAGAAAGCATCAGGCGATGGTTCAAGTTGTTGGGTCCCTGCCACTTGTGGGGGAAACCTGTCTCAAATTCCTAGCCCCTGGCCCAGCCCTGGCTATGGTGGACATTTAGGGAGTACACCAATGCATGGGGGATCCATGTCTTCCCTCTCTTTCACTGCTTCTCTACCTTTCACATAAATAAAAATTAAAAATAGATAGAACGTAAGTTTACTTTGATGCAATTTACAAAATATGTGCGATACACATATTTTTCTTGAAGTTTTTGAAAACCAAGGACTTCAAAACTTCTTTGCACCAAAATTTCACTTTATATAGACATTTTGAAGCATCTTGCAAAAGCAAAGTAGAGCAGTTCATCGCTTATATGGAATCAGAATTATTCTTGGCCCACTGACAGGACAACTTACATAGGAAAATCCCCTAAATTAGAAAAAGTGTCTCCCACTAGAAGATATCCACCAATTTAGAATCACAAATATCCTATTTTCAAAGTTCCCATCTCCCAGATAGCAGCCAGTGAGGACCTAAGGACTTGAGTGTTCATTCAAAGGTAACGTTTTCTCTGCCCTACTCAGGTTCGGTTGTGCATGCATTACACATATCTGTGTTTTCCTCGCATTTGTTCTTAGAGCAAAGGATAGTAAATGTTTAAATGGGCCTTGTCTGAATTTTAAATTAAAACTACCATAGTTTTATACCCATTGGAAAAGGGTAGTTAAGCATTGAAAGATGCTTCTACTGTATTTTTCCAGTTGATGACTCAAATTTAGGTCTATTAAGATGAACCCAAACACTCTCTAAGAGAGTGGAGAGTTCTGCAGATGCCTTATTAAAATCGGAAAAAGTCCAATGAAAACCAATGATCTAACTACAAACAACTGCCAATTCTGTGTCACTGAGTCATCTTCCGCAGGGCCGTGTTTGGATTTCATTAGGCTTTTAAGAACCGCAAGCTGATTTATTTCCATTTTTATTTTCTTAGGAGGTTGTTCTGAAACTTCACATCAGTAATAAGAAGAATAAAGTACTAAATAAGCTATAATTTCCTGAATGAGTACGGTAATGATGATAATAATAATCACTGAAGGCTCTCACATTTATTTATATCAACCAAACTCCACGATAGCACAAAAATCACCCTGCAGAATACTTAATCACCTTCTCCCCACTTTGTCTTTTGATCTCTGCTTGCATTCTGATCTCTTGCAGCCCTTTTCCCTTACGATATTCAAACCCCATCCAACATCTGAGCTTATTCTCTTTCTTGACATAGTTAAAATCCTTACTTACTTTTCCAGGTTTTAATAAGATTTTTCTGATCATTTCTTTATTGTACAATCTTTAAGTAAATAAATATAAAAATCACAAACAGTTTTTGAAAATGGATTTGATAAAGGCACATTGAGAAAATAAAACAAGACTGCTTCTCTCAGGACTCTGATCAAAATTTTTTTAAGTTTACTTGAGTTTTTTATGTTTTTCCTAATTAGGAAAGCCATTTTTTCTCATAGGTCTTCAACTAACATGTGCTACTAATATGCATGGCTCTAAATGGCCATGCATTGATCTCAGTACACGTCTGCTTCTTCAGTGATGAAAGATGCAAAATTAAACCATTAGATAAGTTTGTGGAGATCTCCTGTCAAGTCCTTTTACTCAATGTATAGAGACCCCAAAGGGAAGTCTGCTGTACCCAGTAATCTAAAGCCTAATTAATTACATCCTCATATCAGTAGTTGAATTCTTATATTGCTATTCTGTTTTTGGTATGCACAGCAATATTACTACAGAAGTATTCAATATGTAAATTTATGGGGCTTTCAATTCATCATCAGCAAGAGCAATCTGACTCAGATGAATGTCCAAGCAAATGTTTTCAAAATTTTTTTTGGAAACCTATGGCACAAAGTAAGAAATACATTTTATTTAGACTCCAACACACACAAGCACACACACCAATGTTTTATGAAATGCTGGAACCAATGATTCACGAAACGATATGCTCACTAGATGAAAGATGTGAATGTTCTTGTTGTGGTCAAGGTATCACAAGGGCCAGTGTCGCTGAGGCAGTGTGAAAGAAGGTGGTAGGAGATGAAGTCAGAGGTATGGATGCCCAGGCCAGGGAAGGGCTTGTTAGGTCACCATAACATTTTCAATTTCTATTATAATGTGGGTGTGATTGGAAACTTCTGAGTGGAGTTTTGCTGAGGTGTAACACAGTGTTACATGGTTTTCACAGGACCTTCCTGGTTTCTGTGTCATAAACAGATTGTAGGGAGCCAATATGGAAGCCAGAGGACCAGTTCAGAGGCTATTATAATTAATATTTCAGGTGAGGGATGATGGAGGTGGGACCAGGGTGGTAGTCAGTGGTGTAGTTAAAGCAGTCAATTTCTTGAAATACAGGGAAAGTAGAAACACCTAGAGAGACTGGATATATGATGTGAGAGAAAGACATTGGTGATCCTATCTGAGCAACTTAAAAGATGAGGTGCTATTTACTGAGGTTAGGAGGATAAAATAGGAGCATATTTAGAGGAAAAGAAGAGTTTAGTAAGTTTGAACTATCTATTGGATATCCGTGCAAAGATATTTAGTTGGAAGCTGGAAATACTGGTCTGAGATTCGTGAGATAGGAGTTGGCTGGGGGTATGTATTTGACAGTTGTCAAAACACGACATCCTTTAAAGAATTTGGACTAGAAATTTCCAAATCATCAAAGGAGTAAACACTGACTAAAATGAAAAGGTTTTGCTTCCTTTCAATTCTCCTGAAAACAATTCTAAGACACGAGCTTGAGTGAATTGAACTGTAAGGTGAAACCCCAGAAGGTACTGGTGAAGAAGGATGAAAAGTGAATCAGGGAATGAAGACCAATCAATAAAAAGAATAAAAAGGACACTAATGAGCCTCTTATCATTGAGACTGACTGGTGTTCAATTCTACTGGGACCCTCTGAGCAACTTCAGAATTGTAGTGCCAAGAGATAAGAAACTTCAGTATTTATTCTCCAACACCTGACTTCATTACAGAAGGAATTCTCCTGAGGGTAAATCAAGGTCCCCAGAAGCTGGAAAAAGCTCTTAGGCCAGGAAGCAGAGGATAGACCTGGGGAAATGGGACAGGGCATCAAAAGCCTTGGCTCAAAGAATGTATTAAATTATTCTTGGAGATTCAGAACAAAGCTGAGAAGTTGCCAGTATAGTAAGAGGAACACTAGATTACTGTGGTGGACAGAATTTAAGAAAACTAATTCTAGAGAATGATGGCACTGAGACCTGGCCATTGGATTTTACATCAAGAATTTGAGGACTGCTTCATTGGAGTGGGCTGGGATGAAAGCACAGTAGGAATGGATGTAACAAGAGACAAATTAGAAAGCAAACTCACTGGAGAAGGGTTGATGTAAAAAAGGAGCACACAATGGGAAGGAAGCTGAAGGGAGTAAGGGATGTTCTTAATGTAAAATCCATAGTAGGGTGGAAAGAAAGAGAAAGTTTTGATAGATAGATGCTGGCATAATTTCAGGGGCAAATATCTATGGGCTTGGTTGTGTCATAATGAGCTTTAAATCCTATGGCTGTCAGTTTTGCAAACATTTCACTAATCATCTTGTGTCCTCCTAAGCTTGAACATTCCTTCCTCCTAAACCTAGACGTTGAATAGGACCAAAATCATATTTAACACCACTATTAGAAGATCTCTTTTCCAAAAACTTGCTATTTTAACCTTTAGCAATTCAAGAATTTGGATAACAGTGATTGTGCTTATAATAGACTTCGAACAGATTTTTTTTGAAAACGCTAAAAGAATGCAGAGCATTTCAACATTTCATATGGACATAAAAATAAAGAGCGTGATGTGGGCACATGTTTATATGTATGTGCACATGTGAACGAATGAAATGAAAATAGAAAAAATTGTTACATAAATCCTGAAAAGTATTTGATACTAACCTTTTATTTTCTCCATCTTATTCATTGTCTCCATTTTATTCTTTATTCATGTCAGTTCATCAGTTTTACAAATTTACCCTCTCTGATGACTTTAAAGTTGTTTAATAACAATGGACATATCAGAAAGAAATTCTGCACAGATAAAACTGCATTGACACACAGGTGCTTATGTTGCAGGAAAACTCAAAATAGTGACATCACAATCTAGCAGACTACAACAAAAATCATTATGAGTTCCTATAGGACATCACAGGAGAAAAATTATTCATAAGAAAATTAAAGCAAAGATATCTTATACAAAACTTGAATTCCATGTAGTTTTTGTTTAAGATAGCAGTTCTTTTTTATAATATATTTGAATGAGGAACTTTCAAAATAAGACTTAGAAGCACCTAGGTTTTTATGAAAAGCGATAGTTACGACTTAATTTCAAATGATATTCATAGTGGATTTTTGTATAAGTGTAGTGATAATGTTCAATACCAACCATAATATTGCTCTGAAAAGATGATTCAGGTTCACCTTTGTAATACAAAGGGTGACAAAAGAGTTAATTTACTCCTTAGTTTGAAATCTAATGGAACTAGATTTTATTTCAAAAAGATAAAACACTGGGCAGGCGCTGTGGCACAGTGGGTTAATCCTCTGCCTGAGGCATCAGCATCCCATATGGGTGCCGGTTCTAGTCCCAGCTGCTCCTCTTGCAATCCAGCTCTCTGCTATGGCCTGGGAAAGCAGTAGAAGATGACCCAAGTCCTTGAGCCCCTGCACCTGTGGGAGACCTGCAAGAAGCTCCTGATTCCTGGCTTCCAATCAGCACAGCTCCAGCTGTAGCGGCCATCTGGGGAGTGAACCATCGGACGGAAGACTTCTCTCTCTGTGTCTCTCCTCTCTCTGTGTAATTCTGACTTTCAAATAAATAAATAAATTTTAAAAAAAATAAAGATAAAAACACCAAATTTCAAGTTTTGTCATATCACAAAAGAGTGCCTTCTAGCATATGTTTATATTAAAAATCAAAACATTAGCCATTATCCAAATGCCAGACATCAGCTCTCTGTATGCACATCCACATGTGTCTCTGTAAAACTGCTTGCACTACTATATAATAAATAACAGCCATTTCTAGAAAATCCCTGTGAAGTTTTATAAGAAATAATGTATTAATTTAAAATTCAATTCCATGTTCTACTTCCCTTTAAAAATATTTTGGGAACATTGAAAGTAATTTATTCCCCTGGAGAGAAGAAAAATCGTTCTTTTGTTGAAAATCTGTCTGACATTTACCATCTTGTCTAGATGTAGCTGGCTCCAGGAACAAGCTGGCAGTGCACATGTGTGAGATCAGCAGGTGCAAGTGCATAAGCAGACATTAGGGAAGTAGAGCTCCTTGCTTCACACTAATGTCAAAGGTGGCAGCCACTCTAACTCCAAGTGATTTATTCCCAAGTGAATAAAGGTGTGATTTTTACATTTTCGAAGAGAAACACCTGTTCCCCTCTCTAGAGTTGAGTTCTCAAATGAAGTATCCTAATTTAAAATTTTTGGTTCAATATTTAAGACATTCTGTAGTCTACAAAAGTCATGGGTGTAGAACAGGTTTCACTTACAGGCATTCAGTTTGCAAATGCTGATCCCTATAAACAATACAAAAACAACACTACTTTGGGCCAGAGTTTACATTTTACATTGCTTATGAGCTGCCATAGATTCTTTGGACAGACAACATTCTTTGTCAGCAGGGTTAGGAGAAAGGAGCTAGAGGCTAATATGGTACATGCCAAAGCCTGGGGAAGGATATGAGGGAATCTTCTGAGGTTCTGGAATTGTTCCAGATCCCAGTGGTCTGGGCCATGGCACAAGTACATCCATTAAGAGGCAGTCTTAAGATTTAGCTTCTCCACACAGTTGACTGTGCACATGTTATGTACTTCAAAACACATATAATCAACAAACTGTACTGACTTTAAATCATAAAATAATTAATTGGCATCTCCAGTGTAGGAGTGGTTAGGACAATGGGATGCACAGCAGAAACAAAGCCAGTATAAGCAACTTTTGTGTTATATTTAGTGGAAAGAAAAACTTCATACACTCAAAAAGTAAAAACTATTCCTAGCTAGTTTTTCCCAGATATTCCTGGGCCTTTCTTTGCTGGTCTGCTTCTCCATGAATCAAAGTGGAGGCTTACTTAAGGCAGGTTTTATTCATTTTGTCTCATGAGTCACAGAGGACTACAGATATGATTGAGTTGCACCCAGGGTAAATTCCTTTAATACACATAAAGGAGACGTATGACCCCACACACAGTTGTCTTCAAGAACTGGAGAAGAGGAGCAAGCTCAAGGGAGTTGAACTTCCCAGGTCTGAGGATCTTTGGGAAGCACTGATGTTTCTGCATTATACACCCATCCAGGATTCCATATGATGCATCAGGACACTTTGTCATCTTCCTTCAGAGTGCAGGTAAGGAATGGATTCTGTAACCACATATTTGTGGCTTACCGAGGACAAGCAACTGGCTCCAATTCTAGCACATTCTCAAATAGAGGTCTGTGTTTGCAACTTCAATTTGAACAACATTCAACAGTCTTGGTAGAGCATATGAAAGTGAGTGAGCTTTACTGTTGATGTATTAGTTTTGTAGGGTTACAATAACAAAGTAGTCCAGAAGCCCAAAATCAGGATGTTGGCATGGCCATGTTCTTCTGAAGGTGGTAGGGAAAGATCTGTTCATGATTTCTCTTAGCTACATCTGGTTCTCCTTTGCCAGCTTAATTCCAATATTATCTACACCCAAGTTACATCCTCTTATCTTAAGGATACCACTCACACTGGATTAGGTCCTACCCTATTCCAGTATGACATCATCAACCCAACTAATTACATCTGCAATGAGCTTATTTACAAATCAGATCATATTCTAAGGTGCTGGAGATCAAGACATTAACATACAGATTTTGTGGAGCCACACTCAACCCATAACACTTTCCCTCCAAGGCTTTATAATATTGCTATGAAGACACGCATATGTATCACTGCTGTCTGTTAAGTTACTAGAATGAAATCATACTAGAATTTCTTCCTATAGCAAGAATCTTTTTTGTGTTATCTACCTATCAAACTTTAGTTTCACTTTTTGTCAGCATAATAGTAAGTAAAACTGGTTTATAGACACTTCAGTATTGTGCACATATTTCAACTATGACAAAAAGTTGAATAACTACACTATTATAAAAACCTTTTATCTGATTTTTGTACAAGGCAAAATAATAAAAAGGTTTAATAATCTATCCCATTCAAGTAAAGAAGAGGAAAATAAACGTGATATTGATGAAAGCATTGCATTTCAATTTATCACAGTCAAAAATGCAAAACGTGTAGCTATTTCACGTAAACGGTGTTTACTTGATACAGTGGACTGGGACTTTGGTGATTATCTAACTGATTTAATCAGCTTGGCCTTCCATTCAGACAATACAAATAGCAAGTAAACAAGGCAATCATTTGAAAGAATTTTCCAGAACATTTACCAAAATATGGGTTTCAAAGAAAGGGACCTAGGAATTAAAGAGGTCAGTGAAATTGGCCCTAAGACTCTTTTTCTTGGATTTTTCAGGCTAGTAATGATTATCACAAAAATACAGGCATGAGGAAATTATTTAGAAAAAAATCTAACCTTTACAATTTTAAAATCCAGATGTGGTAGAGAGGTCTTACCATAGGGATGTCAAAGGCAGGTGCCAAGCCCTGGGTGTATTATTAACTTGCTCCTGTTATTGATGACTGTCTGCTAAGATGGGGTTCAGGTCATGCATTATGTAAACATCATGGCCTTGTGTTTTTAGACCAAAGGTATTTCCTGAGGATATTGGTTGTAAATTTTCTTGTCACTTGTGCTCAAATAATAAAATATCATACAAATGTCTGATGGGGAATGGATGTTTAAGCTAGAAGTTAAGATCCCTGTATTCTACAACAGGGTACATGGGTTTGAGTTCTAGCTCTGGATCTTCACTCCATGTTCCTGCAAATGAAGATCCTGGGAGGCTGCAGTGATGCATAAGCCAGCAGTGTGGAAGGCCTGGATTGTAGTCCAGCCCAACCTCAGGTGTAGTGAGCATCTGGGGGAGTGGACCAGCTGATGAGTGCTCTGTCAAATCACTAAATTTTAAAAAACAAATGTTGGGAGGGGTGCTATCTCAGAGTTTGCATCCTACACAAAAGTATCAAAGGAAAGATCTTTTTCAAAAAAAAAACATTCTTTGTCAATATCAGTATTTCCCCTTAAATGTATACTTTAAAACACATGCCTGTCTGATGATGACAAGCACATGCTAAAAGCAATGGCTCCCCATTGCCCTTAAAGTCAAGTGCAAACTCTGAAATACGATCTGCAGATACTTCAGGATCTCACCCCTGCCCACTTGTTGATTCATACGGTATTCTATTTTCAATTCCTCAAATATTCAAAATTCACTTTTGCCTTGATTATTTGGTCTTACTGTTCTCTCCATTTCTGTATGTCCTCTTCTTGTGGCTAGACCTTAATTAAATCCTCCCAGTCTCAGTCTAGATGTCACTTGTTCTGGAAGCTACCAGTGGCCCCAAGTCCATGGTGTGCACCCTTTCCTCTTGACACCCGGCACTTGCTCATTTTGTACCATTTACTACACTATTCCATAAATACCTGCTTACTTGGGTGCATTCTTTCATGTACTCTAATTTTTCTTGAGGGAAGACACTGATTCTTTCTTGCTCAATAGCACATTCTTAATGCCTGGTGCATTACATGGGTGCAAGATAGTGCTTTGAACAAGCAAATAAATGAACGGGAAAAATACTAAATATATTATCTGTGGTATCTCTGGGAGATAAATAATTACCAATTTTTTATTTAACACTTCCAATACTCTCTTCTGTTCAAAACCAAGTATAATAACTAAGCTATCTAGTAGAGGTCAGAATAGGTATTATCTTTGGGGTAATGAAATCTCCAGGGAAATAGACAAATCTCCCTGTCTTGATCTGGCCATCAATTTCATGAGTTTTTCATACATAAAAATTTATTGAGCTATACATTTACATTCTGTACCCTTCATTACACTAGTTAATATAAAAGAAAGAAAGAACAAAAACAATTTCAACTGCTTTCATCTCACTCTAATGCCAGGGATGTATTTTATCATTCAAGAAAGTATTTTATTCACTCAAGAAAGTCTGGGTTCTGGTTTTTTAAAATGTTGTCTTTCTGTTAAAATTGTGCATCATTTAATAAAACTGCCCCAGTCCTCCTAACACAGGTAGAGATGGCCCATGCAAGCTCTTTCCTTCTACTCTTGCAACCTGGAGCGGAGCTGCATCGGTAACGGGCATGGGGCTAGTTTTGTCTGGGCATCCTATGGGAAGCAGTTCTTTCCAAGCCTTCAATTACTTGAAATTCCCTCTACCTTGGACCTATAAGCACCAACCAGACTATACCTTCAATATCTGCTTTTAAATAAGTCTTAACAAATCCAAGAATCATGTTGATCATTAATTACCCCAATCTGCCGCCACCCTCAATACTGATGGAAGAGCTTCTCCTACCAATGATGGAACTCCTCTGTTCTCAGACTGAGCTCATCAAGGGGAATTCCCATGAATTAAGCAGAATTCTTATGCAATGAAGCCATCTCTTCAGCATGTTGGCATTTATAATTACTTTAGGAACTCTATGCTTATAGGGAAAATGTTAAATTTGACTTGTAAAACGAATTTGTGTGTTTGTTTACAGAATTCTTCTTCATGATATATTGTCTAGGATTGCTTTTATTCTCACTCTCTTAATTTTATGAGAGAGAGAGAGAGAGAGAGAGAGAGAGAGAGAGAGAGAGAGAGAGAGAGGAGACAGGGACAGAGACAGAGGTAGACAAAGAGAGATCTATCTACTGGTTCACTCTCCCAATGCACTCAACAGGGTTGAGCCAGGCAGATGCCAGGAGCTCAGAACTCAATCCAGGACTCCAAGTGGGTGTCAGGGCCTGAACTATTTGAACCATCATCACAGCCTCCCAGGGCTTGAATTAGCAGAAAGGTAGAATAGGAAGCAGAGTTGGTTCTTGAACACAGGCACTCCAATATGAGCATTTCAAATAGCACCTTAACCATGCTCCAAAAATCCATTCTGCTTATAGAATTCTTGAGAACCCACCATTTATAGTTGCATTTCCCCCTCATACAATGATTAATTTTTAAAATATATACTGTACATTCTGCTAGCCTGTTTGAGATCACTTGTAATATTTCTAAATTAACTTTATTCTAACCTGTCTTTGCCATCAAATCTATTTCTATTTGCTATATTTCAGCCTTGGAGTACCTAAAATGCTGTTTTTGCAAACATGTAGAGGGTGAAGTAGGCTATTCAAATTGACTGCAAATTGTCTTTGCATGTTGAGCTACATCATCATTCTGACTTTGTTCTACCCTGCAGTTATTCAATATGGAATAATGGTCAAAACCAATCGTACATTCATAGTTATCTTTGACTGAGGAATATTTATTATTGTTATTAGATGATTCACAAGTGAGTGGTCCGGTATTTATGGAGGCAGGGACAAGCTTCTGTCTACATTTTATCATTTAGAGGGCACATAAAGTTTCAGACTTGCTTTTCAGCTTCATAAATATACATATAGATGCATAGAGTTAACACGGCTCATTCATCCTAAGATTCTTCTGGTTCAGGCAACCATAGAACTAAATCCCATATAACTTGTATAAGTCTGTACATTTAAATCAACTGTAATGGAGAAAAAAACTGAAATGCTTGATAATTCAGAACAGGAGAAAACTTGAATTTAACAGTACATTCAAGAAAGTTATACATTCTCTGAAAGATGAGCTACAGATTTTTCAGCTTTATATGTGTTAAATATGTGAAATGCTTTTTGGAAGTTTCTCTTCTAATCTGAAGTCCCATTAGTGAAGATTCTTACTTCCAACCTTGGAAAACCAAATCATAACAGAATACTGCACATTATTTTTGTACTATTTATTTTTATTTATTTTCATCCTCTTGAAAGGCAGAGTAACAGTGGTGGGTGGAAGGAGAGAGAGAGAGAGAATCTTTTTTTTTTTTTTTTAATTTGACAGAGTTATAGACAGTGAGAGAGAGGGAGAGAAAGAGAGAGACAGAGAGAAAGGTCCTCCTTCCGTTGGTTCACTCCCCAAATGGCTGCCATGGCTGGTGCTGTGCCGATCCGAAGCCAGGAGCCAGGTGCTACTTCCTGGTCTCCCATGCAGGTGCAGGTGCCCAAGCACTTGGGCCATCCTCCACTGCCTTCCCAGGCCACAGCAGAGAGCTGGACTGGAAGAGGAGCAACCGGGACTAGAACCCGGTGCCCATATGGGATGCCAGCGCCTCAGGCAGAGGATTAACCAAGTGAGACACGGCACAGGCCCCAAGAGAGAGAATCTTCTCATGCACAGGTTCACTCTCTAGATGGCCAAAGAAGCCAGGGCTGGACCAGGCAGAAACCAGCAGCCCAGAACTCCATGCAGATCTCCCGCATGGGGCGCAGGGACTCGAATACTAGAGCCATTATTTGTTGCTTTTCATGTGCACTAACAGGAAGCTGTTGTAAACAGAGGTGCTTAGGACTAAAACCAGCACTGTGATATGCAATATGGGTGGCCCAAGTGGCAGCTTAACTCACTGTACCACGATGCCTACCCCTGAACATTGTGTATTTTTATAAATACACACACACATAATACAGAGTCAGTACTGGACAATGTAGATGTATAAGGTGTGAACAAAACTTCTTCAAAGCTCAATAAAACAACAGTATTTATGTTGCTCATGCATCTGCAATTTGGGCAGAGCTTAGCACAAAGAAGGATAGATGGATGCTTGTGGAAACAGAAAAGATGTATTATTTGTATAAAATACCATGGTTACATAGCACTTTTGCAATAGTAACTGTTTCTCCTTTTTCCACCTCTGACTCCTCTTCCCCACCCAAGCATGTAGCCCAGTTCCATGCAGATAATGCCAGGGGAAGAACAAGTGCATGACCTAGCAGGAAATAGAGATGTCCTGGGAGTCTCCTGGCTGTTGAATTTCTGACTGCTTGAACCCTTTAAGAAGCAGTGCCAGATGCTTAGACTGCAAACCTCACCAAGACAGGGATTCCCTCCAGGGGAAAACAACAAGGTTAACAGAAGCAGAATCCCTCCCCCAGGTACCAGTCTGATCCCATGAGGGAAAGTTAATCTCACTGCTATTCCAGCGGGGGTGGGGTGGGGTGGGTTAAATTTGGAAATGGCCATTCCAGACTGAGAGGGCTAAAACAGCAGAAGGATGCTATGAGGGAACTGGAGGTAGTAACAGGACGTTCCCAGGGAATCTGCTCACAGGGAGGAAAACAGAGGGAGAAGCCAGAGTTAGCAGAAGCTAGAAGCTCCAGGGCTGGGCCTCAGGGTAGAGGTGCTCAGATTTGACATGTAACCCAGCTATTGCTACCTCTTTTAAGTGAATTAGATGTGGCAGACTTTGAGAAGGTTGAAAATTGCAGGGCAGAACCCGGATGCCAACAAGTCCTGGTAGAACACATGGCCTGTGCTGGATAACACTGGTGGAGCTGGCAATGAGCAGCAAAGAAGCCATTCTCCCCCCTGCTTTGCATCCTCTTCTTCCAGTAAGGACAAGCCAGAATTTTAGTCCTGAAATTGAGCTGCTAAACAGTGCCTTGGATGCCACACTAGATACCATGAGACAACATTCTAGCTTCCCTCCCTTAGCTTAAAGTGTCCTTGCCCTGCCTTTTAGTAGCTAGTCAACCAGTTACGAAAATTAACTCACTGAGGGCTGGTGTTACGGCATAGTGGGTGAAGCTGCCACTTGCAATGCCAGCATCCTGGTTCAATCTGGCTGCTGGGAAAGTAGCAGAAGA
The DNA here is from genome assembly GCA_949820135.1 of Sylvilagus floridanus. NCBI lineage: Eukaryota > Metazoa > Chordata > Mammalia > Lagomorpha > Leporidae > Sylvilagus > Sylvilagus floridanus. The sequence goes on from OX463236.1 coordinate 158,680,200, forward strand.
TGGCCCAAGAACTTGAGCACCTGTGCCCACATGGGAAACCCAAATGAAGCTCCTGGCTCCTGGCTTATTGTTCCTGGCTTTGGCGACCCAGCCCTGGCCATTACGGCCAATTGAGGAGTGAATAAGTGGATGGAATATCTCTCTGTCTCTGCCTTTCTCTGTAACTCTGCCTTTCAAATAAATAAACACATCTTAAAAAGAAAGAAAATTAAGTCGGTGAATTGAGGGAGTAGTCAGTCCTACGTGGTTCTGAATGTCACGCTGTGAGACCATTTGTTTCTCCAATAGACAGCATCTTGATGTTCAGTCTTGTCTCAAGGAGTTTTTTTTCTAGGAGCCCCATTCCCTGAGCTGAGTACAATCGCCACTTGGATGTAGCCTTCAGACTGACAGAAGCCCACTTTTCTATCATAAAAATTCCCCAAGGAGCACAGAATTACCAACCAATCAAAAGAAGTCCATGAGTACCACCAACCAACCAGAATCTGGGATATATGCTGAATACTGACCTCTCAGCCCCAACTTGAATCTGTAAGAACCATTATTCCTAACCCCTAAGGGCATTCAAGTATTAGCTGCCTGGCTCCTTGCTTTGTGCCTTGCAATAACAGCCTCCGTTTAAATACCACCTTCGTGCCAATGATCGGTTGTCTGTGCATCGGGTAAGTAGACCCAAGTTTGACAGTTCAATAGCAACTCTGCCTACCAGTTTTGGGGGTGTTCTTTATGAGTCCCAATATCACAGAGCAGAGTGTAAAAGGGTGGATTTGGGGCTGAGAGGTAGTAGATGGATAATTTATATGTTCTTTTACCTGGGAAGAAGGTAGCCCTGGAGTTAGGACAGAAGAAACTTGGAAGAAACTTCCAAGAGGTAGAATTTAGTAGGTCCAGGAATTTGGTTTCCTAGGCAGAGGCATAGAAACTGAAAAGAAAAAATGCAAACTGGGACAAAAAGCTTCTCAGTGTAGACAATTATAAGCAATTGTACAAGGTTAGAGTGTAACCTTTCTGGGTCTATGACTACCATGATCCCAGCCCTTGTCAACTTAGACACCCAGAAGGAAGTTGTCTCAAATTGACCAAGGTTAAATTTGAGTTCCCCAGCAGAGTGTTGAGACATTTGAGACAAATTCCCCTGAGAGCTGGTGTGGTCAGACTAAGAGGCACTTTGAGTTTTGGACTCTTCACCCTCTGGCTCTAAGTCTGAAGGAAGCTCAAGAACCCAAAGTTAAGCTTCTGAAAAGTTAAATAATTTGTCTTTATCTCTCTCTCTCTCTCTTAATAAGAAAGATCTACTTTGTGGTGTAAAGGGCTACACTGGATATAAAATACCTAACCTTTCTTTCCTTTAATCATCTTTTTCTTGCAGGCCCTGTCCCTCTGTGAAAGTGAGTAATGTCAAGATGGAATCAGATCAAACCAAAGGGGAGCTGGGAGGTCAGGTGGGAGGGGATCTCGTGCTTGTATGTCTGAGATAAGAACTATTACAAAGAGTCTTTGCGGGTCCGTATGCACCCAGGCCTGAGGATAAAACTGTTATAAGAGCTCTGGTAGCACAAAAACTTCCCCTCCTTCTTGATTCCAGCACAAACAAGGACTTCAGAATGTAAAACTTGCATCTTTCTTTATGCTTTATGCCTTGAAATCTATTGTAAATACCTTTTGTTTTTAGTCCGAGAGATAATCCAGAGATAGCAAGATGCTTGGAATTCCAGGTGGAAGAAGTCACATTGAAAGATGCATTCTATCAGCATCTGTAAACAGGCCAACACCTGAAAGCTTATTAGGCCATCAAAGCCATGGGTGAGAAAGAATCACCACAAATCTGTGATCATGAGCACAACTGGACACCAGTATTGTCCATTCCATGGAATGTTTCTCATTCTCCAGTGGAATGAATGCTGGACTGGATGCGCCTACTTGCTCTGGAGTTAGGCGTGGTCATGTTTCCTGTGTTGGCCAATGGGGTGTGAGTGGAACTGTCTGTGTCTGTCTCACTGCTGGCTTATAGGAAGGTCATGACCCACGTACAATTCCCCAGTTCTCTCCTCCTGACCTGAAACTGACATCAGCCTGTGTTCTTAAAGCTTGATGAACAAGGTAGCTCCACTGACCCTTGATGGACATACAATAGGAGCAAAAGGTAATTTTGTGGTTTTTCAAATAATTAATTAATTAATTACCTTTATTATGTAACGTACTTGATTAATTTATTTATTGGTTCACTTCCCAAATGCTCAAGAGTGGGAACAAATTCCAGTCTCCCATATGAATGACAGTGACCCAAGTACTTGAGTCATCACCTGCTACCTGCTAGACTTCGAATTAACAGGAAGTTGGATGAGAAGTGGAGCCAGGATTCAAACCCAAGCACTCTGATATGGGACATGGATGTCTTAACACTCACCTCAATCTTTGTGCTTTAAGTTACTAAGATTTCAAGGCTGGTTGTTATTGTTACATAGCCCAGTCCACCCAAATGTTACAATATGATCCTTATCAAAGCATTTTACAATCAGTGTTTAAGTGTTCTCTACTGAGTGAGAAAGAATTGATAGACAGTATCATTTCAGTGATTCAAGACAGGGATTCAGCTATTTTGATAACTTCTCCTACAAAAATTCATAATATTGCATTATGCTTCCTTTTAGTAGGAATACTTAAGCTGTGCTGAGCTTTTTAAAAACACTTTTACATTTTGTATTCTTACATTTTTCCCTTACTCTCATAGTTAGTTCTTAAAATCTTTTTGATGAATGCTTAATGTTCATTCCCATGAATATAAATGATATATTTTTCATTTTCAACCATTACACTGTAAAATTTAGGTGTCTGTGTCCATGTAATAAATCTAAGCAAATTTTTCATTTTGATGGTTAGATGCTTTATCTGGCAACCAGACAATATGTAGAAAATTATACTCTTCTTCCCTTTAATAAATTCCACAATGAACAGAAGTAGTAACAGGAAATTAGTGTCTGAGAAACCAGCTATTGCATAGATATGAAAAGAAAGCCCTCAAAGGATAGGACTATTGTGGCTATGAACTAATGAGAAAATATTCATTCCGCTATTTTCTTTAAGTGAATCTTTCCTCAAAATCTTGTTAACACATTCTCTCAAGATGCTAATGACCAGCTTTATTCAAACTTGATAAGTAGACTTTTTTTTTCTAAATCATTTCATGTTTCCAGGTGCTCCCACTCCCAGGGTGAATTAGAGAATTGTTCTTACTGGGTGTGGATCTCATTGAAAGAACTGGCAAACCAGGCGCCCTTGAAGCTGCTGTTTTTCCATCCGCTGGGAGCAGTAACCTAATCCCTCCGCCCTGACCAGTTTGACCCATGTGAACACAGCCTTTCTCTAGCACAGGATAAGATCGGATAAGATGAAGGGGGAGAGATGGTCTGCATGCCCCCAGCTGAGAAAAGGGGAAGGATGAGAAGATAAGAGCTTTGGTTTCAAATATGCTTAATGGGAATTCACTGCAGTCATTTTTCATCTGGGCTGGGTGTTGTCAGAGCTTTGATTACTGTCTCCTATTCTCAGGAAGCCTTTTGTTTGGTCATCCTAGTGTTTAGACTTTGGCCAGGCCATTTTTTTGTATTCTCCAGGTATCTCTAGGTCTGTCTCAATACAGCCCTGGGGATGACTCATGGGTTTAAAACCCATAGACACTGTCTGATTTTTTGCCATCTAACTTTTCCTTGTATGTTCACATCCTAAGAAGCAAGAGTAAAGTGTTTTTCTTTTCCGCTTTCCTAGCTGTTGTCCTGCTGGCTTAGAAAGTGTAAAATACATTTAAGCCATGTCACCATGTCTTTTCATCAGGATTTTATTGGTTTGCTTGTTTTTGCTTCATTATTTGGTTATGCATACTGAAAGTCAATCAACATGTTACAAGAGAGATCAGAAGGAAGGACACTGTTAGTGGTTTCTGATTTATGAGTCTGAAGAGCCCATCGCATTGAGCCTCGGAATGATTTTAATTAGCTGCATGACTGAAATGCCTTGTCAGTGTGGCACATTAGAGACGTAGCCCCTGATGAGTGAGCAGGCAGAAAGGAGAGAGGCTGAAGATGTAGGGAGGGGTCAGCTACACACACAAGCCACACTTCTCATTTCTGCCTGCATCTCCACACTGCCAACCAACCCAAAGTAATTCACTGACGCACATTTTCCAATCCTTGGTTTCTAAAACCTGCAGAGAATACAGATGCTCCTTGACCCACCATGGGATTATATCCTGATAAACCCACTGCAAGCTGAAAATAGTGAAAGTAGAAAATGCATTCATTACACCTAACCTACTGAACACCACAGCTCAGCAACAGAGCAGAGTGGAGAGCTGGGGCTGTTCCTTGTGAGCGTGATCTCGGAGCCTAGTGGGAGCCGGGCTTGCTGTGCTATGAGGAAGGATCACACCACACACCACTAACCCAGGAAAAGACCTAAAGTCCAAATTCAAAGTCCCAGATGTGCAGCATTTCACAGCACTGTGTAGGTGAAAAATTGCGAGTCACACCTTGTTAATCAGGGGTCATCTGTATGAATGTTGTCCCACCCAGTTTTCGCCTGCTAATAACCCAGCTCCTGAAAGGGAGAATCATGAGAAAAGAACCAGCTTTACAATCAATAAGGAAGAAGATTCCTTTAGGAGTTTAAAGTCATATGCTACTGGGCCTGTCACGGCAGAGCCTCAGACCAATGCACAGCATGCATTCCATTTACAGTGGCTGGGCACAGTGGCCTGTGCAATGGGCTGGACAGCAGCACTTTGAGAAGTGTCTGGAACCATTACGGGATGCGCAGAAACAAAATCTGCACAGGGGCCAAGAGTTGACTCCATTTTCAGTCCCTGCATGTCTTCAATGACAGCAAACCTCCCTGTTGGAGACTCCAATGTAACCTTGTACTATCGCCAAAAGGGCTAAGCTGTTATCAGGAAAGACTACTGCAAACATTACCTAGAAGGAGCTTAGTCCTGTTCCAAATCAAGAGGTTGTTCCCTAGAAGTGCCTGGTCCCGGAGGAGGGAGCCATTTCAGGAATGGCCTGGAAGTGACATATGCCCTGGGAAACAAATCAGAAGACCAGAACTTTTCAATCTAAGGAAATGAGAGCTGAGCCAGACCATGCTGCAGGACCCTAGGTGATGTCGTCTAGCACTACTAAAAGAAGATTAGTGACTTTGCGCTAGTGATTGCCAGGTGATTTTATAGGCTGTGCCTTCCACTCTTTCCAACACAAAAACATTGCCCTCAAGCCTTCAGTACTGCCTTTGGGGTCAGAAAAAAGCCTTGCCTTGTCTGCATGCAACACTCACACTTCTGTCTTTTTCCCCCTCACTTTTATGTCTCTATTCTCTGCCTGCAAAATGCCTCTCCCACTTGCCAGAAAAGGTCCACCTTAGCCAAAGGTAGAATTCCCAGAGCCTTAAGGATCTGCCTGATGTTTGACAATCATTGACAGCCAGGAGATGTCTCTTACATCTCTATTTTGATTTATTATCTAAACATTTATTACTTATTTATGTATATCCACATATATAAATAATGTTTTTTAACTTTTATTTAATGAATATAAATTTCCAAAGTACAGCTTATGGATTACAATGGCTCTATTCAACCACTTAATTTATGCAAACCATATGCCCTGACTTTGTTTTGGATGGCTTATATCTGGTCGATATTTTAGTTCAAAAACCAGATATAAGCCAAAAACCTCAAGACAGCAGTGTTAAGAAAGATGATTTTCTTTCCTAAGCAATAGCTGTTTGGAGGCTGGGAGGGAATGTGGGCTGAACTGAGGGCTTCATGGCCATTAAAGATAGACTACCGTGTTTCTGTTCCACTCTCCTGATGCAGAGCTTTTGCATAATGGGGCCTTGATGAGTGTCGCAAGAAGTCTGCCCAAGGCTCTACTACCTTGTCTGCAGTCACAGCCTCAGGAAAGAGAAAGAGAGAACAGCCAGCCTCCCAGTGGAGCAGGAATCTGTTACAATTCCTTCTTGGGGGCCAACAGGATCCCTTCCCTATTTATATCTGATCAACACACTGTTGCTTTGGCAATAATGGTTTAGGATATCTTAGTCTTTTAGCTGGAGTCAGTGCCACCCAGATGAAACACTGATTTTGATACAACGAGAGAAAAGAAGAAAAGGTATTGGACATGGGCTAGCAGCCCCTGACACATAGTCTGGGAAGTCATTTTGGGTACTTCCAGGGTACATCTGAGTAGTTTAAGATATCAAAGCACTGGAATTCTAGGATGTTGTAGTGAATCATGAAGAGGTCATGAATTTAACAGATCACGTTTTACTTGCAGACATGTTTCATTCAGCAAACGAGATGTGTAAAGTTTTATAAAGACAGCACGTGAAGCTGGGAAAATGTATGTAATCCCAATGTGAAAGGAATAGATTAAACAGTCCTTCAAAGCGACCATAGTTATTCCACATAATCTTCCAAACCAGTCTGTCAATTTCTTCCTTCATCTAGGGTCCAGTTCCACAGTTCCAATGCCCAGTAACCCTCTGGGAATCCACCAGGAAGCACCAGTATAGCAAGATCAGTCAGTTCTTGGGGTGCTAGAGAGATTCTTTGAGTTATCCCTCAGTGTGGAGAGAACTGTGGCTTCCATACACCTCTATCCCCCACTTCATTACCTACACCCCTGAGTAGCACTGCCCATGGCTCTGGAAGTCTTGCCTGTGTTTGTGACTTCACTCAGCCCCACATTTACAATTATCCAATTAAATTCATCAACTTTTGATCCCCATATATCCTAGCAACAAGGTAGCAGTTCAGTATAAGTTGCCAAAAAGAGCACAATGCTGTGCCCTCTTCCCAATTTTTGCTTCCCTCTCTCATCAAGACTCTGCCTCCAAACCAGTTCTTCCTTCCTTCAGGTAAAAATGAACCAGGCCCAGAAACATCATGGAAACATGTGATCAGGGAGAAGCCACATAGGACCACTTCAGAATTCTACCTTAGCAAGCTCAGATGTCCTGTAACTCAGTAAATCCTCACCAAGTCTCTAGGAAGTATGGACAGGAGGATCCACTCTAATAGAGAAGAATAAGAACCAGGTTGCAGTGCTTCTTAGATAGAAAGGCAGCAACAGAGAAGCTGAAAGGCAGAGAGGGCTCCTCAATACTCTGCTCAGTGTGGTCTCCACTGAATCACACAGCCCTAAGCATGTGCAAGGCATTCTGTAAAAGCTCAGAAGTCAAGCATATAGAACATCTGCCATGGCCATGGGACCAAATGTGGGACACAAGATTTCTTATTTCACAAAACTGCATGTAAGCCCAAAGGGCTGTTTAATTTAGTCACGCAGAAAAGATATTCTGATTTGCTGCCTCTGCTTCTTCCGACATCCGATAAGCCAGAGCTCACTTTTATGTTCAGCTCTGATAGACCAAGGCAACATCTCATGGTTGCCATGGGATACCTTCTTAATATGTGGTCTGATGGGATTTTTCCAAATTGTTATGCAATGAAAATGTCATAGATCCTAAGTATGGAGTTCTTTCAATGACATATCCAGAAAAACATATTTCCCCCTAGGATTGCATTATATTGGGTTTGGCTATGTGTCAGTGGATTCTAGTAATAGAGAATTAAAGTCTTTATGGCTGCAGGGCGTCAACAACTAGAGACTGAATAATTTGGGGTTAAGAATTTGAATGATGCCAGCTTATTTTTCTTAACAGTATAAATTTGTTTTTCACTGTAAATATAAGATGTTGTCACTGCCTAGAAGATAGACACAGCAGATGTGCTCATCACACTTTATACAGCCTTTGAAGGTTAAACTCCCACAACCGTGACTGTTCAGTGGTTACCTTTTCTTCTAAACATGAGCCCCTTAGGCACAGAGTATGTTGTTTGTCTCGATATCCTCAATGTCGAGCACAGTGCCTGATGCACTGGAGATCTCCTAAAAGTAGTGTTTAATGAATTAATGTACGAAGCAAAGCAGTGGTCTACAGTGATATTTTGGGAAAGAAGTCTTGGAAGGAAAACAGTGTCGAACAATAAAATTTGTTCCAAATAAGTCTTTGCCTTACCAATAGTTTTTGCTCCAGGGAGAAAGTAACAAAGATTTCACTGAAACTCCATTTCCCCACAAACATATAGAAATCCAGAAAGTAAACAGGATTTGGAACAGCAAGGCAATATCCTAGTAATCTATTGAAGTGACTGGGCTCTCTTTTCCCCTTGAAGGTAATTGTATTTATGGTTTATAAGCTATGCTCACCACATTATGTTTTCGCTGTAACTCCTTGTATCCATCACTTTCCTATGCCAGTCTCTTGCATCGTATAGGGTCACTCCACTGATAGTGACTTTTGTGATCATGCTACCACGAGGGAGAAATCGATTTTTAAAGCAGGACATTAAGCACTGTCCATGTGAAATTTTAGGTATATACTTTAAAAATATGTCAATCATTTCTCATCTTTATTTTACATGTCAGAGTATGTTTCCTTTGAATTCTTCTCTGCCTAGAGACGGTAAAAACTTCCTTGCACGTAGATTGCTCCTTCTTATGTTCTTTTATATACTCAAATATTCTTTCCCATCTTTAGGGAAGTATACATTTCCAAACCTGTTGGTTTGACACAATTACAGTAGAAAAGTGTGTAGAGTTCAAGTTTGCTTTGCTATTGCAGGGAGGAGGTTGGAAAAGTTCTGCCAAACCTTGGATCCCAGATAGGGGAATCACCTACTGTTCATTGTCTCTGTCTGGATCCACTTAGGTACTTCCTGGGCCTGGTCTTCAGCTTTCAGGAAGCTGTGCCTCCTTACTGAGTGCCTGTGATTATGACCTACAGCCATAGCCAAAATTCCCAGCTTACCTAACAGAGGGTCACTCCAGCTATAGGCAAAAATAACTCAACCAGAGGCAGATAGAGAATATGCTAATGGGCTCTATGCAATCAGAGAGACCCAGGCTCAAATACTGACTATAGCTCTGTGGCTTTGAATAAGTTACTTCTTCTCTTGGCTGTTTGGTTTCCTGCCTGAAAAATGAGAATCATATTAACTATGTTGACATGGAATTCAGTAACATGTTATGTGCAGAATATGCTCTATCAACAGTGCAAATGAATTCTACTTTTGTTAACGTCCTTCCTCTCTCATGACTTACAGAAACTAAAATATGAAAACAGTGGGGACAGTGTTATTGTGGGATTACCCTGCTTACTCTTCTGTTTCACTTCTCCTGTTTGTTATTTTTCAATAAATTTTATGGTGTATATTTGAGGTTTAAACGTGATGTTATGGGATGCAAATAGATAGTAAAATGGTACTATCGTGGAGCAGATTAACATATCTGTCATCTCATGTGATTTTTTATTACAAAAACAAATAAAAATCTACTTATTTATCATTGCCCAAGTCTAGATGGTCCTGATACAGGAGGTCTGAAAGTCTCAGAGCAAATGAGGGAAAATGAAGATGAAAATGTGTTCTTAAGTGAAAATTTTTAGGAGTAACAACAATACCTGGCTGAGAAACTTATTTTTATTTTTTTATTTATTTATTTATTTTTTTTGAGCGGCAAGATGGCGGAATAGGAAGGGAGCACACCGATAGTCTGGGGAGAGAGTTTAATAAAAGTGGAGATACTGCAGGTTCACGGAAGAGTAGGGGAAGATACAGCAGAGAAAACCCTTCCAGAACTGGAGATTCACAGTGGACCTGCGTGGAGAGCGTGGGAGCCCGCAGTTTGGGACACCAGCAGCAGATTCAACACACCAGCGCTGGAACGCGAGGTGAGCAGAACATCAATAGCCTGAATTACCAGCAGGGAAGCGGAAAAGGGAGCCTAGAGCGAACAAGGCTTGAAACCCTGCGGGGAAAAGTTCACCAGGCTAACTAGAAGAGAGAGAGAGAGAGGGAAAAAAAAAAAAAAAGTGACCCATACGGACACTAGCTTCTCTCTCTCCGCTCACCTCTCAAAGGTGAGCAAGACAAAGAGCAGGCGCCATTTTGGAATACGTCATAAGCAGGGTGACCTCGGGTCGGCACCGGCCCCAAGCCTAGCAGAAAAACCTGACTCTGGTGGGAGGGGTGAAAAACAGGAGATTAGAACCTAATGAATGTGTGGTGCTAATGAACTGAGACTGTGAAAAAAGAGACAGTGGGGGAGAGAACTCACGGAAATCACGAATTCATGTGAGTACTCTCCAGAGACGCTACAGTTCAGTAGCCTTGGCAGCCCAGTGGGAGACTACAGGAGAATCTGAGCCCACACTAAGGGCTGCAAAGATTCCTTATCTGGTCCTTGGGAAAGAGCTTCCGATCTCTGGCTCCTGTGGGTATATCATTCACCTGCTAACCACCCCCAATTCCATTCAGCTGTGTGGAATTACTTCCCTTTTGAACCAAAAAAGAGAAACTTATTTTTAAATAAATACTTTAAAATTATATGGGCAGGTGTTGTGGCCAGTGAGTTAAGCTCCCACTTGAGATGTCAGCATTCCATCGCAAAATGCCTGGGTTCGAGTCTCACTTCTGATTCTGGTCCAGCCTCCTACTAATTCATATGCTAGGAGGCATGAAATGATGGCTGAAGTACTTGGGTTGTTGCTAGCCCCATGTGAGACATGAATGGAGATTTTGGTTCCTGACGTTAGCCAGGCATATCCCCAGCTATTGCAGGCATTTGTGGTATGAACCAATGAATGGAAGGTCTCTTTCTGTCTCTGCCTTTCAAGTAAATAAATATTAAAAGTAAGATTATAAATAATATTCATATATTCTTATCACTTAAATTTGATTGATGTCCAAAAAATTCTAGATAAAAGTGCTAATTCCAAACTTGGAAAGTGAGTTCCTATGACCGCATATGCTAAAGAAAACAGTGGTGGGGCAGAATAGGGGAAAGGGGAGAAGTGAGTACTCTAGGTCCAACAGCTGAGGTCCATTTTCACCTTCAAGTTGTTAACACTGACTAACCAGGTCACAGCACTATTCCCTCTTAGCAGCCATTTGTTTGAATTCATGACATTGCATGGAAGGTGGCAGGATTTATACAGATATGACATGATCCTTATATCTACCATATGGTGAAAAAGAAACACAAGTGAAGTCAAATGAAATGCCCTTCAATTAGCGAATATCCAAGATTGTGTGGAGTGAGGTGGTGTGTTAGGATCTCCAGTTCAGTTCCACATAAGTGGGTAAAATGTGCAGAGGAATTGTGTTTGGCTGCAGAGTCAGTTCGGTCATATACATTTTCTGGATCCAGCTGCAACTCTTAATGCTGAACTCATCATCCTAGCTATTTATATTCTTGGCACCCAGCACTGCTGTGCATTCCCAAGTGCCAAGAGCATGAAGCACACCAGTAGCTTTCCCTAAAAGGCCTGTAAAGCCATGACTAGTTTATTCTCCCAAAGATCTAGGGCAGTTGTTTAAGCACAGATCTGTTGCAAATATCAAGGCTCTGAGTTCAATGTGCCACAATACATTCTTAAGGAGACAGAGTTCCTTTGACTGCCTCTGTACTTGTCAAAAACTACTGTAGGCTAAAGGTTAGCAGCAGTACCTGGTAGCACAAAACCAAAACTATAACAAGTGAAAGGCCAATGATCCCAGCTCTTGATACTGCTTCTTCTTCTACTCAGTCTGGATAAATGTCACTCCAGTGTTGAAGCTGATGGGTTACACTGGATGCGTAAAAACAGAGTAGGTCTTTCACTCCTGAATGGGGATGCACAAGACTGTTTTGTAACATCTCTCAAAGAATGTTTTAGCCTTTTAAAAAACATTTGTTTCCATTTTCTATATTTTAAAAATATGTAAATAATATATGGTAGATGGCTCAGCTTAAGATATCCAAAATTTCAAGGTAAGAATTTAGCCCAGCAATTAAGATCTCCATGTCCCATATTGGAGTGCTCCTAGCTCCAGATTCCTGTTAATGAAAACCCCAAGAGGCTGTGGTAATTCCTCAAGTAATGGGGTTCCTGAAATGCATGTGGGAGACCAGGGTTGAATTTCAAATTCCTGGCTTCAGCCTAGCCCAGTCCTGATCATTGTGGACATTTGAAGAGTAGACCAACAAATGGGAACTCCCTTTTGTCCTTTCTACATCTCCTTACTCCTCAAATAATTAAAAACTATTTTAAAAGGACACTCAAACTCTCATAGAAAGTCACAAACAAAAAATTAAGTCTAAGATTTATTGTCACTGAGAGTGCAATGGAGGGACATTACCCAAGTTAAGAAAGGAAAACAGGCTGTGGTGGCACACGGAGGCCTTTTTTGGTCCCCCAGAAGTCCTAAATCATTCTATAATCTAAGTAACCAGACCAACACCATCCAAATTGCCTCATAAATATCTACATTTTGAGGAGTTTATGTTGTTCCACAGTGGGTTAAGTTGCCATTTGGGACATTCACATCCCATATAAGAATGCCTAAGGTCAAGTCCTATCTTTGCTTCCAATCCAGCTTTCTGTTAATTTGCACCCTGGGAACTGGTAGGTGATGACTCAGGTACTTGGGTTCCTGCCACCCAAGTTGGAGACCCAGATGGAGCTCCTGACTGAAGACTGTGGCCTGGCCCAGCCCTGGCTGTTGTGGGCATTTTGGGAATGAACTCCACTTTTACAAAAATAAATAATACATCATTTAAAATGTATTATTTTCATTGTTAGATACAGCAGACAAGGCCATGAAAAATAACTTTAAGATGAAAATCTGTCTTTTAAAATGTAACACCTTTACTTTAAATCACTTCAGAGATGGATTGACTAGCAGAAAGATTTCCTGGAAGACCTAAGGCCTAAATTAAGGTTTAGAAAGCAAATTGAAACACATGGGAGGATATCACTGTTATAAAGACGAGAATTCAGCTTTTGATGTGAAGTGGAATGCTTCTGAGGTCCTAGCCTCTATGTGTGTTTAACACATGAGCTATCAAAGCATATAATATGGCAGAGGGCACTTGTGACATCCCTCTGACTCTGAACTAAAAAGATAAGGACATGATTTAAAAACCATGGCAGATCAAATTCAAGGAGAATTTGTCCTGGCCAAAAAAAATCTTTAAAAGATTGATACCTTTAGATATAGAAATTTAACTTAAAGAAATTTATCCTAAGTAAGTGGTTAAGAGAACACTTAATGCAAGAATGTCCATGTCTACTTTGTTTTTGCAAGGAATTAAAAACTGGAAGCCATCCATTTGTCAAATAATAACACATTGTATGGTACATTCACATATGGAATATTCTACAGTCCTTAAAAGTGATTTTATAGAAGAATGATATGGAAAAATGTTAATAATACATTGTTGAGTGAAAACAAGCAGATTAAAAGAGCAATGTTCAAAGGATAAAAACCCAAAACATTTATAAATCACATACTTGATAAAGAACTTGTATCTAAAATATATGGAAAAACTCATAAAACTCAATAAGAAAAGAACAAGTAAAAATGAATAAAAGTTATGAACAGATACAGTGCAAAATAAGATACAGAGGAAACAAGCTTATGAAAAGATGTTCAACATCATTTGTTATTGGGAAAATACAAGTTCAAACAAGATGCCATTACACACCTATTAGAATAGCTAAAATCTAAGAAATTGATGATAGCAATTGCTCATAAATACATTGTATGACAGGAATTCTTATTGCTATGGGAATGTAAAATTATATAGGTACTTTGAAATACAGTTTATCAGTTTACTATGAAAATAAATATAGTCCAATTCCATGATTTCATGACCAGGTTCCTTAGAATTTGCTCAGTTGATCTGAAAACATATATCACACAAAGCCCACATGTAAATATTTGTGGCAGCTATATTAATAATTGCCCAAACTAAAATTAATCAATGTCCTCTTCAATAAATGAATAGATCAATAGATCATGGTGTATGCCATAGTAGAATACTATTTAGCCATAAAAAAGACTGAGGTATCAAGCCACAAAAGAACATGAATAAATTTTAAGTGCATTTTGTTAAGTAAAATAACAGCCTGAAATGTCTATATGATACCATTTTTGTGACCTTCTGTAATAACCAAAGATATAGAGACATCAAACAGATCAGCAATTGTTAGGGGCTTGAAGAATGGAGATGCTGAATTAGTGAAGCATGAGAGGTACTTTTTAGGGTTGGAAAACTATTCTGATGGTAGTATAATAATGGTTACAGGATACCATTCATTTGTCAAAACTTGTAGAATGTTACTGTACAAATTGTGAAGCTTAATGTATGAAAATTCTAAAAGTTACTGAGTAGATCAGTTGATCCCAGGTGAAATGTAGACAATGACAAACAAATCTGTCTTCATTAGCATTGTTTCAAATGACCTCACTCAAGAGGGTGGAGTTAAAAGTGCTGAAGAAAATAACTTTGGAAATCAGTAGAAACTAAAACTAAAACTAGAATTTTACATAAGCACATAAGTATGGGTAATGTAGTTTCCCACAAGGATAGAGGGTTAGCCATTCGGAAATCACTGAAGATTTGAGCAACTGAATAAATTGGATGACAGATGGTAGAAACCAGGTTTCTCAGTATTAGAGTGGAAGTTTATAAACAAGCTAGGGAAGAAGTCTAGGGTGATTCATGTAGGATTCACTGGATTAAAGTTGGAGACACCAGTATGAACTCATGTTTAGTTAATATAGATACAGAAGAATATACAGGAAGAAATAATCATAGATATGTGTGGATACACCAATTATTATCCACTTGCATTTTCTTGCTCTTTTAGCTGACAGAGCCTAACAGGAATAGCATTCAAGGACCAATGAGCATGACCATCATGTGAATCTTGGCTTCTAATACCATTCTCTAACAAAAGGAGCAAGAAATTTTGAAGAAATGACTGACTTTGGGACTGGGGTGGAGAAAATACAAAATAAGCCTGGAGCATCTTAAGATACCAAAAAGTATAGAAAAGAAAGTGCACAGGAAAACCCACAACAATTGGGGCAATGAATAATTGTCAAACAGGTATTTATTCAATAAGCTAGAGAGATCCCCGTGGCCAAAATTGCAGCTATTTGAATAGCAAGGTTAATGGTATAGCATTATATTAGAACTCAAAACATTAAATAGTTATGAATCCATACTGATATAAATAAATGATTATATGAGAAAGAGAGACAGAACAGACAAATTATGCATGAAGAATATCCTAAATAATTTATGTAAATACTCTTTCTTTCAAGGAGTGGTGTACATTTCCTTATCCCGTAAGTGTGGCCTCCTGTAGGGACTTGCTTCCCAAGAGCACAGAGTGGAAACAAGGCAAGAATAGTAACCTCATTGTAGAGAAAACTAGGACATTCCCAGCCAGGTGATCAAGGCTGAAGTTAACATTGGTAAGTCATGTTGACAGTAGGTGTCCTTGAAATGATGTGCTTAGATGCCACTTTACGTTTGTGGTTCCCTTCACCCAAATGTATAACACAAGAATGAATATGAAATAAACATTAGTCCAATCCAATTGGAGGGGCATTCTACAAAACATCCAACCAATACTTCAAATTATCAAGGTCATGCAGAATAGAAAGACCTGAAAACTTACAGACTGAGGAATCTATGGATGCATAACAATGAAATGTAATGTGGCAACCAGAATGGGATCCAAAAATATTAAATGAATATTAGGAAAAACTAAAGCAATCTGATTAAAACATGACTTCAGTTAGTAATATATGTCAACATCGGTTCATTAGATCTTAAGTTAATAAATTTCATATAAGAAATTACGACCTTGTATAAATATAATCAGAGTTGGTGAACTCAAAAGGTTTCCATAGCCTTGGCAACTCATGACAAGAGCCTAGGGTGATTACTGATGCCATAAACAAGAGTGTCAAGTTGTTAAGTCAACAACAGGAGTCACTGTGCACTTACTCCTCATGTAGGATCTCTGTCCTTAATGTGCTGTACATTGTGATTTAATGCTATAAATAGTACTCAAACAGTATTTTTCACTTTGTGTCGCTATGTGAGTGAAAACTGTTGAAATCTTTACTTAATATATGCTAAAGGGATCTTTTGTATATGAAGAGAATTGAAAATGAATCTTGATGTGAATGGAAGGGGAGAGGGAGCGGGAAAGGGGAGGGTTGTGGGTGGGAGGGAAGTTATGGGGAAGAAGCCATTGTGAGCTATACTTTGGAAATTTATATTCATTAAATAAAAGTTAAAAAAAGAAATTATATACTATAACTTTCCTAATTTGTATATAGATACAATCACAAAAATAAGATAAAGATTATATCTTAAAACAAAACATTGATTATTGATGGTGATGAGATTAGAGAGTATTGTTTTCTTACTTTGCTCATCTGTATACAGACGTTGATAAACAAAAAGAATGAAAGTGTAAACTTTAATTTTGACCAGAATACTTCCATGACATAAATATTAGCATTTACATCTAATATTGAAAGATTCTCTAGATATTTACAGGCCCACAATTTGAAAAAATTCTCTCAGAGGAAAAAGAGAAAAAATATTTTCTCATTCACAGTTGTCCTCCCAGTATTTATTTTTTGATAGTAGTTAAGGGTAAAGATGAAGAATAATTATTTCTTGAACTAAGAATTTAATAAAATTAAGTTCTAATACTAGTGGTTGAACTCTGTAATTAACACACAATTATTCTTAGGTGTTTAAATTTTAACTGAAAAGTGATTCCTGTTAAATATAAGAGTGGGAATCAGAGAGGGAGGAGATGTACAATTTGGGACATGCTCAATCGGACTTGCCCCAAATGGTGGAGTTAGAAACGTGCCAGGGGATTCCAATACAATCCCATCAAGTGGCATGTACCAATGCCATCTCACTAGTCCAAGTGATCATCTTCAGTTCACAATTGATCACACTGGTAGGTCTAAGAGTCAAAGGGATCACACAAACAAGACTAGTGTCTGCTAATACTAACTGATAGAATCAAAAAGGGAGAGAATGATCCAACATGGGAAGTGGGAGACACAGCAGACTCATAGAATGGCAGATGTCCTAAATAGCACTCTGGCCTCAGAATCAGCCCTTAATGCATTCGGATCTGGCTGAAGAGCCCATGAGAGTATTTTAGGCATGGAAAGTAAAGACACGCTGGAAAAATTAAAAAAGAAGAAGAAGACCTAAATGAAAGATCTCTGTGAGTGAGATCCCTTGGAAAGAACGGGGCCATCAAAGAAGGAGGTACCTTTCTCAGAAGGGAGGAGAGAACTTCCACTTTGACTATGACCCTGTTGGAATAAGATCGAAGTCGGAGAACCCTAAAGGCTTCCATAGCCTTGGCAACTCATGACAAGAGCCTAGGGAGATTACTGACACCATAAACAAGAGTGTCAATTTGTTAAATAAACAATAGGAGTCACTATGTACTTACTTCTCATGTGGGATCTGTCCTTAATGTGTTGTCCAATGTGAAGTAATGCTATAGCTAGCACTGAAACAGTATTTTTACACTTTGTGTTTCTGTGTGGGTGCAAACTGATGAAATCTTTACTTAGTATATACTGAATCGATCTTCTCTATATAAAGAAAATTGAAAATAAAAAAACCTTGGTGTTAAATTGGAAATTGCATAGAAAATTAATCAATTTTTAAAAAATATCATGTAGGATCTCCGTCCTTAATGTGCTGTACATTGTGATTTAATGCTATAACTAGTACTCAAACAGTATTTTTCACTTTGTGTCGCTATGTGAGGGCAAACTGTTGAAATCTTTACTTAATATATACTAAACTGATCTTCTGTATATAAAGAGAATTGAAAATGAATCTTGATGTGAATGGAAGGGGAGTGGGAGCGGGAAAGGGGAGGGTTGTGGGTGGGAGGGAAGTTATGGGGGGGAAGCCATTGTAATCCATAAGCTGTGCTTTGGAAATTTATATTCATTAAATAAAAGTTTAAAAAAATAAAAAATAAAACGTAAATAAAATGAAGTTAAGAAAAATACTCAAATTAACTATCAAGTGGAATTCCAATCCCCCCATTTTAATCCATTCCTTTCCTTCATTTTAATCGCTTATATGGTTTCTGGAGAGATGAGTCTTAGACTCTGAAAAGGTGCTGTCAGATGTCCTTTGAGTTCAATTCTAAGTACACGTGCTGGAAAGGCTCTCACATAAACTAGAATAGGATGGTTGTGGACAATGTCAGAGTGCTGGTGATGTTACTACCACTTTCTCCAGTGAGAAGCAACTGGCTCCCTGAAACAGAAAAGTATTCTTTCACTCCCATGATGGCTTGCTTATTCTAGTCTAATAATATAGTGAGACCACTGTTTGCTGAGACTTCCTTGGGACAGGTCACTCACATTTTTTTACATGAGTTATTTCAATTGCTCACATTTTATTCTATAAATATTCATTGAGACCTTATGATCTGTCAGTTACCAGGTAAATAGTTGAGAAATATGAAAGTTTAAATAATCATAAATAGCTCCTAATTTTAAGGAGACCCTGGGAGAGAGGAAGGGAGTATTTTTCTTTCTTTTCTTACATTTGCTAAAAAATCAATTTAGTGTTTAAGGGAAAATCAAAACAATATATCTGGGAACTTACATTTTTAGAAGTATAGCAATAAAACCACATAAAGATAAGGAGGGATATATAAATGAACTAAGAGGTGGCAGAAAGTCTTTGCAAGTTTTTTTTATTTAGTAAATATAAATTTCCAAAGTACAGTTTATGGATTACAATGGCTTCCCCTGCCCCATAATTTCCCTCCCACTCGCACCCCTCCCATCTCCCGCTTCCTCACCCATTAAATTCACATCAAGATTCATTTTCAATTATCATAATATACAGAAGTATGATTTAGTATATAATGAGTAAAGATTTCATCAGTTTGCACCCACACAGAAACACAAAGTGTAAAAAACTGTTTCAGTACTAGTTATAGCATTACTTCACATTGGACAACACATTAAGGACAGATCCCACATGAGAAGTAAGTACACAGTGACTCCTATTGTTTATTTAACAAATTGACACTCTTGTTTATGGTGTCAGTAATCTCCCTAGGCTCTTGTCATGAGTTGCCAAGGCTATGGAAGCCTTTAGGGTTCTCCGACTTCGATCTTATTCCAACAGGGTCATAGTCAAAGTGGAAGTTCTCTCCTCCCTTCTGAGAAAGGTACCTCCTTCTTTGATGGCCCCGTTCTTTCCAAGGGATCTCACTCACAGAGATCTTTCATTTAGGTCTTCTTCTTCTTTTTTAATTTTTCCAGCGTGTCTTTACTTTCCATGCCTAAAATACTCTCATGGGCTCTTCAGCCAGATCCGAATGCATTAAGGGCTGATTCTGAGGCCAGAGTGCTATTTAGGACATCTGCCATTCTATGAGTCTGCTGTGTCTCCCACTTCCCATGTTGGATCATTCTCTCCCTTTTTGATTCTATCAGTTAGTATTAGCAGACACTAGTCTTGTTTGTGTGATCCCTTTGACTCTTAGACCTACCAGTGTGATCAATTGTGAACTGAAGATGATCACTTGGACTAGTGAGATGGCATTGGTACATGCCACTTGATGGGATTGTATTGGAATCCCCTGGCACGTTTCTAACTCCACCATTTGGGGCAAGTCCGATTGAGCATGTCCCAAATTGTACATCTCCTCCCTCTCTGATTCCCACTCTTATATTTAACAGGAATCACTTTTCAGTTAAAATTTAAACACCTAAGAATAATTGTGTGTTAATTACAGAGTTCAACCACTAGACTAGAACAAAAAAAAAATACTAAAATGGATGAAGTATTACATTGTACATCAACAGTCAGCACAAGAGCTGATCACGTCACTGTTTCTCATAGTGTCCATTTCACTTCAACAGGTTTCCCTTTAGGTGCTCAGTTAGTTGTTACTGATAAGGGAGAACATATGATATTTGTCCCTTTGGGACTGGCTGAATTCACTCAGCATGACGTTTTCCAGATTCCTCCATCTTGTTGCAAATGACTGGGTTTCATTGTTTTTGACTGCTGTATAGTATTCTATAGAGTACATGTCCCATAACTTCCTTATCCAGTCTACTGTTGATGGGCATTTGGGTTTGTTCCAGGTCTTAGCTATTGTGAATTGAGCTGCAATAAACATTAATGTGCAGACAGATTTTTTGTTTGCCAATTTAATTTCCTTTGGGTAAATTCCAAGGAGTGGTATGGCTGGGTTGTATGGTAAGGTTATATTCAGGTTCCTAGGAATCTCCAAATGACTTCCATAGTGGCTTAACCAGTTTGCATTCCCACCAATGGTGGGTTAATGTCCCTTTTTCCCCACATCCTCTCCAGCATCTATTGTTGACAGATTTCTGAATGTGAGCCATTCTAAGCGGGGTGAGGTAGAACCTCATTGTGGTTTTGATTTGCATTTCCTTGATGGCTAGTGATCTTGAACATTTTTTCATGTGTCTGTTGGCTATTTGGATTTCCTCTTTTGAAAAATGTCTATTGAAGTCCTTGGCCAATCTCTTAAGTGGGTTGTTTGTTTTGCTGTTGTGGAGTTTCTTGATTTCCTTGTAGATTCTGGTTATCAACCCTTTATCTGTTGCGTAGTTTGCAAATGTTTTTTTCACTCTGTCGATTGCCTCTTCACTCTCCTGACTGTTTCTTTTGCAGTAGAGAAACTTCTCAATTTAATGCAATCCCAATAGTTAATTTTGGCTTTGACTGCCTGCGCCTCCAGGGCCTTTTCTAGGAAGTCTTTGCCGGTACCTCTATCTTGAAGGGTTTCTCCAATGCCCTCTAATAATTTGATGGTGTTGGGTTGTAGATTTAAGTCTTTAATCCATGTTGAGTGAATTTTTGTGTAAGGTGAAAGGTAGATATCTTGCTTCATGATTCTGCATGTGGAAATACAATTTTCCCAGCACCATTTACTGAATAGACTCTCCTTACTCTAGGGATTGGTTTTAGATCCTTGATCAAATATAAGCTGGCTGTAGTTGTTTGGATTGATTTCTGGTGTTTCTATTCTGTTCCATTGGTCTATCCATCTGTTTCCATACCAGTACCATGCTGTTTTGATAACTACTGCCCTGTAGTATGTCCTGAAATCTGGTATTGTGGTTCCTCCGGCTTTGTTTTTGTTGCACAAGATTGCTTTAGCTATTCAAGTTCTCCTGTGTCTCCATATGAATTTCAGCATCATTTTTTCCAGATCTGAGAAGAATGTCTTCAGTATTTTGATTGGTATTGCATTGAATGTATAAATTGCTTTTGGGAGAATGGACATTTTGATGATATTGATTCTTCCAATTCATGAGCATGGAAGATTTTTCCATTTTTTGGTATCCTCTTCTATTTCTTTCTTTAAGGTTTTGTAATTTTCATCATAGAGATCTATAACGTCCTTGGTTCAGTTTATTCCAAGGTATTTGATTGTTTTTGTAGCTATTATGAATGGGATTGATCTTAGGAGTTCTTCCTCAGCCATGGCATTGCCTGTGTATACAAAGGCTGTTGATTTTTGTGCATTGATTTTATATCCTGCTACTTTGCCAAACTCTTCTATGAGTTCCAATAGTCTCTTAGTAGAGTTCTTTGGATTCACTAAATAAAGAATCATATCATCTTGCTTTCCAGCGCTGGTGTGTTGATTCTGCCACTGGTGTCCCGAACTGTGGGCTCCCATGCTCTCCACACAGGTCCACTGTGAATCACTATTTCCGGAAGAATTTCCTCTGCTGTTTCTTCCCCTATTCTTCCTTGAACCTGCAGTATCTCCATTTTCATTAAACTTTCTCTTCCTGGACTATCAGTGTGCTCCCTTCCTATTCCGCCATCTTGCCACTCTCAGTCTTTGCAAATTTTTAAAAAATAGTCATGTTTGATAGTGTTTCCATTTTGGTGGCTGGGGTAATAACCAAGTTGATGGTATCATTCAAGAAACAGGTAAATTTGTGGCCAGGATTATTATGGGAATAAATTGATGAGTTTTCTTATGGTCTTGCCAAGCCTGAAGTAGAGTGAGACCAGAGAGGAGATTGTGTAGAGATTGATGACACACAATTCAAAATGTAGATCTCTACTCTTATAAAAATTCTAGTGCTTGTCCTCAAAAATTTATAGTCTTCATGTGACTTGTTCTCACCATATGTTGCACAATTTATTAGAAGCTTTTTAATATATCTGAGCTGTTAGCAAAAAAAAAAAAATATATATATATATATATGTAAACCATGGCAAAATGGGGGATTTTTAGACAAATGTGTCAGAGGTCATTTGTCCAGTCTCTCATCTCTGAGTAGAAGTCCAAGGCCAAAGGTTAGCAACCTTTAAACTTCAGCCCAGACAAAGGTCATAGCTTTGCTTTGCAGATAGGCATCCTAATTTCTACTGCTCTTCAGTTGCTACTCAAAGTTACCACTTATCCTTCCTTCTCTACATTTCTTGATGCTTTGGTGCTCTAATTCCATCATTATGAACCCAGAAAAATGATGAGATTCCTAGCAAAAACCAAGAGTGAACTTTTCTGGTTTACCACTTCCTCTCTTCGTCTCCTCACCCCTTGCCCCCATCAGTTATTCAGGTGAAAGATCACCTGTGCATTTCTACGTGACAGATTTGAGTGGAGCGCTTTGTCTTAGGTATACCTCATCAAGTTTTTATCCCTTTAATCCTTCTTCTAACTATCTTAGATTTAGTCCCACCTTCAGCAAACATGTAGAGCAGAGGAAGACTTTTTTGCTCTGTCATGCCTCACCCTTCAATACTTTTCCACATTTTAGAATCTATCACCAAGGGAATGGGGCCATTTCACTGCCATATGAATGCCCACTGTCCTCTCTCTTGCCCTCCAGAGTTTCCACTCTCTTTTTTCTCCCTCCTTTATCTGCTCATTTATAAAACTCTGTTCCTTACTATTCCTAACCTCAGGGAGAAGCTGGAAGAAAAATAGTCTGATGGACCTAATTCCAATAATAGTGGTGTAATTATTGGACTCATTCTCAGACAGAACAGTTGCCTTTAAAAAAAAAAAAAGCTCTAGGATACTCCAATAAATTTCTAGGCCCTGGGACAAAGGGAGAGGAAAAATTCTAGCCTTTATTTTGGTCAGTATGTGATGTGACAAAAAAGAGTTAGCACTGACTCATGTTCTTTATTTTAGAGTATTCTCCTTTGTGAAATTTTTTTTTAACATTTCAGGGTAAAATTCAAACATAAAACAAGGAAATTATGGACTTGCTATTTTACATATGGAGAAACTACCCAGACTAGTTTACTTATTTTCATCCTTCTTGTGTATGGCTGCTTTTCTCTCTTGGGTGAAATATTGTTGATAAGCATATGTAGGTCCACATTTTCTCCATCTGCTTCACATATTTATGCTATTTTAACAACTTGGCAGCCTTACTCCCTTTTTTCTCTGTTTGGGGCTGTTTTCACCCTATTTTCACCCTTTCACCACTAACAAGAAATAAATAAAGCAAGTCAAAATGACTTAGTCTTTCTTCCCGATTCTGGTCTAGTATAAGATTTAAATCTACGTAAGTATGCAAGAGTCAAACAGAAATAAGAGAGGTAACTTCCTATCATTGCCTTACCCTGAGAATAACTCTCCATTACCTAGATTGTTTTTGATCATTAGAGAGTCTCTACTATTTTCAGTGTTCACTAAAATCTCTTCCACCCTGCAAAACCCAATTTCATCTTCACCCACTCCTCCCAAAATTCCAACACCAATACCCACCTTCTTTTTTTAAAAACTTAGATATATTTATAAGAATGACAGTGAGAGAGAGAGAGAGAGAGAGAGAGAGAGAGAGAATCTTCCATCCACTGTTTCACTCCCCAAATGGCTGTAACTTCTAGGGCTGGGGCTGGTCCAAGCCAAAGCCAGGAGCTGGGAACTCCATTCTAGTCTTCCCTGTGGGTAGCAAGGGCCCAAGCACTTGAGCCATCATCTGCTGCTTTCTCAGGCACATTAGTAGGGAGCTGCCAATATCCTCTTTCTAATCTCTCACAGAACTTATTTTCAGTATCTCACAGTTTATACTCTACATCTGAGCATTCTCAACTTGCTCTGCATGTGTAAATACTGCTTTTCCAATGAGATCATGAGCTCTCAGAGATGAGAACATTATTCTATAAATTGTAACACATCATGTGGCTCAAAGCACATGATAAAAACCAAGTGGCCTGCAGGATTGAATTCTTCATCCCATCAGTAAGATACCGTGGAGAGGACTGAACGCTTCTGGAGGAGCTTATAGGCTCATCTCTTTGCTTGCAGTTTCCCAGGTTGTTTTCCAAAATGGAAACTGAAAAATATCCATTGAGTACAGAGCAGGAAAAAAAATTGAATGTAATATTTAAAGTGCCAAGTCCCTGGGCATAAAGACACCAATGGGATATCACTTCCCATACTGGAGTCCCTGGGTTCAAGTCATAGTTCCACTCTGTAACCCAGCTTCTTGCTAATGTACACCATGGAAGGCAGCAAATGATGATTCAAATACTTGGGCCCCTGGCATCCACCTGTGAAACCCAGGTTGAATTACAGGATTCTGGCTTCAGCCTGGCCCGGCCCTAGCTATTGCAGACAATTAAGGAGTAAAATAGCAGGTAAGAGCTTTAAGAGCTTTCTTTCAACCCATCTGTCCTGTCCTTGTTTCTCTCTCTCTCTCTCTCTCTCTCTCTCTCTCTCTCTCTCTCTCTCTCTCAGGCTGCAAACCTAGGCAATGAAGGCATTCTACATTCTTTCATTCAGTTGCTGCTTGCTGCATTTCCTGTACTGATGTACACTGTGCTGGGGAAAAAAGTTGGTTGAACACACGGTTCCTAGGATCCCGGAATGGGAATAGAACACTAAAAATATAGAACCAAGTAATGACTGGACTCAAACATCTTCAAGAATGAAGGGAATAGTAAATAATAGAAAAAGAACACTAAAAGGAGCCACCTGTTTTATCTTAATCATTATGGTCATCAGTTCATGTTTAATTTGGTGGCTGAAGTGTGCAGAAAGATTGAATTTATCCCAGTGACTTGCAGTATACATAACAGAACATAGAAAGTGCGTACTTTTGTGTGTTTAAATGAAACAAGTGAGAATTTAAATTATTAAACACTGACTAGCTGAATGGTACTGATGGATAAGGACATAGAGTGCTTATCTGTAGTATCATTTAAATGTCAGTATGACATGTTGAGAGGAAAAGAAATTGCATACAGCCAAGACAGTTTTCATGTCTGAAAAACACATTAAGTTGTCTTTATCTTTGAGCTGATTTACTTTCCGTGTTTCTCTAAAACAGAGTCATAACAGGCCAGTGGAAACAAAATAAAGCAGAGCGTGTTCTTCTGCCTCTTCTCCTCCGGGAATAAGCTCACTTCTGAACACACCGAGGAAAGCTGTCTGCCCTTGTTACTGCTGAGAATCAACCGAATGTGTTGACGGATTCAACGATATCTGATCCTGGGCTGATATTAGAGGTGAAGTAGGTAGCACCTATCACAAAATGTTAGGTGGAGACCCAAGGTTAGTGATACAAATGACTGCCTATTCCCTCACTTCAGTATGTCTGGTTTAATACACTCTTGCAGAGAAGAGGAAAATCCGAAAGGTACTGTATTTTTAAGTCTGCGTGATAAAAATATAGACGGTTCTACATCATTCCCTCCCCCAGAGGATCTTCTTCTCCCAAATCCATCAATTCCCACACTTCAATCATGGGTCCTCGAATTGTCATCTCTTCCAAGTGGACCTCCCAAACCACCCTATCCACAATGTCAGCTCCCATTCCTGTCACTCCTGACTCCTCACTGCTCCCTGTCAAATCTGTGTCATGGTGCTGTACCAGCTGATCCCCAGGTCTCAGGGGTTTAAAGCAAAGCTTGTGACTGTGAAAATGCTACTGAGAGTCTGGGTACTCTCCACAGTGGTCCTCCTCCATGTGTTCCTTATTAATATAATGCCATACTTGCCACAGCCAGCACAGGTGAGGTGGAGAATCAAGGCCAGGAGATGAATGTTACCCAGAGGTGACACAGACCACTGCCACTGACATCTCACTGGCCAAAGCCACACTAACCCAGAAGTGAGCAGGGAAGTGTCACCCTCTGATGTGCCTACATAGACAGAGAGGAATGCCTGATGCATCATGTTTTATTTTTCCTTAGAACACTTTCATCTATTTTCAGATTTTTTGGCTATTATTTGCCAATTTTTGCTACAATATAAGCACTGTTAGGGCAGGCATCTTGTCAATTGATTTGCTGTTGAACTGTCAGGTGTTATAACAGAGATGCTCGATGAGAATGTGTTGAACGAACAAATAAAAATGCAAGAAATGGTCTGTTTTGCACAAGCGATTACAGGTGCAGCTGTCTAATGGGCCCAGTCATTAGGTAAGGAAGGAAGAAAGCTTGGTTCAGACCACAGCTGAGCGGAGAATGTTTGCCAGTACCTACAGCTGCCAGTGGTTACCCTGGTGAACTTTGGACGCTGGGAAGTCTTCTGATTTGCACAAGAAGTTAAAAATCTGGATTTTTAAAATAAAATTCTGATTTTTTTCATGGAGTTCAAAAGTTTTCAAGGTCAAATGCGGTTGACACCTAGCAAACATGGTATCTGTCTGTGATTTCTGTTTTAGGTGGAAAACAGAAAGTATATGTTTTGAGACTTGCAAAAGTCTGGTTAAGTGGAGAAAGAGAAGAAAAATAGCAGCTCCACCACCGCCTCTCCACCACCTCAGCTGTGATTTGCAGGGATCCCTGCTCTGCCTGTCTTCTCTTCCCTTCCCTCTCTCTCTCCAGAACCTAGAAAACTCTTTTTATGTTTATAGAATTGCTTTCATCTATTTTTTTTTAATTTCTGTGAAAAGTAAGGAGTCATCCTGCCTTTACTGATGCCACTGAGACTCTTACATAACAATATCTATCAGGGTAGGGAACAGCTGGCCCTTGGGCCATACAAGGCCCACAAAATCATTGCTTATGGTCCTGCCAAGGCAATCTCAGGCTGGACTCAAAATTCTAGACATCTATACCAGGCTACTTTTTAAGTTGAGAATTTTGTATGGCCAACGAATGATGTTACAAATATCCAAATGGCCCTTGGCAGAAAAAAGATTCCCCACCCCGAATGAGAATCCATGAGGAAAGGTTTCCAAAGAGGAAATATTTACAATAAAGAATTTCTGTGAGTAAAATGGCATTGGCAGTACAAAAGATCTAATATCTATTCCATATAACAGATGAAGTCCAGCCAGAAACTCTTCTCCGTAACTGATAATTTGATCTGATTACATAATGAGTGTTTCTGTTTCTTTTCCCTACAGTTGAACTTTGTATAGAGAGGGGCTGCCAAACACATTTTAGTTGTAAAGAAATGTTGTTTTTTGATTGTATCACCCAGAGGGTTTAATTCAGATGAAAATGCTCAAAAATCAAATTTATGTATTTCTTTGGACTTAGCTTTGGGTGATTTAGCAAGCAGTGTTCAGTCTTCTTTTTTCTCCAGGGGGATTATCACTGAGCAAGTCAGTCAAACTTTAAGCACCACTGTTCCTTTCAGTGGCCTCAAGCCCATCCTTGGGAGTTTCCCAGCTGTGGAATCAATGAAGAATGCCTTGGGCTCCACCGCCAGGCACACAGAACTGGATTCTGGGCAAACCACTTTTCTAAGGAAGCACTTGAGTTAAAACAAGCCCACCTCTCCTCTCTCTAAGAGGAAACTTCTACCACCAATCACCAGGTACCCAAATAGCCCCACATGCTGTTCTCCTTACTGATTTCTGTTGGGGATGTCTACAGCACAAGAGCATTAGTTCTAGGATAACTGGGAAGGTAAGAATTGTCCAGAAGACTTTTCTCTGCCCAGCCTCATTCTGGCCAAAATCCTTACAACAAATAGATGTCTAGTGAGCTTCAGGCACACTTGTCATTGGCCTTCTCCCTGGGCAAGTCTGAACATCACTGGAAACCAGGAGTTTTAGTATTGCCTTGAAATAAATAAGGCTGCTAACCCATGAACTTTAAAAGAAAATTACCCAGACTGCAACTGGAGATCTTCATTCTTTCAAAAGTAAATGAAAATATGAAAATCTCTGCAGATACCTTATGAGCAGAATAAAATTAGTTTCATAGAATTCTAAAAATCGCATACTATAGAAATTCTAATATTGACTTGGTTTTGAAAAAAATCACACTATTATCTCTCCAAAATAGTTCTTTTCAAGGTGATACCCTATTTTACAAAAAATGTTTTAATCAATATAACATTTTAAGGTTATAATTTATTATTCCCATTTGTATGCACAAAAATACAGCCTCCTAAGCAGAAATTGAGGCAAGTTACCCATTACCTGGATAACTGAATCTTCAACATCTCCTAAGCTGGCTCAGGAGTAAAAGGTCCTGAATGACCACATGACAGCAAAGCACGAAATTCCTAAATAAGGAGAGGATCTTGGGTGTGGAACGAAATGAGAGAGAATTGGAATATGAGAAAAACTCCTAAAGCAAAGTGCTCAAATACATAAACATTTAAATAATGAGAAATACATTAAAATATCAACCTTATGGGGGGCCAGCACTGTAGCATAGCAGGTAAAGCCGCCGCCTGTAGTGCCAGCATCCCATATGGGTGCTGGTTCAAGCCCCAGCTGCTCCACTTCCCATCCAGCTCTCTGCTGTGACCTGGGAAGGCAGTGGAGGACAGCACAAGTCCTTGGGTCCCTGCACCTACATGGGAGACCCGAAGAGGCTCCTGGCTCCTGCCTTTGGATTGGTGCAGCTCTGGCCGTTGCAGCCAAATGGGGAGTAAACCAGCGGATGGAAGACCTCTCCCTACCTTCTCCCTCTCCCTCTCCCTCTCCCTCTCCCTCTCCCTCTCCCTCTCCCTCTCCCTCTCCCTCTCCCTCTCCCTCTCCCTCTCCCTCTATGTAACTGACTTTCAAATAAAACAAATAATTCTTTAAAAAAATCAACCTCGGGGAAATTAAGTCAATCCAAGTAAGTTAAAAAAAAATATAATGAAGATGGGGTCAGTTGAGGGAAGGTGAATTAGGCCATCACTCCAGACACCTGCATCCCATATTGGAAGGTTAGGTTCAGGTTTCATCTACTCAACTTCCAATCCAGATTCCTGCTAACGTGCTTGCTTAGAGGCAGTACATAAAGGGCCAAATATCTAGGTTCCTGTCATAAGTGTGGGAGATGGAGATGGAATTCTTGGTTTCTGGTTTCAGCCTGATCCAGCTTTGGCTATTGTGAGCATTTGGGAAGTGAACCAGCAGATGGAAGATCTCTTTCTTTTTCTTTTCTTTCTTTTTTTTTTTTTTTTTTTTTTTTTTTTTGACAGGCAGAATTAGACAGTGAGAGAGAGAGAGAAAGGTCTTCCTTCCGTTGGTTCACTCTCCAAATGGCTGCTACTGTTGGCACGCTGCGCTGATCCAAAGCCAGGAGCCTGGTGCTTCCTCCTGGTCTCCCATTCGGGTGCAGGGCCCAAGCACTTGGGCCACAGCAGAGAGCTAGACTGGAAGAGGAGCAACCAGGACAGAATCTGGCACCCCGACTGGGACTAGAACCGGGGTGCCGTCTCCCTCTCTATCACTCTGCTTTTCAATAATAAATCTTTTAAAAGTAGTGGTTAAATAATAATAATAAAAAAAGACCTTCAAATGTGTGTTCTTAGAGTCTTCAAAGTGACAAATTATGGAAAAAATTTTAAAATAACAAGAAATAATGGAATTAAAAGGTGAGAAATAAAATAACAGCAGGTGGGCAAGAAAAAGATCCAATTAGAAATGTTGGAAATAAGAAATATAACTTTTAAGATTTAAAGCAATTCAGCAGACTGGAAAAATCAGCCCATACACAGAAGATTTTATGAGTCGTAAGCTTGTCCTAAGGAAATCACCAGGAGTGAAACACAGGAAGAAATAAGCAGATTGTAGAAATGAAAGAGAATTTAAACTCGTGGAGGGTCAACACGATGATCCTTAAAATATCTGTGCTGGTTGAAATCTGCAAGGCAAAGAGAACATGTTTTATGATTCCATTTATGTAATATTCTAATATGATGGGAAGCAGATCAGTGTGCATGGGATGGTAGCATAGGGTGGGGCAGGAAGGAAAGATTACAAAAGAACATGAAGCGACTTTTGAGAGGTGTGGATACATTCATTTGTTGAATATGGTGACAGCCTCACAGACCAGCAGATACCTAGCAAACTGTGCACTTTGGAATTATGTAGATGATTGTATGTCAGTTCTACCACAATAAAGCCATTCTAGCAGATTTCTTTCCTAAAAAAAAGGAAAGAACTACTAAATGAAATCAATAATATATATATATATATATATATATATATATATACATACAAAGGTGAGTCTTTGAGAAGTCAAATTGACTGCATACAATTCTGGCAAAGGCAATCAAGAAAAAAACAAAGAATAAACAAGGTCAAATATTTGAATTCAAGATTTTAAAAAAATCATAATTATAAGCCAATCATAGGAAAACATAAGTGAAAGAGCCAATTCCAAAAAAGTATAAACTATCAAATTGAGTAGAGATAAAACAGAAAGTAGGAAGAAGCTAGGATACATTTTTTATGGATTGAATTGTGTCCTCCACAAAAGATACATGGAAATCCTAATTTCCAGTATCTGAAAATGAAAATAGGGTCTTTATAGAAATAATCAAGTTGAAATGAGAGTATTAGAATCATCCCTAATTCTATGACTGTTGTGCTTATAAAAAGGAGAAATTTGTACGCCAAGGGCAAACGTGCACAGAGCAAAGACGATGTGAGGAACCAAAAAGAAGTGATGCATTTGCACACCCAGGAACAGCAGAGACTGTGGACAACTATCAAGGCTAGAAGGGCAAAGCAGGAGTCTTCCCTCAGAGCCCTCAGAGTGAGCAGGGCTCTGCTGACACCTGAGTCCAGACTCGTGGCCTTGAAACTCTGAGACAATAGATTTCTGTTGCGCTCAGGCACCGGGTTTGTTGTGCTGTATTTCAGCAGCCCTAAGAATCTAATACACCATGAAATGAAATTAGACCAGTAATCAAAACCCTTTCCCTCAACCATATCAGAGACTGTTTTGGAGGCAAGTTTTTCAAGACCTTTAATTAAGAAATAGATAATTCCTACTTTACACAAACTATTTCAGGAAATAAAAAATGAGGAAAGCAACCCAATTCATTTTACATCTGGGTAGTCTTCATATAAAAACTCATCACAAGGGGCTGGACAAGTTAAGCCACTGTTTATGATACCAGCATCCCATATCAGACTGTTGGTTGAGTTCCAGCTGCCCTACTTCTGATTTATCTCCCTGCAAAGACCCCTGGGAAAGCAGTGGAAGATGGCTCAAACACTTGGGTTGCTGCCATGCAAGTGGAAGATCCAGATGGAGTTCCTGGTTCCTGGCTTTGGCCTGCCCCAAACCTGGCTTCTGTAGCCATGTGGGAAGTGGAAGACGGAAGATCTTTCTGTCTCTGTCTTTGTCTGTCTCTCTGCTTTTCAAATAAATAAATAAATCTTTTTAAAAAACTGGTCACAAGTAGCACACACACAAAATAATTATAACCATCTCATGTATGAACATAGAGCTTTTAAAACTGTAACTATCATGTTTGCAAAACAGTCATCAGTAAAATCTAAAACATCATAATGACAATGAGGATTTAGTTCAGAAGCAGAAAATTAATATAATATCAGGAAATTCTAGGTATGAACCAACCACATTAACAGATCAAAGAGAAAAAATTCTTGAACTTGTTTGATGATCTCTAAAATTATCATGAGAACTTCTTTAAAACCAAAATTATTTAAGGAATTTATAATTGAATTGAATGTACCCATCTTCTTTTATAAATGTTCTTTATAACATGTGTGGAGGTTATATTTCATTAACATAGTTTTTTGAAAAAAATGTTTTCATTTATTTGAAAGGCAGAGAGTGAGAAAGAGATCTTCCATCCACTAGTTCACTCAACAAATACTGGCAACAACCAGAGCTGGACCAGGGAGAAGCCAAGAGCCAGAAACTCCATCAGGAGCTGAGCCTCATGTGCTGCCTCCCATGGTGTGTTAACAGAAAGCTGGATCAGAAGCAGAGCAGCCACTCAAAACAGCACTCCAATATGGGATGCGCCACAGTGTCTTCCCCAATATTTAGTTTTATTATGATGAATACACAAGTTTTAATTTTGCTTTCATCAAAATTGTCTTTCTGAGTCAATATGTTTCATTAACTTAAAGAATTTCATCTATATTAGATTGTTTCTTCAAAAGAAAAGCATTAAGGTGACCACTTAGGAAGTCTGGTATCCACCTGTGGTCCACTCACTGAGAAGTTCATTTTTTTGAGCAAATAGGTTTTTTTTTTTTTCTTTTAATGTAGTCAACCTGGAAACAAAAAGAATTGTTAACTATTTATGTAGCACTTAGAATTTCTTTCAGTCCTTTTCTGAGGGAAAAAAGCAAGAAATTAGAATCTTTTTTGTGATATTTTCCTTCTTCTCCCGCATTACTTTATTTTCTATTACTGAATGAAATACCTGAGACAGGATAACTTTGTCAGGAAGAGACTTACTCAGCCTACAGTTTGGGAGGTTCAAGGGCATGGTGCCAGCATCAATTTGGCTCTGGTGAGGCCCTAATTGTGGATGGAGCCACAGTGATGGAAATAAAAGCAAATGAGAGAGGCACAAGGCTGATGGCCATACAGGAAGCCACATAGCCATTCAAGGCTCAAGTTCAGGCTATTCTACTATCAAGAGAATGATCTCAAGGTCTCATCAGACTGTCTTAATCCCTTCCAAGGGTAGGCGGTCCCTGTGTTCTAAGGACCTCCCATGAAGCACATCCTAAGGTTTCCACCACCTTTTATGTCATCACACTGAGAACCCATCTTTTAACATATGAATCACTGAGGGACAGACCATATTCCAGCCAGAAAGCTTCTGTTGATGACCTCATGAACAATCTTTAAAACCTGACTGCTGAATATGAAAAAGTTATCATTCTGTCAACAAGTGGGGAGTTTAGGGTTATCCTTGCTAATGGCTTTCACATTAATTGTATTTCCCAAAATTATGACATCCAGGTGATCTAAATGAGAATAAAAAAAAGTTTTAAATTCACCCTGAATTTTAATATTTGTGCTTTGTTCATCAAGACCAAGAAAGAAAATCATCTTTGATATTAGCCAATTTTCAGAAATAATTCTTTCCAATTTTCATCTTTAGTCTCAAGATTTGCCGACCTCAAAATTTCTCTTCAACTGCAAAAGCATCATCTCAGGTTCTCAGCTTCTGCCTTCTCTGTGCCTTTCTCCTGTATCTTTTTTCTTTAGCAAAAGGTGAAAACCCAGATCATCTTCAGGAGTTGCATTAGTTTCACAAGATTTCCTTTATTTGCTCTCCCACCATCATGTAGGTCGTGTCTTCTTCGGTATCCCCATACCAGTGTTTCTCTGCCATAGCCTCTTTGGTTTAAATGTCTCTTTAGAAACCAGGTTAATTTTTTTGTTATCCTGGCCATCACTTTAGACTAAGGAACGCCATCATGAACCAACATCAAGTCCCTTCTGTAGCCCACACATGATGCATACTCTCCCTCTGAACCCAGTATACTGAATCGCCCTCACTTTGTTCTTTCAAATAATAGACTCAGTGGAGTAAGAACTCTCTTGTGAGGACCAACAAATGGAACAGAGAGTCCTTCCCCTGCTACAAGTTAATTTTTTGTTATAAAGTCAAAACATAAAATCAGAAATCTTACGTTTGTATTTACGGAATTTTTAAAATACAAAGGTACTAATGTACCCATGAAATCTAAAGAAATTTAAAATGCATGAATATGAAAGAGTCTTCAAAATGTGCATGGGAAATAAATACTAGGAAAAATTGGATGTGAACTTTTTTGCGCCAAAATACATGTTTTAATTCAATTTACATGAACTTTTCAAGTGCCCTCATATATGTATGTAGAAAACATGAAAGTATGTGTTACCAAAGACACCAATTTGCAATCTGAAATGTTCACAAATGGCTGATTGCTTCACATATTTACAATCTGAAAACATAACAAGGAAGTATTGAATAGCACATAGCATGGGGCAGAGGAAACTATCTCTGGGTATCAGCTGCATGACCTGACCATGATTCATGTTGGTTCTTCTTAAATTCTCCTATGGGCCTTCTGGGCCATGTAAAGAGCTCTGTCTGAACAGTGCTGCCTAGGCAGAGAATGAGAAATGTCAATTGCATGCCTCATGTGGTCTGTCTGTTGTGTTATCTGATAAGTTACTTGGAAACTATAAGCATTCCATAATATTAACAAGGGAACGGAACCGACCTGTGATGAGTTCAGTGTAAACTCCACTTGACAATCCACGAAGATGATGTAATCAAAGGCAGCTCATTAATCTCATCCTAAGTCTTCAATTCCAAGTCATAGTAAATCAGAATTAAATGAGGCTCCACTGAACAAAGCTAGAAAATGGCTTTTATTTTGTATAGAACATTTCATTAGTTTGAATTTTTGTGAAGAGCTACAATAAACTCACCTTGTATAAAAATTAATAATTGCATAAGTCCTTGATTGCTATTCCATATATCACTTTTGAGTTTCAAACACAGTAAGGAATTGGAACTCCCTCTAATGAAGGTACAGGCAGCTAGTGAGCAAAGATATTTGAAGATACTGCAGTATTCACCTCTTAAAACTTTAGACCAATGCTGTTCAGTAGAATGTTCTGAAATAAAGGCAATATTCTAATATATATGCTCTGTAATGCAGTAGTCACTAGACACACACAGTCATTAAACTTGAAATGTATCTAGTGTAACTGAGGAAATTATTTTTTTATTTTATTTAATTTTAATGTATCATAATTCTACTTTTAATAGCTACATTGGCTCTTGGCTACCATACAGGACAGAATTACTTGGGATCATACATTGCATGCTAACAAATAAAGTATTTCTGTTATTATTTTCTTATTAATACTAGTAATATAATGGAGAATATAAATTTCATAGTAGCATTTAGAGACAATTTCGCTATTACCATTAGCCTCGCCAGGATATACTCTGAGGTCAGTGGGATAAGTATCATTACTGTCTCTGTTTCATGGGAAGAAACTGATGCTTCAAGACATATGAGATGACTCAAATGACCTGTGATTCAAAGCACTTGTTCTTTCCAGCAAACTACAAAAGAAACCATGAAACAATGTCATGAACTTCATGGAAGTTAAATGGCCTGTGCTGAAATGGACCTTAACAAACTTGTAAGGAAGAGATGAGGATAGAGAAACTTGTAGGGGATAGATGAAAGAGAGAGAGAGAGAGAGAGAGAGAGAGAGAGAGAGAGAGAGAGAGAGAACTGTAAGCTGACACTGGACATCGTTGCAAACCAAGAACTAGGTCCAATTTTGCATAAGGATGTTCTATTGCTGCCAAAGTCAACTCAGTGAGTTTCTGAAATGAATGTCGCCCAACATAATACTTCTTTCAGGGCTCTGAAAGCCATAGGTTTTTGTCCCTTTTTTTCCTGATTTTCCTTTCTCTTGCTTCCTCTGCTTTCCAAAGTTTTTATCCCTCTCTTTCTCATCACCATGTGATCACAAGTCTGAAATTTTCCTGTATTAAAGTGGTAATTCTTATATAACAATCTAATAAAGCATTTGTAACAGTTACAGGTTTTCTTTGTCTTTGGAAAATGCACTAGAATTCATAATAAAAAAACTTTAAAATTAGCATAATGAAATATATTAAATTGGATATGTATGTGGGTAATAGCTTAGAGGAAAATGAATTGCACATCCTTGAGTCTAGTCAGTTTGCAGACATATTAATGAAAACCCTATAAACCTACTTTTATGATAAGCTTATGCAGCAGGCACTCTGCTAGAGAGATGGGACCCATGTCACTGAGAAAGACCCTGAGCAACTTATATTTTATACATTTACATTGGAAAGGCAAACGTTTAAATTGGCCCATCTAAAACTGAAGCCCATGGTTTCATGGATTCTAGATAATTGAAAACAGAGCTTCATTGCACTAAATCCACCTCCTCTGGGCTCTTTGCCATAACATGCTTGAATCTGAAAACACTTGTCTGAAAACAAGGCTCCTGTACAAAGGCAGAAGGAAAAGAGAGGAAGAAAAATGATCATCAATATATTATAGACAACATTCTTGTCATTTGCCAAAATACAGTTTGGTCAAGTTGCTCCTCTGCTAAGAACATTACGGCTATCTAAATAGTAATCGAGGACCTTAATCTACCCAGCCTACCTTTGTGAACAGTAGAGGAAGAAAACCCCCTGAGTGTGTAGATCTGGGTCCAGTATTGCTAATTCCCCTCAGTGAACTTCAGTTTGCAGACCTAGGGAGCCAGCTAAAGGAACTTTCCACTGCATTCCAGAAGTGACATCATCAAACATTGTTTCTGACTTAGATGTCTGATGTGAACCACCACTATAAAGGCTGGTAAATCTAGGGGACAGCAGTACAGCAAGTAACAGGCAGAAAGATTTTGGAAAAGAATATTTAACAGTTGTATGGGCTGAGAGTTATGACACTCTTCCTCACCAGTCATAGGGTCACGATCTGACACTCATGTAGCAAAAGACTGGTTAACAAGAGAAACGTATTACAAATGTATGAATCAAAGTTTTATGTGACATAGGAGCCTTCAGAAATGAAGAACCAAAGGCTCAGGGAAAATTACTTTCATGCTTAGCTGCAATAAAGGACAGACAATCATGCAGAAATGTGATTGGACCAAGGAGTGTGATCTGGTGGTGATAGACTGAGTGGGGAACTCTAACAAGGTCTGGCTGTACAGATTCTTCTTGAGCTCTCCATGTGGCAGCAATTACTCCTGGGCAAGGGGCCTGGACTTCTGACATGAAGGAAAGGAACAGGGAGATTGTGACATTTCTAGATTTGGTGGCTTGCTTTGGGGAAGAGAAGTTCAAGTTTCTGTGACTCACCTTAGGAGGAAGAAGAATCCTGCTACCTGTGACTCACTGTGGAGGTGAAGATGGCAGAAGATCAGAGAGAACTTGCGTCTGAGGCCTTTCCAAAGTGCTCGGAGTGTCAAAGCACCACACCTTGGAGCATCACACTCTGAGCCTTAATGCATGGAATTTACCATTTGATTGGAAATGCAGTAAAACTAAACTATATGGAATATATAAATATTATGCCTGCTGTTTTGGAAGTGAAGATAGAAACTGGCTTAGAAATTGGCCAATTATTTATTTACTTTCAATTAAAAATATTACAGCCTTTAAAATTTTAAATATTCTGCAAAGTTTGACTTGGGTCTTTTTAGGGGAGAGAGAGAGAGAGAGAGAAACACAGTGCAGGTACAGTGGGAATTCTTTGCCAAACCCCTTTCCCTCTCTCCCTCCTCAGATATAATTGTTGTCATGAGCTGGTTAACATTCATTTGATATTTTTTAAAAACTAAACAAGTACATAACCACAACATGAATCAAATTATTGTGGTGTTTTAAACTTGACATCAGTTTCTAAATATCCTGCAACTTTATTTTTACTGCTCCATGTTTATGTTTGATAAATAAATCCATCTTGATAATGTAATTTTAATTCATTTCTTCTAATTGCTGGATAGTGTTTTATTGTATGAGTGGGCCATAACTTTATGATTTATCCTCTCACTGGTAGATGTAGACCATTTTGGTTTTTGTTGCTGCTACAAGTACCACAAGTAAAAACATTCCTGCACATACAGCTTTTTGCACATTGAGATGATTTATCTCCTAGTGCCAAGAATAGCTGGGTTCTAGGGTTTGCACATCTACAGCTTTATCGGGTTTAGATACTGCCAATGCTATCCAAAATAGTTTTCTGACATTGTCTTTACTTGTCCCCTTACAGTCTGTCCTTTACCCTATAAAAACACATCACATTATTGCTTTAGAATCTTTCAGTGCCTCCCCATAGCACTGCAAACAGCCTACAAAGCCTCAACTGATCCCAGCCTACCTCTGTTCTTGTCACCTCTTTGGCCTTTCTCTTTTTTTTCTTCTCTTCCTCCTCCTCCAATACACCAGGCATACCAGCCCATCCCCGTATGCTCTGCCTAACAGACTTCGCCTGGTAAGATCTTTCACCTTCTTCAAGTCTTTGAGGGAAATCTTACCTTAGCAATGAGGCTTCCTCATGACTACCCTACTCATTCAATCACTGTTTTGTTGCTTGAATTATTTTCATTCACAGTACCAAAATCCTTATGATGCATTACCTTATTACTACATTTATTATCTAAATATCTCATCTTCCTTAGAACATAAGTTCCATGAGGGCAGAGATCTTTGCCTGATGTGTTCACTGATGTACCCAAAGCACCTACAAGAGAATTTGATGTATGGTAGACATTTAACTAATATTTAGGAAGATGAATGGTATGCATTTGTGATAACATATTATGCCTTGCGAAATAATTTCAGAAAGAGTATATGATATTTTAATTGGTAATATGTGAGGACTATAATTTGTAAAATGACTAATGTTCTGTATTTTACTCAGAATATGAGCTGCCCTGTGGGCACAGAGTAGGTCTGTCTTTTCACTTCTCCATCCTTAGTGCCAAGAACAATGTCTGGAGCATCCTAATGCTCAATAAGCACTTGTTGAGTAAATGGATGAAAATGAATGAATGAACAGAGATTTACTGAGAAGTTTATTTTCTAATCTGGAAGTTAATTATATTCATAGCTAAGCTGCTTTGAAGATGTATGACTCAAACATGCTCATCAGACAAGCTGTTGGTACAACTCACTTCTAAATTTACCCTCTGGACCATAAATTGCCCTGTGGAAAGGTTTTTCTCTTAACAATTTCGCTGTAAAATCTTACTGGGGAGTAAAAGGGTGGAAATTTGCTCAACTGAGCATTCTCGAGTACAGAGTGTCTCACACTTGCTATGATAAGAATCTCTCAGGGAATCTGTTAAAAGTACAGATCTCTGGACCTACTGGATCTACTCCTTCCATCAGAATCTCTGGGAGACAATCATAAGAATAGATCCCAGGGATTTTTATAATCAGGTGAGTTGGGAAAACACAGCTTTAGTATATAGAATGCAATAATAGAGCAAAGAACATCAGAGTACCAGGAACGGCAACAGGAGGAAACAGTGCCTGTTGTAAGCTGTTTTAAAATAATGTCAGAATCACTGCTAGATGGCAGAACCACTTTCTGTATTTGATTTGGGTCTCAGAGTTTCTTCTCTTGCCTACCTAACATGGTCACCAGGTGCTCAAGGAATCTGGAGGTGACTCATAACACTGTGTGAATTAGTCACTGACAACACATCCGGAAGAAGGCGGGCTGCCTGACAACCTGTCCTCAGCTGTTCCCAAGGCACCTCTTACTCCATCTCATAGACGGATAAAGCAAAGTAAAGGCCTAGGCCACCCAATAAAAGGAGAGAGAAACGGGGCACAAGGAGAAAAGATGGAGCTATTTGGGTTTGTGAGGAAGGATGGCCTGAGATTATTTTCTCATCTTCCCTCCTAGAAGACCATCTTTATGTGGGGATTATCTGGTAAAGGTGCCTATTTGATGTATTCTAGAAGATAGTGACATGTAAAT
This sequence comes from Sylvilagus floridanus, assembly GCA_949820135.1. Lineage (NCBI taxonomy): Eukaryota > Metazoa > Chordata > Mammalia > Lagomorpha > Leporidae > Sylvilagus > Sylvilagus floridanus. The sequence goes on from OX463236.1 coordinate 158,719,810, forward strand.
AGCCTTGTAAGCGATAGCTGTCACCTTCACAATGGACTCTATCTTCCAGGGGAAGAGAACCTGCGTGGTCGTAGCTCACTGAAGTTGCTGGTAAAGTTGGTTAGTGGCTGCAATTTTTGTACTTCCATTTTCAGACATTTACAGTCCAGGTCCTCTTTCCAGAATCTTTCCAGCAGAACACATTTAATTAAAACTTAGAGTAAAGCACAAAAAGGGAATTCGGTGGGAAGAGACCTATAATTTGATCAACTGAAAACTCCATTTTTAAATTTGGCATCCATTTTACACACTCACATGTTTGGGGATCATTTTTAGTTGTTTCATATTTTTTCTCATTTTGGCAACCACGTTGAATTTGGTTGCTGGAATGAGAGGGAAAGCGTACATTAGAGACCCTGTGGGATTTCACAACTCTTTGCTGAAATCAGCACATATTTATTAAGGGGTGGGAATAAAGCTTCCCATCTGTCAGTTTTTACAAAGTGCTGACAGAATATTTTGATTTCCAACTAGAAGAACTTTTTTAAAATTATTTTCTCCATTTACTCTGACCAAAGGGTTGTCTTAGTGTTCAAAGACAGATGGAAAATGATACTTGAGTTTTCTAATTTGGTATTGTGATAGAACCACCCAAAACTCCAGGTTTATACATATTTTCACCAGCTTGCAAAATATGTGTAAGAGCTACCCAGTACTACCTCCTTCCAGCACTGACCTTGACCTTTTGCTGTTCCTCACAGAGCCCTTATGGGAGAGAAATCAGACCCCACTATTAACAGATACTGAATTCTCTGGTAAAGGGAGAGGCATGGGAAGAATCTGTGAAAAGTGTTGCCTGCCCCCTTTCACATGGAAAATGCTCATCTGTACTATTAGACACAAAATATTTGAGAATAATAAAGTAGTCCACAAAGTGATTTCATTTTTTTCCTTTTTAGGGCAACAATAGTTAGCCTTTATTATGTTTCCTCAATTTGACTCTGCTCCCCTGAACTAAGCAGACTAACCTTTTAAAAGAAGGTGTGAATACAGCAAAGAAATCTTGAATATTTGAAGTGATTGATGCCAGTTATCCTAATTTGATCATTAAAATGTATGCGTGTATCTAAATATTACATTGTACCCCATAAATATGTACAATTATTGTGTGTCAATAAAAAATATCCTGATAAAAAATAAATAAAGATGGTGTGGATATTCTATGAAGCCGAAGACACTCTACTACTAACCTGGAAGAAGCAAGCTGACATGAGTTTTAGAGCTTCAAAGAAATGATTTCTGCCAACAACCAGGGGCTCTGGAGGAGTATCCAAAGCCTCCAATGAGACAGCAGTGCTGGCCAATGCTTTAATTGCAACCCCTTGAGACCCTGACCAGAAGGCCCTGCTAAGCCATGCCTAGACTTCTCATCCACAGAACTGTAAGAAATTAAATGGGCGTTGACTTAAGCCACTGAATTAGTGGTAATTTGTGATGCAGCAATAGAAAATGAAAACAGCAGGGGCTGTGTCTCTTACTCACTGTGTGTCCAAGGCCTACCACATCATCTGACACTGAAAAGCACACTGAGTGTTAACCAAAGAGCGAACTGGCTGACCAGAATTAATGGGCAGTTTGGAGGGATTGTGAGTTGCCAGGTGCACATCAAATTTTGAAGAGAAAATTTCATGAGAATTATATATAATGATGCTAGCTGCATGAGCCCAACTGGTCACTTTCTAAGTTACTCCCTAGGGGTTTCCCAGCTAGACGCCTGATGAAAGGATCAGATGCACACAGAGATAAAGGGCCTTTAATAAACCTCCCTCAATTGTTATCTGCTCCTACAGTCTGATGGGCTTTAAATTCTTTCTCCAAGCCTTGTGTTGATACAGATTTTTGAATAGCAATTTACCCCTCCCCATCATTACCACCACCACCACCCACCTGGGAGATCAGCCCTAGCAGATCACCTGTTCTGTCTCATTGGACTGAGCTGCCTGCTGCGCAAGGCCTGGGCCATGAATGCTGGGCGAGTTATCCAAGCAAAGCTCAGCAAAGTTCCAGGATGGGCTCGTGACTCAATGAGAAGCAGTGTTTCTCCCTGAATCAGCCCCAGTCTGGCCACATCTGAAGGAAGGCACGGCCACAGACGCAGCCACTGCCCAGCTGCCTGTAGACACATGGATCCTTCACCGTCTCAGAGGAGAGAACACTGTCTACTGATTCACTTGCACCTGGGGTTTCCTGGCTGGACATCTAGAAAGTGGGCCTCTCTTGCTAGCTCAAGCTTTATTTACCTAAAGTGATCTTTGAAAAATCATCTTACATTTCTCCAGAGTGTCTGGACATGGCTGGAACGTGGTTTATTTTGTCCACATTGCAGCAGACCCTACATTGTAAATTACTGAGACTTTAGGTCGGCATGAGCAGACTGACACAAGCTTCTGCTGAGCAGCAGTGCAGTGCTGTTAGGAAATGGGAGAAATGAAAGGGCCACGGGCACACTGCTGCGCCAGATAAAGCTCTCACTTGCATACGCACCTATCTGGAACTATAAGTCAACACGTCTGAAGGACTAACTGCAGATACAAGTAACAGTTTGAATAGATGGTTTGACATTGATTTGCTTGAGATGATAAGAAATAAATTTGTCTGCTATGTTTAGCAATTTATAAAAAGTTTCCTATGCAATAGGGCATCTATCCTCACAACACACTGTTGGGGGCGGGGTTCATAGCCCAGTTTTGGGTATGAGAGATGAGAACCCCACCATGGTATGGAAAGAGAACTGGGCCAGGTTTGAATGCCAGCTCTACCATGTGTTGGGAAAATTAGCCTTAATGAGCTGCTACCTACTGACCTGTAAAATGCAATTAACTCCTTCCTGAAGATAGTAAGAATATGACAACGAAGCACTTTGGATCTTACCCATAATAAACTGCTCAATTAGTTTTCTTAGAAGGCTCAGAGATGTTTAGGAATTGGTCAGGGGCACTCAACTTTTAAGGGAAGGAGCTGGGACTTGAACCAGGTCTTTGGTTCTGAATTCTTTCACTGGCTTCTAAAATTTGACTTTATAAAGAATATGGTCTAGGGGCCAGCGCCGTGGTACAGTGGGTTAAAGCCCTGGCCTGAAATGCCGGCATCCCATATGGGCACCAGTTCTAGTCCTGGCTGCTCCTCTTCTAATCCAGCTCTTTGCTATGGCCTAGGAAAGCAGTAGAAGATGGCCCAAGTCTTTGGGCCCTTACACCCACATGGGAGACCTGAAAGAAGCTCCTGGCTCCTGGCTTCAGATCGGTGCAGCTCTGGCCATTGCTACCAACTGGAGAGTGAACCAGTGCAAGAAGTCCTCTCTCTGTAACTCCCTTTCAAATAAATAAAAAAAGTAAATATTTTTTAAAAAAGAATATGGTCTAGCCATATTCCCACTGGACTGAAGACTCTAAAGAAGCCTTTGGTTTACTATTTCTTTTTCACTGGCTTCCATTTTGCCAGTCCCTTCCCTACCACAGCTGATCTGAAATCCCTTTTTACCAGAGATCCCCTTCCAGATGTTCAGGGTATATTGTTAAATGAAAAAAGCAGCTTCAGAAAGCTCATTTAATAGAAATGATACCATTACTATTAATTACACACAGAAAAAAGACATGGGATATATCTGACCATATTAATAGTAGTTTTGTTTGAGTGGTAGGATTAAAAGCAACTTTTATCCTATTTTTATCTTTGAGTTTCCAAGCTATGTATGATAAACATCAATAATATAAACTGCTTTAGAAATAAGAAAAAAAAATCTCCAGTCTTTCTAAATGCTTCTAAATCCTGCTTTAAACAAAGCAAGTTGTTTTGTCTCTGGGTTGGTATAAGTTATCAACTGATGTGTATTCTTGGATCCTGGGCTATGGCTTAGTGTGTAAAGCCCCCACCTGCTTTGCTGGCATCTCATTTGGGCGCCAGTTTAGGTCCCGGCTGCTCCACTTCTGATTCAGCTCTCTGCTATGGCCTGGGAAAGTAGTAGAAGATGGCCCAAGTGCTTGGGCCCCTGCACCCACAGGGGAGACCCAGAAGAAGCTCCTGGCTCCTGGCTTCGGATCATTGGCCCAGCTCCGGTCGTTGCAGCTATTTGGGGAGTGAACCAGTGGGTGGAAGACTTCTCTCTCTGCCTCTACCTCTCTGTAACTTTCCCTTTCAAATAAATAAATAAATAAATCCTTTTAAAAAAATTCTGTGTTTTCTCCCCCTCATAAAACCTGCTTCAGTTTCATTCATCCACATTAATGCATTGGCTATAAGAAACTAAAGCTTTTTAAAGATCTCAAGTTACGGAAATAGTTGCCAGTCCTTCCACTAAAATTGCTGACTCCTTCTCAGAGTTGAAGCACTAATTCTGACGCTCTCCTCTGAATGCAAGAAGCCACAACATGTAGGGTACCATTCCTAACTAAGCTCCTCAGTATGTGCCAGCTGTCTTTCACAAATGTTCCACTAAAATTATCCATCAGGATCCTTTCTCCGACTAGACTGAAAACTCCTTGAAGGAAGGAAAAGATATTTCCATCTTCTATAAATTTATTTCTGAGCATTTAAATGTGTTTATGAACTGTGAGTAAATTATGCTTTGGCAAATTAACAGATTAAAGTGTTTAATTTTCACATGCCTAGACTTGTAAAATTTAACCACTATTAACTTTTATAAATGTTTTAACATTTTTGCCTTTTCAAATCTTGGGGTAGTATTTCTCACTGAGAACTTTTTTAAGCTAAATTTAACATTTATAGCTTCAACTGGGAAGTCAGACAACCAGACAGTCAAATCCATTAGAAAGAAGAATTTCCCAGTTTTTTTCCCCTGTGTCACGTTTATTCCCCTAAAAAGCAGTTGAAAGATGTTTCTCTCTAAGATTTTAAAAGATCATCTATGCTGCATGTGGAAACTTCACATTCTGAAAGGCATCTATGTTAAAGAAGGAAAAGTGGAAGTTTAACACGCCTAGTTAATCCTGCATCTATTGCCTTCGCTGCTTCTGGTGATGCCTTCACTGTGGATCAACGCAGAAGGAAGAGTAAGGCTGCTGAGACATGAGGAGGGGAAAACCAGATGCCCTAAGTGTCTGCAGATTTCAGTCAGCAATGGCCTCTTACTAGACTTAGCATTCTGTCACGCTTTTTGGGAAGTCTCCAAACTGCGCTCCTATCTCAGAGATCCAGTGGGCTATCCACCTACCTGCATTAAAAACACACTCAAAATCTTGTACTAGGGTCCTATGTGAGCCAAGTGGGAGGAGGGATTGGTCTGCTTGAAGGAAAGTAGAGTAGGCAAGATTTAAGGTAACCAAGTCTCAACCACTTATAGATCTCTGCTATGGCCTTGTCAAATGCAATTTTCAACATTAATATAAATCTCTCTGATTTAAAAAACAAATAAGGGCTCAACTGGCTTTTTAAATTAGGAGCATGGAAACACACAAAGACATAATTGTCTTTGCAATCTTAGCGCTGTTTATCAAATGTGTGTTATTCCATCACCCAGCAAGACTCTGAAACAATGCACAGAACAAATAATCTTGGATGGAAGCTGGGAGGATAGACTGCTGCCTGAGATGAAAGTGTTAGGCTCCAGAGGAGGCAGCAAACTACGAGGCGATCTCATCAGCAGAGACAGCAAGAAAGCCTGGAAAATATGGAGCCAAGCATATGGAAAACATTCCTGCTCAAGGGGACAGGAATGGAGCCACCAAAGACAAATCGTACCTGACCATCAGTTTTGTCTGGGTCAGCACCAGAGACAGGCCACTAAAAAGAGACAGTTGTGGAATGAAAGAGGAGTTGGGGTTCTTGAAAGGGATTCTAAACCTGTGGAAAAAGTAAACTCTCCTACTCTGATCCAATTTAATCCATTCTGGGGGTGGGGGGACTGTTCGTGTGTGGGGGTGTGGGTGTGGCATGTCAAATGTCTATGTGACCACAGTTAGAAGCCATCCCTCTATTTCCTCACCATGGATTCCATGTGATTATCATTTTCCCCTGGGATAGGAGGATCCTCTGCTTCCTATATTTGCATTCTTAACTTTCTTCTGTATCTCTAAATTCTATGGCAACGTTTGCCATAGCATAGTCATCGGTAGATGGTCTCATGGACTGATGACCTAACCATAGTTCCAGCAAAGTCCCCTTAAGCTTAGTATGATAATCTAGATAATCTAGATCTTTCAGATTATATCAGAGAGTCATCTCTGCTTTACAGAGAACACTGATTTTATACAGAATCTTAATGATGTCATTTTTAAAAAATGAGCTACTAGAGCAAACATGTTGGGAAACCATTGTAAAAACAGTAGATCTGAAAGCTCCATTTTGCTCCCTTCTACTCAAGTGTCGGACTCCTGAAGGCATTAAGATTTGCCATCATCAATTAGCTGTGTAAACTTTGCTGACAAAATCCTCTTTAGAACAGCTTCTTTCACCAGCACCTTGCTTCAGAGACTCACAAAATGACTCATCTAAGTGAGTCTGGGTCCTCCGGCCCGAAGGGAAAAGCTAAGTGAGTGACTAATATTTCACACTTGAGAGAGAACAGGAAATTACCTTCATGTTTATTATTGGAAGGAGACACTGAAGAATTGTGACAAACTACAGGAAATACTTAAGTCCCAGGAAATCTCTCCTACCCATGTTACCCAAGTGTTGCTATTAAGTTTGGAAGTGCCTCAGTTTCTAATTGGGGGGCTGATGATGCTATACAAAATTAACTGATGTAAGTCATTTTCATTTCAAGATTGAAATCACTACAGTCACAAGATACTGAGTAAAAGAAATCTGGCCTAGATTTCATGTTGACTTACATTTTATTTTGTATGGCTGGTCAGATAGTCAATTAACATGATTTGTTTTTTGAGTTGAACATGTAAGTCTGCCGTTGGAAACCAAGATGACAATGAAACTCCAATTTTTGTGAATTTCACTGAATTTTTTTGTGAAAAAGATTGGATGCTTTCCCTGAGGTTTATAATTCATGACACAAATAGTATTCTAGACTTTGCTGCCTTCTATAAAATTCTCATGGTAAACACTGTCTGTAGCACAGTGTTTCCAACACTCCTAACCAACACAAACAAGTAAACGAAACTTTTCAGGGTATGGATTTCCCTTAACTCCAGATTCTAACCAGATGATCTAGACAAAGTAGAAAGTAAAATATTATGTAGTTAAGTTTTACAGATTTTACAAGAAGATTGATCTTGCCAATTTCTTTTGTTCATTGGATTGTGCTTGTCTTTTCATCAAAGGACATTCATTTCCTTCTTCTGCCTATTCGGTCTTTCCCCAGGAAACCCTTTAATGCATATTAAATAGTCTATTGACTAATGCCAACCAACCAACCCTTCATTATCTTTGCTGTCAGGGGACAGAAAACATGGTTACAGAAAATCTGCTAATCATCCCAAATTATGCTTTTGCTGAGATTTCTGGCATTTTTTCCCACCAGTTATGAAAACTTCTGAAAATGTTTTTTAATCTTTCCTCTCTTCTTTGTCTTTCAGATCTGCTGTATATAAGCAATGAAATGGGAAAGTTGTAATCTTTTATATTTGACCAGCAAATAAACAATGGCAGACATCATCACATTTGCATTATGTCATTAACATAATTCTGTTAAACAATAACTAATGGTTAATGTTGCTTCAGGAGGGTGCTTTTAAGCTAAATAATTTTCTCACTTCAGAGCAAGAATTCTCTCTAGTGCTGCTTTCAGTTGTAAACAGGTTTTGATCTTTCAGTGTATAGGCAAATATAGTGGTGAGAAAGTGATCACTAGTGTCTCTGTAGACTGAGTAAGGAGTCAAGGTGGTCTTTTCTGCCTGTTCATAATTTAGAATAAAAGTGCAACCAATTTAGCAAAAACGAGATGGGTTTTTGTTTTGCTCCTTGTTTTTAGATTCCAGATAAGCTGAATTATTTAAAATTTCCATCCAGGAATTTAGTCCTGAGTGAAAGCAAAGTCAAGAGTGGGCTCCCAGCAGAAACTTGAGTAAATAATTATCTCTCACATATTCTACTTTCCTTCTTTCTTCTCCCTTAACCTTTTCCATTCTTCCAAAATAGCAGTCACCAAAGTGGGCCCATTGTGAGCTAACAGCTAACCCCTAAACAGTCTTCAAAGCTGACCTTTCCTTCATCCCATTCTACTGGAATTCTGTTAACTAAGTAATGCAATCTGACTCACTACTCTTTCCTAGGGTCATTTGGCTTAATCAATTACTTTTCATACAGGATGTATTTACATTCCAACAGAAATGCTCATTACCTTCACCCAACAGTTTGCATGCCGTATTTCTGAAGAGAAAGGAAAGTATCCTGAAGTGTAAATAGGGAGCCTCTAACACATTAGCAGACTGATAATGGAAATATGCCGAGGCTAGGAGAGTCTTGACAAAACTGACAAAAATGTCAAACTAGCCATTTTCCTTTTACTTAAATAAGGTGTCAAAAGTCACTCAGTGAATGGGGACACATAATTGGATGTAATTCAAGACATTTCCCATTTTCACTCTTATCAAGGCTTCCTCCTCCTTAATCTTTTAATTTCTCTTTGCCTAAAGTCACTTCTATTGTCTCTTTCTCACTTTATTAACATAAGTTTCCAGAAGAAAATGAAACACTGGGAACTGAGCTTTCTTTGATGAGTCGTAGAGAAGATAACCCACTGTTCCTATTGATTTAAAAGACACTGTAATTTCCAAGATTACTGTATATTTCAACTTAAGTAGTCATGCAAAGGGAGGCAAAATAAGTAATTGAGGAAGATTATAAAAGAGGAGAGCATCTCGAAGACTTCAAAAACCTAATTTTAAAAATTCTCTCATTTAATAACATAGTTCCGAAGGGCAGTCTGACCTACTAGCAGCGGAAAGAAATGCTTATCCCACAAGACTTAAATGATAAGCAGACAAAAGCTTCTGTGAACGTGTGAAGTCATGATGGTGATATGTCTCAGTTTGCACGTAGTCCGATTGCCAGGGATTCCAGATTTGCTGGCTCCTTAGGGAGCCGTCCTTCTAATCAACCTCAATGGCCTAGGGAGATTTGGTCCAGCTTTCATAGGTGATTGTACCGTTGAGTGCCGGAAGGGAAACAGAAAGGCATTTAGTGCTGCAGCAGCGGCCGACATTCACACACAAGTGACATTATTGTAGAAGCCAGTTTTAGAAATTACAGGTGAAACTGAGAAATCCTACACTGCACAGGAAATCACTGCCAATTTCAGTGACCAGTTACTGAGAAACACATTAAAAGAGAGTGTTGCAAAAGTGCTGTTCTCTCTGATAGCATTCTTGTCATAGACCTAATGGTGATGTCAGCTTATTTTATATTTTCCTTTAAAATCACATCTGGTAACTTAATCTCTGGGAATACGCAAACCCCTCTCTGATAAGTGACTTTGCAAGTTGCAGCTTTAAAAGGACATGGAAACCAAGGAAACACTCTTGTTTGCATGCCCTTAAAGTGTTTTTCCCTTAGCGTTTTCTCCTCACGCAGTTGCTTCAAAGCACCAGATGCAGAGTGGTGTAAAGGAAGACCTGTTGATGTTGAAGAACTCAAAGAGATATGTGCTCCAGGCTATGAAAACTATCTTCCTTATGGTCACACCCCAGGGAATGAAAATGTGTTCAGCACTGCTTTGGGGACTGTATGGCCACTTGATGAGACAACTGATAGATGTCCAGTGTACACTCACAGTGGGACAGCTCAATCTACTGCCTCCTATGCTCTCTGCTTGGCATACAAATTGTCCTTATAGGAGGAAAACCAGCTGTTTTTACACACAATTGGAATCCCAGGGAGGATTTGACTTTGGAAGATAATGCTTAAGATGAGTCAACCATCCTGCTGAGGACACCAGGATTTCCCGGAGGGCTCCTTTTATTTAACGATAATAAAATCTGGTCTCTGTACAATTTTCCCTTTACAGTCAGCTTATGGGCTTATGGCATAGCTGTTTTAGCACTGGCAATACACACACAAAAATAGTTTTTGGGGAAAACTACTAAAGAATGTGTTTTTTTCCTAGATTCCTCTCTAAGCAGTGGCAGTTGCTAACATAAGCAGATGACACTTTAGATTAATGCCTTAACAGGGTCAACAAAATCTGAAAGAGAATTTTTCAGAAAATGAAGAAGGGCCTACAACAAACTACTTATTGTTCCAGAACCTCGTATTAGTCAGTTACAAAGGAATAATAGGGTTCAGCCAGGAAGATCCAGGAGTGAAAAATTAGAAAGAATTTTCTCCCTACAATTTTCTACCAGCTGTTTAACATAAGGCATGAAATGAAAAAACTTCCTTTTCTGGGGTAGAACTGCATACGAGGTAAAGGCAGAGGTATAGATTAGTATATCACTGAGACTTCCTGACCTTGTATGTCTCTCTTGCTTCATCTGCTGCTCTTGCTTCTAAGGGTTGCAGAGAGGGTAGCAAGGCAAGGAACACTCAGACAGGAGAGAAAATAGTTGTCCAAGCTGTGCACAGACACTGGAGTGCCATGCCAGCTGCAGTGCCTGAGAGGAGACCTGAATGAGAAGACACAGGAAGAGCTTAAAAACCATCCTTCTGAAGGAATGAGCCTCAGCATGGTTCTATTCTCTCAAGCCAGGGAAAAGTCTCTCTCTCTCTCTCTCTCTCTCTCTCTCTCTCTCTCTTTCACACACACACAAAGGGGGAGAGAGAGAGAGAGTGAAAGGGAGAGAGAAAGAAGAAAACATGGGTGGTTGATTTGACACAAAAGGGAGTCTCCACACGTGGATTTCCCACCTGTGTTAGCTTTTTGTTACTACAACTAAAATACCTGAGAGAAACTTCTTAGTAGGGAAGAAGGGCATGCATTTAACTACGGTTTTGAATATTCATAGTCCAAGGTCAAATGGCCTGATGAGAGCAGAAGGCATGTGGAGGGAAGCTCACAGGGTGGCCTAGGAAACATATACAGACGGGGAGCACACTCTTCTTCTATGCGATCTTTTCTTTAAAAATGCCATCAGAACATGGGTTCCACCCTAGTGAAAGGATCCAATCCAATCGTTTCCAACTCCCCTATTTTAGGTACCATAGTTGGATTAAGATTCACCCTTAGTCTACTAATTATTACATTAATCTATTAACCATTAACCTAACACTTTGGGTACAAAGTCCCCAGTACATGGGCCTGTGGGAACACACTATTACCCTAACCATAATACCAACTGAATATAGTCAGAATCTGATGGTCCCTAACTGATCTTTATAGAATGATGCTTCACTTCCAAGCCTTGGTCATTGTCATCAAAATGCAGATTTCTCACTGCCCTGTCAACAATTGAGTATTTTACTCAAATCTCCATCTCTCATTTCTGACCATCTACCCTACTTAGGAATTCTGAAGACAGGAAATATAGATCCCTAGAAGGGCCAACTATTTCTCCAGGTCTGGGTGTTGCTCTTTTGTGTTGATTTATGCATTGGCTATGATCTGGAATGAATGGAGAATATCCCAATAACATGTTTCATGGAGCTGACGGGATACTCTATTGTTTACTCTTTCTGTTCTTAGATAAAAGACTACTCTGCTTTAGTCACAAAACCTATCAAAGTCATCTTCCCCAAACCTTACTCTCTTGATCCTTCCCTGTCTCCTATTGCAAGAGGAGCTATCTTATTTCTGACATCTAGGTTGGTAACTGGGTTGCATGTAAATAGCTTGAGAGAGAGTCTATGCTTCAAGACCTTAAAAATCCCTCTGTTTTATTTATTTATTTTTATTTATTTATTTGAAAGTCAGAATTACACACAGAGAGAAAGAGAGGCAGAGAGAGAGAAATCTTCCATCCGATGGTTCACTCCCCAATTGGTTGCAACAGCTGGAGCTATACCGATCTGAAGCCAGGAACCAAGACCTTCTTTGAGGTTTCCCACATGGGAGCAGGGGCCCAAGGACTTGGGCCATCTTCTACTGCTTTCCCAGGCCATAGCAGATAGCTGGATTGCAAGAGGAGCAGCCGGGACTAGAACCGGCACCCATATGGGATGCTGGCACTCAGGCCAGGGCATTAATCCACTGTGCCACAGCACTGGCCCCAATCCCTCTGTTTTAGTTTTTTCACTTTTAGACCTTCTATGCTTGCATATCACAGCAAACCATGATGAGAAAACCAAATGGAAAATGCTTTCCAGAGCAAAATAAATGGAGCTATTACAATAAGATAAATGAGGCCACACTCAATGGCGAAATTTGGCTTTACAGACACTGTTATCTCCACCTTAACACTACCTATCAACACTGAAGCTCAAATCCTGTATTTAATTATTGTCTAAACATGGCTACATCCAAGCACCATGGGTCAACATTTATTCTGTCTGTTGGTCCTGTGAAGGGATTACAAATCACTCCAAGATTTCTACAGGGACTTGGGATTGATTAGTGACTGCATTTTCAATTTTACTGTGAGCTAACTTCTGCAAACAGTAAAACTTTTGTTTCTAGAAAATAGGCACTTTTGAAAGTGCTGGAAACATAAGGGGGGATTTTGAAGACTTGCCTCCCTGAGGACTCACATCATCTGAACAAGTAATCAGTCTCTGCTACAATCGTCTGCTCAGTCATCATTTCTGAGAGTTTGGTGACAAGGGAGATATTACCAGATGAATACAGCAATATTCCACTACCCACCTTTTTGAATTATTAGCATTGAGGATGAACTGCTCACAGTAGGCGTTGTCTAGGCTCTACTCTAAATTGCTGAAATCACAGAAGAGGCTAATAGTCCTGACCCTAACCTCTGCCAATAACCTGCCACTTTGGTCAGATCACTTAAGAGATTTTACTTATTCATTAATAAGAGGCAGAAAAAATACTCCCCATTTTCTTACTCTATAAAAACAATCTATTTATGCAACTGCCTAAAATAATCCATTCACAAAGATGATCCTTTGCTCATCTGTCCATAGCTTCTGTCACCATTTAAAGATCTCAGACACTGTCAGGACACATTTTCCCCTTTCTATTGACTTTTCAATGCCCAACACAACGCAGTCATTCCTTGTAGTTTGAGAGTTGCCTAGTCTTTTCCCTTCCCTCTTTGTCAATTGACATCAACTCTGTCCTCTTCTTCTACTTGCTAAGTTCTACCTCCTCTTTACTAATCCTTCAACCATTCAAATGAGATTACTGAATTAGTCACCTAACTGAGAGCCTTTCATACTGTCATACACCAAAGAATGATGGGAATGCTTGTTCAAGATGATCCTGGGCCCTACCCTTCTGAGTTTCTGATCCACAGGCATAGGTAGGGGCCTGAGAACTTGCATTTCTGACAAGCTTCCAAGCTATGCTGATGCTGCTATTCATTGTGAATAGCACTGACCCAAATCAAGGATCCGCAACTATTCACGAAACTACTGGGGAAGTAGAAGGTGGAGAGAAGGCGTAATTTTTTTTTTTTTATTTTTGACAGGCAGAGTGGACAGTGAGAGAGAGAGACAGAGAGAAAGGTCTTCCTTTTGCCGTTGGTTCACCCTCCAATGGCCGCCGCGGTCGGCGCGCTGCGGCCGGCGCACCGCGCTCCTCCGATGGCAGGAGCCAGGAGCCAGGTGCTTTTCCTGGTCTCCCCATGGGGTGCAGGGCCCAAGCACCTGGGCCATCCTCCACTGCACTCCTGGGCCACAGCAGAGGGCTGGCCTGGAAGAGGGGCAACCGGGACAGAATCCGGCGCCCCGACCGGGACTAGAACCCGGTGTGCCGGCGCCGCAAGGCGGAGGATTAGCCTGTTGAGCCACGGCGCCGGCCGAGAAGGCGTAATTATAAGCAAGTAGTAAATATTCAGAGCCAGGAGGTGAATAGTAGGGAAAAAAGAGGAAGTACGTTGTTCAGCTCACAGTGATGGTGATGTTCTGTGACTTTCCTATATGAGAATACCCTTAGCATACATGTCTAAGTGTGTAATTTGGGAACTACATAGCAATCTCAATCGTTATTCTGTCTTTTTTTTTTTTCTATTTGTTATTCTGTCTTTGTACTACATAGTACTGACTCCAAAATGTCCAGGAATGTCACAACTGAGTAATTTTTCCAAGCACTAGCTCCCTGAAAATGAAATGGCCCAGAGAAGCAAAAAGAGATTCAGGAATAACAGATTGTTCTTTCAAGATGTGATTGAGGCCAGCTCTGCAGCTCAATAGGCTAATCTTCTGCCTGCGGTGCCGGCACACCGGGTTCTAGTCCCGGTTGGGGTGCTGGATTCTGTCCCGGTTGCCCCTCTTCCAGTCCAGCTCTCTGCTGTGGCTCAGGAGCGCAGTGAGGATGGCCCAAGTCCTTGGGCCCTGCACCCGCATGGGAGACCAGGATAAGCACCCGGCTCCTGGCTTTGGATCAGCGCAGTGTGCCGGCTGCAGCGGCCATTGGAGGGTGAACCAATGGTAAAAGAAGACCTTTCTTTCTCTCTCTCTCTCTCTCACTGTTCACTCTGCCTGTCAAAAAAATAAAAATAAAAATAAAAATAAAATAAAAAAATTTAAAAAAAAATGTGATTGAATTCATGATTCAGAAATAGACTTAAACAAAGGCTTTGAGTGACTGTCATACAAACACCCCAGAAGGTGAAAGACACACATGGAAAAATGTTAAGTTTACAACAGAAAAGCAGAAACTTTAAAAAAGAAACAAGTGAAAATTTTAGCACTAAATCAAAACCTTACTGGACAGGCATAATAACATTAAGAATATAATGGGGGTAGTCAGTGAAGTAACAGATAGATCTATATACATGATCCAATCTACTCAAATTATTCAAGAACACAGAGCATGAAAGCTTAAAATATAAACCAAGCCTAAGGAATAATTAGAAAATTATCTAACATTCATGTCACTAGGGTATTAATCAGAAAAGAGGAAGGTATTGGAACTTAAAAAATATTCAATAAATAATGGCTAAAAACCTTCCACATATAGTGAAAGACATACATTCATACATTCAGGAAGCCCAGCAAACCCCAAACAAGGTAAATTCACAGAAAACTAGCACAGACACATCAAATTCAAACTTTTGAAAGCTAAAGATAAAGGAAAAAACGTGAAGGTAGCCAGAGGGGGAAAACTGGGGGACAAACTGGAAAAGGCAGCTGATCTCTCAAAGATCCCCAGCAGGGGAGAGGAGTGCAGATGCATCTCTGGAGTTCTGATAGAGAAGAAGTGTCAATGCTGAAAATATCCTCCAGAATGAAGGCAGAACAGAGCTTTCTCACATGAAGGACTATTCAGATATTTTGTAGCTGAAAGATGCTAAAGGAAGTATTTCGGGCTAGAAAGAAGTGATAACAAAGGGAAGTTCCCACTTCAGGAATAGCACACAAGCGGCAGAAATGCTAAAAATCTTGGGAAATATAATCGGCTATTTTTTCTGCTCTAAGTTTCTGAAATGTGTGACTATTAAAAACAAAGGTTATAACATTACTTGGAGTTGCCAATGTATCATAGAAGTAATACAAATAAAAATCATAAGAGAGTCAAGAGTTTAAAGGATACCATGGGCTTTCAAGTCTTCTACACTTTACTTAAAGGGGTAAAATATTAATTCTAAGCAGATCTTGGAAAGTTAGGTATGTATGTTGTAATTTTTTGAACAGCCACTAAAATGTAATACAAAGTGATATAGTCAAAAGCCAATTAGCAGGGGTGAGCATTGATTCTAGTTAAGAGGCCACTCAAGATGCTTGCACCTCATGTCAGAGTCCAGGGGTTTGAATTCCAGCTCTGTTTCTGATCTGGCTTCCTGTGATGTACACCTTGGGAGGCAGCAGATTATAGCTAAAGTAATTGGATGCCTACCACCTACATGGGAGACCAGGATGGAGTTCCTGGCTTCTGGCTTCTGGCTAGCACAGCCCCAGCTGCTGTGGGTATTTGGGGAGATCTCTCTATCTCTCCTTTCAAATAAATGAATAAGTAAAAATTAAGAGATACAGATTCTCTTACTGAATCAAAAGCAAAAACAAAAAAGATGAAACTATATGCTATCTATCAGAAAACAATTTTAACAATATTGACCCAAGTAAGTTAAAAGTATAAGTATGGAAAAGGATACTTAATATGAATGCTAATCAAAATAAAGCTAGCTATATTAACATCAAAATAGACTATAGAATAAGGGATAGTTCTGGGGCTGGCACTGAAGCATAGTAGGTTAAGCCACTGCCTGCAGTGCTGGCATCCCATATGGGCACCAGTTCAAGTCCCATTCTTTTTTTTTTTTTTTACAAGATTTATTTATTTATTTGAAAGTCAGGGTTACACAGAGAGAAAAGGAGAAGCAGAGAGAGGTCTTCCATCTGCTGCTTCACTCCCCAAAAGGCTGCAATAGCTGGAGCTGCTCCCATCCAAAGCCAGGAGCCAGGAATTTCTTCTGGGTCTCTCGTGAGGGTGCAGGTGTCCAAGGACTTGGACCATCTTCTACTGCTTTCCCAGGCCATAGCAGAGAGCTTGATTGGAAACGGAGCAGTGGGGTCTCTAACCAGAGCCCATATGGGATGCTGGCACTGCAGGCGTCAGTTTAACCCACTATGCCACAGAGCCGGCCCCAACAGTTGCTCCACTTCTGATCCAGCTCCCTGCTAATGCATCTGGAAAGTAGATGTCAAATGGCCCAAGAGCTTGGGCTCCTGCACCCATATGAGAGACTCAGACGAAGCTCCTGGCTCCTAATTTTGGCCTGGCCCAGCTCTAGGCATTGAGGTCATTTGGGGTGTGAACCAGAGGAAGGAATATCTGTCTTCTCTCTTCTCTCTCTTTCTCTCTCTCTCTATTTCTCTCTTTCTCTCTCTCCATCTCTCCAACTGCCTTTCAAATAAATAAAATAATAATAAAAATAATAAGGGATATTTTCTTGGATAAATAGGAACTTGAAATCATGATGAAGTGATCAGTTCATCAACAAGGCATAACAATCCTACATGTGTAAATGACCTAAAGAGCTTCAAAATACGTAAAACAAAAATTGACAGAGCCACAAACAGAAATAGACATACTCACAATTATTCTTGGAGATTTCAACATTTGTCACTCAGCAACTGACACAACAAATGTACAGAAAATCAATGATTATAGAAGTATAGGATACCCATTGCTATCTACCAACTTAACCTAAATCACATTTACCAAGCACTGAAACCAACAAATTATTTATATCTGCATGATTCATTAATATAAATCATATCCTGGGTATTAATAAAAAGCCTAAGTATTTAAAATAATTTAAAAATATGTTCTCTGACCACAGTTAAAGAAAGCTAAAAATAAAAAAAGTTTTCCTGTATGACTTCCAAATATTTGGAAGATTAAATCCTTGAGTTAAAATGGAATCCTCAGTGGAAATTAGTAAATATTTTGAAGCAAATGAAATGACGAAGTGTGAAACTAACATTTTTTTTTATTTGACAGGTAGAGTTAGACATTGAGAGAGAGAGAGACAGAGAGAAAGGTCTTCCTTCCATTGGTTCACCCCTCAAATGGCTGCTACGGCCGGCGCGCTACACCAATCCGAAGTCAGAAGTCAGGTGCTTCCTCCTGGTCTCCCATACCGGTGCAGGGCCCAAGCACTTGGGCCATCCTCCTCTGCCTTCCCAGGCCACAGCAGAGAGCTGGACTGGAAGAGGAGCAATCAGGACTAGAACCTGGTGCCCATATGGGATGCTGGCACCGCAGGTAGAGGATTAACCAAGTGAGCCACTGCGCCGGCCCCTAATGATATCTTTTAAAATAAATTTCAACATAATTAAGTATATATTTTTTAAAGTTGACTGTTATCTTTTTTTAAGATTTATTTATTCATTTGAAAGTCAGAGTTACACAGAGAGAGAAGGAGAGGCAGAGAGAGAGGTCTTCCACCCGCCGGTTCTCTCCCCATTTGACCGCGATGGCCAGAGTTGCGCTGATATGAAGCCAGGAGCCAGGAATCTGGAGCTTCTTCCAGGTCTCCCACATAGGCACAGGGGACCAAGGACTTGGGCCACCTTCCACTGCTTTCCCAGGCCATAACAGAACTGGATTGGAAATGGAGCAGCCAGGACTTGAACGGGTGCCCATGTGGGATGCTGGAACTGCAGGTGGTGACTTCATCTGCTACGCCACAGCCCTGGCCCCAGTTAAGTATATTTTAAGGAGGTCAAACAATTCTGTGGTAAAATAGTGCTCAAGCAAAGTAAAGATCACATCTGAATTCAGTCTAAGCAAATGTTAGTCATTCCAACAGGAACAAATCATAAAGAAAGCATAATGAGTATATCAAATTGTTTAAACGCATTCTACATTCATGGTTTACTCTCAGAAATACTGTTCATGGTTTTCTTACCAATTCTTAGAGTCTACATATTTCTTTTTAATTCTTTCTTTTTATGTTTCCCAAGTTCATAATTCACATAAAGTCTCCATTGAAGCAGACAGAAAAGTGAAACAAATTTTTCAGAGCTCTATGGGGACTCAAGTAGGTTTTTACACTAAAACCTTGAATACTCAAAGAGCATGAGAGTGCTAGAAACTGAACGCAAGAGTAGGGGAGCAGACTGATCCTAAAGGCATTGAGGGACAGCAAACCTTGCAGAATTGATGCAGAGGATGTCTAGCTTTGGAACCTAGGTCAAACACCAAGCCAGGAAGAGGCCCAATGGCACTGGACATGGCTAGGACCGCCAGAAGAAAACAGGAAAAAAAAACCCGTCACTTGGAAAAGATGTGCAAGGTTGTGGTTTCCTGATAAGATGACATGGGCAGTACCATAGGGCTTGCTTCATTATATTATTGTGAAATTTGGACTTAAATATAGGGAGGCAAACCCACAGTTAAAGTGTTTTTTAAGTGGCTTAATAATTGCTTTGAAAACAGAAGAGAACACCCTTTTGGTCAGCATGACTGGAACTTTGGTCATCCAATAACCAAGAAACCCAACCAGTCCAGTGTGGATGAGAAGTTGCCCAGGTCGGGGAAGCTCTGGGTACATTGCCCCAAGAAAGACGCTTTTCTTCCTTACTTATGAAACTTGAAGAATGTGTAACTCGATAGAATGCGTCTCAGAGAATCTAAAGGGAACTTGCCCCCAGCGAAGGATTTATAAAGATTATAGGAGATAACACAAAATCTTTTGGTCTCTTTCTTTAAAAAAATCAAAGGTATTAGTTCTTTTTTACTACTTCCTCTTTTAGTTTCTTCATTTAAGAATCAGCTGCCAAAAAAAAAAAAAACAAAACAACAAAAACAAATCCCACCTGGGCATCCAGCCAATTGGAAGTGATTTTTCTTCTCAATTTTCATCTTGTCATTTTCTTGATAACCTGATTTCATAGCAATGTATGTTGCAGAGACAAGGTCTATTGGCTATAAATCAATATCTCTCAGAGCAGGGATGGTTAACCAAGGAAGAAGAGAATGGGAAGTGGAAGAGGAGGGAGACCACAAACCATCTTGTCTTTTCAAAATGTAGCTGGTGAATTTCCAATGTTTTCCTTGTGTCATTTGTACATTTAGTTCAGATATGAGCTGATCCTATACTTGTCCTGTGGGCCGTTCCATGGACACCTTTCATATAGGTTGCAGGCCATAGGTTGAGAGCTATACTGCAGTGTCACATCACTTCAAGCGACTCCTCAGGAGCACCTGCTGTGCTAGGCACCAGCTGTTGCTCCAAATTTCCAATCTTCCACATTTCTGACAATTATTTATGCATGCATCATACAACCAAAATACAAATCTCTTTAGTGACTGCCACACTTAAGTTCTTATGCCACTAACAATTTAGTATTGAAAAGGACAAAATCACTGATTTCCTGGTGTTTACATTGTAGGAGAGACTATTCATTTTTAGAGTAGAAGAGCATCTCGTGAAATTATCACACAGCGGGTGGAAGTGTTTCCTACCCCAAACCATGGCCCATTTCTTGGCAAGTTCTAATAAATGCACCACAAGGAGCTGTCTTGCAAAGTAATTTATTTGCATCAAATAAGGAGATCACTGGGAATTGTTTCCAAAGCTGTGACTCTCAAGCTGTGACTCCCCAAGTAGGGAAAATGAGTATTTTTTAATTTAGGAGAAAATGAACACAGAAGAGGATAATTTCTTGTGATCATATGTAAGGGTAGGTACAAGTCCTTACCGATGTAGTTTAGAAGTGTGTGCCAACATGTGGCATCTTTTTAATATTTTTAATTATTCCTGGGGTAGAGATCTTAGTATTAAAATGAAGGAATGGGTGACTTTGGATACTTTGAGATCCATTTGTTCAGATGTTGCCCTTCCAGTGGAGCCAGGGTCAGTTTAGGGTGGCTAGGTTTTGCATCTCTGGCTAAAAACCTGAAAAACAACTTTAAGAACACCAGGTATTTGGGGAGCTTTAGGGTCTATAAATGGGTCATGATAAAACCTTTTGAGCTTTATTATTTTTTTCTTGATAATAATTGTTGTGACAAAATTGTTCTGGCAAAGGCTGGGACACAGAACCTATGAGTCTCTTATATTGTGAAGAGTTAATATTTATTAAGCATTTACTGTCAGCCAGGCAGTGTGCAGAGTAATATATATATATTTGTTTCCTCATTGGGTTGGAAGTTGATCAAGATACGTCCTAAAGCATCTATCAGGTCCTAGATTAGCTGGTTGGCCACTTGAGCACATTGCAGATTTTCTATAGTTTTTTTTTTTTTTTTTTTTGACAGTCAGAGTGGACAGTGAGAGAGAGAGACAGAGAGAAAGGTCTTCCTTTGCCGTTGGTTCACCCTCCAATGGCTGCCGCGGACGGCGTGCTGCAGCCGGCGCACCGCGCTGATCCGATGGCAGGAGCCAGGTACTAGGTGCTTTTTCCTGGTCTCCCATGGGGTGCAGGGCCCAAGCACTTGGGCCATCCTCCACTGCACTCCGGGCCACAGCAGAGGGCTGGCCTGGAAGAGGGGCAACCGGGACAGAATCCGGTGCCCCGACCGGGACTAGAACTCGGTGTGCCGGTGCCGCAAGGTGGAGGATTAGCCTGTTGAGCCACGGCGCCGGCCTTTCTATAGGTTTTTGCTTAGAGATCACTTAAGCTATGACAAGGAATGGTTGAAGACTCAAAGGGTCTCTTGAAATGACTCAGATTTTGGGGGGACAGGATTTCTCAAAAGTCACATAGTATAATAAGAAGATTTAGCCCAGAGATCTAATCCCAATTCTTCCACGAAATACTGTGGGAAAATCTACTTAGTAAAGTAGATTAAGGTAGATTATGTCTCCCTGTGTTAGTATAAGGGTTAGATTTATTGTTTTTAACAAATATTTATGATTATGTGTAGTAGACACTGTCTTTGCTACCGAGGATATGATAGTTGACAAGGCATTCAAAACCACTGTCCCTGTAAGGTGCCATGGCTGCTAGCTGTTGTCTTTGTCTCCTGTTTTTGGAAAGAAGGGAGGTTATTTGAGAAAAGTTGAATCATTTGTAGGTGAAAAACAAGATATAATTTTGTGTGAAACACTCTGGCCTGCTTTAGGTACTCCCTGACAATCTCAGAACCAACCAAATGGACCCAGCCCTCTTTGGACTCTCTGTGGCCTGGCAGGTGGGGAACAGAGAGGATTGTTCAAAATCAAGCCAAGCCTGTTTCCTGGGTTGGCAGTAATGGGAAGTTTCCAGAACCTGATTAACCAAAATATCACTTTATGTTCTAAGGACATCCTTGAAAAATACATTCCAAATCTGTTTACAAACCTTAAATAATGTGCTTTTAGTTTAAAAGTAATATTTTACAGTCAGTAGATATCCCTCTACAACTTCCCCATTCTTCTTTCTCAGTACAATCACTCCAGGATTAGTGCCCGCCTTCTGGCCAGAAAAGCAAACAAGAGCAAACTTTTTAAGATTAATCTCTTTTCAAAAATATTTTAAGGTAAACAAATTTTATTATTTCAAGACATTGGCATAGGCAGAGACTTCTTGAAAAAGACCACAGAAGCACAAGCAAACAAAACCAAAATTGACCAATGGGATTACATCATGCTGAGAAGCTTTTGTATTGCAAAAGAAACACTCAGCAAAGAGAAGAGGTAACTCACAAAATGGAAGAAAATGAAATCCTGTCATTTGCAACAAAATAGAAGCAACTGGAAACCATTAAACTTATTGAAATAATCAAGTCCCCAAAAGACAGGTACCAAAGGCTTTCCCTGATCTGTGGTAACAAATGGGGTACCTAAAAGGAGTGAAATTGACACTTTGAGATGCAACAACCCTTGTCTAGATTACTGAGGAACAGTGTTGTTTTTTTTTTCTTTGTATTATCTGTTGAACTCTTTAGATAGTGTATGGTTAATCTTATGAGTATAAAGTTAACTAAAAATAGATCTTTATAAAAAATAAGAACGAGATTAGGAGAGGGAGGAGGAAGAAGGGTAGGGGAATGGGTGGGAGGGAGGCTAGAGTGGAAAGTAACACTATGTTCCCAAATCTGTATATTTAAAATTAGTATACCTTAAATAAAATTTAAAATAAAATAAAAGAGGAGAAGGGCAAGTGTTTGGTCTGGCAGTTGAAGACCAGTTAGAACAACTACATCTCAAATCAGAGTTCCTAGTTTCAAGTTCTGGCTCCAGCTCCCTGCTAAAAATGCACATGCTGGGAGGCAGCAGATGATGGCTCAAGAAGTCGGGTCCCTGCCATTCATGTGGGAGACCTGGACTGAGTTCCTGACTCCTTGCTTCAGTCTGGTTTAGCCTAGGCTGTTGTGGGCATTTGGAAAACGAATTGGAGGATTCTCATCTTTCTCTCTCTCTCACTCTCTCCCTCTCCCTTATTTAAATAAAAAATAATTTAAAAATTTTAAGAAATAAAAGGGGAGTGAATATGGTTTATCAACTGCAGTGTTTGCCTACTACCATTGAATGAAAATAAATGTGTCCTAATTCATAGATTCACTTGGTCTAAGGTAGAGGCTTAAAGGGTCAGCCTTCTTTGGTGGAGTGAAGAATCAAAATCAACATATTCCATCTACACACAGGGCTGGAAATTATTTGGACTGAATGTTGAGTGAAACTGCACAGATGCCTTCTTACCATCTTCTTTTTTTTTTTTTTTTTTTTTTTTTTTTTGACAGGCAGAGTGGATAGTGAGAGAGAGACAGAGAGAAAGGTCTTCCTTTGCTGTTGGTTCACCCTCCAATGGCCGCTGCGGCCGGTGCACTGCGCTGATCCGAAGCCAGGAGCCAAATGCTTCTCCTGGTCTCCCATGCGGGTGTAGGGCCCAAGCATTTGGGCCATCCTCCACTGCACTCCCAGGCCACAGCAGAGAGCTGGCCTGGAAGAGGGGCAACTGGGACAGAATCCGGCACCCCGACCAGGACTAGAATCTGGTGTGCTGGTGCCGCAAGGCGGAGGATTAGCCTAGTGAGCCGTGGTGCCAGCACCATCTTCTGAATCATCAAATACCCGTTGATCACAACAATGATCAGAGAGAGGCACAGGTTAACTTAATTAATCAACTGAAAGATTGTACATCTGTTTTTGTAGATATGTAAATGATATTTTTAAAAATCTAGTTTTTAACCAAGATAATAAAATCTGAACTCACTTTTCTAATAAAGAAGTAGAATATGAATTTATCTAACAACAACAATATTTCAATAATTCATAAAAATGAATGATACACATGAATATTCTAAAAATTTGCATAGCACAAACTGAAATTAAGTTATTACTGTTCCTTGGGGTGATAAGTAACCTTAGAGCAACATGAAATATTCAGAAGAGGTAAGCTCATACAGTTAGAAGGTAGATTAGATGTTTTCATGAGTTGAGGACTGAGGAGAATGGGGCAGGAATGGTTCATGGGTCTTGGATTTTCTTTCAAGGTGAGGAAAATATTTTGGAACTAGATGGAGGTGATGACTATACAACATTATGAACATACAGAATGTTATCATTGTACACTTTAATATGGTAAATTCTGTTACGTTAATTTAAATTTTTATCTAATTATTTATGTTTGTTTATTTGTAAGGCAAAGAGAGACATATAGAGAAACAAAGAGAGATCTTCCACCTGCTACTTCATTTCTCAAATGCCCACAAGCACGACTGGGCCAGGCTGAAGCCAGGAGCCCAAAATTCAGTCTGTATCCCCCATTTGGGTGACAGGAACCCAATAATTTGAACCATCACCTACTGCCTACTGGGGTGTACATTAGCAGGAAGCTGGAATCTGAAGAGCAGCTGAGATTCCAACCTACGCAGTCCAATACGGTTTGCAGCATGCTACGTGGTATCTTAACGAATGAACCAAACATCTGCCCCATTATAAACTTTAGTCTTTATTAAAAAATGAAATAGGGAACAGGTGTTTGAGCATAGGTAGGACTCATCCTGGATGCCTGAGTTGGAGATCTGTCTGCACTACAAATTCCAGCTTCCTGCCAATGTGCACCCTGAAAGGCAATAGGAAATGGCTCAAGTACCTGGGTTCTTCCACCCGTGTAGCAGACCCAGATTGACCTCTGTACTCCCAGCTTTGTTCTGGCCCATCATGGCTGTTGCCAGCATTTGAGGAATGAAACATTTATATCTATTTCTCTGCTTTTAAACAAAATGAAAATTAATTAATTAATTAAAAAACAAGTTAGGGCACATGTACCTTCTGCATTTTAGAATGCCTCTTATGTAAAATGTTTGATACAAATACACAAATATAGAAAGATAGATGCTAAAGGGCCACCTATCAAAAACCACTTATTACTAAACACTTTAATTTGCTATGGTTTAACATGGTACCTTCAGACTTAAAACAAGAGAGTTTGTGCATGTACATACAGTGTGATGGAGGTGCTATAAGACTCAAGAGCTGAACTATCATTGAGAATTAAATCAGTACAATGTGACCTAGAGAAGGGTGATGAAGCTGACCAAACAAAACAATTATGTATCAGGAGATGTTGCCTAATGATGAAGTCAACTGTATTCTGAAAAAAGCAGCCAAAGGAAGTTATCCAAGTCCCATAATTGGGGTCATTAAAAATGAATTTGTACAAACAAAGAAAAGATCTGGAGTGACCGATGGAAAATATTCTCAGCACGCTTGCTTTCCCTAACAAGTGTGGGATGCAATGACAGAACAGAGGTTTTAGTGTCTGGACCCACTCGCCAATACCTCTGACTTTCTTATGGCTTGCACATAAAACCTCAGATTTGTTTCAGTACTTTCTGCTAAGAAATTTATTTGGGGAGGATTTGAAACATGGAAGATGAAAGGCGCTTTCCAAAAAAGAATTTCCTTGAACTCAACTGCTAAAACAAATCAAATTTATATAGCTGTCACATAGATTTTTTAAGTCTTCGGTCTCAATATAAATAGATTCTATGCTGTACCTGTTCCTCTTGTCATTTTTAATAAAAGCCTAAATAATGAGGTTGTATAGTTTGAATGACATTTCAGGTCACAAAAACATGTGAAGTCACCAGCTTTCTCCCTTAGAGAAGAACAAGAAACCCTGCCTAGATAAGCACACTGAAGGCAAAGAAAGCAAAAAGCCTGGACGAATGAGTTCTCTCACCCACTTCCCACCAGCCCTCAGAAGAAGGTGGTTGCAAGAATTATGAAAGAGGAATTCATACTGCTTCTTCATACAGACACTTCTTTGCTGGTTTTTGCAAATAGTCATCAATCCTGAACTGCCAGGTCCTTCTGAAATCATCTCAGAGATTCCTGGCACAGGAGGTAAACTTTGCATTGACTCTGGAGAGGAAGACTGTTGCTAATCGTTGCAGCAGTAGCCAACATTTGTTGAGCACACTCTGAGACAGAGAGACATTGGTTAAATAATTCACCCAAAGTTGAATAGCTAGCAATCTGTGCCTCAGCCACTTCAGCTGTGCATCAACCACTTAGATACACTGCCTCCTGGAACACAATAAACACAGCACCCAGCCAAACCTAGAGTATCGGAGAATGCTTCCTGGTAGAGGTGATGTCACCTACACACCTTGAAGGGTAAGATCATATTCAATTCAATGAATGACAAAAAGGTAGAATTTTGATTCAGAACAGAGAATAACACAACAAATAATTCCAAGCAACAGAACGCCTTTGTAAATTCAGATCTTCACACGATGTTCTGTAATATTGGAGACAGAAAACATATGAATTTGGATTTATGAAGAGTCAGATCGTAGATGATTTTGTGTTTTTTTTTTTTTTTTGAAATATTTATTTGAAAGGCAGAGCTACAGAGAGGCAGAGGTAGAGAAAGAGAGGTCTTCTGTCCATTGGTTCACTCCCCAGATGGCTGCAATGGCCGGAGATGCACCAATCTGAAGCCAGGAGCCTGGAGCTTCCTCCAGGTCTCCCACGCAAGTGCCCAAGGAGCTGGGCCATCCTCTACTGCTTTCCCAGGCCATAGCAGAGAGCTGGATCAGAAGTGAAGCTGCCGGGACTCGAACCGGCACCCATATGGGATGCCGGCATTGCAGTTAGTGGCTTTAACCTGCTGCACCACAGTGCTGGCCCAGATCATAGATGATTTTCTGTCAGGCAGCAAAGCTTACATTTTATCCTAGATAGTAAGAAGTCAATGAAAAATTGTTGAGCAGAGGCAATTTGAGGCAAGTTTTTAGATTGATACTTTGATGACAGTATGGCGTTTGAGAAGATGGAGGGAGGCAAGATTGGAACTAAGGTCACCTGTGGGGGACTACTGTGACAGTGCGGGTTTGAAAGAACATGGGAGGTGAATTATGGAACCAGAGAGTTCAGAACACATTCAAGAAAAATTTGGCAGATGAATCACTGTGACTCAGTAATAGAAGGAATGAGCAAATATAAACAGTGACTGTCAGGTTTCTGATGGTGACACAGATAATACAGTGAGAAAAGCAGCGGCTAAGGCTGATGAGTGCTGTTCAGGTAGTATGGGTTTGAGGGGTCTGTAAAATATCCAACTGCAGCTGTTCAGCAAGTTCTGAGTCTATAAGCTTACAACTCAAAGGAAAGTTTAGGATTAGAAACATAGATTTATGAGTCACCAATTCACTCCTTGAACAAATAAATGTTCATTGAAAAAGAAAAGAAACCAGCTTACTACTTTAAGAGCAAAGAGATATAAATCATGATGGGGAATTCCAGCTTTGCCTGAAGTTAGCAAGGAATGTACAATATTAAGCAGGCAAAAAATAGCTCACAAGCATATTTTTTATTTATTTATTTATTTTTATTTTTTTTGACAGGCAGAGTGGACAGTGAGAGAGAGAGACAGAAAGATCTTCCTTTGCCGTTGGTTCACTCTCCAATGGCCACCTCGGCCGGCGCACTGATCCGATGGCAGGAGCCAGGTGCTTCTCCTGGTCTCCCATGCAGGTGCAGGGCCCAAGCACTTGGGCCATCCTCCATTGCACTCCTGGGCCACAGCAGAGGGCTGGCCTGGAAGAGGGGCAACTGGGACAGAATCCGGCGCCCCGACCAGGACTAGAACCCGGTGTGCTGGCGCCGCAAGGTGGAGGATTAGCCTGTTGAGCCTCGGTGCCAGCCCACAAGCATATTTTTAAAAGATCACTTTTGGGTGGTGCAGTGAGTTAAGTCACCTTTTGAGGCACCTGCATCCCATACCATAGAACGTAATTCAAGTCTTGCCTACTCTGAGCTTCCATCCAGCTTCCCGCTAATGCACCTGAGAAGCAGCAGAGGACAGACCAAGCAGTTGGATTCCTGCCATCTTTATGAGAGACCTGCACGGAGTTCCTGAATTCTGGCTTTGCCTAAGCATTGCAAGTGAACAGGCAGATAGAAGGTCTTTCACTCTCTTTCTGTCTCCTCTCTCTCTCTCTCTCTCTCTCTCTGTCATTCTGCCTTCCAAATCAACCAATAAGTATTTTTAAAAAGATAACTTTGACAAATATATATGAAAGGTAGACCACCTATGGGGAATATATACCAGAGATTGTATGTAGAATAGTATGAGAAGCAACTCTGCATGGGAACTTTAGAAATTGTCTACATCAGGTTAAAGATTGATTAAAGGAAGGAAAGTCTACAGAAGAGTCCAAAGCCAGAAAGGCCGAGAGAAGTGATCATATCATGGACATTAAGAATAGGTACCCAGAGAAAGATGTAAGATGGCCCAATTGCTTGGGCCTCTGCTTCCATGTGGGAGACCTGGATGAAACAAGCTCCTGGCTCCTGGAGTCAGACCCAACCCTGGCCTTTGTGGCCATTTAGTGAGTGAACCAGAAGATAGAAGATTCTCATTCTCTCTCTCTGTCTCTCTCTCTCTGTTTCTCCTCCTCCTCCTCCTCCTCCTCTTCCTCCTCCTTCTTTTCCTCCTCTCCCTGGAACTCTGACTTTCAAATAAATAAATCTTAATAAAAAAGAATAGGTACTAGAAGGATAATGTGGTTAACACACTACCTAAATGCTAGTTAGGAGTTTGGTAAGAAATTCTGAGATTTGTTCATGATGCCTAATGATGAAGATTTCCTTGGTGACTTTTCCCAAGGGAAAAAGGATCAAGAAAGATAACAAGTGTTGGGGAAGATGTGAAGAAAGTGGAATTCTTGTACATTGTTGTTGGGAAGATAAATAAGCATAGCCATTGTAGAAAAAAAGTATGGAGGGTCCTCAAAAAACTAAAAATAGATCAAGCAATCTATTGATCCAGTAATTCTACTTCTGGGCATACATCTGAAGGAACTGAAATTAGTATACTGAAGAGACATCTGTATTCCCATGCTCACTGCTGCACTATTCATAATAGCCAAGATGTGGAATCAACCCAAGTGTCCATCAGTGGATAAATGGAAAAGAAAATATGATATATATAAACACACACACAAAATGGAATACTATTCTCCATTAAAAATGAAGGAAATCAAATTATTTGAAACAAAATATGTAACCCTGGAGAGCACTCTGCTAAGTAAAACAAGTCAGATGCATAAAGAGAAATACTGCATGATTTCACTTATATGTGATATTTTACAGATTTGAGCTCATGAAAGTAGAGAACAAAATGTAGTTACTATAGATCACAGTTCAGAGGTCTAATGAAGAGTTGATCAAAGGGTACAAAGTATCAGCTAGACAGGAAGAATAAGTTTTGGGGTCTATTGCATGGGCGGGTAACCAAAGTCAACAGTAATATATACATTTTAAAATGAGCACAAGAATAAATTTCTAATATTTCACTACAAAAAAATGCTAAGTATGCACTATAACAGATATGTTCATTAGCTTGATTTAATCATTTCACAATGTGTATATTTCAAAATATCATAGTGTATCACACTAATGTATGTGAAATATTAATAGAAATAATATTCATTAAAAATAAAAGGATGTGGCCAGCATTTGGGCCATCTTCCACTATTTTCCCAGGCCATAGGTAGAGAGATGGATCAGAAGAGGACCAGTCAGGACATGAATTGGTGCCTATATAAGATGCCGGCACTGCAAAGATTTAGCCTACTAAGCCACAGCAGCAGCCCCCATCCTTTTTTTTTTTTTGGACAGGTAGAGTGGACAGTGAGAGAGAGAGACAGAGAGAAACGTCTTCCTTTTTTTTTTCCATTGGTTCACCCTCCGATGGCCGAAGCCAAGAGCCAGGTGCTTCTCCTGGTCTCCCATGTGGGTGCAGGGCCCAAGCACTTGGGCCATCCTCCACTGAACTCCTGGGCCGAAGCAGAGAGCTGGCCTGGAAGAGGGGCAACCGGGACAGAATCCGGCGCCCTGACCGGGACTAGAACCTGGTGTGCCGGTGCCGCTAGGCGAAGTATTAGCCTATTGAGCCGCGGTGCCACCTCAATATAAACTGTTTTAAAAACTTGAGTTTTGACAAAAAGAGAGAACTAAAAATGTTTTCCTTAGCATGGGAGACATTTGATCATTTTTATGGACTGAGAAAAATGCATGAAAAAATGATTAAAGGTAAAGATTAGAAGAGTGAAAGGGAGGTTGGGGAAGATTTTGAGATTAATCGGGTTGCTTTATTGTCTCACTGAATCTTTTTTTGGCCTAAATTACACATTATCTTTCCAATATGAAAAAATATGATCTTTGGGGGACTGTTTGAGCTAAACGGTTTTAGAATGGATATCTCCATATGAACGTATCTAAGACTAGTCCTTATTTTTGACTATCAATTTTAGATATCCCTATTTATAGGTCTCCTCTGCGCTTGACAAGTAGTTGTCGCCTGCCTCCATGGAGGCCCATTTGTGGATTGGATGTTGCACTGTTCATTTTCTGTCTCCAAATCACCCCAAATCCCAGATTTTGCCCTTGTACTGCCTGCTTCCCACGACTTGAAGCGCTGTTGTTTTACATTAGTTTTTGTTGTGGTTACTCATTTATGACAAATGTGAAAAAATGCTAGTCCTTGCTGCCAGGATTATGGTAGAATTTCTCATAAAAAAAGCAGTGAAGAGGGGGGACTATGGTTCCCCACATGCTACACAGTTTTCTTTGTGTGAATACTGAGAGTACTAAGGCCATTAGATTGGTCTCCTGCAGGTTTCACATATCAGGGTGTGGTATTGGTGGAGAGAATAGAAATGGAATCTTGACAGTCACTATGATTAGTAAGTAGAAAGTCATTTTATTCATGAAGGAGAATGCAAAAGCTCAAAAGCAGTGTGGGACGTAAAAGAAAAGGAATGTAGAGAAGTTGAAGGATCTTCCGAAGAAGGGTCACTATAGGATGTGAACTCTTAGTGGTCTTGAAGAGATGCAATTTGTACCAATGTTATTTTTTTTTCTCTTTGCTTGCTTGACAATATTATTATTTACTCATTTATTTAAGAAACAAAAAGACAAAGAACTCCCAATCCACTGGTTTGCTTAACAAATGCCTGCAATGGCCAGGGCAGGATTAGAGCCAGGAACTAGAAACTCACTCCAGTTCTTCTATATGGGTGGTAGAAACCCAGTTACTTCAGCTATGACCAACACCTGCAGAAGCAGGAAGCTGGAGTCAGGAGCTGGAGCCAGATAGCAAACTGTAGATACTCCGATGTGGGATGTGCCTTTTTTTCTTTTCTTTTTCTTTTTTTTTTTTTGACAGGCAGAGTTAGACAGTGATAGAGAGAGACAGAGAGAAAGGTCTTCCTTCCATTGGTTCACCCCTCAATGGGTGCTGCGGCCAGCGCGCTGCGCCGATCCGAAGCCAGGAGCCAGGTGCTTCCTCCTGGTCTCCCATGTGGGTTCATGGCCCAATCACTTGGGCCATCCTCCACTGCCTTCCTGGGCCACAGCAGAGAGCTGGACTAGAAGAGGAACAACTGGAACAGAACTGGCACCCCAGGACAGAACCAGTGCCCCAACTGGGACTAGAACCTGGAGTACTGGCGCCGCAGGCAGGGGATTAGCCTAGTGAGTTGCAGTGCAGGCGGATATGATGTGCATGTTTTAAATTCTGGGCTAAACATCTGCCCCAACATTACTTTGATTGTTATGTTGATCTTAATTTGACCAGGAGGAGCCTTGTGATTATTTGGGTTTTACCAGGCAAAATGTATCATTTCCTTCTCTTTCAAAAAAATATTTTAATGTAGATAAGCTGTACGATGTGATAAAGTCTCAACAATAGCCACCATGGAATTTGGAACAATGAGAAAGGAATCTCCATGCCAAGCACAGTGATCACCTCACTACAGTGTCCTGGAAATCATGGATCAATGAAAGACAATGCCAATTTTGACATAACACTTGAATTTTCCATGAAGTCCATCTGGGCTAGTGCTAATCCTCAGCCAGTGCACGGAGAAGATGCAACAATTTATAGCTCCAAGGTCCTGGTGAGAGTACAGAAATGAAAGGATAACCAAAAAAAAAAAAAAAAATCATTCAGGGAAGAGTTTTGTCTTAACAAGAGCAGAAGGAAAAGATGCAGATAAATCCATTCCCAGAGACTGGGCAGACATGCTGGTATTTAAAAGAGAATCTTGTCATTCTGGCAGTCTGTCTCTTTATGTATATGGGTGAGAATAATTTTGTGTTACCAGACCTAGCTCAGATTGGCTTAGCAAATAGATAAGGACATATAAACACCAAAATACTTATAGACCATTTCCCTCCTCAAGGGAAGTGAGCCACGGCACCAGCCCCCTCATGGTATCCTTAATATTCATACTTCCCTATTTAATTGTTGGTTGAGAGTTTAGTTGGACTTTGGTTCTTTATTTTTGTGACAGACGGTACAAGTCATAGACCTTCTTCCCCATTCCATGAAGTTACCGCTATCCAGAAAGGTCACATGGGTAGCAATACTTCCCTTCTTCATCAGATGTAAGTGTTTTTGCATGTGGAATTACTAGATTATTTTGCAACAACACTGTGAGACCTTGCCAGCCTGATGAGGAAGGCAGAGCAAGAAAGAAAAAAAAGAACCTGGGTTCTTGACAAGGTCAGTTAGCTGCTGAATCATCTCGGCGTTGCCCTATCTTTGGTAATTTTATGAAATAATAAATTGTCAATTCTTTACCTACTTCTACTTCAGTCTTCTATTACCTTCAGTAGAAAATATCCTGATATACATTCCAATGTATTTATTTTCTGTTGTCTTCTTTCCTTCTGTGGTACGCAAACTATTTTATATAGTGACTGTGGCTCAGTTGAACGAGGTCTCTTTTTTTTCTTCTCCAGGAATGCCTTTGCTTTGCGTCATGAAAGAAGTGCGTGATTCCATGCACTCTCAGGCTGTGAGACTTAGTTTGTGGAAATTTGCAACTTGGAAAGGATGTAGAACAAGACTTGTCCTTGATTTTTCAAACTGAATTCGCAAGAGTCATCTCAGTTGCCCATTCTGTGGCAGAGGGATAAACCCAATGTGTCTCTTAAGGTAAAGGAGTGTGTGTATGTGGTTTTTTAAAACTACCTTCATTTGTTTAAGCTTCTGAGGAAGATTTGATTTGCACAAAGGATTTTCCTTGCCAAAAGTAGATCCGAATGAAACGTCAAAATGATGTTTTGGAAACCATAACTGGAGTCTCCTTATGTCCAGTCTCATTCCATTCCCGTTGCTCTATAGTTAGATCTTGCTTTTGTCCTGGGCATCAAGCATTTTTCCAATCATTAGAAAGTTATGAGACTTATTTCTTTTTCTAATCACCATTTCAGTTTAATCAAGTGCTACTGAATATTTACTATTTGTCCAGTATTCTGCGGAGTACTAGAAATACAAGGAAAACAGTTTATCTGGCAAGATAGATATATAGGAAGCCCATCTCCATACAAAATAATAAGCATTACATAGTATTACCTACTACAACAGTTGTTCTCACATTTTATAATCATTGCCCCATTTAATTTCACAACAATCCTAGGTGGTAGATATTCTTTTATTTAAAAAATTATTTATTTGAAAGAGAAGTAGAGAATGGAGAGGGAAAGAGAAAGAGAGAGAGACAGAGACAGAGAAACATATTTTCTGTAAATTCAATCCTCAAATGGCTGCAATTACCAAGTCTGAGCCTGGCTGAAGCCAGAAACCTGGAACTCTATTCTATTGGGCCATCTTCCATTGACTTCCCAAGTGCATTAGAAGGAAGCTGGATCAGAAATAGAGCACAGGGGACTCAAACAGGCACTCCAAGGTTGGGTACTAGCATCGCAAGCAATGGGGCGACACACTGTGCCACAATGCTGGCCCTGTATACTCATTTTATTACTTTGTTATGGTTGAGGAATTGAGAAGAGTTTGAGAAATATGGTCCCTCTTCTATATATAGTAGTTTTAGCACTCCAAATAATTTTAGAGCCATGTGCATAGACAAAATTGTGTATCTAGGAAATGATGACTTCATATAATTTACAAGCAAATTGTAAATTATTTCCAATAATATTACGATTTTGATATCTGGAAAATTATTTCTTGTTCAAAATGTCTAATGTTGGTTAACATAAGTTAACATGCTATAGATTCCATCTCTTGAGTGTTATTTATTTTATTTTTTAAAAGATTTATTTTATTTATTCAAAAGGCAGAGTTACAAAGAGAAAGGGAGAGGCGGAGAAGGAGATGGAGATCTTCCATCCTTTGGTGCACTTCCCAAATGGCTGCAACAGCCGGGACTAGGCCAGGCTGAAGCCAGGAGCCACTCCCACATGGGAGCAAGGGCCCAGCCATTTGTGCTGCCCTCTGCTGCTTTCTCAGGCATATTGGCAGGAATTTGCATCTGAGGTTGAACAGCAGGTATTAGAAAGGGCACCCATATGGGATTCAGGCATTTCAGGTGGTGGCTTAATCAGCTATGCTACAATGCCAGCCCCATGAGTCTTGTTTTTAAATTAATGTCAATCTCAGCTTTTGAATTCTGAGTTATTTCATTTTTGCAGTTCTATTTCTTTGCCGATAGTTCCTATCTTTCCATTTGTTTTAAGAGTATTGGCCCTTACTTACTGGAACTTTTTATAACAGCTGCCTTTTCAGAGAATTTCAGTGGCAATGTCATCTTGGTATCAGTGTTAGTTGATGGTTTTTTTTTTTTCACATGAATTGAGATCTACGGATTTTCCATAGACCTTGAAATTTTGAATTTTATCACGAGCATCTAAAGTTTTACGTTACTATGTTCTGAGTCTTATCTAAATACTGTAAAGAAGGTCCCGATTTTGTTTCTCCAGGTTTCTCTGTGTTACAGCTTCAATATTAGTTCTGTTTCCAAAGCTTGTTAAAATCTCCCTAATTATATACTTTTGAAAACCGGTTTATCTATGTAACTAAGGTGACAAGCATCTCAGGGAACTCTCAGAATTAAGAAAAAATAACAAAACAAGTAATGAGTGCTGAGTGGCAAGCAATGACAATCTCTTACATTCTACAGGTTTTAATGAGTCAGAGTTTTTTTTAGCTTTGTTTTTGGTAGTGGGGAATGTAGTCATGATAACAATATTAAGAGAGAAGTCAGATTGAAAATTAAACTCCTCACAAGATCACATAAGACCATTCACCCCAAATAGTACCTTTAGTTTAAGGATGAATAAACACAAAGGAAAATAATGATTATACAATAAAGCACAAAACAGGCAAATAAATGAAACCTGTAGCAAGTGTAGATGAAAACAGTCTCTTCTGAAAATTCAGATCAATAGCCAGTCCTTATTTAGATTTGCATTCACACTATATGCATTATTCTAAATCTCAAGTTTTTAAATAATCTTAGATTGTTAGTATCTAAAGAAGCAAACATATATCATAAACCTTCATTAAGAATTGACCTACACATTTCAAATAATTGTTATCATATCATCTATATGGGAATAAAGAAGAATATGAGGTAATCAGTATTTCTGTATAGCTGAGTAAGAATATATCTCACCAAAAAAAAAAAAAAACAGAAAGGGAGAGGAAAAGAGAAAAGAGGGAGGATGAGAAGGAGAGAGAGAGAGACAGAGACACACAGAGAGAGCCAGGGAATGAAGAACAAATCTACACTTAAGCAAAACAGATGGCAATGTACTTGGCTACATTTGAGAGCAAACACTTCATAAACAAATGTTCAGACCTGTTGAATTTACATCACCATTGTCTAAAAACATTCCCACCATATTCTTGGTTTAGCACCCAAAGATTTTGTTTAAATGATACTTTATCCATTTTAGTATTTTTTTGTTCTAGTACTATTGGTTGAACTCTGTAATTAACACACAATTTTTCTTAGGTGTTTAAATTTTAACTGAAAAGTGATTCCTGTTAAATGTAAGAGTGGGAAAAAGGGGGAGGAGATGTACAATTTGGGACATACTCAATCGGACTTGCCCCAAATGATGGAGTTAGAAATGTGCCAGGGGATTCCAATACAATCCCATCAAGTGGCATGTACCAATGCCATCTCACTAGTCCAAGTGATCATCTTCAGTACACAATTAATCACACTGATAGGTCTAAGAGTCAAAGGGGTAACACAAGCAAGACTAGTGTCTGCTAATACTAACTGATAGAATCTAAAAGGGAGAGAATGATCCAACATGGGAAGCAGGAGAAACAGCAGACTCATAGAATGGCAGATGTCCTAAATAGCACTCTGGTCTCAGAATCAGCCCTTAAGGCATTCGGATATGGCTCAAGAGCCCATGAGAGTATTTTAGGCATGGAAATACGAGACACTCTGGGAAAAAAAAAAAAAGAAGAAGAAGAAGAAGACCTAAATGAAAGCTCTCTGTGAGTGAGATCCCAGTGGAAAGAATGGGGCCATCAAAGAAGGAGGTACCTTTCTCAGAAGGAGGAGAGAACTTCCACTTTGACTATGACCCTGTCAGAATAAGATGGAAGTCGGCGAACCCTAAAGGCTTCCATAGCCTCAGCAACTCATGACTAGAGCCTAGGGAGATTACTGACACCATAAACAAGAGTGTCAAATTGTTAAATAAACCACAGGAGTCACTGTGTACTCACTTCTCATGTGGAATCTGTCCTTAATGTGTTGCCCAATGTGAAGTAATGCTATAATTAGTACTGAAACAGTATTTTTACACTTTGTGTTTCTGTGTGGGTGCAAACTGATGAAATCTTTACTTAGTATATACTGAATCCATCTTCTGTATATAAAGATATTTGAAAATGAAAAAAAACTTGGTGTTAAATTGGAAATTGCATAGAAAATTAATCAATTTTTTAAAAAAATATCATGTAGGATCTCTGTCCTTAATGTACATTGTGATTTAATACTATAACTACGACTCAAACAGTATTTTACACTTTGTGTTTCTATGTGGGGGCAAACTGTTGAAATCTTTACTTTTTATATGCTAAAATGATCTTCTGTATA
Organism: Sylvilagus floridanus; assembly: GCA_949820135.1. NCBI lineage: Eukaryota > Metazoa > Chordata > Mammalia > Lagomorpha > Leporidae > Sylvilagus > Sylvilagus floridanus. The sequence continues at coordinate 158,756,573 of OX463236.1, forward strand.
TAAAGAGAATTGAACATGAATCTTGATGTGAATGGAAGTGGAGAGGGAGTGGGAAAGGGGAGGGTTGTGGGTGGGAGGGAAGTTATGGGCTGGGGAAGGCATTGTAATCCATAAGCTGTACTTTGGTAATTTATATTCATTAAATAAAAGTTTAAAAAAAAGACATAGCAGATTTACAAAATTTATCCATTTAAAGATAAAAAAATAAAAGACACAGAAAACATTTTATGTAGTGCATCACTCCATTATGTGATGGCATTGAAAGTAGGTATTTACTTGTGCTACATCTTGAAGGTAATGTCTGCTTTCATATAAAGCATGAACAGAACTATTTTCCTCCACAAACCTTTTATTAAAGTCTAAAAGATAGGGCTAATTGGATCCTGTTGTATCTGTTTTCATTCTAAATCTCCTAGGAAATGTTATTTCTTCCTCAATTCTTATTTAAGTGTTGGGAACATATAAATAACATTTTATTAATAAATAAAAATATACAAAAAAAATGTCAATGATATCTGGTAGGACTAACCCACGGAGATATCAGTCTTTAATTTTTTTCTTAGCCAGGATTCTGGTGAGAAGTTGAGAGAACATAATTGGGCAAAAAAAAAAGCATGTTTTATACAAGGAAAAAACTCCCTTACCCTATTAGAGTTTACATTTGAAGTCACTGGAAATAATAAGGACAAATTAATGGATGTTTTTTTATTGTAATGGCATTTATATATTTGTGTTAGAGAATTAGCTTATTAATGATAACTTTTTCAACATACTTTCCATGAGAAAATGAAATATTCCTGAGTACATTTTGGTAGCATTTGGCTACTTTTTAAAATTTTAAAAATAATTTTTAAATAATGCATTCTTTAATGCAGTGTTTCAGTCCACCCAATACAGAAAGGCTTTATTGGTGGATCACACAGCTATAGCATGAAACAAGAGTGAAGACTAAGGTTTTGAGAGCATTCCTATTCACATAAGTAAGGAAATCTGTCAGATGGAAGTCTAAATATTTATACTGATGTGAGAACAACCTTAATGTTTTGAAGAAGACTGCTGGTATTAGGTGCTTTCAACAGATATCTTTCTGTGGCATTGAGACCAGAAACCAAGAAACATGGTGATTACTAAATTATGAGACTTTGCTTTTTGTTTGCCTTTAAGGAGAAAAACATGTTGGCAGTATTGAATGTTGAAGTTGATTGAGATACATCCGACTTTGCTTTTTTGATCATTCCATTTGTTAAAGATACAGTCACAAAGAAGTTTCTGAGTTTCTTGAAAGACCCTAATTTGATTCTTGCTAATTTAAAAAAAAATATTTCCTTTCAGTAATGCTGGATGTGTAGGAATTATTTAGTAGTAAATAATCTCAATTTTTTTATTGTTTTTTTAAACTTTTATTTAATGAATATAAATTACAGCTTATGGATTACAATGCTTTCCCCAGCCCATAACTTCCCTCCCACCCACAACCCTCCCTTTTCCCGCTCCCTCTCCACTTCCATTCACATCAAGATTCATGTTCAATTCTCTTTATATACAGAAGATCATTTTAGCATATAAAAAGTAAAGATTTCAACAGTTTGCCCCCACATAGAAAAACAAAGTGTAAAATACTGTTTGAGTAGTAGTTATAGCATGAAATCACAATGTACAACACATTAAGGACAGAGATCCTACATGAGGAGTAAGTGCACAGTGACTCCCGTTGTTGACTTAACAACTTGACACTCTTGTTTATGGCATCAGTAATCACCCTAGGCTCTTGTCATAGGTTGCCAAGGCTATGGAAGCCTTTTGAGTTCCCCGACTCTGATTGTATTTAGACAAGATCATAGTCAAAGTGGAAGTTCTCTCCTCCCTTCAGAGAAAAGTACCTCCTTCTTTGATGGCCCCATTCTTTCCACTGGGATCTCACTCACAGAGATCTTTCATTTAGGTCATTTTTTTTTTTTTGCCAGAGTGTCTTGGCTTTCCATGCCTGAAATACTCTCATGGGCTTTTCAGCTGGATCCACATGCCTTAAGGGCTGATTCTGAGGCCAGAGTGCTATTTAAGACATCTGCCATTCTATGAGTCTGCTGTTTCTCCTGCTTCCCATGTTGGATTGTTCTCTCCCTTTTTGATTCTATCAGTTAGTATTAGCAGACACTAGTCTTGTTTGTGTGATCCCTTTGGCTCTTAGTCTTATCATTACAATCAATTGTGAACAGAAATTGATCACTTGGACTAGTGAGATGGCATTGGTACATGCCACTTGATTGGATTGAATTATAATCCCCTGGTATGTTTCTAACTCCATCATTTGGGGCAAGTCAGCTTGAGCATGTGCCAAACTGTACATCTCCTCCCTCTCTTATTCCCACTCTTGTATTTAACAGCGATCACTTTTCAGTTAAGTTTCAACACTTAAAAATAACTGTGTATTGATTACAGTATTCAACCAAAAGTATTAAGTAGAACAAACAAACAAACAAACAAACAAAAAACTAAGAGGGATAATGTATTAAGTTGTTCATCAACAGTCAGGGCAAGGGCTGATCAAGCCACTGTTTGTCATAGTATTCATTTCACTTTAACAGGTTTCCTTTTTGGTGCTCGGTTAGTTGTCCTCGATCAGGGAGAACATATGATATTTGTCCTTTTGGGACTGGCTTAATTCACTCAGCATGATGTTTTCCAGATTCCTCCATTTTGTTGCAAAAGACCAGATTTCATTGTTTTTGACTGCTGTATAGTATTCTATAGGTACATGTCCTATAATTTCTTTATCCAGTCTACTGTTGATGCGTATTTGGGTTGGTTCCAGGTCTTAGCTATTGTGAACTGAGCTGCAATAAACATTAATGTGCAGACAGCATTTTTGTTTGCCAATTTAATTTCCTTTGGGTAAATTCCAAGGAGTGGGATGGCTGAGTTGTATGGTAGGGTTATATTCAGGTTTCTGAATAATCTCAAATTTTATGCCGTTGCCTTTGTTTAAAAAAAAAAAAAGAGTATGTTTTGATTGGGGCAAAGAAGAGACCATTAGCAGAGGTCCAGAGCATGGAAAGTTGCCAAATCAGAGTGCAGTTCGCAAAATAGGACTCTGAATGGCAATGAAGACACAAGACCCATGGCTGGCATCCCATACAGGTTCTAGTCCCAGTTGCTCCTCTTCCAGTCCAGCTCTCTGCTGTGGCCTGGGAGGGCAGTGGAGGATGGCCCAGGTACTTGGGCCCCTGCACTCGCCTGGGAGACCAGGAGGCGGCACCTGGCTCCTGGCTTCAGATCGGTGCAATGCTGGATGTAGTGGCTGTTTGGGGGGTGAACCAACAGAGGGAAGACCTTTCTCTCTGTCTCTTTCTCTCTCTCACTGTCTATAACTCTACCTCTCAAATAAAAAAAAAAAAAGCAAAAAAAAAAGGATACCATGATTTCTGTCTTTTAAGATTTTGGGTTTATATGGGTTATCCATCAGGATCTCAGCAGCAAACAGATGGCACGCTCAAATTAGAATGATTTAGAAACAGTTTATTTGTTAAAGGGACTATTTTAAAAGATATAGGCACAGTGTTGTAAACAGAATTCAATACCCCAGGGCTTCCACAGTTCTCCCCCGCCAACATTAACATGCACACATTTGAAGAGACAAGAGAGGAATGGAGGTAATATTATTACAAGCTGAAAAGAGAGGATCATGTAGAGTAAGGGTCAGCAAATTTTTTCTGTAAAGGACCAGTTAGTAAATACTACAGCTTTTGCGGGTTTCATCTCTGTACCTCTCAACAGTTCAACTTTGTCAGCACAAAAGCTGTCACAGATAATTTGGAAATTAGTGGATGTGGCTGACTTCCAATAATACTTTATTTATAGGCATTGAAATCTGAATTTCATGTAATTTCTGTGTATCATGAAATAATATTTATTTTAAAACTTTCCAACTGTTTAAAAATATACTTGGCTTATAGGCCATAGGGAAGATGGTGGACTGGATTTGGTTCATGGGCCATGGCTTTTGCATCCCTCTTGTCAAGAGATGCTCTGGATTTTAGCCAAGGAAAGCACCTTAGTGACACCATAGAGAAGAAACCACAGGAATAGATATCCTGTCATCATTCTCTTCTCCCCACCCTGAATTCATTATGAAATCCAACCAGAAGCCAAAGGGTAAGTAAGCCCATCAGTGCAGTCCATATAAGTTGTTCTCCCAAGGCACACAGCTGGGGAGAGAAAGCTAGAGAATGCATCTGGAGGGATGCATAGGAGACATCTGGAACAGAAACTTTCCCAAGTTGTCAGTTTACTATTCTCTGTTTTATTCCTTTGGCAGTTAACATAAGTTCATAGAAGAAAACTCAGAAAACAAAGTTGTTTACTGCTCTTTCCCTTCGTGGGGAAGCAAGGAAGAACAATAAGAATAAGACTGTGTCATACTCAAGTCCAGGCATGAAAACTCTAAGGGACAGATACGTATGTCAACTCTAAAGAGAAGTGGAAACAAAGTAGAGAAAATAGAGAGATGGGAGGGGTGGCGCTGTGGCATAGCAGGTAAAGCCTCTTCCTGTAGTGCTGGCATCCCATATGGGCACCAGTTCAAGAACCGGCTACTCCACTTCCAATCCAGCTCACTGTTATGGCCTGAGGAAAGCAGTAGAAGATGGCCCAAGTCTTTGGGCCTCTGCACCCACATGGGAGACCTGGAAGAAGCTCCTGGCTCCCGACTTCAGATCGACAGCTCTACCCATTGTGACTAATTGGGGAGTGAACCAGCAGATGGAAGAACTTTCATTCTCTCTCTCTCTCTCTCTCTCTCTCTCTCTCTCTGCCTCTCCTTCTCTGTGTAATTCTTAATTTCAAATATATAAATAAATCTTTAAAAAAGAGAGAGAGAGAGAGAGAGAGTGAGATGGATCACTAGATGAGGATTTCCAGATGGCTGTTGTTTTGAACAGAGGAGAAATCTGCATTTGGCTGCTGGAGAGAAGTGTTCTCAGTCATCCTCAATACCCAGGAGCCATCAACCTTCTTTAATGGAGCTCCACAGAACTATGGACTTGCAGCAAATTATCTGAGTACATATTTTATTTCACTATATTTGTTAGGAGGCTCTTGTTTCATCATAAAATTATTTGTGTGCTATGATTTGAATTTGATTTGCCCTTGATGTCTTGTGACGTTTTAACCCCAAAGTCTTAAGTTGATAGTACTAAGCGGGTTGAGGCTTGATCTGGTTATGGTGTTTAGCAGGTAGGCCAGTTGGGAGGGCCATGGGTCATCTGGGTTGTGCTCCAGGAAGGTAGTTCTTGCAGGAGGGTTGGTTATAAAAGCATGAGTTGGGTCCAGCCTTTCTGTGTGCTTCCTGACTCACTATGTGATCCTTTTCTACAAGGCACCTTCTGCCCTCGCTGGAGGTCAGCTAATGGGATCTTCCTGAACTTGGATGGCAAACCTCCAAAGTCATCAGCCAAAATAAAACTACTTCTTTCATAAGTAACTTGCTTCAGGTACTTCATTGAAATAAAAAAAGGAGATTAATATACTATCTCATCTGTGTTTCTATCCAAGGTTTAAACCCTGATCACGAACTTTTATACCATGTAGCCAAAATTCCCAAGGAAAGGAATCATGGGTCTAATTTGGATCAAATGACAATTTCTGGACCAATAAATTGTGGTTGGGAGTTAGCCAAGGCCTTATTGGAGCATTCTTTATCCTAATATTATAGAAGACATGGTGAAAACAGTTACCTGTCTCATAGGTATCCATCTGCTCCTTATCTTTCTGCATATGAGAGCTTGCGGGTAAGAGGTTTCTTATTTTATCTCCACAGGGCCTTGTACAGTGTCTTGCTCATGGCACTCCATTAGTGCATTTAGAATGAAAGAATGAATTTTGGCTGTGGCTTCTTCCTTGGATCACTTGAACTTTATATGTTCTGAATAATATTTCAGAAATTCATCTTAGTTAAGATGATCTCATCATAACTGTTACTTGTTTTTAAAACTATAAAAAACTTGTTTTATGAATGCAGTTGACTATAATAATTAAAGCATAGTTTTTAAAATAAAGTAAACCTGGATAATGAATTCTGGATAGAGCCAAGGAGCATAATGTAGACATGAAATTCAGATTACCCTCCCTGATTTTATTGCTCTTGATTTCATTATCAGATGAGTCCCGATATATTTGATTGGGTTTATACCTTTCCAAATCACTTCATTTAACACAAGTAGAAGTGAAATTAAAACATTTCAGCAAAATTTTAAATCCAAAATATTCCCTTTCTAACCATAGGCTCCCTGTTGTCTGCTTTCCTTTTTTTTTTTTTTTTTTTTTTTTTGTCATTGGCATTGGCAAAAATTCCTCTTTGGCTTCCTCAAGACTTTCAGTACCTCAATTCTGAGTTTCTCTCTTCCACTATTAGCCACAGCTGGGCCTTGATTGCTTCCTGCCAAATGGAAGGTAGGGTCCATCCTTCTGACGGAGATGTCTCATGTACAAGAATCCTTTACATCCCTTGACCTCTCATCCATAACATTTTCTCCAATACTGTTCTAAAATACTTTATCCAAGCAGCCAGTCCTCATTAGAGAAAATTATAAATTCTTGTGTACAAATGCACATGAAATAATTTGTATTTTTTCTTTGTTAAATTTTATTTCAGCCTAGTTTTTATCCTACACGAACTTGCATAGTCCGATTTTCAATCTTGTGGCTCTCTACCTCACCAAATAATCGGATTAAGAAGATTTAAGCCATTGAGTATTAACCCATTTTCTTCCTTATTCTTAATATTAAAAGTACATTCTCAAAGAACTAAGTGTTTTATAAAAGGCTATTCTTCTAGTCCCTTTCTCCTATTCTAAGTCCTTGTGTGTTTGTCAGTTCACCTCAGGCTGCCACAATAAATGCATAGAATGACTTGAACAGCAGAAATCAGCCTTGTACCCCGTACAGACATCCATTATACATGCACACACATTCAAGCCCCCCCACCTTCTTTTATCTTTCTTTGGTGATTACTAATGGATTTGTCCTAAAAACAAACTTTCTTTTGTCACTTCCCTTTGTTCACAGTATCACCTAGCATTGAATGCTCTCCTCTTGGGTAATTTAAGGTCAATCCTCATTTCAAATAACAATAAAGTTTTACCTCCTAAACCATCCTTTTCCAATCATCTTAAATGTCAGCCATAATTCCTCTAAATTTCCATGATCGTCCTCCCTTTTGTCCCTTAAACTTTGATGATTCTTCATAATGGAGCAAGAATTTGGAGTTCTTCAAACCTGCTTAGGATGGAAGGAATGAGGAAGATAAAAAGAAAATAATGTGAGGTGGGAAAGTTTAGGGTGCTGCTAACAGTGCTGGCAATAGGAGTAAAGTTCCTCATGGTGGAATGGCCAGAAGGTCTTTCCTAACAGTGGCTTTGATTTTAAATTGATTACACTCCTGAAAAGTAAGTGGCTCTACCTCTGAAAACTTTAGTTAAGATTGCTGCATTTGAGGGTTCATCATGAATGTAAATCAAGAAAAGGGACTGAATATCATGTCTGCATTAAATCGTTTCATTGCAGGCCGGCGCCATGGCTCAATAGGCTAATCCTCCACCTACGGCGCCGGCACACCGGGTTCTAGTCCCGGTCGGGGCGCTGGATTCTGTACTGGTCGCTCCTCTTCCAGTCCAGCTCTCTGCTGTGGCCCGGGAGTGCAGTGGAGGATGGCCCAAGTGCTTGGGCCCTGCACCTGGGAGACCAGGATAAGCACCTGGCTCCTGGCTTTGGATCAGCGTGGTGCACTGGCCGCAGCACGCTGGCCGCAGTGGCCTTTGGAGGGTGAACCACTGGAAGGAAAACCTTTCTCTCTCTCTCTCTTTCTCTCTCTCTCTCTCTCTCTCTCTCTCTCACTGTCTATTCTGCCTGTCAAAAATAAAAATAAAAATAAAAATCGTTTCATTGCAGAAGGAGGCAACCTAATCAGCATGGTGGAATAATTTCCTAAATAGAATACAGGCAGCTGAAGCAGAACATTGCAATCAGGTAAGCATAAACGCATTAGACATTCAAAATTCACCAAAAATTGGGGAGAGCATGTGGCACAGGCGGTTAAGCCCCACTTGGGATGCCTCTATCTCAGATCAGAGTGCCAGTTCAGGTCCTTCTGTTTCCAATCCAGTTTCCTTCAAGTACATCCTGGGAGGCAGCAGATATTGGCTCAAGTTCTTGGGTCCTTGCTACCCATGTGTCAGTCCTGGATGGAGTTCCTGGCTCCTGGCTTCAGCTTAGACCAGCCCTAGCTGTTGCAGGGGAGAGTGAACCAGCAGATGAAACATTCTTTCTCTCTCTGTCTCTGTTGCTCTATCTTTCAAGTAGATGAAAATAAATAAACATTTTTAAAAGAATTTTCAAAAATTATGAAGAAGGGATTGGCATTTTTCAAACTTTTATTATAAAATATTTACTTCACAAAAACAAAAATGCAGAAATGAATGCAATGAATAAGCATGTACACACCAGTCAGCTTAAGAAACAATTGTCAGTATACTTGCAGATCTCTGTATATATTCTGTAACACCCCCCTCCCACTCCACTCTAAAGAAAACCCCAATCTTCAGTCTGAGGTCTATTGTCCCCAAAAGCCTTGGATTTTCCACAACTAATAAAATGAAGTTCAGTTCAATTTTGTCTACATCTAAAGAGGAAGGGGTTTTCTGACATGTAGGTCATAAATATACACTCTCTTTGTGTACCTGCAGTGTAAAACAGATATGTACAAATTGGATAAATACATATGAAATTGTACACACACAGACATATATACATTTCATAAAGTATTTGTACATAAAACATCATAGCTACAAATGTATTGTACATATATATCTTGATTATTTGTTCTAAATCTGGTTTATTTAACTTTATTTCATTTTAACAAATAAACACTAATCAATATATTCATAAAAGCAGTCTTCTTGTGGCTTTAAAATATTAAATATGTAATATGCCTTGCAATTTCCCTGAAAGTCATCAAAATCAATTTTCCTTTTGGCAATGGCCACCCCATTACAGCATTTAAAATGAAAAGTTCAAATTGTTTTGGGTTTTCTGCTCAGTTGCAATTAATTTTGAAACTCCTGCTCCCAAAGACATGTTTTTCTCAAATATCTCAAGTATCAACTAAGCATGTAAGTACCTTCAACCATTGTTTGGGGTCATCTACGGTATAACATTTTTCTTTGAGGATGCTGAACATTTTTGTTAGCAGACATCACATTTAGAATATTGAACTGAAGAACAGGAAACACAAACCATTCATGTTTTAAAGTGTATTTGAGGAAAAACACTTAATTCCCTTTATTTTAAAATATGATAGCAGCAATCAATGAAATATAGGTTTAAATGCCAACACAGGAAATAAGCTGTGTCTTATCTAAGGAAATTGTATTGCATGAATGTTGATAATCACAGTGTAGTTTCTGAAGGCAATTTTCAAAGTCAGAATTGTGCTTCTATAAGGCATCCATGCATCAAGAGGAGTCAGAGGAGCTAAGTTCCTAAAGAAAATGGAGCTTCACTCACACTGTCTCAGCTGCAGCATGGTGGTCTTCAGAACTTACCCCAGCTAGTAAACCACTGCATATTTGAGGAATAGTGGAACGTTCAACAGTTGTGCTGGGAATTCTTAGAGACAAAGATGTGTTAGGTAGACAGCACCTTTCCCTAAGACACTTACAGGGCCTTTGGTGGAAACAAAACAGGTAAAGAAGAAAACCATATCAGCATTGGAATGGTCTAACAAGGCTTTGGAATTGGGGTCTGTCTTAGCCCATTCTTGCTGTTATAACAAAATATGTTAGATGTGGTTATTTTAAAAACAGAAATGTATTCCCCATAGTTCTGGAGGCTGGAGTATCCAAGATCAAGTTACCAACTCATGTGGTGTCTGGTGAGGGCTTGTTCTCTGCTTCGTAGATGTTGCCTTCATGCTCTGCCCTGTGTGGTGAAGGGATCGACAGTTTCCCTTCAGCCTCTTTCACAAAGGCACTAGCCCCATTCATGACAAAGCCATCTCCTAACAGCCTCACCTCTTAGTATTATTGCACTGAGGGTTAGATTTCAGTGAATGAATTTTGGGTAAACACCGACTTCTAGACCAGAACAGGAGGCAGGTATTAAAGGAGAAAAGATGACTCATCTAGGACTTCAGCGTGGATCACTTTTAGGTGAAGGGAGGAAATACAAAAAGCCAAAGTTTGTTTCAGGAAGACAGTCAATAACCTGGCCTGGTTGGAAAGCAGGATACTAGTGCTGTAGAGGAAAATAGGTAAGATAAGGAGAGTAGGTTGGGGCCAAAGCACGGGACCTTGAGGACCAACACAACAGTAAGCAGTGGGAAATCCCTTTTCCCTTCTGGTTTTGTGAGAAGACCATGATTAAAAATGAAGGCACTGTGTACAGAAAAGCTATAGTGAAATGAGAATGTTTGTCATATTTCTCATATTTCTTTCCTTTTTAGACTTTTAAAAATATTATTTATTGGGAGGCTGACTGATTTGAAAGGTATAGAAACAGACAGAGAGAACATCAATTCACTGATTCACTTCCTACAATCATGTCACTGCCTAGTCAGAAAGCAAACACTGAAACACAAAAGGTACATGGGATCTCTCCCCCGAAAGAAATATAGATTATTTAACAATAGATGTTTTTCTGAAATTTGACCCCTGTTTCTAGCCTTGCTTCTTTTTCATTTTAAGGTTTTGAAGATAAGAATCTTCTGTTAAAATGTATGCTTATTTATTTTCATCTACTTGAAAGGGAGAAAGAGAGAGAAAGAGAGGTCTTTCATCCTGTGGTCACTCCCCAAATCCCACAAGAGCCAGGCTGGGCCAGGTCAAAGCCAGGAGCCTAGAACTCCATCTGGGTCTTCCACATGGGTGGCAGAGGCCCAAACACTTGAGCCTTCATCTACTTTCTCTCAGGATGCATTAGTAGGACGCTAGATCAGAAGTGAAGTATCCAGAACTCAAGCTAACACTTTGATATGGGATCCTGGTGTCCCAAGTGGCTGTTTAACCTCTGTACCACAATGCTCACCCTTAACTCCATTTCTTAGTACTTTTTTCTGCTTCTCTTGGTATGTTCAATGCAATAGTGCCTTCCCCTACTACACTTAATGTTTTGCCATTATGTGTCATGAACATTACATAAGGTGAAACATACAAATTGCTTATAGCTGTCCCTAGCACATACTAAGTTCTCAATAAGCATACATTTTTGCTGTTATTATTAGTGTCTCTGGGAATTTCCCTTCCTGGTTTACCATGTGTTCTCAGCTCTGCCAATTATATGCTACTTCCCCTCATCCTGAGAAAATTCTACCTCTTCAGTAAGGCCTAGTTTCAGTATTGCCTAGTTAGACTCTCTCTTTAGTCCACCTGTTATTATTTCATGTAGCACTAAAAACATTCTACTAAATTTTGGCACCACACACATACATCTGCATATACTCAAACTTTCTGTGGGGCAAAATTTAGGGATCATTATGTGTCTATAGGAATCTGATGCCACTATGCTTCTAATAGATAATGGGCTCATCTTTATCATGGGAGTGGGCAAGGTCCAGGTGAGAATTAGAAAAACCATACCAGAAATATTATTTCACAAGGATTAGGTTTGAAGTCAAGAAAAGAGCATTTCTCACTTGTAAATAGCATGTAATATCCTCAGAAGGAAGCAACATTCTGCGGGAAAGTGTGTTTGGTGTTGTGTAATTTGTCAGGAAATTCGATGAGTCCTAATATTCTATCTTGGTGGTGGAAAAAGTGAACAGTTTTCCTCCCCAGGAGACCTCAGTTGGAGCCAGCAAAACTGAAGTAGAGTCATCTACGCCTTAAGCCAAAACTGAAGCTTGAAGTTTTATTTATTCCTCCTTGGTGAGGAATGGGAGGGAAGATGAAGGAAAGGATGTGGCACACAGAATCCCCATAGAAAGGCTAACAGGGAAGAATCAGAAGCAGGGTGTATTCTAAACTCTTTGGACTGCGAGGCCCTTCTTGTGTGTGGTACAAGGGGGTGAGTTATTCAGAAAAAAAGTACAATTCCCAAGCCTGATCTGCATTGCTGCACAGTATCTATTCAAACTGTAGTAAAAGCATCAGTCCTCATTTTCATTTATTTTGTGTCTGGTCTGTGGAGGGACACAAGAAGTGGACAGTACCCAGTCCCAAACCAACATATAAGGCATCTGAAAATTTGGACTGAGATGGCACCATGCCTATCGCACTGTGAATTTTTAAGTGGATCTATGTGCTGCCCTGGAAGAAAACCAGCTGGCCTCCTGGGCTTCATCCTCTGGGAACCTTCCCTGGAAAGGGTAGAAGGAAAGGACCACTAGAGTTGGACCTTGTTATTACAATATTTTCAGTCCCTACATCCATATAGACCATGAGTTTCAGGGTATCAGTGAATGTTCTTTGATTTGAACTGACTTTCAGAAGGTTCATTAGGAGATGAAGAGCTGTGCTGAGATGGGATTGGCAAAGCTGGAGTTTGTTATGCACAGATTCTCTGGCATGTCCATGTACGGTGAGACCACACCAAGCCAGTATGATGAATCAGCCTTTGCCTGTAAAAGCACAGCTTTGAGCACTGCAGCGTGACCGTTTCAGTCTTCCAGCTCATTTTCTAACTCCAGAAGGAAAAGGAATGGTCTATGGGGTTTCCTGCTAGATGAATTACAATGCCACATTCCTTTGGAATTGCCTCACTCTCTGGACACAGAGAGAATAGGAAATTCATCCAGGGGAGCAAAAACACACATCTCCTAAAACTATCATCAGGAAGTCCAAAATCCCCTTAGAATTCACTTCCAGAGTTCCCTCACACAGTGGCTAAGAGCATACACTCCCCAAATAGCCACAGTTGTCAGAGCTGAGCCGATCTGAAGCCAGGAGCTAGCAGCTTCTTCTGGGTCTCTCCCATGTATGCAGGGGCCCAAGCACTTGGGCCATCTTCCACTGCTTTCCCGGGCCATTCGCAGAGAGCTGGATCAGAAGAGGAGCAGCCGGGACACAAACCAGTGCTCATATGGGACGCCAGTGCTGCAGGTGGAGTTTCAGCTTACTGTGCCACAACGCCGGCCCCAAAAGATCCTTTTTCTATCAGATTGCACCTTCTCTGAAAGCAGAATTCACATTTCTGCCTAAGCCAGGAAAGTCTTGTGTCCTTAGTAAATGCTTGATCATTTGGTTGGTGCTGCTACAGATATTTTAAGATACTTGTCAAGCAGAGAGAGCTGTTCATGTAGTCAAGTACTTGTTTATGGGATCTGATTTCAAAGGCCAGAGGAAAGGAAAAAAATATATTATATAATCATTCAATAATTCTCAGTTGATACAAGAGAAACTCCTTAGCCCCAAATTACCCTCCCTTTGATTCAGCCATAGGACTTAAAATACAAGTACTATTTATTCTTTCTATATCTGTTAAATGTAAAATGTTGGCCCTGGAAAGTTCAGACTTCCTTAAATCTCATGGAGAATAATTTCATTCCATTTTGTAAAGAAACATTTATCCCTTCTGTTTGTAAGTTTGGGAGTCACAGGATTGGCTCCATAACTTGAGTTTTAGTCTGAAAGCTTACGGCTCGGTGGTACAGATCCCAGCTTAGCTGATTCATAGCTGTGTGATTCTAGGCAGGTAGTGAACCTCTCAGAGCCTGTCTCCTCATCTTGTGAAATGACAATGTCTAACCCATGCACAGAACTTCCCCATACTCAGACCTTGATCATGCTATTATTACTATGTCTATTGTTCTGTTGGTTGTTTTTAAAAAACTTGTTCCTGTTAGCGCAATGACTATTGGAAAAGTTTCCTGAGTGATGGGCGGCAAGTAACCCCTGGGTCAGATTACTTTAGCAGAGTGGCGACTCTATCACTTGTCAGGACTCTTAAGGTCAAGAGACAATTTTCAGCACTGAAGTGTGAACCAGGGAGCATGAGGGAGAATCTGGTGTTCGGGTGAAGCGTTTGCAGCCAGAAGTGTTAAAGGTCACCGAGGCAAGATCACTGTTGAGCCAGGATTGTCACCCACAGTCACTTTTCCGCCTTCACTGAGCTCCGGAGGTTTGGGGAAAGTGGTAAGAGTGGTTTTTGTCATTTCGGCCACTGTCTCCTTTTTTTTTTAAAGGGAATTCTGTAGAAGTGCAATTTGAGGTCAGAATACATAAGCATTTAAGACATTGCTTTTCTTCAAATCCTTGAACAAATATTAACTCATTCGTCATCTCATTACCTCTGAGAGTTGGGGAAGCAGAACCCAAATAGAGGTTGGAATGTTATAATCCCATCTATAAATTACAGTGCTTGCCATATTTATTAACTGAAGGGTTTAAGATTTTAGGAAGCTTTTCTAAATGTGATCTCTCAATTCTTATCACTGGATTTGCTCAGGATGCATTTGCTAAGGGGAAAAAAATTTAATGTCATACTGCTGTAATTAGCCAACAGGCCATCTCCCAGATCAAAGGAGAAAGGCAAGGGTAGATGGGTGGGGAGGAAGAGAGGAAAAGAAGGGAGGAGAGAGGGGAGGGGAGGAGGAGGATGAAAGGAGAACCAAGAGGAAGAGAAGCTCATTCTTACTTCAAAATGATATTAAACAATTAATTTACCACATTTTAAGTGGGAAAATGTCAGTTGAAGAGGTTCTTGGCAACCACAAACAGTTGAAAGTAAAGCAATCAAAAGATTCTCTCTGTGTGTGTTCAAATTGCAGCATATGCAGAAAGTTGTGCAACTGAAAGTTCTTTCAAACAACAACAAATGAGATGGGTCAATGAGAACAGGACAAAAGTGGAAGTTCAGAAGGCTGGCTAATCCCTGTGTATGATCACTGGGGTGGACCTGTACAAAGTGGTTGCTCTGCAGATTTGAGAGGAGAGGGCAACCATTGGGAAGGCCACTGTGGGCCCCCAGGTAGGAAGCTCTTAAACAGATTCTCTGCCCCCAGAGGCTACTGCTTCCTCTCTTCCCATAGGAAAGCTGGACCTCTGCATCCTTCTGCCAAATAGACATGTGTCATGATTTCTTCATCATCCTAGACAGCTTGGAAACAGATCAGGCCTCCAGACTTGCTAATTCCCCTTTCTTGTTTTCCTTTCACAGTCCACACTCATGCTCAAAACTTGTTCCTTTTTATTTTACTAATAATAACAGAAAAACAGGCTTATAATGACAAACATGAACAATTAGGTAGTTAACAAAAATGTTTCTTAGTGTCACTTAGGCATTGCCTTCAGTATGCAGAGTCTGGTGAAGTTTTAAGCAATCAGACAATTGTGACAAAGCCATCAAGGAATCCTAATGCCACTTATGTCCTCAATGTCACAAGGAAAGAGGTCTCTGAGAGGGACCACACAATCTCTCCAAGCATCCTAATACTCCTCTCTCTGTCTCAGCATATATATATATTTTTTTTTTGACAGGCAGAGTGGACAGTGAGAGAGAGAGAGAGAGAGAGAAAGGTCTTCCTTTGCCATTGGTTCACCCTCCAATAGCCACCACGGCCGGCACACTGCAGCCGGTGCACCGTGCTGATCTGAAGCCAGGAGCCAGGTGCTTCTCCTGGTCTCCCATGTGGGTGCAGGGCCCAAGCACTTGGGCCATCCTCCACTGCACTCCCGGGCCACAGCAGAGAGCTGGCCTGGAAGAGGGGCAACTGGGACAGAATCGGTGCCCCGACTGGGACTAGAACCCAGTGTGCCAGTGCCGCAGGTGGAGGATTAGCTTATTGAGCCGTGACACCGGCCAGCATATATTCTTCATCTTTGGAGCCCTACTCATTTAATATTCCTGATACAAACCCTTTCCTCTGGGTTCCCAGTGGCCCACATAGCTTCCTGTCTACTCCATCATGGAGAGAAATAGGATTCAAACTCAAAAGAAAGACAAGCTTTGGTTCTCTAAGTAGGAAAGAAGACACTGGGCAAGGTCCCAGGGTGGGGATGGATTCCTTCCACAAGACCTAGAAGTATCTACAGATCACCACAATGAACGCTGCCATTAACGCCATCTAAGAGATGTACATCCTTCTATCCACATGACCTTGACTCTGTTTGGGGGACATGATCATCTTTGCCTAATTATGCTGAATCTGAATTGAACCTCATTGTGACCTGTGCTTCTCAAAAAGTCTCCTCACATTCATGAAAAGCAAATGGTACAAGCCCAAATATATTTCTCTAATTCAAAGCTTTCTCACTTGACACTAATTACCTAACATTAGTCTTAATTATGCAAGCTAGTATAAAAGCACATGTGAATTATCTTGCTTCTTCCTCACAAAATCTCTACAAGGAAAGTATCCCCAAAATAACAAGGACATTCTTAGATACAAGAAAAATGATGCTGAAATTCATATTTATTTAGAAAACTTTTATTTGATAAATATAAATTTTAAAAGTACAACTTTTGGATTATGGTGGTTTCCCCCCATAACCACCAACCCACCCACAAACCCTCCCATCTCCTACTCCCTCTCTCATCCCATTCTTCATCAAGATTTATTTTTAATTATTTTTATATGCAGAAGGTCAACTTAGTATATACTAAGTAAAAATTTCAACAAATTGTACACACAAAGTATAAAGTGCTGTTTGAAGACCAGCTTTACCATTAATTCACATAGTGCAACACATTAAAGACAGAGATCCTACATGGGGAGTAAGTGCACAGTGACTCCCGTTGTTGATTTAACAACTGACAGTCTTATTTATGACATCAGTAATACCCAAGGCTCTTGTCAGGAGCTGCCAAGGCTATGGAAGCCTCTTCAGTTCACCAACTCTGATCTTACTTAGACAAGGCCATAGTCAAAATGAAGGCTCTCTCCTCCCTTCAGAAAAAGGTACCTCCTTCTTTGATGGCCTGTTCTGAAATTCATATTTAAACACAGGAGACCCCAGTAGCTAAAGCAATCTTATACAACAAAAACAAAGTCTGAAGCATCACAATACCAGATTTCAAGACATACTACAGGGCAGTAATAATCAGAACAGCCTGTTACTGGCACAAAAACAGATGGATAGACAAAGGGAACGAATAGAAATGCCCCAAATCAATCCAAGCATCTACAACCAACTTATCTTTGACAAAGGAACTAAAATTAATCCTTGGGCCAAGAACAGTCTCTTCAACAAATGGTACCGGCAAAACTGGATTTCTACATGTAGAAGTATGAAGCAAGACCCCTACCTTATACCTTACATGAAAATTCACTTGAAATGGATTAAAGACCTCAATCTACAGCCTGATACCATCAAATTATTAGAAAACATTGGGAGAACCATGCAAGACATTGGCATAGACAAAGAGTTCTTGGAAAATACCCCAGAGGCACAGGCAATCAAAGCCAAAATTGACAAATGGGATTATATCAAATTGAGAAACTTCTTCACTGCAAAAGAAATCCTCAGCAAAATGAAGAGGCAACTGACAGAGTGGGAGAACTTATTTGCAAACTATGCAACTAGTAAAGAATTAATATCCAGAATACATAAAGAGCTCAAGAAACTCAACAGCAACAAATCAAACAACCCAGTTAGAAAATGCATAAAGGGTTGGCACTGTGGCACAGCGGGTTTACGCCCTGGCCTAAAGCACCAGCATCCCATGTGGGTGCTGGTTCAAGTCCCAGCTGCTCCACTTCCAATCCAGCTCTCTGCTATGGCCTGGAATGCAGTGGAGGATGGCCCAAGTCCTTGGGCCCCTGCAACCATGTTCCCACATGGAAGAAGCTCCTGGCTCCTGGCTTTGGATAGGTGCAGTTCGGGCTGTTGCGGCCAATTGGGGAGTGAACAATTGGATGGAAGACCTCTCTCTCTGTTTCTCATCTCTCTGTGTAACTCAGACTTTCAAATAAATAAATAAATCTTTTTAAAAAAGAAAATCTATAAAGGACTTAAACAGGCATGAGAGGAAACACAAATGGCCAGCAGACACAAGAAAAAATGCTCAGCATCACTAGCCATCAGGGAAATGCAAATCAACACCACAATGATGCTTCATCTCACCCCAGTTAGAATGGCTTTCATACAGGATGAGGGGAGAAAGGTACCCAAATCCACTGTTGGTGGGATTGTAAACTGGTAAAGCCACTATGGAAGACAGTATGAAGATAACTCAGAAATCTGAATGTAAACCTACATATGACCCAGCCATCCCACTTCTGGAAATTTACCCAAGGGAAATGAAATCAGCATATAAAGAGTTATCCTTACCCCCATGTTTTTTGCAGATCAATTCACAATAGCTAAGATATGGAATCAACCCAAATATGTGTCAGCTGAAGACTGGATAAAGAAATTATGGGATATGTATGCCATGGAATACTACACAGCCATAAAAAATGAAATCCTGTCATTTGCAACAAAATGGATTCAACTGGAGAACATCATACTTAGTAAAATAAGCCAGTTCCAAATGGACAAATACCCTATGTTCTCCCTGATCTGTGGTAACTAATAGAGTACCTAAAAGGTAATCTATAGAAGTGAAATTGACACTTTGAGATGTAATGACTTTGAACAGCCCTTGTCTTGACTGTTGAATATCAGTTTTTTTCTTCATGCTATATGTTGAACTCTTTGCATAGTCTAGAGCTGATCTTGTGGGTATAAAGTTAATTGAAAATAGATCTTAGTAAAAAATAAGAATGAGAATAGGAGAGGGAGGAGGAAGAAAGGTAGGAGTATGGATGGAAGAGTGGTTAGGGTTGGAAGAATCAATATGTTCCTAAAGTTGTATTTATGAAATACATGAAGTTTGTATACCTTAAATAAAAATGTTTCTGGGGAAAAAAGGAAACCTCTTGTCCCAAGAGACTATGAGATTTTCAAAGAGAGAGAGAGAGAGAGAGAGAAAAGAAAGAAGAAGGAAGGAAGGAAGGGAAAAAGAAAGAAAAAGGAATAAAGAGAGAAAAAGAAAAAAAAGAGAGAAAGAGATAAAGAAAGAGAGAAAGAGAAGAGAGAGAAAGGGAAGAGAGAGAGAAAGAGAGAAAGAGAGGAAGGCAGGCAGGCAGGAAGGAAGGAAGAAGGAAAGAGAGATAAATCTCCATTTCTAGGGAAGGATGCTAAACTTGGAGAGAACAAATTACTTGCTCAAAGTCACTTAACTTTCCAAGAGAGGATCTGATTAGAAGCCACATCCCTCTGTTCATGTTGTCTCTGTAATGTTGCACAATGACAACAGTATAGCACAAGGGCACGCCTGGAACAGACATCACCAGTTGTTCATGGCATTGTCTATAGAGCTAGTCAGGGTTCACCTGTAGAATCCTTCCAAACAGCTCCCCAACTGCAACTGCAGGTGGTACAAGGTTGCTATAGTAGGTTGTTAGATAGTTTGCTATCCTTGCCTTGGACCATTCCTTCACCAAATCATTTCAGCATCAGCACCACTTCTTATCTTCCAACACTGACAGACCATTCCATCTTCCCATGAGAGTTGAATAGGATTTGTGTCTGCCTAAGTCGTAGAGCCTGAACTACCACCTCCCAGATTTGGCAGCAGAAAGTTTCTGATAATGAGAAAGAGACAAAATCTGTAGCAGCTAGACTGTTCTTGGCCACCTTCAGCTACACACACACACATATGCACACACACTCAGTGTCACGCCAATACTCATGCACACACACACTGCATTACTCGCACTTCTGCTCACATTTTGCTTATGACATTTAGAGTGGGAAAACCACGTTCCTCTTGTTAAAATCCACTCCATGCCCATCACATTTTATTAGATCTCAGTGAAGGCAGTAAATGTCAGTCTTCATCATTCCCTCCTTTACTCCCCTTGTCCTGAAAGATGGAGACTCAGAGGAGCAGAGTTCAATGGCACACCTCCAAATACAGAGACCACCGCAACATAGAAGGCTCCAGTGACTTGACCTGCTTCATCTGACAAAAAAGTATATGATCCTAGACCATCAAGAGAAATGATTTATCTTGTTTTTTTTTAAGAAAATACAAAATCTTGACAATCTCTTTGCTAATTCTAGGAAAAATATAAAACTTTCCTCTTATGAATTATGAGATATCACAGAAAAGCAAATGCCAAATTTCTAAGATTTTGCTCCTTGATTTTTAAAGTTCATGCATGATGTTAGAAAATCAATTGTATATAATTCTGATTCACATGCTTATTTATCTTCATTTGAAAGGCAGAGAAACAGAGACAAACAAACATAGGGAGACAGAGGTTTTCCATCTGCTGTTTCACTCCCCAAATACCTACAACAGCCTGTACTGACCCAGACCAGAGCCAGGAGCCTAGAACTCGATCATGATCTTCTATGTGGTTAACAAGGACCTAACTACTTGAGCTATCTATCATCTGCTGCCTCTCATGATGCATTAGCTGGAAGCTAGAATTAGAAGTAGATCCAGGCCTTAAGCCTAAGCATTCCAATATGGGATGCAGCCATTCCAGTGTCTTAATTGTTGCACAAATGCCTGCCCAATTCATGTATTTTAATGTTTTATTTTGTGTTGTTTAATAACTACTTGATGCCCAAGGAAATTTTTTTTCTTAAGTTGCTTTTCTTTTTTGTATCATTTTTTATTATTAATTAGTATTTAACAGGTTCTATGTGCTTTGTAGATACAATTTTAAGAGCATAATGATATTCCCTTCCTCCCTTTTTTTCTCCCTCCCTCTCCCTCTCTGCCTCCCACTCTCTTTCTTGGCCATTTCTTTTTTTTTTTCATTTTTGTGATAACATATTTTAAATTTACATTACAGTAAAAAGGGTTAATACTTCACTGAGTAAGACTTTTAAGAAGTAAAAAGCAAAAAGACCCTAGTTTAGAGGGAATATATACAACCACTATATATAAATGATAATTAAATGGAAAAATGACTGTTTCACCCATATACACTAAATTTTAAAGTAATTACAGAGCATTAAAACTATAGTAGCATAATATTTTTCACCATTGATTTCACAGAGCTATAAACAAAGTGTTACAAAATTATATTTGCAGGAATACTGATACAGATATTTCTTTTCTTTCTTTCTTTTTTTAAATTTTAGCTTCCACATAAGGGAGAATATGCAGTATTTGTTTTTCTGGCTTATTTCACTCAACATGATGTCTTTCAGTTGTGTCCATTTTGCTACAAATGATAGAATTGCACTCTTTTTAAGAGCTGAATAATATTTCATCATGAATATTTACCACATTTTTTTTTATCCTTTCACCCACTGATGGACACCTTGATTGATGCCACGTTTTGGCTATTGTGAGCAGCACTGCTATGAACATGGTGGTCCAGGTATCTCTTTGATACACTGTGTTCAAATCTTTCGGGTATATACAGCAGTGGGATTGCTAGATCATATGGCACGCTATGTCTATTTTTTTTAAAGAAATCTCCACACTGTTTTCCACAGTGACTGCACCAAGTTACATTCCCAACAGTGTATAAGTGCCCCCCTTTGCCCACATCCTTGCTAGCATTTATTACTCTCTGTGTTTTGGATTGTAGCCATTCTGACAAGGGTGAGATGATATCTCATTGTGGTTTTGATTTCCATTTCACAGATGGCTAATGATGTTGAGCATTTTTCATATATTTTTTTGCCATTTGTATTTCTTCTTTCAAGTACTGTCTATTAAAGTCCTTTGTCCATTTCTCAACTGGTTTGGTTGTTTTTTGTTGTTGAGTTTTTTAAGTTGCTGATATATTTGAGATATTAATCTTTTGTCAGATAGGTGGCAGTAGCAGTGTCAGTGTTTCTCCTATTGTCCCATGGAATCTGCAAGTGTGTGTTGTGTTTGTTCTCCCTGCTTCTTTGCTGAAAATTTCTGTCAGTCAGACTACTGGAAACCTAGTATTTCCTTTGTTGTGTTCGAATCTCGAAGCAGCTTAAGTTAGTATGGCTAAGCCCTATTCAGCCATCTTGGATCCTCCTTAAGTAAGTTTCTGAAATAAGTTCCTGTTACAAATAGGAAAGTGAGACTAGCATTGTGGCATAGTGGATAAAGCCACAGCCTGAAGTATCTCTTTTGGACACAAGGTCAAGTCCCAGCTGCTTCACTTACAATCCAACTTTTGACTAATGACTTGAGAAAAGCAGGGGAAGATGGTGCAAGTGATTGGGCCCCTGCTTCCTACATGGGAGACTCAGAAGAAGCTCTTGGATCCTGGCTTTGGGCTGGCCCAGTCTTGGCAGTTGCGGCCATTTGGGGAATGAAGATCTCTCTCTGTGTCTCACCCCCCACCCCGTAACTCTGACTTTCAAATAAATAAATAAATCTTTACCAAAAAAAGGTGGAGGATGGACAAGTTTGGACTAAATCCCCTTGGATACCAAACACTGAAATAGCCTCAACCATAGATGGCAAATAGGGTTTCAGCAGGGCCAAGTTGACTCTTCCTGCTTGTGTTCCAGCTGTCATGCCACACCACCTCACCTCTGTCCATCCGCCTCCAGCTCTTAAGTGGTGCAGGAACTGGGAAGAGGCTGAGCTCATGTGTCTACCAGGAACATTACTCATAACCACCATCATCATTCCCAGATGCTCTCATCCTTTCTGAGGACTAATGCGCCATGTCTCTTTTGAGCCAATATGCTAATGCTACAAATGATACCAACTGATGCAGTGGCAAAACACGCCACAAAATGCCCTTGTAAGTTCAAGATGTTGGGGTCAGCACTGTAGCATAGCAGGTAAAGCCGCCACCTGCAGTGTCGGCATCCCATATGGGCGCTGGTCTAGTCTGAGCTGTTCCACTTCTGATCCACCTCTCCGGTATGGCCTAGGAAAGTAGTAGAGGATATCCCAAGTCCTTGGGGCCCTGCATCCACATGGGAGACCCAGAAGAAGCTTCTGGCTCCTGGCTTTGGATCATCACAGCTCTGGTTGTTGTGGCCAATTGGGGAGTGAATCAGTGGAAGGAAGACCTCTCTCTCTCTCTCCCTGCCTCTCCTCCCTCTCTGTGTAGCTCTGATCTTCAAACAAAATAAATAAATCTTAAAAAAAAAATCAAGATGTTAGGTCTAGGGGGAGTAAACAAGCCCTTCCAATAGGACACTCAACCCATCTCACACTCAGAGTCCATTCTTAGCAGAGCACTTGGCTGACTCACGTAGAAGACCCTTTCCTTGTTAAAAAAGCAAATAAACAAGAAGCCTTCATAACCATTGTTAATATTTTAATCAAGATCATTATCAGATCAATGGGGAAAGAACTGGCCTACATTGCCAAATCTATTCTAAAACTGGAATTCCTTTCAGTTCTGGGACAGATAGAGTTGCACTGGAAGAGAATTTGGCTCATTGAAAATAACAGTTTTATGATGCTTTCCTATAAGTCTAGACTAGCACATGGAGCTGTTTTTTAAAAAGTCTTCGTGTTTCTACCCTGAGAGATATTCATCTACACCGTAGGATCTTTGGGACAAAGAAAGCGGTTTCCTTTTTCTATAGTTTGGCATCATCATCATTTTGAAAGATAACCACATTCTCACATTGCCAGATGACTGTTAAGTTTTGCTTTATATATTTTTAAAAGAATTTGCTTTTTGAAAAGAAAGCTAAGGGGGTTGGGAATGGCAGGGTAATCCAAGTTCTTTCATCCACTCCCTTCCTGGCTGTGAGAAAGTTGCACACCAAGCTTAGTTTGTTTTCTATAATTCCCTCTAGCTTGAAACTAAAAAGGGTGTATTTCGAGAGAATAGACCACAATGTGAGAGGGAAGGACTGAGTGGGCGGGGAATAAGGACTGGATAGGTCAGCATTTGGCTCCAGAGGAGAGGAGCTGCAGGCTGGAGGATTCCACTGCCTGTATGTTTCCTCTTTCAAGTCTCCCTTTTATTCCCTGCCATCAGGAAGTGCAGTAGACATTTGTCACCAGCAGCTCTTTGGAGACTTCAGTGTTCCTTCCTCCCAGGGTCCAAAAGGGGACTTCAGACACATCAGAGTTGGATTTTGCAAACCAGCAGAATTTTTGTGCTGTGTTTATCAGACAGGCGAGAGGCTGTGTAGGCAGACTTTGGGAAATAGTTTAAACAGTTCATAAATCAGATGTAATTGAAAAGGATAGGATCTCCATTCTGAAAGCCCTGGCAACTGTTATCATCTCTTTACTGGGGCAAAATTATAATGTGTGTAGGGACCAGGGGCTTGATGAAGTCAGGTTGCCTCAGGTCATTCAATGTAATTTGTTTTTTCTGGCCAAATCATGAAACAGAATCGCATTCTGCTCCCTCTTACATTTATATGATACCATCTCTTTTGATATTGTCAAGTGTGTTGTGCCAGGCTGCATAGCATTACTGATAACAGAATTCTTTGGAAAAATCTTTATTTATTTATTTTTTATACACTTTAAATAACAGCAGCTGAAATCAGCTGGAGTTCTTGGCTGGCCAGAAACTAAAAACTCCTTTTAATATGAAATTTCTAATAAGCCCTAAAAACATGATACAAAGCAGTTTCATACCCTTTGCTTTTAAACTGGTAGAATTTATTTGGCTTTAAAAATTATATGGGGTGTACTATCACAATGCAGTTTTGTATGAAGACCCTAAAAGGTTGCCTGAGAGTTTCCTTTGAACTTGATATATTATCAGTTGTCAGAGTAAAAGGAGCAGGTTTGGGAGATTGATAGTATCCCTAACTGCAGAGAGAGGCTAAGAAGCCAGGAGCTCAAAGGAACAAGAGCAGAGTCTCAGGAGTTAAGATCAGGCAAACACCAAAGAAAAGATCAGAGCCAAGTTCTAAAGAGTAGCCATTTCCCAAATGCCAATCAGGAGAGAAACCAAGAGATTTGCTATTTCCTAGCTGCACAGTCACAGGAAAAGCTGATCAAAGCTGGCATACAAGTTAAAGTGTGGTAAGGTGCTCATGTTCTAGGGCCGGTGCTAAAGTTCAAGCAACTGATCATGGCCAGTTTGTGGTCTTTTTTCTCAGAAACCTTGTATTTAAGGTATACAAAGTTCATGCATTTCATAAATACAACTTTAGGAACATAGTGATTCTTCCCACCATACTCACTCTCCCACCTTTCTTCCTCCTCCCTCTCTCACTGTCAACATTTATTCTGCAACCACATCTCTCCCTTCATGTAGCAAATGTAGGTAACTGAACCTGCTATGTTCTCCAGAGAAAATGTAGGCTACGTACTATCTGACATTACCCAACAAAGATTGAAAATGGCTCACACAGATCACGACTGTATCACAAATACATGTAAACGGGGACTCTTGGGCCATGGAGATTCGTACTCTGGTGCATTCCAGGGCAGCACACAATCATTGCTGGTATAACCAGGGTTCTTCCATAACTGGTTGTTTTGGGTTGGTCTGAATAATCAAAGATGAGTGCTCATGCTTAGTCCTTTTTTTACAGCAACTTTGCTTCGTGGTTCATGTCAGCTGGGAAATAGGTCCTTCCTTTAATGACTACCAAAATAGTTCTCTCAAGCTTTACTCTTCCAGAAGCCCACTCTCATCTTGGCTATGGCTGTTTCACAATGACTTTGACCTCTGGTGTGACAAAGCAGAATTGTCTGCTCAGATTATGTTTCAAGCCAAGTTGCATGTCTCATAGCCTTGTGGTGTGATTTATTTGGCCCTTAGGGTCTCCTACTGAAAGTGCTGAAATGCCATACTGACATTTCACTTCAAACTTAAAACCACCTACCCTACAAGCAGGATTTATTTCTGACCAGAGGGTTTCTCCTATTAAAAAATCAAAACACGTGCAACACCTTCACGTGCTGAATGATTTTCTATGTCCTAACAGGGAGAATGGGAGTAGCAGAGTAGTGAGTGTAGGAGAGAACAAAAACCTGTGTCCATACCCTTGGGGAAAGAGAAATGGCACCAGACAAGTTCAGTAGAAACTTTCTAATGAAACCATCAATTTCAGTTTAAACATATACCCAGAGTCCTAGTTAGAAGAATGACTGAAATAGGAGAACCACACACAGGGGCTCAAGGGTGATTTCTCTGAGACCACAGCTGGAAGCATTTAGTAATAATTCTGGTTCTATCCCCATAGATGCTGCCACATCTACTCTTGCTTCTGATGGCAATTATTGAATGCCGCAGGATTCCTATTTCTGAATGCTTCCAAGCCACACGGAAGACCAAAAATGCTAATAAATTCAAGGCTAACCTTTGTTCTATTCACATATTTGGTGAGAGAGCAAAAGTTTACATTCCTGTCATCCCAGGAATATGAGGTTTTCACCAAGAATATACCAGTGTTAACTTGGTATGAACACACCAGAAAGACAATCACACATCCCAACACAATGCCAGGCTCAAAAGTTCTATTGAAGCTGCAAAAGTCTCCTCTCTCTCTCTCTCCCTCTTTTCCTCCCTCCCTCTCTCTCTCTCTCTCTCTCTCCCCCTCCCTCCCTCCCTCTCTCTCTCTCTACCTCTCTCTCTCTCCCTCCCCCACCCCATTTGTTGTTTTTTACTACTTTCAGCCCACTCGAGGGGTGGGGAAGATGTCTTCCCCCTCTTCAGAACATGGTTATTCTCAAGGATTAGAAGACATTGATAAACAGACCGTGGGAGCAAGTATATATTGATGACATAATTCTGTTGCTTTTCCTTTAGTTTTGGTTATAAATAATGAAATTGTAATAGGAAATTAATAGGTATTTTCTCTGATAGTTGTTACCTATACCTACAAAAAATGTAATGGTATCAGAGTGAAACTGACATGTTATTATTTGATTATTGTTTGTAGCCCTTGTCTTTGTCCTGTGGAACAGTGATCTTTCCACTTTTGGCTTGCTAAACATTTTGGTTAGTGGCGCATTAATTCTGTGATTATAAAGTAAATTGAAAATATGTTATTGCAAAAATTAAAGGAGAAAAAGAAAAAGAAAGAAAAGGAAAGGAAAGAGAGGGAGGTTGAAGGGGGGAAGTATGGCTATCTTCTTAGACCTGTATCTATGCAATACAAGAAATCTGCTCTCTTTATATTAATAAAAATTTTTTAAATTTAAAAAAATAACAAAGGTAGTAGCATACATTCATTTTTAAAAACCTAGTAACAGACATTCTCCATTTGCAATTTTAATTGCTAAAGAAAATGATTGAACATTTTAATAGCAAAATAAATTAGCTATTAGACTTCAGCTGGTAAGATAAATGATTGATATGAAAGGAGAACTGCTAGCATTGTAAACAATGCTTCCCATAGGGATGCTAAAAATGATTGTTGATTTACAATCAGCTTCTTCAAATCTACAATATTTGAATGAGCTTTTTCCCTACATGAAGCATTCTTGGTCAATAACAACCCAGCCTCTATCATACTTTAAAAGGAAACCCATGGAGAAACGCTCTCGGAGTTCTCCTTATTCCTTACATGGCATGGTGAGTCAGAGCTGGTGCTTTCCTCCCAAAGCCTTAGAGAAGAGTCTGAGGGAAACCGTCTGCAACTTCTCACAGCATCCATGTTATCTTCTGCCAAGTCCCGAGTCGCCAGCTGGCAAGGCCTGGTCCCCCTTAGTCCAGTAAGGAACACGCAGGTGTCACTGAAGATAGACACAAGTTACTCCGTTCTCTCCTGAATCATCTGCATGAATAAACAGTGCAGTGCATCACCCTTGTGAGGGTGGCTGGTGGTATGAGCTACAAGGCAAATTACAAAGAAGGAGAAGTTTCCTTTTTGCCCATCCTCCAAGCACATGTCATCCAATGCTGCTCCCAAAGCTTGTCAGTCACCCCACGTGTGGCCCTCACTGGTTCTCCAAAGCACCTGCCACCAGCTGTCAATTTAGATCTGCTTTTTTTGGACAACAACTCATGTTTCAAACCAGGAATTCAAAAATCTGATTCATTTGATTTGAGCCTTCACCGTTTGTGCCCATAACATCTCTACTATAATTTTCCAGTATCTTTCTATCATATCAAAATTAAAGACTCCAATGTGATGTCTCAACATTAGAAGGGAGGCATACAAATAGACGTTATCAAATAGCATTAAAATTTAATTAGCTCTTACTACCAGCCAAAGCTCTGAGTGCAAGGCCTGTTCTGTCTTTGTTAAAAGAGAGGTTAATATTTGTTAGAAAATAGTTACAGATGCACTGCTGACTCCAAGCTGAGACTCTGATAGATCAGAAAGACTGAAAGAGGATAGCAAAGGAAAATCTCTCATCTTATATGAATTTATTTTATTTTATGAACCATTGACTTTATTTAACCCAACCGAGACAATCTTGGATACCATTTAGAATCATTTTGTAAATCCTACTCTATGGGAAATAAGATAAAGCAGCATTTATCAAAGTGTGGTTCTTGAACAGGCTGTGTGATAACCTAACACCAAATTCACAGGCAAATTTCCTGGCTGGGTTCATGAAGTTTTCTGGGATCCATCTTAGGAATCTGCACTTTTTACAAGCTCCCCAGGTGATGTTTACATACACAAATGCTGTGTTTGAAAACCATTAGTTTGGATTTATTTTTATATATTTATTAACCAAGGGATCCTTTCTCCCAGTAAAATTCTTCCTAGCAACTAAGATATAAAATTGCACAACACAGTAATTGTGGTTATTGCTACTGAATTTTGTAATAGTTACAATGGTAAACTTAACGCCATGCATTTTGCCAAAGTACAATAAAAGATACATACACAAAATGTCATTTCACTATTGTTTACAATAATGAGAGTGCAGACTTACTGGCTGTCCAATACTAGAATCATTGTTACAGTGTGGTGTCTTTGGAAAATACTTCTGATGCACATTTAGGTGAAAAACAATCCAGGAGGTGAAACTATATGCAGTTGCCCCTAATATCCACCTACCCCACATCTGCAGTTCAACAAGCATCGTACCCATGAGACCTACGAGAGCTGCATCTGCACTAAACATGCAGAGACTTCATTTCCTTATCATTATTCCCTAAACAACGCAGGATAGCAACTATTCACATAGTATTTTTATTGTATTAAGTATTTTAAGTAATCCAGAGTTGACTTAAAGTATATAGGCAGATGTGCATTGGTTATGTGCAAACACTACCTGATTTTATATAAGGGACTTGAATATCCATGGATTTTGGTATTCCAGGAGAATCCTGAACCAATAAGCACTGAAACTGAGGGGTGACTCTATGTAGTGTTACCTAAGACTTTTCTTCAAACACAGAATAATTTTTATGAAATGTGTCTAAATACTACCAGTAGTGGAGTCTGGAATAGTAGTAAGACCATTAACACTTTCTCCTTTCTCTTACACTTTAGACAGTTCTTCAAAATCCTCCAAAGTTAACATACAATATTTTAATAAACAGAAAAAAAGTTAAACAATTTTTAGAGAAAATAAATGACAGCCCATCTGCTAATCTCCATTAAGGTGCTACAAATTAATAAAATAAATGGTCACTTAGAATTATAGACCATCTTTTAATTACTAAGTTGGCATTTATGAAAACACAAAATAATAATATATGTATGTATATGGTAGACATTATTTTAAATATTCGGCATGTATTAAGTGATCATTCTCTGAGATGAGTCTTACTATTATTTCATTTATACCTGACTTAAAGGAGGCACAGAATAGTTGAATGTTTACCCAAGATAAGATAGCAGCCTTGAAATTTATCATCTTAATCACTACACATTAATACTCTTGAAAAAATATAGAAGGAAAAAAGGAGAGAGAGGAAAATGTGTATTAGTTTCCTATTACTGCATTAAAAAATTAACACAAATTTAGTGGCTTAATATGAATTTATTATCTTTTAGTGTCTGAAGTCAGAGTCTGAAATGTATCTAAAAGGTCGCATTCTTTCCTTTTGGAGACTATTAGTGGTAAATCTGTTTCTTTGCCTTTTCAAGCTCATACAAAGGATCGTCAAACAAATCTATAGGAAATCCATATTATGAAAATACTATCATGGATTTCAAATTTTTCTGCACCAACATAAGCTTATCTTTTAGTTCTATTTTCTATGGCCTTTTTGAAGTACCCTCTTAGAGCCTGGCTGAAACTGTAACTCATGGCTTCTTCTGTCCAGCAGCATAGCCATCTTTTCTTTTTTCTGAGCTCAGCTGGTTTCCTTACCTCTTCTATCTTAAGATTCCCCTGTCTGCTCTTAGAAGAATCCTGTGATTATCTCAGGTCTGATAGATTATCCAGAATAATCTCCTCATCTTAAGGTCTTTGATATAATAGCATCTGCAAATTACCTTTATCCTATAAGGTAACATATTCATGGGTTCCAGGCATTAGGGCACAAGTGTGTTGAAGGCCATTTTCGTCTTACCAAAAGGAAAGGAGGAAGGGATTGGAGGAGAATATGCCTCTTCCAATTTCTATTCATGTATTACCATTGAGTTCACCTCTCAAAGAGAGGAAAGAGGTGGAAGGTAGCTTTAATCCATATTCTCAAAGTATCTAATTTCAACTAAGAGTGCATGGTGAAAGCTTCCTAAACTGGAAATGCAGGGAAAGTTAGGTTCTTACCCCTGTCAAATACCCAGGGAATATTCTCATGTGTTTATATCACACTGGGTAACTACTGCGAAATCGCTCTGGAGTTCTTTATTTAAAGATTTATTTATTTACTTGAAAGAAAGAGTTTCAGAGTTCACTCCCCAGATGGCCACAACAGCCAGGCTGAATCAAGGAGCCAGGAGCTTATTCTCAGTCTCTCATGTGGATACAGGAGCCCAAGCACTTGGGCTGTCCTCCGCTGCTTTCCCAGACACATTAGTAGGGAGTTGGATCATAATTGGAGGAGCCAGCACTTGAACCGGCCCTATATGGGATACCAGTGTTGCAGGCAGTGGCTTTACCCACTACAACACAATGCAGGCCCCATTCCTCTGGTTTTAAACATTATGAATCTTTCTGGGATATGTATTTCTATAAGATTTTCCTCACCATCCTTCAACGTCAAAGCCTATGGAAATAACCATGAAGATAAAGATTAAGTAAAACCCAGTGGTTTTTCATCTGTTCTACATAGTAGATTCTGTCCTAGATTTTACACAAATCATATTAAGGGATACCCAAGAGAATAAGGTCATGTCCCCCTCTTCACATTGAGAAACAATGAAGAAGTTAAATTCAATTATGTTTTTCTCATCAGATATAAAATATAACCTTGAATTTCTTTGTCTTCATCTAACATAAATATAGAATGTCCAAATTTTTCTTTTCTAACATATTATTTTCTGTAATAATCATATGTGGTACAATTCTTTTTTTTCTTTTTAATTGATTCAAAGCTTTTGATTTATAAGATTCAATATTGTATGATATGCTCATGCCTTTATAAATATTTTCACCACTGAACTTTAAGAACACATACAATGATTATATAGCTCTTAATCCCATTCCTGTGATGTTTGGAGTCCAGAGTTGGTCATACTAACACCAAAGATAGTGATTTAGGTTGAGTAGGTACACATACATGGATAAATTCATTATTGGATAAATATTTATTATCTGCTTTGAATGGTAAACAGGCTGGTGCATGAGACAGACACAGTGATACACTGGCTGTCCAGAGCTGAATCCTTGTATCCCTTCCCAACTCCACCTCAGCAACATCAAGTTAGTAGCTTGCAATTAGCCATTGTAACAGCACTTACACCATAAAAATTGTCAGGCACTGCACATCCAAACTTAAGTGATTTCTAGTGTACCACTGAACATGAGGTGCTAACGGTACACCTAAGAGGTGAACACCAGAAAGTGGCTGAGCCTGGTTGGGAAAGTCAATGAAGGCTCCTGTGGGTGCCACGTGCCAATTCTGTGCCCTCTGAGAGGCCTTCCAATACAACCCAGATGCAACCATACTCCCAGACATGCCCCACGACGCCATACTACTCATTTGTTTTAGAGGTGTCTTCTTAGTTGATAATGATCTTACTAGTTTTTGTTTGTTTGCCAGGCTCCTTGGCTAGATTGCAAAGCCTTCATTGACACGGATCTCACATCTTGTAGCCATGACTGCTAATAGGCCCTCAAAAAATACTTTCGGAAAACCAAGGGTAGAATAGCAGTGGAGTCATTATGGATGAGTAGGATTTGGCTTGCTGAAGAACTGAAGGTAGAATATTCTTTTTTTTTATAACGCTTTTATTTAAAGAATATAAATTTCCAAAATACAGCTTATAGATTACAATGGCTTCCCCCCCATAACTTCCCCCCCACCCGCAACCCTCCCCTTTCCCACTCCCTCTCCCCTTGCTTCACATCAAGATTCATTTTCAATTCTCTTTATATACAGAAGATCAGTTTACTATATATTAAGTAAAGATTTCAACAGTTTGCCCTCACATAGCAACACAAAGTGAAAAATACTGTTGGAGTACTAGTTATAGTATTAATTCACAATGTATAGCACATTAAGGACAGAGATCCTACATGATATTTTTTTTAAAAAATTGATTAATTTTCTAGGCAATTTCCAATTTAACACCAAGATTTTTTTTCATTTTTAATTATCTATATACAGAAGATTGATTCAGTATATACTAAGTAAAGATTTCATCAGTTTGCACCCACACAGAAACACAAAGTGTAAAATACTGTTTCAGTGCTAGTTATAGCATTACTTCACATTGGACAACACATTAAGGACAGATCCCACATGAGACGTAAGTACACAGTGACTCCTGAAGTTGATTTAACAATTTGACACTCTTGTTTATGGCATCAGGAATCTCCCTAGGCTCTAGTCATGAGTTGCCAAGGCTATGGAAGCCTTTAGGGTTCGCTGACTTCAATCTTATTCTGACAGGGTCATAGTCAAAGTGGAGGTTCTCTCCTCCCTTCAGAGAAAGGTACCTCCTTCTTTGATGGCCCCATTCATTCCACTGGGATCTCACTCACAGAGATCTTTCATTTAGGTCTTCTTTTTTTTCCAGAGTGTCTTGGCTTTCCATGCCTAGAATATTCTCATGGGCTCTTGAGCCAGATCTGAATGCCTTAAGGGCTGATTCTCAGGCCAGAGTGCTGTTTAGGACATCTGCCATTCTATGAGTCTGCTGTGTATCTCGCTTCCCATGTTGATCATTCTCTCCTTTTTTGATTCTATCAGTTAGCATTAGCAGACACTAGTCTTGTTTGTGTGATCCCTTTGACTCTTAGACCTATCAGTGTGATCAATTGTGAACTGAAATTGATCACTTGGACTAGTGAGATGGCCTTGGTACATGCCACCTTGATGGGATTGTATTGGAATCCCCTGGCACGATTCTAACTCCATCATTTGGGGCATGACTGATTGAGCATGTCCCAGATTGTACATCTCCTCCCTTGAAGGTAGAATATTCTGAGCAGAGAGGTGGGAATAGGAAGATGAGGGTAGTAGGGCTGTGGAACTTGAAGTCCAAACCAGGGAGGGGTCAGAGGCTATGGAAAGACATTTGGGCCACATGGAGTTTATAGGATATATATTGTGAATCCTAGGGACACATGAAACCCACTCATCAATAGATAAGCAACGGTTTTGTTCATTTCACACTGGGACAGATTTGCTTTTAAATCAGGAACAAAGAGAAAAACCCAAATACCAAACTAGAAAAAAACTAACTAAATACCTTTCTCCTCAAGCCCTCTGTATTATTGATCAGCTGTTCCTTTGCCTCAAAAAAAGAGGGATTCATCTTTTTTAAAAAACGATTTATTTATTTTTGTGTGAAAGGCAAAGTTACAGAGAGGCAGAGGCAGAGGCAGAGAGAGTGAGTGAGGTCTTCAATCTGCTGCTTCCCTCCCCAAATGGCCACAACAGCCAGATGCTGATCTGAAGCCAGGATCCAGGAGCTTCCTCCAGATCTCCCACGAGGGTACAAGGGCCCAAGCACTTGGGCCATCCTCCACTGTTTTCCAAGGCCATAGCAGAGAGCTGGATTTGAAGTGGAGAAGCCAGGACTAGAACCAGTGACCACATGGTATGCTGGCACTGCAGGCTGCAGCTTCACCCACCATGCCACAGTGCCAGCCCCAGGATTCATCTTTAAAAGCATCATAGGATCCTCAAATTTAGAATATTAAAAGTGTGAAACATTTGGCAACATTTAACTTGAAAGGAAAAAGAAAGACAAATAAGATATGTCGGGTTCCACAACATGCATTATTAAAATCCTACAGGTAATTCTGGTCTCTTGATGAAGCTACGTGTATTAGATATTCTGAAAAATGCATTAAAGGGGTTTTCTATTAGATGTGGAAGTAGAGGATTCACTTCCTGGAGAGATAAACTAAGTTGATTACAGATATTGAGTAGTTATTCTGCAGAGTCCACAGAGTTTTGAGCCAATGCTTCCCCTCCTCCCAACTAGCTCAAAATCTTCACAATGGGTTGAAGGAAGCAATAGAGAGGCCACATAATGGAATGGTAACTTCTGCTGGGTGAAATTGAGGATGGTCCAAGGGAAGTAATGTTTGATTTGCTCTTGGAGATGAACAGGACTTCAACAGGCAGCGATGCAGGAAGGGGACAACCTCAGAGAGGAAGAGCACCCCAAGCCAAGCCAGAGGCCTGAAATCATGTTTAAAGGCTTGTGGGACTGTCACACATAGAGCCATTTACACAACCGAGTGGACCAACTGCCAACATGCTTTTGCAAAACATTCTAATTTTACTTGAGTTTGCATAATGACAAAGTGATTCATTAGTTCCTATTACACACTGTAATTTCAAAACAATTGAACACTGAGAGCCCTTTCTTAATTATGAAAGTTCATAAAAAGGGGAACTTAACCCAAATTCACTCTTTCTATTCAGCAAGTATGTGACCACA
The DNA here is from genome assembly GCA_949820135.1 of Sylvilagus floridanus. Lineage (NCBI taxonomy): Eukaryota > Metazoa > Chordata > Mammalia > Lagomorpha > Leporidae > Sylvilagus > Sylvilagus floridanus. Next base: position 158,791,354 of record OX463236.1, read on the forward strand.
ATAGATACTTGACCACCCTGTACAAACTCCCATTCAGTCTTGCTTGTACATGATTAAAAGTAAGATAAGAACATCTCTGCCTTATACTTACAGGGGCTGCTGATATGCACCCTATGACTTCTTATACAGATTTACATAGACCTCAAGGCAAATTATGCCTGACAGGGCATAAACAAATACTATTGTCAAGAGCAAAATTCAGGTGAAATTCAGTTGAAGAAAATGAATAATGCAAAAATAACTGACTTTCAAAACGGTTATGTTTGAAGACAATTGTTTTGCATTGATTGCACCTGGCTTCACTCACACATTGAGTTTTAAAGTGGAACTTAGCTTACCAAATGTATTTTCACATAGGAAAACTCTTCATGTGTAAATCAGAGCAAACCAAGGGTTGCTTGGTGGCCAGAAACAGAGTTGAAAAGGGAATTCTTGTAAGAATATTGTATAGGTCACCAAAATAGAAGAGAATGTTGGAAACAGAGATCAAAAAATTCATCCCCCTTACTCCCAAAGAGGAGTTTATTGCCTGGATATCAGGAACTGGTGGAAACTACCTCTGCTGATCATTCTTCTCATGTTTCACTCGGCTTAGCTTCAGAGTTGCAGGGTAGAAGGATAGGTTTGGGAAAGTTGCCCAGAGAAAATCATGCACCTTGAAATACAGTCCTGTGGAGGATGCACAGACTCATTTCTTATCAAAGAGGGTGGAGTAGGTATTAAATGTCTGGGAACAAACACCAGGCTCCAGGTGGGCCTGTTAGATTCACCTTTGTTGGTTAGTTGATGTTTCAGTGTGATGCATTTACACACTGCCCTACCCACACCTACCAGTGTAAATTTTATCTGGACATGATATGTAAGTAAATAAAATAGGAGTTTTTATAACTACATTTTTTCTATATTTAATCAATAGTCATGTTATACTAACTTAAATATGTCCACAAATCACAGAAATCTTTTTAGGTTGTTAAAAGTTTAAAACAGAAAAGGTTAATGAAGACTTTCGGCCTTTGGTGACAAACATTCCATTAAACATATTTTTTCATACAAATTATTCAATTACATAGTTGAGCCCTGTAGAAATACATCTCAACTCCCTTGTGAAATTTGGTAGCATCTTTATAAGGAATCTATAATACACACAATATGTTGTCTTTTTCCTTAGAAAATAAATGAATTCTTTGGCACATGCAACTGGTCCAAATTAGAATGAGTTCAACTACAAATATCTAAAAATGATTCTCTCTTTCTCTGCTTCGGTAATAATAATAATAACAATATTAAAGCAAGTGAGCATTCAGTCTAACAGTTAAGACACTTGTGTCTCACACTGGAATGCCTGAGTTTGAATTCCAGCTCTGGCGCCCAGCTCCAGTTTCTGTGCCAATGCAGACCCTGGGAGGCAGTGACAATGGCTCAAATAATTGGGTTTCTGTCATTCACATGGAAGATGTGGATTACCTTACTGGCAACTGGCTTCATCCTGGCCCCAGCCCAGTCCTGTTCATTGTAGGCATTTGGGGAGTGGACCAGCAAAGGGAAGTCTGTGTGTGTGTATCTGTCTCTTTCTCTCTCTCTTTTCTCCCTTTGTTCCTCTTTCTATTCCTCCCTTCATCTTTCTCTCCCTCCCTCTTCCCTTCCTGCCTCTCATATACAACAAAGAAATAAATAAACAAATAAACATGTTGGATAAAAAAATAAAAATACAATTTTTAAACTATTCAGTGGAGCACATAAGAGACAAAGAGTTATTCTGAGAATGCAGAAATAAAGAGGTGCCAAAGGCATGGGCTTTAAAATCCAAGGCAGCAATGTTGCTGGGAGGGAGGTGCAGGGGCCTAGATCAGGTTGGGAATGGGCCCTACACATGCATTCAAGGACAAGACATGAGAGTTGGGGCTGTGCAAAGAGGACAGTTGCAGCTGAGACCTCTGCGTAAAACTGAGACCCCCAAGGACAGGACCCGACACACTAGGGAAAGTCTACCTCCCAGCCCCGGGAAACAGCAGTGAGGCTTATCTCAGGCCCAAGAGCAAGGCAGGGAGAGGACAGTTTCCCAGGAGAAGATGAAGCTCCGATGCCAGGCCAAACCCAGGCGTGGAGACTGAATTTATGTTTTCCTGGTGGTAGGGGATTTCCCCAGCTTGACCCTCACATAGACACTGTGCCTGGGCTCCTTTCCCAGGAGTCCTTGAAGAAGCACATGCCAAACTTCTCCAGAAGGATACTCTCCACTGGGAACGGCACAAGGATTCTCCCAGAAGAAAATATATCTGCTAAATAGCAAGCTTCAACTCATAGTCATTTACAATGTATGAAATGAGAATCTGAAAGTTCCCTCAGAACGTTTAGGAAGTAAAGCAAGTATTGCTTCCAAATAATTTTACACTATCTAAAAGATAAGAAAAGTACTTTATGTGCCTAAATAGAGAGTAAAACCCATGACAGAAGAATAAAAAAGTATGTCAAAAGAGTATGCACAATTTTTAAAAGAACCAAATAGAAGTCTGTAAATAAAAAAATACCTAAAAATTCAATGGGTTAGTAAAGCAACAGACTGGATGTTGATGAAGGGAAAATTAACTAACTGGAAGTAAAACGTAAGGATATAATTATGAATGTGGTATCTGGAACTGAAAAAAAATTACACAAATCCTTGCATTGAAGGAGGCACACAAAGAGGCCAGAAGAGGAAAAATACAAATAAATCAATGATTAGCTGCATCAAAAAAAAAAAAAAAAAAAAAACCTGTGAAACATCAAAAAGAGAAAAGCTTAAACTCCATGAAAAAGACATACGTCCTAAAGAGGAACAATTGGACTTAAAACAGAGTTTTCAACACAACAAAAACCACAGAAGAAAATTAACCATCTTCTGGGTGAAGATAACTAAGTTTCAGTCTAGAATTCTTTACTATGCCAAACTGTCATTATCAACAGAAGATGAGAAATGCCCCACACAGGTCTTTGTGGCAGGAAAGGAAATTGAATGGAAGAGAGAATGGTAGCAAGAGGGCTGTTAAGCAGGAATTTGGGAAGTTGTGTATAAATCTAAATAGACGTGCAGCACAAAAAAAAATGCCACTTCATTTTGAAGACTTTAAAATAAGGTAAATCTAAAATGGCAGATGTGGAAAATATTATTTGCATTCAAAATGTAGTAACTTTTTTTCTGGCTCCTGGAGCTTAGCACTAAAAGATATAACTCAAGTTATGTGTTAACAGTGCACTGGCAACCCTAAAACAGCAAAGAGTAGAACCAATGCAAAAGAACATGAAATTCTTAAATCAGCTTAAAGGAAAAGTACAAATTTTAAAAATTAGTTAATTCAACCAAAAACAGGGAAGACAATAAAAATATAAGATCCTTTTTTAAATCAAAGGCATAATATATCCTAGGTATATTATCCTAGTCATATCTGTACATTAGGAAATGTATTCCAGAGAAAATAAAGGGATTATAAAGTGTTGTATAGGGGCCGGTGCTATGGCGCAGCAGGTTAGTGCCTTGGCCTGAAGCGCCGGTATCCCATATGGGCGCCAGGTTCTAGTCCCGGCTGCTCCTCTTCCAATCCAGCTCTCTGCTATGGCTTGGGAAAGTAGTGGAAGATGGCCCAAGTCCTTGGGCCCCTGCAGCCACGTGGGAGGCCCAGAGGAAGCTCCTTGCTCCTGGCTTCAGATCTGCAGAGCCCAGCTGTTGCGACTGGTTGGGGAGTGAACCATCGGATGGAAGACCCCTCTCTCTCTGCCTCTCTCTCTGTGTGTAATTCTGACTTTCAAATAAATAAATAAATCTTTAAAAAATAATTGTATAAAAATGGAGTGCACTTTGACTATGACCTTGTCTAAATAAGATCGAAGTCAGCGAACTCAAAAGGCTTCCATACCCTTGGCAACTCATGACTAGAGCCTAGGGAGATTACTAACGCCATAAACAAGAGTGTCAAATTGTTAACAACAGGAGTCACTGTGTACTTACTCCTCATGTGGGATCTCTGTCCTTAATGTATTGTCCAATGTGATTAATGCTATAACAAGTACTGAAAAAGTATTTTACACTTTATGTTCTGTGTGGGTGAAAACTGATGAAATCTTTACTTAATATATACTAAATCGGGCCAGCACCACAGTTCAATAGGCTAATCCTCCGCCTTGCGGCACCAGCACACCAGGTTCTAGTCCCGGTCGGGGCACCGGATTCTGTCCTGGTTGACCCTCTTCCAGTCCAGCTCTCTGCTGTGGCCCGGGAGTTCAGTGGAGGATGGCCCAAGTGCTTGGGCCCTGCACCCCATGGGAGACCAGGAGAAGCACCTGGCTCCTGGCTTTGGATCAGCACGATGCACCGGCTGCAGCGTGCCAGCCATGTCGGCCTTTGGAGGGTGAACCAACGGCAAAAAGGAAGACCTTTCTCTCTGTCTCTCTCTCTCTCACTATCCACTCTGCCTGTATATATATATATATATATATATATATATATATATATATATGCTAAATCAATATTCTGTATATAAAGATAATTGAAAATGAATCTTGATGTGAATGGAATGCGAGAGGGAGCAGGAGATGGGAGGGGTGCGGGTGGGAGGGAAGTTATGGGGGGAAGCCATTGTAATCCATAAATTGTACTTTGGAAATTGATATTTACTTAATAAAAGTTTAAAAAAAGTGGACTGCACGTAATCACCCATTTAAACAGACCCTCTATGGTTGAATCAAAAATATACAGATGAAATAATCAGGTTGAGTGCTTCTGACAGGAGACACACTCAGAACATAGTTAAACAACAGACAGAAAATAAGGAACAATAAATATCAGGCAAATGCTATAAAAGATCTAGTAGAATATTGATATTCACAATAGACAAAACATATTCCAGATGCTTTGAAGAATAACAAAGTCTTTCCTAATATGATAAAGAATAATTTTCAAGTAAAATAGCAATCCTAAAAAATGCATGCTTTTGCCCATCAGTATGCCTCTAAAAGATACAAACCAAAAGTTAAAATACAAGGAGCAATTGATCAAAATGAAAAACATTAATGGGAGGTGGGCATTGTGGTCCAGCGGGTGAATGTGCCACTTGGGATGCTCGTGTTCCACACTGGAGGGCCTACTTCAAGTCCTGCCTCTGCTTCTGATCTAGCTTCCTGCTAGTGTGCACTGTGGGAGGCAGCAGATGGTGGCTCAAGTACTTGGGTCCCTGCCACCCATGTGAGAGCCCCAGGATCAAGCTCGCTCTCTCTCTCTCTCTCTCTTCCCCCCCTTTCAGAGGAAGGAAGGAAGGAAGGAAGGAAGGAAGGAAGGAAGGAAGGAAGGAAGGAAATAGTCATCCTAAGAAAAATTGGCAACTCCCTAATTCTCTGCTAACCAAATCTTGGGCAATCCTCTGTCTTTTTCACTTTCACCAGTTAAATCCTCAGTGTTTCTTCCTATCAAAATTTTACACCATCTTATCAAATTTAAGTAACGTGTGCCCTCTTCTTGGAGAAAAAAAGTATTCTCACAAGCCCCATCATGTTGACTAAATACTTTTACTAAAATATTACTTAAATACACATACATATGTAAAACTATATATAAAGTCATTATGTCAAACAACTGTGACACCGAAACAAATTTGCCAATTATAAACAAAACTATCAAACCAACATAGTAAATATTAACAAGTTTAATTTAATATGAGGATGTGGGTTGCTGTGTTAAAATTGTATTACAGTTAAAAACAAGTAGCTTCCTGGGGAGTTCAGCCAGTGGAAAGCACACATTAGAGAGCTGTGAGAGGGGAGAAGTGAATGTGTGTGTTACCCCCTCTTTCCCGGTTCTAGCCTGGTGCTTGATTAATGTACCTAGCAGCTAGGTTAGCATACTGGCTCCTGCTGGCAGCTTCCACTGTGGTTACTGGTCACATCCAGTGGACCTGGTTTCCTAATTCAGCTAACATTATCTCCTCCTTCAATTCTTCGTAGTGGTTTGCTGCTTCCACTAATGCCTGCCTTGCCTCTCCAGCCAACATATCTTTCAAAATCATTATTTTATTAGTTACTCATATTAAATCCCATTTATTAAACTACCTGGTACAAGATCTCTGCTCCTGACCACAGTGGATACAGAGAAAGCATAAATTGGTTGAGAGAGTTAAAAATCAATGGGCAGTACTCAGATTTCTTGCTTTGCCCTCTTGTTTTGATGCCAATTATTGTATTAATTTCCCTCTTTTTATCTACTTCAGAGTACACAAAATAAACCCAAAGAAAGAATTCCCAAAAAGGGTATGCTTCTGGTTTATATAAAAATCATTTCTCTTTCCTCCCAAACCCTGTGGCTACATCCATAATCAGAAAAGAGTCAACAGGACAAAGTTTATACCACAAACAGGAAGCACTAACATGAACAATTTCTGTCTGCAGGTTCCAATTTGAGGAAAGTGGCCAAGAAATCCCAGATATCTCATCCCCCTAACTCCCAAAGCAACCAATAACTTAAAAGAGAAATTCAGACATTTTCTCCCTTTGGAAAATGGTGAATGAAGTGAGGTAACCATATGATTCATTGGCGTTTTCCTTTTCTGAGTGTACTCCCCAGACAGAGAGAGGAGGAATTTTAGGATAGAAGATATGTCTTCAAGGAATCAAGAAGAGAGTGATTTCTGATAGAAGGACCAGTATTTCTTCCTGACGCCAAGCTCCTTACTTTCTCAGCTGTAGCTTTAAAGTTATATAAGTACCACCTGCTACTTTCATCAGTTCCAAGGGCATAGATACTCAACATATTGGGAGAAGAATGCTTTCTCCAAATAGTCAGACAGAAAAATAACTGGCTTATTTAATGTCTAATGTTTGGCACAGAAATGAACAGATACAGGGTATTCCTTGACCACAATCCCTTCAGCAAAATATGGAAAGTATTAGTTTTGAAGGCACTTTTGAAAAATGCTGCTGTTGGCTGGCACCGCAGCTCACTAGGCTAATCCTCTGCCTGTGGCGCCAGTTCTCCAGGTTCTAGTCCTGGTTGGGGTGCTGGTTCTGTCCTAGTTGCTCCTCTTCCAGTCCAGCTCTCTGCTATGGCCCAGGAGTGCAGTGGAGGATGGCCCAAGTGCTTGGGCCCTGCACCCACATGGGAGACCAGGAGAAGCACTTGGCTCCTGGCTTCGGATCTGCGCAGCACGCCACCTGGAGCAGCTATTTGAGGGGTGAACCAATGGAAGGAAGACCTTTCTCTCTGTCTCTCTCTCTCTCACTGTCTAACTCTGCCTGTCAAAAAAAAAAAAAAATGCTGCTGCCACACAACAATTAAACCAGAATCTCTAGTGGGAATCTTTGGGGATGAGTCTCAGGCACTAATGCTTTTAAAAATTTCTCTTTGTTCCAACAAGGATCAAAGCCTGAGAGCCAGTGGCCTCAGCCAAGGATTAGGAGTCAACAGTGTGTGACCTGCCTATCTCTGAAAATAAGCTTCCATTTACATATTTGATACAAGGAAAATCAATTATAGGTTTATTGATCTGATTTGTTAAATTCAGTTGTTCTCTCAAGTGTTTGTCCATTTTCCTCACTTTTTTTTTTTCCTTGAATGACATTGACGTAATACTAGAGCTGCAGTGAACTTGGGATATTGTTTTGCTTGCTGTTTGATGAGAGAAGTAATAGAGAAAAAGGAGTGCAATATCTTTTAGGAGCAGAAGGGATACTGATTGTGTTGACATTTGCCAGAATCCCCTAATGTCTGCCCTGTGTAACTTTCACCTCAAATGTGACTTTCACAAGACCATGTATCAAATTCACTGTCCATTGGCCATCCATATTAGAGCTCCCCTTTCTCAATATCTGCAGACTGTTCTGACATGATATGAAACACAGCCTGTGTATCCTTGTCACATTAGGAAAAGCCTGCTGCACATTCTCCAGAGCTCAAGGCTTTTACAGGCCTGAAATCTTATCACCCGTGATAGCACAGCACATTGTATATATGTATTTTCCCATGACACTTCTGTTCCTTCCGTTGCAAAGAATAGACAATGGCTTAGCCCAGGGGTGCTCTAAACATTCTTGACAGCACACCTAATAGAAGTTTAAATAGGAGTTTAATATTTTCTCCTTGACCCGATGGATCATCTTGCATCTCTCCTAAGGGGCTTAAACCAAACCCCCAGAGACCATTGACCTTGTCTACAGTCTAACAGGCCTGGAAAAGAATTACTGCCCTTGTGCTTTGCATTGCCCCTGAATACAAACACCATATCTGAATTTCTTACTGTGGGTTATTCAACATAGCACAGCAGTAAGTAGCTAATTCTTCACTATCATCCATGAGTTATTTCATGAATGATTCTACTGAAATTTGAGCTAGAACCAAATGTTTCCTGTTATCAGGGTAGACCTCCAGAATTTCCTTGGTTTCAGTCTGATCTCCTGAACAATTTTGTCAATTTGTTTTTTGATCTGCACACAAGCATTGCCATAATTGTCCCAGTGGCCACTCTGAACCAAAAAAGTCACACTCAGGCTATCTTACTCAAGTGATTCATCCTTAAGAAGAAAGCTCCAGGACAACACTGGCCATGGTTTTCAGGCATGATTTCTCTCTATGATAAGTAGGTATAAAATACAACATGCTATCAGTGAGGTGCAATTTATAAAACAGACGTAAGTATAGCAAGGCCTTTGGCAAGTGTGCTGATTCTGACAAAAGAGACAGAAAGATTTCATCAGGGTCATTAAGGAGGGGAAATGAGCCAAAACGAGCAAGTGCAGGGATTGGAATCACGGCAGTTAAAGACCATGTGGCTCGATGTTGGTTTTGCACCTGTGGAAGCTGTTCCACCCAAAGTCATGTGCCAGTTCAATGGCAGAGCTGAAAATAGGTGTGTAGACTCTCAGATCACTGTCCTTTACAGTCTATAATGCAATCGCTCCCGTAATTGCTTACCTCCCATCCTCTTTTCTATTGGTCTTAGACAAGAGTCCAACACACTTCTTCAGTTGCCTTTAGAATCATCCTTACTTCACAAAGACCCATGCCTCCCACTGGGGTGCCTCTTTTTTGCCTTCCTGTTTTCTCCCCAAAGCAGAAGCCTCTGTATTCCCAACTGCAGGGTTCCCATCTGTCTCCTTGGAGAGTCCTTTTATCATTGCAATGTGTGGGCTGCCTGTCTCTAAAAATAAAATTCCATTTATTTGTTTGGGACAAGGAAAATCAATTAGGACACAGTTCTCACTGTGGAGGTTTTCTCAGACAATATTTTAACTGATTCCCAAGTTCTATTTTGAAAGCCTCTTAACCACAAAAGCACAGAATTGTGGAGATTCATAGGACCGCCGAACTCATCCAGTGTGCTGCTTCACCATTTTACAGTCGTGAAATGCTTTGACAATTTGATGACAGCTATCAAAACTCTCTCAAGAATAGAAGTATGCATACTAGAACATATACATGCAAAATGTATGCCCTCAAAAAAACTGTATGTAATATTGTTCACTGACCAGGGGGGAGTCCCTGGATCCCTGGGTTTGATCCTCCTTTTAATTGACTGAGAAACTAAATCCCTAAGTAAAAATAATTTTCTGGGCACAGAGCTGGTTAGTAGAAGAAATGCTACTGGAATACAGGTCTCTTTTTCTGAGACTGTAGGTTTACTATTTCATGAGAAAGGTGACACATGATACATCACCTAACCCTGGACTTAACTGAAAGTGAAAAGGTAGGCATTTATAATTAAGCTAAGACTCTAGGTATAAACAGGTACACCTTGGGGCAAAACAGAACATATTGTTTCTCCAGTCACACCAACAGCAGAAAATCTTTGAACCTTCATACTTTTTCTATACCTGAAAGCCAAAACCTCCCCAAGAAAAAAGAAAATGTGAATTTGAAGGTTGGACATTTGACCCGGCATTAAGGCACATTCCATATCAGAGTGCCTGGGTTTAAGTCCCACTGCACCAAGGGTGACAGCAGGTGATGGCTAAGTAGTTGAGTTCTTGGCTCCTGGCTTTGGCCTGGCCCAGCCACAACTATTGCAGATGTTTGGGGAGTGAATCAGCAAGTGGATTCTCTCTCTGTATACTTGCCCAATAAATAAAAATAATAAATTTTTAAACATCAACTTGTAATAGAGCTCCTGAATCTTTATTCTGCAGCATTTTGAAAAGACCAAGTTTCTACCCTTTTATCTGAATTTTCATTAAATGCATATCATATATCTCATGAATATGACATATAAAGAGAATTATTATAACACTTTATAGCATCAAGATTTAAGTTGAGACCTCCCAAAGGGTATCTCAATCAATTTTAGGTTTTATCAGCAACACAGTAGAGGACGTCAGAACTTTCTCTTTGTATTCTTTGTAGTCAGCTTTACTCCAGAGGTTTGACCACTTCAGCCTGACTGTGAAGAAAAAGGATAAGAAAAATTGATTCCATTGCAAAGAGCCTCCCAAATGGTCTAAATATTCATACCAGCATCAACAAGCATTATCACTAGCAGTAAGTATATTCCAAAAAACCCCAAGTTTCCAGGACTTCCTCTGCTCAAACAACGCCCATTGGTTGGTTTACTTCTGACGTGTCAAGCACCTGTGTACACTAGTCTCCTTATTCTTGGAATGTTAATATCAACACTTTAGTAAAGAATCTGTTTCTCAACTTAGTAACACTTTAGTTCCCCTGGCAGGGCATCCAGTTACATTACTACAGTCTATGTTGGGGCCCCAGAGCAGTGGCCCTTACTGGCCAAATGCTAAAACAATATACAGGGCCGGCGCTGCGGCTCACTAGGCTAATCCTCTGCCTTCAGCTCCAGCACCCTGGGTTCTAGTCCTGGTTGGGGCGCCGGTTCTGTCCTGGTTGCTCCTCTTCCAGTCCAGCTCTCTGCTGTGGCCCAGGAAGGCAGTGGAGGATGGCCCAAGTGCTTGGGCCCTGTACCCACATGGGAGACCAGGAGGAAGTACCTGGTTCCTGGCTTCGGATCAGTGCAGGGCACCGGCCCTGGCAGCCATTTTGGGGGTGAACCAATGGAAAAAAGAAGACCTTTCTCTCTCTCTCTCACTGTCTAACTCTGCTTGTCAAATATATATACATATACATATATGTATATATATATGTGTGTGTGTGTATATATATATATATATATATATATATATAAAACATTCCAGAGGCTCCCATCCTTGAATTCCTCTCCTGGAGATTCTGATTCATGGTTGGAACTAGACATGATTGTTTTTTCCAAATATTTTCAGGTATTTCTAATGTAAGAATTGAGAAATACAGTCTTAAAGAAAAATGGGTGGACAGAGGCAGTGCCTAGTTGCTTCCTCCCTTCCCCTTAAAGCTGGGGAAGTGCACTGGGACTTAATGCTGACTTAAAGAGGGGATGAGCTACTAGGATGGGGAAGATGGCTTAAAAAGCTAGGCACTCCTAGTAGCCTAGTTGTCCAGGAGGTAGGCATGCCTATCTCGTTTGTTTTGTTGTTGTTGAGTTTCTTGATCTCTTTATATATCCTGGTTATTGATCCTTTGTCAGTTGTATGCCTTGAAAATAATTTCTCCCATTCTGTCAGTTGCCTCTTCACTTTGTTGAGGATTTCTTTTGCAGTGAAGAAGCTTCTCAATTTGATGTAATCCCATTTTCCAGTTATGACTTTGCCTGTGCTTCTGGGGTCTTTTCCAAGAACTCTTTGCCTATGCTAATATCTTTCAGGGTTTCCCCAATATTTTTTAATAATTTGATGGTATTGGGTCATAGTTTTAGGTCTTTCGTCCATTTTCAGTGGATATTTGTGTAATGTGTAAGGTAGGGGTCTTGCTTCATACTTCTACATGTAGAAATCCAGTTTTGCCAGCACCATTTGTTGAAGAGACTGTCCTTGGTCCAGGGATTGATTTTAGTTCCTTTGTCAAAGATAAGTTGGTTGTAGATGGTTGGATTGATTTCTGTCATTTCTATTTTGTTTCCCTGGTCTATCCATCTGTTTTTATATCAGTACCAGGCTATTTTGATTATAACTGCACTGTAGTGTATGTCTTGAAATTTGGTACTGTGATGACTCCAGCTTTGTTTTTGTTGTGTAAGATTGCTTTAGCTTTGGAGTCTCCTGTGTTTACACATAAATTTCAACATCATTTTTTCTATACCTGAGAAGAATTTCCTTGGTGTTTTGATAGGCATCCCGTTGAACGTGTAAATTGCTTTTGGTAGTATGGACATTTTGATTATATTGATTCTTCCAATCTATGAACATGGAAATTTTTTCTTTTTTTGTATCTTCTTCTATTTCTTTCTTTAATGTTTTGTAATTCTCTTTGAAGAGACATTTGGCATCCCTGGTAGGAATTATTCCAAAGGTATTTTTTTTTTAGTAACTATGTGAATGGGATTGATCTTAGAAGTCATTTCTCAGCCATGGCATTGTCAGTGTATAAAAACGTTATTGTTTTTTTTTTTTTTTGTGTTGATTTTATATAATGATACTTTACCAAACTCTTCTATGAGTAGCAATAGTCTCTTAGCCCTTTGTAGCCCATATATTTAATCATGTCATCTGCAAATAAGAATAGTTTGACTTCCTCCTTTCCAATTTGTATCCCTTTGATTTCTTTTTCTTGCCTAATGGCTCTGACTAAAACTTGTAGGACTATGTTTAATAGCAATGGTGAGAGTGGACATCCTTGACTGGTTCTGTATCTTAGTGGGAATGCTTTCAACTTTTCCACACTCAATATGACAATGGCTGTGGATTTGTCATAAATTGCCTTGATTATGTTGAGGAATGTTCCTTGCATACCCAGTTTGCTTAGCGTTTTCATAATGAAAGGGCGTTGTATTTTATCAAATGCTTTCTCTGCCTCTGAGGATTTGTCCTGTGAGGCTGGCACTGTCGGGTAGAGTGGGGTGATGGTGTTCTTCAACAAGAAGCACCAGGGACAGGCTTTGGTGAAAATGTCCATTTTATTAACGACCATGTCCAGTTTTTAAAGGGCAAGCAGGGGGTGTAATTAATTTAGAGCAACACTAACAGACAGAACCAATACTGGAGCCAATATGCCTCTTCAATCAGTTTGAAGGTCACTTAGCTAGGGTAGCTTACCAGGTGGGCCTGGGCCACACCCAGCAGTAGTTTATCTGATTCGCAGAAGGCAGGGGTGGGGAGAAATGTGCCTGGGGCTTCCGCCACCTGCCAGAAACCAAGCTGTGGGATGACCTCCTGGGAGGCATGGCACACCATGCCCTCTCATGCATGAGCAGGGCAGTCAATCTCAAGGGAATACCCACATGCTATTGAGAAAATCATATGATTTTTTTCTTCATTGTTAATGTCATGTATCATATCAATTGACTTGCAATTGTTCAACCTTTCCTGCATACCAAGGATAAATCCCACTTGTCTGAGTGAATGATCTTTCTGATGTGTTGTTGAATTCAATTGGCTAGTATTTTGGTGAGGATTTTTACATCTATGCTCATCACGGAAATTGGTCTGTAGTTCTCTTTCTCTGTTGTATCTTTTTCAGGTTTAAGAATTCAGGTGATGCTGGCTTCATAAAAGAATTTGGGAGGGTTCCCTCCCTTTCAATTGTTTTGAATAGCTTGAGAAGAATTGGAGTTAGTTCTTCTTTAACTATCTAGTAGAATTTAGCGGCAAAGCTGTTCAGTCCTGGGCATTTCTTTGCTGAGAGGGTCTTTATTACTGATTCAATTTCTGTCTTGGTTATGGGCGTATTTAGATTTTCTATGTCTTCATGGCTCAATTTATGTAGGTTGTATATGTTCATTTCTTGTAGGTTTTTTGGCTTGTCTGTTACATTCCTTTTTGTCTCTAATATTATTAATTTGGTCTTCTCTCTTTTTTTGGTTAGTTGGGCCAATGATGTTTCAATTTTGTTTATTTTTTAATAAACAAGCTTTTTGCTTTGATGATCTTTTGTAATTTTTGTTTAGATTTTGTTTATTTCTTCTCTAATTATAACTTTTTCTTTTCTCCTACTAGTTTTGGATTTGGTTTGCTGTTGTTTTTCTAGGTCCTTGAGATGTATTGATAGCTCATTTATTTTGTGCCTTTCCATTTATTTATGTAGGGGTCAATAGCTATAAATTTTCCTCTTAACACTGCTTTTATTGCATCCCATAAGTTTTGATATGTTTTATTGTCATCTTCATTTCTTTCCAGAAATTTTTCATTTCTCTTTTGAGTCCTTCAGTGACCCACTGTTAATTCAGGAGCATGTTGCTAAGTTTCCATGTGTTTGCATATGTTCCAGAGATTTCTGAGTTGTTGATTTCCGGCTTCATTCCATTGTGGTCTAGGAGGATGCATGGTATGATTTTGATTTTTTTGAATTTGTTGAGACTTCCTTTATTGTCTAGCATATGGTCAGTTCTAGAGAAAGTTCCATGCACTAGTGAAAAGAATGTGTATTCTACAACTGTAGGATGGCAAGTTCTGTAGATATCTGTTAGGTCCATTTGATCTATAGTGTCGATTAACTGTTGTTTCGTTGCTGATTTTCTGTCTAGTTGATCTGTCCATTGCTGAAAGTGGGGTATTGAAGTCTTCCATTACTATTGTATTTGAGTGTCTGTCTCCTTTTAGATCTATTAGCATTTCTATTAAATAGCTAGGTGCCCTGTATTTAGGTGCATATATGTTTATAATACTCACATCTTCTTGTTGTATTGATCCCTTAATCATTACATAGTGCACTTCTTTGTCTCTTTTAACAATTTTTGTGTTAAAGTCTATTTTTTATATTAGGATGGCTGCAACAGCTCTTTTTTGGTTTCTGTTTGCATGGAATATCTTTTCACATCCTTTCACTTTCAGTCTGCGAGTATCTTTCTTGGCGAGATGTGTTTCTTGCAGGCAGCAAATAAATGAGTTTTGTTTTTCGATCCATTCAGCCAGTCTGTGTCTTTTAACTGGAGAGTAGAGGCCATTTGCAAAACATGACTATTGATAAGTAATGACTTTGCCTTGACATTTTTCCATAAATATCCCTATTTTTTACCTTGGATTTCCTTGGTTCTTTTATTTGGAAATTTTTGTCCTCACCTTCTTTCATAGTGATGACCATATTTCTGTGTTGCTGTATGTAGCACATCCTTAAGCATCTTTCGTCAGGCAGGATGGGTGGTGACAACTTTTTTTCAATTTCTGTTTGTTATGGAAGGTCTTTATTTCACCTTCATTCATAAATGAGGTCTTTGCAGGGTAAAGTATTCTGGGTTGACTGTTTTTTCTCTTAAGACTTGTAATATATTTCACCATTTTCTCCTAATCTGTAGGTTTTCTGATGAGATGTTCATTATAAGTCTAATTGGAGATCCTTTGAAAGTAATTTGGTGTTTCTTTCATGCACATTTTAGTATCTTTTCTTTATGTTTTACTGTGGAGAGTTGAACACAACGTGTCTTGGTAAAGATCTTTTCTGGTCATGTCTATCAGATGTTCTATGTGATTCCTGTACTTGGATGTCCCTCTCTTTCTCCAAATTGTTTTTATTTCACTAAAAAGGCCTTCTAATCCTTTTTCTCTTTCCACACCTTCAGAAACTCCTAGGACTAGTATGTTGTGTTGTTTGATAGTATCCTGTGGATCTCTAACAGTGTTATTTAGCTATCTAATTTATTCTTCTTGTTTTTGGTCTGATGTAAAATTTTCTGTGTTTTGTCTTCTAAGTTGGAATTCTTTCTACTGCTACACTGTTGTTATGTCTTTCCACTGCATTTTTTATTTGTTCTATTGAATTCTTCATTTCCAAGATTTAATTTTTTATTTCTTTGCATGCATCTCATAAATACAACATAACGAACACAAAGAAGAACCCAAGAATGATTCTTTTGTGAGCACTTAGATTTATTTATCACTTATGAGACATAAAAATATCCCACACTTAATATGCTAAAATGAAATTATTCTTTGAGATCAAGTTTTACTACTAAGTCTCATGTTAAAACTGAGGATTGAGGTCCTGCATGGGAAGTTAGTTTACAGTGACTCCTGTTGTTAATTTAACAACTAACACTCTTGTGTATGATGTCAGTGATCACCCAAGGCTCTTAAGATGAGTTGCAGTACAGTGATTTCCCTAAGTCCCAGCCACACCCTGAGCCCTCCCACACATCCACAGAGTTTTCCCTGTCCCAGCACACAAGCTTCCCACAGTCATGAGCACCCATCCTCCTGTCAGTTCTCCCCACTCAGACTCAAACATCTGCTCGTCTGATTGCTGGGCGCAAGGACATGAGCTGGTGCAGCTGTTACGTATGTCCAAAATGGTGCCTATTCTCTATCAGCTTGTTACAGGATACTAGTTATAGGGTGGTCAGGGACAGAGAAATCAGCATACCCACCACTTTTTTCTCCTCTAGTTTGCAAGCACACTGTCCCCCCACAGGGCTTCAAGCCAAATTCCCACCGGTCTCTTCCCACAGCTTTATCTCCAGTGACTTGGGCTGCTGCAGATTGGTCTCACTTCACTCCAGAGCAGGTGCTGAGGTTCTTGGCCCCTGAGGTCCTAAGCTGTGTTTGTTCACACTCTACAAAGTGTGGGTCCACAGTGGCCCTCTAGTTTGTGTGGAGTTTCTTCTGCTGTTTTTTCCCTAACTGTTCCCTGAGACTGCACTCTCTCCACTTTTTTAAAACTATCTTCTCTTAGACTAGAGCAGTAAGCTCCCTTCCTATTCCATCATCTTAATAAAAATCCTCTTCATTTTCTAATATGCAGTTGGCTCACCCCACATTTTCCAGAATTGTTGGAGAATCCTACTTCAGTCATTTCTTGTACATACATTTCTCTGTCTATACTCTTTGAACAGTATCTATATATCATAAACCTCAGGATTATGTAGCCCAAGAAAACTGAGTAAAAGCCTCTTTTCTTCCCCACTCCCCATGTTCATTCACAATGGCCAGAGCTGCTTCTTTCTGTTGCTCAGGCACTGCTATTCCAGCTGAATGGCAGGCATGCTCTTCATTGCCATCTTTGCTGATGTCTTCTGCACCAACATGGAGCTGTCATTCTTTCTGCGTGGATCTTGCAGATTGTGGGGCATTGCCTTAGAAGATCCTAGTTTCAGCTTCATAACAATAAAGCCTCCTTCTTGTCTTTCTGTTTCCAACAGTAAGTACTTCACCAGAAGACTGCATCTTTTTTTCCTTTCTTTCCAACCATTGCCAAAAATATGGTGTGATTTAGCTTGACTCCTTTCCCTTGACCATCTTGAAGTTAAACTAAGTAAATCATTACATATAGACTAGACACCACTTTTGATAATCTACCTAAAGAAAGAACGTGTTGACAGAAGGACAATGTCAATATAGAAGGCCCCAGTGCCATCAAGCTAACTTTGTAACATATGTATGTCTAGCTATGTCCAGGGAATAGATGGAGATTCTGAATCAAGGAACTGAGATATGTTTGTCTTTAAAGAGGTATGCTCAGCTCAGAAGCAGGGGTAGTCCATCCTTACGTCCCATGTTCTAGTTGAAATCTTACTCAAATAGTTTCATCATCAAGGAAGTTAATGTTTGCTCATTCAGCTTCCTAGGTACTTTGATGTGGAGAAAATGATGATAGTGGTAGGAAGACATGTGAGAGACTAAGATATGAATATTCTGATCTCTTAGAATGCATTTTCCCCTGTGAGTTAATAAACCAGTGTTCTGGGTTTCCATGAACTTTATGCTATGGTTTGAATATGATTTCATTTCCAAATTCATGCAAGACTTTAAGCACTTGAATCATAAGCTAATGGTACTAACAGAGTAGAAACATAATCCAATTGTTGTGTTTAAGAGGTGAGGCCTAGAGGAAGCTACTTAGGTCATTGGGGGCAAGTCTTTGAAAGGTATTTCCTTTGAGAGGATTGGTTATTATAGCCAGAGTTCGGACCCTATCTGCTCCACATGCTTTTTGGCTCATTATAGTATCCTGGCTCCATAGGTGCTCCATAGGGCTTCTCACCAGGGCCAAAGCCTGCATCATTCAGTTTGGACTTTGAACTGCAAAATAAGCTTTTTCTCTTTATAAGTTATCTGCCTCAGGCATTTCACTATAGTAATGAAAAAACTGATTAATATTATCAAATGAAACCTGATTATGCAAATCCATCCACAAGTATGATATTTTCTAATGTTTTGTTTCTGTATTTGCAATAATCAAACTAAACGATCTTATGAGAGCTTTTTCATAGTGAGCCAATTTGGCGTTTCCCTTGAGGTACTTCCTACCACCTTCCATGTCTTCAGGGTTCAAGTTAAAACAGTCTAGGCTCTGTCCACTTCTTAGAACTTACGAGCAGATGAAGAGGATACTTTGTATACCAGTAACTACCTGGAGGTGGAGCACACAGAAAACCTGTTTTCTATAACATGGTCACTCAGAAGTCAAGACCTGCCTGGCTGACTTACTTTGCAACCCAAGGACATCTCAAAATTTTGTGCATATCTTCTAGTGCCTGGGAGATGGCAGATACCCAACTGGCTGGGTATTGTGCATATTCTTTCCCTTAATGGACATCCCAGTAGCTCAGATTTAGAAACAGCTCAGCAATATCAATGTGCTATTGCAGTATCAATGGATAAACAGGCCCAAATAAAATATTCATTCACACAGATGGTGCCCCAGGCTTCTTGGCCTTTGCGCTATACCAATTGGGGCCTGAATTTACTGGCAAAGGAAATTTGGCTACAAAGCAGTATTTGGCCCATTGGATAAAGAGTGCCCCAGTCTTAAAGAACTGACTAAAACTCTCAGGTCTGTGACCCCTAAGTTTAGCCAAGCTCCATGGGTGACTGACTCACTGTTCTCTATCATATCTAGTTCTTCATTTTGGACTTAACTTTTACAAACAATGAAATCCTCCCAACATGAATAACATAGAGCAAGCCATTGACTTTGGTTAATTTTTAAAATTATTTATTTATTTATTTGCAAGTCAGAGTTGTAGAGAGAGAGAGAGAGAGAGAGGTCTTCCATCTGATGGTTCACTCCACAATTGGCCTCAGCAACCGGATCTGCACTGATCTGAAGCCAGGAGCCAGGAGCTTCTTCCTGGTCTCCTACGTGGGTGCAGGATCCCAAGGACTTGGGACATCTTCTACTGCTTTCCCAGGCCAAAGCAGAGAGCTGGATCAGAAGTGGAACAGCCGGGTCTTGAATGGGTGCCCATACAGGATAATGGCGCTTCAGACCAGGGTGTTAACCAACTGCGCTACAGTGCTGGCCCTGGTTATTGGTTTTTCATAAGCAAATTTTCAAATCACATAATCTTTACTTCCGGACCTTAAAGACACAATAGATGTGCCCTCTGTTACTATGCTGTAGAGAAGAGCAATTCTACACATGGAAGATGAGGAAGCTTTTTAAAATTTTTCTTAATTGGCGCTTAAAAATTGTACATATTTATGGAGTAGCATGTGATGTTTTGATGGGGACTGCGAGTGAGAAATAAAAGGGAACACTGCAAGATGGCAGATACAGAACATGCAAAAATGTCATGCATATTTCTCTGAACTTGCCTCATTCTTTTTATAAGTATTCTTCTTTAAATGACACTGTCTAAATGCCCCAGGAAGAATTTGTTCAGCTCTGTGGACACCTCTTCCAGTAAAAGGTGGGAGATGGTATTTACAAAGCCTGTCTGGGTCTTCTCTTAAAGAGAGAAAGTAGATGAAGAATCAGAAAATTCAGATGTCCACAGGCTCTTTTTGAGGGAAAAGAGTCACTGAATGAGGTGTGCTATTTCTCTATGGTTGAGGGAAAAAGTCCCAAAACTAAATGCTTTAAGCTAACATTGATTATTGCATAATTTCTGATGATCAGGAATTAACAGTTTCTCTAGGTTTGCTGCTCCAGGACCTCCCACCACTTCCAGATGAGATATAGTCCAGGGCTGTGGTCATCTCAAGACACCAGAAACAGGGGAAGGACACACCTCCAAAGTCATTCCTTGACTAAGAACAAAATGAAGCTCCTCACAGGCTACCACATGCTGGCCATTGGCTGTAGACTACCACAGTTCCTTGCCGCCTGGGACTCTCTAAAAGGAAGTTTGTTTCACCAGAGCCAACAAGCAAGCCAGAATCAGGGAGAGGAAGAAGAAGGGTGGAAGCAACACAGAAGCCACAAAAGCCCTTGGTTGTCTGCGGTGGCTAATTTGGAGGGTCAACTTACTTAGCCACTGGGTACCCAGACATTTGTTCATTTTCCTGGGTGTTTCCATGAGATTGTTTTTGGATGAGATTCACATTTAAATTGGTAGAGAGAGTGATACAGAGAAGGCCTCCTTCATGCAGATGGGCCCAGTCCATTCTGCTAGAGGCCTGAGTAGAACAAAATGTCTGACCCTCCTGCGAGTAAGATGGGACTCCCGCAGCCTGGCTGCGTTTGAACTGGTACATTGCCCTTCTCTTATTTTTGGTCTCGGACTGAAACATTGGCTCTTCCTGAATCTAAGAGTGTCATTCTTTGGGTGGGAACAACACCATTGGCTCTCCTAAGTCTCCTGTTTCCAAACTCACCCTGCAGATCTAGGACTTCCCACCTCTATAATTATATGAACTAGTTACTTATAATAAATCTTTATATACACACACACAGAGTATATTACCCGGAAGCTGGAGCTATAAATATATATATTTGAAATTTCTTTACATACATTCTTTGGAATATACATTTTTAATTACAAAGATCTTTGAAATATATGCATAATTTTTTCAAAATATACATTTACTATGAACTTATTAAAAAGATTTACTCTTTTATTTGAAATGCAGAGTGACAGAAAAGGAGAGAGAAGGAGAGAGAATGAGAGAAAGAAGAGAGAGAGAGAGATCTTTTATATACTGGTTCATGCCCCAAATGCCCACAAAAGCCAGGATTTGGTCAGACTGAAGCTAGGATCCAGGAACTCCATCTGGGTCTCATATATGGGTGGCAGGAACCCAATTACTTGGGCCTTTATCTGCTGCCTCCCAGGTACATTAACGAAACCTGGATTGTAAGTGGAGGAACTGGAACTCGAACCAGGCACTCCAACTTGTAATGCAAGCATCACAAGCAGTGGCTTAACCTGTTGTGCCACAACACCCACCTGTCTGTGAACTTTTTAAAAAAACCCTTGTATATACACCTATCCTATGGATAAATGTTAGACTTACCATGCAAGGCCTCTGTTAGACTACATTACTAAGGCCATCATAGCAGACCATATCCTTGTAGAAAGGGAAGAAGATCACATCTTAAAAGAGAAGTTAGTCTAAGGATTACTCATTAGAGAGGGAGTCAGGAAAATGACATTACAAAAGCAGGCATTAGTCAAATAGGAAAGAGAAGTCCAAGCCTTTCTTTGGATGTCCCTCTGAACTTTGAGTAGGCTTATTCAGCTTAGGGGCAATCCTTATCTAGGCTCACAGGGCTTGCAACACACAGACCCATCCCTGAGCAAGATAAGAAGGCATCTAGCAAGATAACTCCAATTGAAGAACCAGCCTTAATTTCCAAAGTAGATTTCTAGCTTTGTGTTTCTCTTTCACTTGGTGTTTCTGTTAAAATTCTAGCCTTCAGTGATAATGTTTAAGGACATTTCTGTTGAGCTGGAGGGAACCAAGGCAGATCCTGGGCTGATGTGGGAGAAAAGACATGTCACATGAGGCCAGCATGATCCTGCCTGCAAGATGCTTGAGATAAGTTCTTGGTCTACATGCTTGGCTTTTCCTGGGGGACAGACTCCATTCCCTGATGTGAGTCCCAGTGGCCATGTCTGTTTGATGATGAGAACTAGAGCTGATTGACTCGGGGGTGAATGCCCAGATGAAGTCTGGTTAATCAGATTGTTTCCTCTGGCAGGATAGAGATTGAAACAACCACTGAGGTTCATAGTGCTGAGTCACAGAATGTCCTTAGGAAGGGCTAGATACTTCTGCAGTTAAGGTTCTTACAGACTTCTTACTTCTTACTCTCCTGGGTCTTCATTTTAAAACTAAGCACCTTCCTTGGGTGGGTGCTCAGCGCAGAGGTTAAGAGCTCACTTGCGATGACCATATCCCACACTGGAGTGGCTGAGTTCAAGTCCTAGCTCTGCTCCTGATTCCAGCTCCTTGTTATTGCACACCCTGGCAGGCGGCAGATGGTCACTGAAGCACTTGAGTCCTTGCCACCCACGTGGGAGATCCGGGTTGGGTTCAGACTCCTGGCTTTAGTTTGGCCCTACCTCAGCTGTTGCTGGAACAGGGGGAGTGAATCAGCAGATGGAAGCTGTCTCTCTCAGTCTGAATATTTGTCTTCATCTATCTCTGCCTTTCAAATAAAATGAAAAGAAGCAAACAAAAATTTTTTAAACACAATAAAACTAGCACTTTCCCAGTAAATAAATAAATAATTTTTATTTAAACTGGACAAAGTCTGCTTCTCACCTTTTATGAAATGAGCCTTAATACATGATGTCAGCACTCTTTTCTTTCTGAGAGATTTCTCAAGAGCAAAGCAAATATGAGAATATGGCAAATGCGAATTAGAGCCAGTAGGCTTGAAATCTCTCCCAATACATAACTAGACCACACAGTGATAGGTAAGTTAAATGGTGGTGTGCTTACCAAGTGGCCAGGGCAGATATCACAGGTCAGAGTGTGAGAGGGTTAACCTCAGGGAGGAGAAGCCATGCTGAACAAGCAGATGAGCACCAACAAGAAAACAAAACACAAAGCATTAAACAGGGCAGCTCTGACAGCTATGAACAGAGTTTATCCAAGGAGTTAAAGTTCAGAGGAATGACCTCAAGCTTAGACAAACTGAAACTCTGGCCAGGGACACAAATCCAGGATTGAAAGATAACAACCCAGCTAGGTCATTGGTTGAAACAGAAGCTCGGTTGTCAGGACTGAGCACCAAGGTCAGAGCAGGGTAATTCATCAGTACTTGCACTGTTAGGTTCTTCCATCTCCCAACAAAGGATAGGTTCAGTCTCGCAGTTTGGAGTAGGGCTGAGGTTACAAGCAGGGTTCAAGTACAAGCTCGGGAACCTGGAGACAGGGAGTCTGGTGCTCACACTGCACCCTCCCAGCCTTCTTTTCCACAATGACACAGTCCTGGAGCTTTTGCTCTGGCCCTGATCTGCCAGGAAAGGATGAAGGAGAGGGAAGAGGGCTGCTGTGGTCAGCCTGAAACACTCATCCTGCACAAAGTTCCCTGGAGGGGTGGAGAAGAAGGAGGGCTGCGTTTGTTTGTTTATTTCTTCATGGCAACTCATAAACTTAGCCAAATACAGATTTTTTTAAAAAAAATGAAATGCATGAAAATTTTTCTAACTTTGACTCACTTTGACTGACTATGTAGATCACACGTAGGCAAAACCCCAAGTCCCACCCAGCAGTCCTCACACACTGCTTTCCCTGTGCCCTTCCACACAGAAAGGTCTCCCAAAGATCAGCAGGATGTGTTCTTTGCTCACTATTTTCTACAATGAAACAAATGTAAAACCAATATTCACTTGTTTCATGTCTACCAAGCTCAAAGGAACCAAACACACCTGGAGATGTTTGGTCAAGATTTCTAATAGATTGGTTGAACAATTATCCCTCTTCTATTTCTTTTATTTATCTATTTATTTATTTATTTATTTAAAGGCAGAGTGGACAGTGAGAGAGAGAGACAGAGAGAAAGGTCTTTCTTTTCTGTTGGTTCACCCTCCAATGGCCACTGCAGCCGGCGCACCGTGCTCATCCGAAGCCAGGAGCCAGGTGCTTCTCCTGGTCTCCCATAGGGTGCAGGGCCTAAGCACTTGGGCCATCCTCCACTGCACTCCCGGGCCATAGCAGAGAGCTGGTCTGGAAGAGGGGCAACCGGGACAGAATCCAGTGCCCCAACTGGGATTAGACCTGGTGTGCCAGCGCCGCTAGGCAGAGGATTAGTCTATTGAGCTGCGGCGCTGGCCCCTCTTCTATTTCTTTGGTATCTTCTTTCGTCCCCTCCTCATTTATTCCCCAGGACCGAGGATGTTACAGCTCCTATGGGATGCACTTGTCTCATGTGATTAGGCCAAGATTCAGCAAAGAGGGCATACCCTCCATTGTGATAGGAGGGTAGAACTGTTCATACCTTCTGAACTAGCTTTGCAAGTGTCTTCACAAATTATCTAATTCCAGTGTACATCATCTAATGATGCTGGCTGACTTAGTAGTTAGTAAAGAGTAAGGTAATTCTTAATAAACCATTCTATAAGGCCCAGGATTATATTTTTCAATATAAGTATACCTAGATTTCAGCAATACCTGAAAAAATGCACTGGGAAGAGACACAGAGGGGATCAAGGCAGCTGCAGAACAGTGGAGATTCATATCATTCCATGGAAAGTTCAATGTAAGGCTCAAAACAATTAGTCTACTAACTTCACAAAAGATATAAAAACTTGTCCCACCCAGTGCCGAGGCTCAATAGACTAATTCTCTGCCTGCGGTGCCGGCACACCGGGTTCTAGTCCTGGTCGGGATGCTAGATTCTGTCCCGGTTGCTCCTCTTCCAGTCCAGCTCTCTGCTGTGGCCCAGGAGTGCAGTGGAGGATGGCCCAAGTCCTTGGGCCCTGCACCCGCATGGGAGACCAGGAGAAGCACCTTGCTTCTGCCTTTAGACCAGCACGGTGCGCCGGCTGCAGTGGCCATTGGGGGGCTGAACCAACAGAAAAGAAAGACCTTTCTCTCTGTCTCTCTCTCTCACTGTCCACTCTGCCTGTCCAATGGAAAAATAAAAGAAGAAGAAGAATTGTGACACAGTGAAATAAGCTGTGACTTGCAACTTTTCATCCCATATCAGAGATCCAGTTATAGCTGGCTGCTCTGCTTCCAATTCTGCTCCCTGATAAGGCACCTGGGAAAGCAACAAAAGATGGCCCAGGTACCTGGGTCTTTGCCATCAAGGTAGAAGACCAGAGTGTAGTTTTTGGCTCCTGGCTTTGGCCTGGCCCAGATCTGACTGTCGAGGACATGTGGGGAGTAAGCCAGCAGATAGAAGATGTCTCTCTCTTTATCTCTATCTCTCCATTTCTGCTGTCCTGTGTTTCAAATAAACAAATCTTTTTTTTTTTTTTCAGTGTGGGGCTGGTGTTGTGGCATAGCAGATAAAGCCACCACCTGCAATACTGGCATCCCCTATGGATGCTGGTTCAAGTCTTATCTGTTCCACTTCTTATCCAGCTCCCTGCTAATGTGCCTGGGAAATCAGTAGAAGATGGGCCCCTGCACCTATGTGGGAGACACAGAAGCTCTTGTCTTCAGCCTAGCCTGGCCTCTACTGTTGTGTGGCCATTTGGGGAGTGAACTCATGGATGGAAGACCTCATTGTCTCTCCCTCATTCTCTGTAACTCTGCTTTTCAAATAAATAAATCTTAAAATATTATTCATTTTGAAAGACGTAAGGAGAGAACGAGAGAGAGAGAAACTCCTGTCCACTGATTCACTCCTCAAATGCCTACAATGATCAGGACTGGTCCAGGGAACCAAGAACTCAATCCAGTGACTACATCTCTCTTTTTTAATCTGCCACTACTGAATGTGGACTTAATAAATTTATTTTTGGAAATATAATATGTGATGGTAAACTTGTGAGTTGCCAGAAGAAGCAGGAAAGAGAATGAAAATAAATCACGTTCCTCCATCCCTTTATCCTCTGCCTAACTGCATTTTTATTCTGAGGGAAGGGTGGGAGTAGAGACAGTGAACTATCAGAGAACTTGCTCTTCCAGGGACGTTAAAGCTGCATGTGTATGGCATTCACCCTGGGCTTCTTCATATGAAGCCCTGAGACCAGCGTCTGGCCCAGAGCAAATGCTGAAGAAGCATTTACTACTAGCAGTTGCATTTGTTTCTGCATTTGTACTTTCATTGTTGAATTCCGGCCATTCATCCAGTGAACTTCAACTTTTCTAAAACTCTTGCTTTCATCACTATCCAGAGGCATAGGGACTACAGAAATTTATTCTGAATATTTTTATGAAAAAAAAAAAACTTGGTGTGAAAATAATTGTTTTTGTAGTAATGAAAGCTAAAGGATCTTCCTCCAATTAGCTGTTAGAGAGAGAATTGAAGATTAAACTCTCTCAATTATTAATACCAAAAAAAAGAAAAACATGCAAGCAATTTTCACTACTGTCCCCCCCTGAATTCATATATCTGCTGCCTTGATGGTGTTGATAAGCCCCTATATTTCATTTTTTACTTCATAGATTCACTCATTCAACAGTTTCCCTGTTGATTCATTGGTCTCAAAGTCAAGTTGTCAACATTTTGTCTTACAGATTCAGGAACACCATTGAATAGAAAAATAAGTGTTCACTATATTGTAGGAAGAGATTTTTTTAAAAAATGATTCATTCCTTAGTGTCCTTCTGAGTGCAAGGACATGCCCAGGAATGCCATGTAGCAAGAGTGGAACAGCCTACATGCAGAAAAGACATGTCTTGTGCTTTGTTGACTCATGAGACCACAGGACTCAACTAGAGGGGCTCTATCCCATATAGGATTGTATGCTTTCAATAATCACAGATTAAGACCAGCGCCATGGCTCAATAGGCTAATCCTCCGCCCTGTGGCGACGGCACACTGGGTTCTAGTCCCGGTTGGGGCGCCGGATTCTGTCCCAGTTGCCCCTCTTCCAGGCCAGCTCTCTGCTGTGGCCTGGGAGTGCAGTGGAGGATGACCCAAGTGCTTGGGCCCTGCACCCCATGGGAGACCAGGAGAAGCACCTGGCTCCTGGTTTCGGATCAGCGCAGTGCGCAGGCCACAATGCGCCGGCCGTGGTGGCCATTGGAGGGTGAACCAACGGCAAAAGGAAGACCTTTCTCTCTGTCTCTGTCTCTCTCACTGTCCACTCTGCCTGTCAAAAAAAAAAAAAATCATGGATTAAGTACAGACAACTGTGAAAGGCAGCTGTTAACAATGATGCAAATACAAAACCAAGTGCAGTGGTATTCAGCAACAGATTTTGCGCCTGAGCTATCAAACTTGATTCATTCCCTAGATTCATTCACCTAGACTGTGAACATAAATAAGGAAGGTCATTTTCCTATTATTTACAATAACTCCAAGACTCCATTTATCAAAAGAACTTGGCTTCACTCCCCCTCCCAGGGAATCCTCAAAGGTGGTGGTATTTTATGTGCTTTCCTGAGTCGGTTGATCTCTGCTTCTGTGGGCTCAGGCCATCAATCTCTACTCTGTCCACAGGCCACTTAGGCCAACTGCCAGTTGCCATTTAACTCTTATAGAACTACTGACCTGCCTCAGGCAAATGCTGCCATTTCCACATCACTCTTGTTTGGGGTGAGAAGGAAGGAGAGGAACAAGCTCCCTCCCTGCTCCTTGAATATCTAGTGTGCAAAATACTGAGAATAGGTGGCAAATTCTGCCAATGAGATAACAGGCAGGAATTGTAACCTTGCTACCCTAAACGTGACCATGAGCCAGCAACTTGAGCATCACCTGAGAGTTTGAAAGCAACTCAGAATTTCAGGCCCCATTCCATCAGTCCTCCTAAAATGTGTGTCTTAAGTCTGTGTGTCAACAAGATCCTCTGATCATCTGTATTCATATGAAAGTTCAAGAAACATGAATTTTTGCACAGAGAAACTTACATCCACAAGCCAGAGATCTACCACTCTCCTCTCCAGATTCACTCTGCACCCTTATCCACCTTACTCTTTGCCCAGGTTGCTAACCTTTATTTAACCCTCTACCTTCAGAGGATGGGGGTGGGGTGGGAAATGGGGCAACACTGGCCTCAGCCTGACCATGATCCCATTGGTCACTACCTCAATGCTCAGAGTGCACTCACTCCCTTGGTCTAAAACTTGTTTTTTGGGATCCTATTTCCTTTCCCAGGAACTGCCTCCTTTGATGTATGATTAGTAGAATGAATGTATACTGTTTTTTCCCCATTTTTATGGTTTCCTTTCTAAACTCAACAGAGCTGTAACATTAAAGCACTAGTCCTACAGTAGTACATTTCCCAACATCCGGAATTTAGTCTTAGATATTCTTTAAGTCCATATAAGACATCCAAAGTCCTGCCTGGACTGATCAGTGAAAACCATTATCTTCTGCTTATCTTCTGGTCTTTCTTCCCGGATGAAGATTGGGTGTACATGTTCTTTCAGCCAACATAATTCAGCTTAGCCATCAATATCCTGAGTGAGAAACAGCTCAAATGAGAATAGACACTTCTCCCCTTGAACATATTATGATTTTTAATGTTATGAGAGGACCTCCACTTTTTCCCACTTGCAGTTCATCTGTTCTTCATTCAAAACTAGTGTGCTCTTAAAAACCATAAATAAGATCTTATCAGTCTTCTGTGTAAAAGATTTACATGAATTCAGTTTGTATTTAAAACAAGCCTTGATATTGCCAGTCAGTTTTCCCAGGAATTAGACCCTGACCTGGAGGCTAGTACACATAAAATGTATTAGAGTATACTCTTAAGATCAACTCATCTGAAAGACATGAAGCAGGATGAGCCAGAGAGAAATTGGGATACAACACAGTCACAACAAAAGCTCTCTCTGATCCCACAAAGGTTTGGAGCTGGCCTGATTGTGATGAGTTCTTCCTAATTGAAACAAAGGGAGCCAGGCTTTTGTATCTCAAACACGGCCAGTCACTTCCTATGGGCTGCCTTGAAGATGAAGGTATGACTTTGGACTATTGGGTTATCTCTAGCTGAGGGTGATCCCCAGGGGGACTTCAATGTGTAGTTGGCATTGCTCTCAATCTTGACTTCAGGGAGAATCAATGTTCCATTCCCTAAAGCAGTGGACTGGCTGTTGGATCAGAATTGCATAGCTCAGTCTAGTAACCTAGACTGTAAAGCCCTTGGGATCAGGTCCTGCCTTTCTCTATTACTTCATCTTATGTCCTCATCACCCATTGTCTTGCAGTCACATTGACCATCTTCCTTATTCCTCAGGGACTTTACACTTACTGTCTCCCGCCCACTCTTCTTGGATCTTTGTGTGGCCAACTCCCTTTCCTTTAGGTCTTAGGTCAGGGATCTTTCCCACAAAGACATTTTCTTTGACCACTTGTTTGGAGTAGCTCTGATACCTCTCTTGCCCCTGACCATAATTGCTTATTTTATTTTCATAGAATTTAGTACAAAATGGCATTATTTATGTGTTTACTTGTTCAACTACCATTCAAGTATGGGCAGAGACTTTGTTTTTCCTCCTTGCCTAGAACAATGAAACATACCAGATGTTATGAATGAATGACTAAACAGTGCATTCTACATTGCAGTTGTTTTTAGACTTTCATGCTTAACTAGGGGGCACTGTTTTTCCTCTGAACAAATTCTTATGTGGCTCAAAAGACTGTGTATGAATCATTTTCATCTGCTCCTATGATCCTCTTCCCATTCTTATCCTGTCACTCTGCGTTCTCGTGATTAGAACAATGCCTAGCACAGAGGAGGTAGCAACACCAGTATAGACACTTATTTAAGGCTAACTATGTGACCACCTTTGCCATGTACAAGGGACACACTGTGAACAGAAAAGACAACATCCTCACCTTCAGGAAATTTATATTCTGGTTGGGGGAGACATATGCAAACAAAATAAATAATTAACGTGAAGCTACAATAGCAGGAAAAGGAGATTGGAACACTAGGTGGTACTGCAAACATTAAACAGCATAGTCAGAAAGGAGCTCAACAAAACCTGAGGAAAAGGACTTCATGGATATCTGGGTGAAAGGTGCTCTAAGCAGAGAGGTCAGCAAGACTAGAAAGTTTGGAGTTGGAATGGCCTGGCTTCTTTGAGGAGCAGCAAGAGAGCCAATGGAATGTGAGCAGTTGGTAAGGGAAAGAGTAGGAGACTGGAGAGGTTACAGAGAGCAGTTCTTAGGTGATCTTACAACTCATTGCCACTGAGATGGGCAACCCTGGAGGTTCTTTTTGAGCAGAGAGTGATACAGTAAGACTTGGATTTTGAGAACAGGTTGTGTAGAGGCAAATGCAGGAAGAAGGAGACCTACTGGGACCACCACCTTGACCCAGATGAGAGATAACCATATCTGGGTCTTGGGTGCTGTCAGTGGATTTGATGAGAAGTGGTCAATTCTAGACATATTTTAAAGACAAAACTATCAAGATCTATTCCTTGATGGGATTCAGGATGGGCAAGAAGAGTTATACACAACTTGGTCTTTTCATCTAAGTACAGAGTCGTTATTCACTGAGCTGGGTAAGATGATGGACAAACAGGTAGCTGAAGGGGAGAGTAGAAATCAGGCATTTGACACGATACATTCGTGATGACTAAAAGACATCCAAAAGGAGATGATGTGTTACTCAGAAAGCAGAAAGGTAGTCTGTTGCAGAAAAGCCTTTTGTAAGAACGAGCATTTGTAGCAAATAACGTGGACAATCAGAGGTTATACAAAAAGTGATAAAAGTAAAAAGGATTCAACTGCAATATTCATATATGGATTTCATATCAACAAATTCCATGAAATACGGTTAAGTTCTAGATAATGTATGGACTTTACAAAGATTTGTCAAAATATTCATGGAAAATTAAAAGTATTTATTTTGGTTCAAAAAATTTTTGAAATTCAAGCATAGTGCTTCTTAATACACATTTTTGAAAACTTCTCTTAGACCCCTGAAATTTGCGGATTTCAAAAAATACTTGCATCAAAATAAGCAAGCTTTTAATTTCATTTTCCATATATTTTAAAATTTTAATTTAATTTATTTAAGAAGCAGAGAGATAGAGTTTCCATTTGCTGCTTTACTCTTTGAATGGCTACAATGGCTAGGGCTGGGGCTAGGCCAGCACTGAAGCTGGAAACTCAATCCAAGTCTCCTACATGAATGGCAGGAATCCAATTACTTTTTTTTTTAAATGTCTTTTTTTTTTTTTTTGACAGGCAGAGTTAGACAGTGAGAGAGAGAGACAGAGAAAGGTCTTCCTTCTGTTGGTTCATCCCCCAAATGGCTGCTACAGCCGGCACACTGTGCCAATCCGAAGCCAGGAGCCAGGTGCTTCCTCCTGGTCTCCCATGTAGGTGCAGGGCCCAAGCACTTGGGCCATCTCCACTGCCTTCCCGGGCCACATCAGAGAGCTGGTTTGGAAGAGGAGCAACCAGGACAGAACCTGGTGCCCCAACGGGGACTAGAACTCGGGGTACTAGCACCGCAGGCGGAGGATTAACCAAGTGAGCCTCGGTGCCAGCCAAGAATCCAATTACTTAAGCCCTTATCACTGCCTCCCAGAGTTTGCCCTGGAAGGAAGTTGAAGTCAGAAATCAAGCCAGTAACTGAACTCAGGCCCTCCTATGTGGAAGATGAGTGTCTTATCATTTTAACTGCTGAGCTAAATGCACACTCCTCTATGAACTTTTTGAAATACCCTCCCACATTACATGACGGTTGCATTGGAAATATCTTTGTGTAGGAAAAATAAAAGAAGCCCACACTTTACAGTTTTTATTTTTTGTTCTCATCCTCTCTTTTTCTGTTTTCCTCTCTTCTTCTCCCACTTCCTCTCTGCTTTCATTTCTTTGCATCAATTCTGTAAATTTGCCAACTGCCACCAGAGACACTGTCTCATGAACTATTAATCCATTAGAGACTGCTGACCTCTTCATTAGATGCAAAACATATCTATCCTACACATTTTTCCTCTTCCAAATTACTTATTAAATTTAGTTGCTAAATGATAAAGTATTTATATGTTTATTGCAACTTATTTAGTGACACTTTCTATTTGCTCTGGGGAAGACCAAGAAACTGAAGAGAACCTAATGTACAAATAATATGAAGAGTTATTTTGAATGTTTGAAAGACCAGAGGCTAATGTGTTTTCATTTTTTACTTTTTTAAAAAACTATTAAAGGCAGAGTTACTATCCACTGGTTCACTTCCCAAATGGCCAAAATGGCTGGGGCTAGGCCAGTCCAAAACCAGGAGCCAGAAGCTTCATCTAAGTCTCATATATGGGTAGCAGGGGCCCGAATACTTGGGCTGTCTTCTTCTGCTTTCCCAGGAACAAAGGCAGGAATCTGGATCAGAAGTGGAGCTGTTGGGACTCAAATAGGTTCTCATATTGGATGCCAGCCTTGCAGGGCGGCTGCTTAACCCGCCGTGCCATGATGCTGGCCTCAATGTTACTGCTTTTTGACAGAATTAAGAAAATGCAAATATTTGAAAGATTGTGTTATTCCTGTTTATGTTAACTGAGAAGGTAAAAATGCATTATAACTTCTAAAACTCAATGTCAATACAAAGCCTTCTTTATATGTCTCTTTAATTGATGATGGACACATAACAATTTAAGAGGATCTGGGCTTGACTTCTTTAGATTACCTCATCACTCATCAGTATCAGTATCAGCTTTAATCTTCTGCATTTGTACCATAGACTTAGTGTAATTTAACTGGAAAGTACTGACTTCAATGAATTGCAATTTGTTACCATCCTTTCTTAGGGTTTTTTGTTTTTTTTTTTTTTTATAAAGCTTTTATTTAAAGAATATAAATTTCCAAAGTACAGCTTATGGATTACAATGGCTTCCCCCCCTATAACTTCCCTCCCACCCGCAACCCTCCCCTTTCCCGCTCCCTCTCCCCTTACATTCACATCAAGATTCATTTTCAATTCTCTTTATATACAGAAGATCAGTTTAGTACATATTACGTAAAGATTTCAACAGTTTGCCCTCACATAGCAACACAAAGTGAAAAATACTGTCAGAGTACTAGTTATAGTATTAATTCACAATGCATAGCACATTAAGTACAGAGATCCTACATGTTGGTTTTTTGATACAAATTAGGAAAGCATTGGGTCACATTGCAATTGGCAGAATCTTTTTCTTTCTTAGTGCTACAAAAGAAAGTAGAATGCTGTACAATTGATACTATAGTAAATTGATGAGTTACAGTACTATTTTAGGTGTATATGAAAATACACATGCACAAGGCTAAGTATGTAAGTGTGCATATAAATATGTAAATATGTAAATAAAATGGCATTTATATTAATCTCACAAATTCTTAAATTGTAGATTTACCAAATTTGGTAGATATCTACAAAATTGTAGATATATTTGTAAATGGAGCTGATATATTAACTAATTATTTCAACAAGTAGTCTTCTGGAATATGTTTGTTGAATGCATGTTAGCCGTGTGAAGTGCTAAGAATACTATGGCAAGAAAATTACATGCAGTGCCTGTTCTGAGAAATTTCAGTTTGTCTAGGAATACAGGTGATAATGAAGTATTTCAGATAAAATATTGTAAACATTGTAAAGGAGAAATTCAGGCTATAATAGGTATATAGAATAGAGAGAGTTGAACCATTGAGTCTTTGTTGGAGGAACTGATATTTTAAGTCTAAGAGATAACTAAGGTTAGCCAGGGAATGAATGTATGATGTGTATATGTGTGTGTTGGTACTGAAATTTTTTTAGAACTTTTAAAAAAATGTTTTACTTATTTGTTTTCATCTCCTTGAACGGCAGAGCAACAGAGAAGGAGAGAGGAAGATAGAGTAATAAAGATCTCCCATCTGCTGGTTCACTCCACAAATGCTGACAACAGAGACCAAAGCCAGGAGACAGGATCTCCATATGGTCTCCCATGAGGATGGCAGGAGCTCAAGTGCTTGAACCACCATCTGCTACCTCCCAGGATGCATCACTAGGAAGCTGGATTGGAAGTAGAAGTTTGGGAAACTTGAAATCAGGCATTTTGTTACGAGATATGGGCATTCCAAGCAGCAGCTTAACCTGCTACGCCACAATGTCTGCCCCAGGATTTTTTATTTTTTATTTTTTATTTTTACAGGCAGAGTGGACAGTGAGAGAGACAGAGACAGAGAGAAAGGTCTTCCTTTGCCGTTGGTTCACCCTCCAATGGCCGCCTCTGGCAGCGCGCTGCGGGGCCGGTGCACCACGCTGATCCGAAGCCAGGAGCCAGGTGCTTCTCCTGGTCTCCCATGGGGTGCAGGGCCCAAGCACGTAGGCCATCCTCCACT
Source organism: Sylvilagus floridanus (assembly GCA_949820135.1). NCBI lineage: Eukaryota > Metazoa > Chordata > Mammalia > Lagomorpha > Leporidae > Sylvilagus > Sylvilagus floridanus. Next base: position 158,825,384 of record OX463236.1, read on the forward strand.
GCACTCCCTGGCCAGAGCAGAGAGCTGGTCTGGAAGAGGGGCAACCGGGACAGAATCCGGCGCCCCGACTGGGACTAGAACCCGGTGTGCCGGCGCTGCAAGGCAGAGGATTAGCCTATTGAGCCGTGGCGCCAGCCCCCAGGATGTTTTTTAATACCATATTTACTTTGTGATTCACCGTGTCCCTTTTGGAAAGCATAAGTTGTGGTATATTTTTAGAAGAAGTAGGAGAAATGAAGAGTAGGCATTAATACTACCAACACCAATTTCGGTCATCTGGGGTATCCATACATTTTCCTGGAAATGAAAAGGCAGAGTCTGTTCTGAGGAACTGACATCCCTCTTAGTGAGGTTAACCAAAACAGCAAAAATGGGCAGCTACCAAGTAGAATAAGCTGAATGTTAGGTGCTGCCTGATCCTTATTAGAGACAATGTAATCTAGGAGATGAGGATTTAGGTTTACTCTGTAGTTTGACAATAACGTTGATGGCCACGGTCAGTTTCATCTGAAATTATTTGGTCCAGCAAATCTGAGTGAAAGGAAACACTTTAGAACATTACATAATGAGCACTACCTCTTCAGCAGCGAGTTGGCCCACCCATGCAGTTTGCTGGCCAACCCTACCCGCTTTTAGCCATAATAATTACATAAAGGCTCCCGAGAGGCCAGCTCTGATGAGCCCAGAGAAAATGGACAGAGAAGAGCTAGTGTGTCCATGACAGGCACGGGTGGGCCATTGGCTCAGACAGGTCCACTGGGCTTTCACATCTCGGGACCACCTGCTGTGCTTCTAAATTTCATCATTTTATCCTAATTTGCTGAGCTGCCTTGTAAAATGCATGGAAAAGTCTCAGAAGCAAATGAAAAGGTAAGAAAAAAAGAATCACAGAACATGTGTTTAATGTAGTTGAGGACTAGGTTCAATGTTTTACCATTTATTATGAATTCTTTCCTTCAAATGGAGAGAAAATTAGTTATAAGCACTAATATAGACAAAAATTAATGAGAAGGAAAGTCATCTTTGAGAGTTGTAGATACACATGTCATAATGCACATAACAAAAAAGATTGGTCTTAACAATGTAATGATAATAAAACTGCTAATCCAAAAAGCCAAAAATCTAGGTAAAGCCACCAAAAAAATTAACCTGCTAGCAATGCTGGGCAAGATATATATGACTGAATATTTAACTAGACATATTTAAATAGGGAAAGAAAATTTAGAAAGAACTAATTAAGATAGAGTGCCTCAAGTTTCTCTAGAACACAACTTCTTGGGTTTAATTTTCTGAATAAAGAAGACAAAGAGAAGATAATGGGAGATGGGAACTGTGTGCAAGACTTGAACTATCAGGAAAGTTAAGAAACATTTATAGCAAGTAACTTATATTGAGTGTCGGAGAGAGACATGAGCTATAAATGCAGAGTTGAATACAATAGACCAATAGCAATAAAGGAGGAACAGATGGGACAATACTTCATCCTCATGGACCAGGTAGCATTAGGCTCAGTGAAATAATGAAGATGATTGAATACGGTAGAAGTGAGGAGCAAAGAGTCCACAGGGAAGGAAAGTCTAAGAAAATCACACAGTGGGGTAAGGTTCATATCAGAAAAAAATACTACTCAGTAATTAGTACCAAGTGACAATGTACCAAGGCATAGAAAAGAAAAAAAAAACTGCTTAAGAAGCCTCAGAAACACACTCCAAATGTAAAATAGTGAGGTTTTTCCATTGTTCACAAGTGTGAGTCTGCATTCAAGTAGCCGATTTAAATCAACAGTGGCAAATGATAAACTGTGGGCGAATACTTTCTGCTAGTTTGTGCCCTATTTGTCCCACAGAGTGATTTTGCATTTTGTTTTGGCTTATATTTCCTTTTTTCTTTTTTTAAATAACAGATTTCTAGACTTGAAAAATCAGAAGATCTGACAACACTGGCATCATTTGTCCAAGATGGCCCAATCAGTTCTAGCACACTTAATTGATTTTCCTGATCTGCCCCAGTAGACTTTTCATCTGTGATGTCCTCATCTACACTTGTCACCAGCATCAGACTTTTTTAAGATACCTAATCGAGACAGAGAGGGAAATAACACACATACAATTGAGCCCTTGACTTAATTCTCAGTTGCACTAACTTACTATAACTATTTTCTAACTTTGAAAGTGTATTTAGAGAGAGAAGGCACTCATGCCCTGGTTCACGCACCAAATGTCTGCAACATCCCTGGTGGAGGTGGGAGACAGTAAATCTGGGGGATAGGAACTCAATCCAGGTCTCCCACCCCATAGGTGGAAGGAACCCAATTCCTTGGGCCATCGAAGCTACCTCCCAAGATGAGCTTCAGCATTAGCTGAAGCTGGGTACTGAACCTGGGTGGGGGGAGTGGAATGTGAGTACCTTAACCATTAGACTAAACATCTGCTCCCTTTATAAATAACTTAAAGCTTGTGCCAGGTTTATTTATTTTCCTGTCTTCCTACTAAATTCAAAACTCAACCAAGTAAAGAAAATTAAAAAAAAAAAACACTACCAAGTTATTACCTGTCTTATCTTTTCCAATATCTAATATAACCAGTGAATGATTGAGTGAACCGTGTAAGCTATAGACAACCCCACAATAACCAAGCACTGGGCAGGGGCTTAAATCACAAACTGGGCCAACACCCACGGAAACTGATGAGTCACTGGAACACAGTCCATCTGCTCAGTGGAAACCACTGATTCTGTCCCAGCCCACCTGCTGCATAATTTGACAACTAAGGAGGAAAATATGGGTCTGTCCATGTGGCAAGATACTTTTAAATCAATACAGAAACTCCAGGAGAAGGTAAAGAAGGTTAAAATAAGCCATACAAAGTGGAGTCAAATTTTAGTGACAGTAACACAGATGTTTGGAGGTAATGCAGGGAGTGAGGGTGGAGCAAAGACAGCTTCCTTTAATTTCTGTATTGATCTACTGTTTTCAAGTCCCCAGGCCCTCTGATTCAGAGGTACAAACTTGTTAAGAGAAAAAAATGTTGCAGAATTTTTTAAAACTTGAAGTTTCCTCCAATTGAAAGCAGATAAGTTTGCAACGGATCCACACACCTTAGAAGAGCTAGTTCTCCCTCTAAGAACTCTGTCTTTCCCCTCTACCCTCTCAATATGGCATCCAGATGTGACAGTGGTAATGATAGCCCCTGGGTTCAAGGCTTTCTTCTGAAACACCTGGGGATGGTGTTGATGACTTCACTCAAGGGAGCTGGTTTATTTTGGTCCTGGGTATTCAGCATTGCCTTGAATCTATACCAGTTGCTAATCCTACAATTCCTTTTGGTAATGAGATAATTGTGTACTACAGTCCAATTCTGATGTTAACTGGTGTTAGAGTCAGAATCCACAGATGTAAGCACACAATTCCCAGCAAGACTGCCCTCACTTTATTTTTTTAAATTTTTTTAAAGATTTTATTTATTTATTTGAAAGGCAAAGTGAGAGAGAGGAAGAGGCAGCGAGAGAGACAGAGAGAGGGAGAGAATGGGCTTCCATCTGCTGGTTCACTCCCCAGATGGCTGCAATGGCCAGAGCTGCACTGATCTGAAGTCAGGAACCAGAAGTTTTCTGCAGGTCTCCCATGTGCATGCAGGGGCCCAAGGACTTGGACCACCCTCTACTGATTTCTCAGGCCATAACAGAGAGCTGGATCAGAAATGGAGCAGCCAGGACTCGAACCAGCGCCCATATGGGATGCTGGTGCTGCAGGTGGCAGCTTTACCTGCTATGCCACAGCAGCAACCCCAACTGCCCTCATTTTAGATGCCAGTCAAAGTTTGGAGCTTCTCAAGTCACCAGCTCTTCTGACCAATTGGATACAAATCTAAGGAGTTCCCATGACCTCCGCCAAGCTTGATAATTTTCTAGAATCACTAACAGAATTCAGGAAAGCACTTCACTTATAATTACAGTTTCATTCTAAAGGAAAACAATCATGACAAGCCAAGTGAAGAGACGAAAAAGGGGAAATCTTGGAGGGTCCCAACTATTGAGCCCCTCTACTCCTCCCAGAAAATCAATGTGCTTATCAACCAGGAAGCTGTATGGAGCTTCAGTGTCCAAAGCTTATACTGTCATAGTACATGGATTTGTATGACAAATAAAATCATGACCACCTGATTGAACTCTCCTCTTTTCTACCCAGATATTGAGACAGCTGCTCGAAGTACCAAATTCCCTTCCCCATTCTGGGTCATCTCATCAGCAAAAACTGTCGGGACCTACTTTGAGTATCAGAGACACTCCCATCACTTAAGACATTCTAGGGGTTTAGAGGCTCATTCCCAGGAACCAGAGACAGAGGTCAAACAATTTCTTCACTACACAGCACACAGGCAACCACGACTAAAGTCCAGGTCAATGTTCCTGCATTCTGTGGCTTCCAAGTTGAACCTTCAGGCCTCTTGCGGTCCAGCAATTCCATCCTGACTTCTATACTGGCTCCCACTTGGGGACATGCAGTTTGCAGTTGCTATTCCATATACATCCTGCTGTGCATGGCACGCACTGAGCCTGCCTTCAGGCACCTTCTTCCATTTTGAAGTGGAAACTTGATGGCTGGGTCACTAGGCTAATCCTCTGCCTGCAGCGCTGGTACTCCGGGTTCTTCTCCCGGTTGGGGCGCCAGAATCTGTTCTGGTTGCTCCTCTTCCAGTCCAGCTCTCTGCTGTGGCCCGGGAAGGCAGTGGAGGATGGTCCAAGTGCTTGGGCCCTGCACCCGCATTGGAGACCAGGAGGAGGCACCTGGCTCCTGGCTTCGGATCGGCACAGCACCAGCCATGGCAGCCATTTGGGGGTGAACCAATGGAAGGAAGACCTTTCTCTCTGTCTCTCTCTCTCACTGACTAACTCTGTCTGTCAAAGAAAAAAAAAAGAAAGAAATGGAAACTTGAATTAGGGGGTTGGGGGAGTAAAGACTGCTGGAAAGGGTACATCTGTAGGTAAATGGAAATTACTAATCATGTAAGTTTTTCAAAAGATAGATGAGTATTTAAAGCAAAAAAAAAAAAAGGACTGCAATTTTTATGTTTAAAATATAAGTGTTTGGAAACACCTAGAGAAACAGGAAATGAAACTACAGTCTTATAAAGGTTTTACATAAGTGGTCTAATATTACTCTAAAATAGGTCATGAGAAGTTAAACCATACAGAAGTTAGTTATTATATGCTTCAGAAGTAATGGTTTTTGTCTTAGTCAGTTCAGGCCACTGTAATAAAATACCACTGAGCACGCAGCCTATAAACAGGAAAAATCTATTTCTCACAGTTCTGGAGGCTGGCAGTTTCATGTCAGGGCGCCCACAGGGTCATCTCCGGGGCTCTGACTTCAAGCTTCTCCTAGTCTCACAGGCTGGAAGGAGTGAGAGAGCTCTCTGTAGCTCCTTTGAGGAGAGCACTAGTTCCATCATGAGGGCTCTAGTCTCATGGCCTAATTACTTCCCAAAGGGCCTGCTACTTAATAGCATCACTTTGGAGATTAAGACTTTAATATATGAATTTGAGGAAGACACAAACATTCAACTCATCTCAAGGAGACACTTGCTTTAGACAACAGAGAGTTTTTCAAACTACACTGATCTCATGGATTCTACTTCCCTCCCTCCCCAACACCCACAGCCTGCAATAACACTAGGTTGGAAAAGAAAGGGCTTTCAACTTTTTTTTACATTTTCCCTTCTAAAATGGCCTAATTTTGGTGAAACTGGAAGATGCAACTCATTTCCTAACTAAGAAATTATTTTATAAAATCAATACACCCTAGTGAGTTTCTCTGTTGAGGGAATGGGATTGGAGAGGGGGAACTAGAATCTTTCCTTTTTATACTCTATATAAGACATTTTCTGAGGCTGGTCAGTGGGGCTGGGCCTGTGGTCATAGTCAGACATCGGTAGAATGTCCTTTACAAGCAAGCTGTCCACTGTGGCTGGAAAGCCTGTCTCCAGACCAACCGGCATCTCCTGCACTAATAGCTTCTTGTGTTGCATGTGTGACCTTGCAGCCTTACATCACACCTCCAGGGTGGCAGCAATCTTTCATCTAGAGCTGGCAGGGGAAGGGGCTGAGCCCCTAAGGAGACAGACAGTCTCCAGGAGACCCTCGCTATCTCCTTAAGCCCCAAGCCAATCAACATACCTATGTGAAATCCCTATCCAATGGGCGCCCCCACAGAATGACCCAATGCAAAAAGCAGTAATGCCTTAAAAACCCAGGACACTTCCTCAAAGCCAGTGTCTCACTCGGGCACTCCACCGGTCTCCTCTCTGACTAGACGTCTTCTCTATCACCACCCTCCCCTCCATGACTGGTAACATTTTCCATGTTTCCTATTATTGTGTTTAGGATGTTTGGAACAAACCAGAAAAAGTACTCTTGGTCAAGGTGTATTCCTCTTCTTGTTTTCAAGCAAGATGAAGTTTCCAGAGGGGCATTCTTGAAGCAATGACAAAGCACAGAGACACCATCCACTCGGTCCCAGACAGGTCAGATGTACTGAGACATATGACCAGGTCACCCTCATATCATAAGGTAATGTATGAAGAATGTAAGTCGGATCTGGCTGAAGAGCCCACGAGAGTATTTTAGGCATGGAAAGCCAAGACACTCTGGAAAAAAAAACCCAAGTGAAAGATCTCTGTGAGTGAGATCCCAGTAGAAAGAATGGGTCATCAAAGAAGGAGGAACCTTTCTCTGAAGGGAGGAGAGAACTTCCACTTTGACTATGACCTTGTCTGAATAAGATTGAAGTCAGCGAACTCAAAAGGCTTCCATAGTCTTGGCAACTCATGACAAGAGCCTAGGGAGATTTCTGACGCCATAAACAAGAGTGTCAAATTGTTTAGTCAACAACAGGAGTCACTGTGTACTTACTCATCATGTACGATCTCTGTCCTTAATGTATTGTCCAATGTGAAGTAATGCTATAACTAGTACTGAAACACTATTTTACACTTTGTGTTTCTGTGTGGGTGCAAACTGATGAAATCTTTGCTTTATATACTAAATAGATCTTCTGTATATAAAGATAATTGAAAAATGAATCTTGATGTGAATGGAATGGGAGAGGGAGTGGGGGATGGGAGGGGTGCGAGTGGGAGGGAAGTTATGGGGGGAAGCCATTGTAATCCATAAACTGTACTTTGGAAATTTATATTTACTAAATAAAAGTTAAAAAAAAGAATGTAAGTGGGATTTTGGTGCCATAAAGAGATTTATGGGGTGATATGGTTTGATATTATCATGTTATCTACCCTTTCCCCAAATCCACAGAACTCTCCTTTCTCTGAATAGTTTAGTCTTCCAAAATTCTACTGCACAACTTAGCAGTCAATCGTACTTATATATAACAACATCAGTTTATGTTTCAAGAGTTTGTCTACTGGCTTGAGTTCTCGGTTTCTCAGCATACATTTTCTCATAGACACTGTATTATAAATTATGGTAAAATTCTCAAAACTACCCACAAAGGGCTCTTTAAAGTTAATGTATTTGAAATATATTCTATAAATGGTACCTTATTAACTCAGCTTAACCAGCATTTATAATTCTATTTATCTGGGAAATATATTCCATTTTGCAACTAGAGATGCCACAATTGCTTGGGAGAGGGGACAGTCGAGAGTAGCAGTGAGGGCTTTGAGTCACAGGAACAATGGGGACCCCCTAACTCTGTGGATGTCAGAAGGAGCACCTGAGGTGGACATCTGTTGCCCATCATCCATTCACTCCTCATCTGGAAACAATACTGTGCATCCACTTTGGAGAATTACTCCTTCCTATCTTGGTCTGTGTGGTTAGATTGGGCTTCCGTTCCCCACCCACCAACACACACCCATGACTCCAGGGTGGATGCATGACTCAGGCAGTTCTAGCCACAGTGAGGAGTTCAGAAGTGGCTATGCTCTGCAACACCATAGACGGCAAGCAGGCAGGTCGCCTACCCTCAGAACACCAGAGGACCCAACGCAGGGCTGAGCAGTAACGGCACAGGCAGGCCAAGTAGGAAGAGAGTGGATGTGCAGCAAGCAACAACTATGTGCTAGAACTTCTATGTGGCTTTAACTGTTAAGACAGCTTTCCCCATAATATGTGTTTCCAGCAGAGGGGGAGTGGTTACCCAGAGCTGTGGGTTCAGTTCTGGTAATAGAATCCTAGTCATTTTATTAGGTTAAAAGTGGGTTTTGAATTTTTGAGTTTTTAAATATAGCTATAATTAGAAAAATATTCAGTTTTCATGAACTCTCCTGTGAGAGTACATAGGTCATTTCTCATAAGCAATAACAATAATAGCACTTACATTTATGCTGACTCACAGGGTGAAAATCCTCTCTTAATAGTGTTAAGGATTAAAAGAGACAAATTTTGTGAATTAATCTTACATAGCACTATAAAATATTTTATTATCATTTCTGTTAGGTTGGTCTTATCCTTGTCACCTCTTTTTTAAAATATTTACTTATTTATTCATTTGAAACACAGAGTGACAGGGAGAGAGCGAGAGACAGAGAAACAGAGAGAGAGAGAGAGAGAGAGGGAGAGAGGGAGGGAGGGAGGGAGAGAGAGAGAGAGCGCTTTTTCATCTACTGTTTCACTCCTCAAATGCCCACAAAGCCCAGAGCTGCATCAGGCCAAAGCCAGGAGGCAGGAATTCTGTCTTCCACCTGTGTTGCAGGAACCCAAGTACTTGGGTTGAGATGAAAGGATAAATTAAACCATAATATACATGTACACATGTGCACACACACATGCAGCTATCATCTGCAAAAGAACCTTAAATATAACTATTTTAGGTATAAATAAGTGTTAATTTTCCCTCTAGGGAAGTCCTGAATTCGCTATAACTTGGCAACAGAACTCTACAATAGGAATTTGCATTATTGCTTTTAGTTAATAGCTTTGCATTAACCCATCAAATCAGTCACCTCTATTTCAAGCATCGCTTTCTTGCTAAAATAATCTTTCTATTCTCTTGTGTTGTACCATGAATATTATTTTTTTAAATGGCTGTGATTAGTTCAGCCTTGAGTTTGTTGGACAGGAGCCTCAGTTGCAAGCCATGAAAAACCTCACTTCCCTAGCAGAATGCTATGTCTCATTATCTCAAATACATCCCTGCCTAGAAACCACAGCTTGTAGTGTTTCAGACAGATACAATTCATCCTGATGCAACTGCAGGAATGCTCCCCATCTAAAGCACAGTAAGAGCCAGCAGCAGAAAGGGAAAATAATCCAATGTCTTCTTGCCCCTACCTAGTGCCTTGGGCCATCTCGTCTAATTATCTGGGAAAGAGGGCAAGGAATTGTCCTTCCCATGGACTACACAGCAGCAGACTAAAACCTGATGGCCTGAGCCTGGCTTTGGGTGAGACTGTTTCCCTGAGATGTGTATGTGGCATTTGGGCACCTGCAGAATGAGGGTGGTCAAACCATGAAGAATGTTTTCAAATCTAACATCTTGCTCCTATTTCCACTAGCCCAACAAGTAAATCGATGAATAAATAGTAAAAAAGCTCTAGGTCCAGTATTCTACAGTAGGCATTTTCTAAAGTAGCTAAGAAAGCTTGCTATCATCTATCACACTGGGAATGTACATTATAATGCAGGACTAGGGCTATGCCCAGCAAAAGGTTATAAGGCGAGTGCAAAAATCCAGGAGGGAAAGTCAGGAAGAAATAAATTGCATTATAAATTCAACAGCAAATCTGGCTATAACAGATCTTAGCTTAGTTTTCACCTCTGGGAAAAGGAATATCTTAAAAAGTATCTTCATTTGGAGCCAACAAATCAATTCAAATTCCAGATACACCCTTAATTAATCAAAGACCTTGAGCAAATCACTCCGCCGAGTGTTGAAGACAGTATCTGCACACAGCAGACAGCTGATAAATATTGACTAAGTTTATATCCACTTCTCTGTTCCAAGGCATTCTCATGTGGAAAAATGTCTAATTAATGGAATAAAGTTTCTGCAATTTCAATGTATATCATTACATCATATTTCATGGTTTAAAATTATTTTCATATTTAAAATTATTTTCATATATATTCTTTCATAACACCCACAATAGCTGTTGGATAGGGTGGAGCAAGTATTATTATTGCTTCGTTATAGATGAGCTAAGTATGTCTCAGGTCTATTAACTAGACAACAATAGAGACAGTAAGTTATGTAGCTTTTTAAATCCTGGTAAGAGTTGTTAGCTAACTTTCAAAAGAATGTATCTAGAATTTCCTGGCACATAGTAAGTAGCTCATAAATAGCAGTTATATAAGTAGGCAAGAGAGAATAATAATGAAATATGGGCTTTGGGTTTGTATCCAGGCTCAATCTCTTATTGTGATGGGTCATTTCATGTGTCAACTTGACTGGGTCACATAATGACTATATATTTGACTAAATATTATTTCTGAGTATGTCTGTGAGAGTATTTTCAGATGAGTTTTTTTTTTATCATATTTATTTATTTACTCAAAAGTCCGGATGACAGAAAAAGAGGGAAAGAGAGGGAGAGATCTTTCTTCCACTGATTCATTCTCCAAATGCCCTCAACATTCAGGCTGGGCCAGACTGAGGCCAGAACCCCAGAAATCCCTGTGGGTTTCCCACACAGGTGGTAGAAACACAAATACTCCGGCCATTATTTGCTGCCTCCCTACATGCCTTTTCAGGAAAGCTGATCAGAAGCAGGGTAATGAGGATTCAAAGCAGTACTCTGACAGAGGAGGCTCGCATAACAAGCAGCAGCTTAACCTGTTTTGCCACAATGCTGCTCCGATTTTTTTTCTTTTTTTACTTATATAAAGTGAACAAATTTCATGTATTTCATATATACAGATTTAAAGCATAGTGATACTTCCCACTCACCTTCATTCCCCCTGCCCCGAGCTTCCACCATCCCTCCTCCTTCCTTTGAGATTCATATTTGTATCAGTAGGCTGAGTAAAAAATATTGCTCTCCCCAAAGTATTGCCTTCATGCCATCATCAAAAAGCTGAAATAGAATAAAAGGCTTAATATCTCTGTCTGATTATCATTGATCTGGAACTTAGTTCTTCTTGGATCTCTCCTCCCTACACAATCTCTTGAGCCAATTACACACACACACACACACATCTATATGTATATGTGTATACACATATAAACACATGCACACAAGATTTCTGTTTATATATATATTCTGCTGGTTCTGTTCCTCTAGAGAACTGAAACAAATACAGATCTTGGTACCAAGAAGTAGTGCTACTATAACAAGGATCTGAAAATGTGGAAGTGGTTTTGGAATTGGATAATGGATAGAGGAGACTGGGAAAGTTTTGAGACATGATACAAAAAAACAAGATTTCTATGAATGGATTGGTAAAAGTGATTCTGGTGAAGACACAGAAAAGATGCAGAGGTCATCAGAACTTCCTCCTGGGTTTCCATGGGAGAAAGCCATTGCCTGTGTTTGGACAGACCAGCTGGTGGCCATCTGGAGGCAGGGTCAGCCTGAGTCACAGTGGCACAGGCTCCACCTGCCAGAACTTTGGGAAGCACAACCCCAACCCAGAAGAGCTATATAGGTGAACCTATCACTTTAGTGAGTCCTGAAATGGGACGGTTGTTCCATTGGGTCCGGAAGGCAAAGCATCAAACCAAACAGAATTATTCTTGAATCTTATGATATAATGCTATTTGCCTTGCTAGATGTCAGACTTTCTAGGAATTCATGACTGCTTTCTTCCTTCCAATTTCTTTCTTTTGATATGTGAATGTCTATCATGTGTCTATCTTACCATTATGTTTTGGAAGCAGTTAACTTATCTGGTTTTACCGATTTACAATTGGAGAGAAATTTTGGATCATAAATCATTTTTGAAATCTCAGTCATACTTTATTTAGATGATGTCTAGATGACTATTTGGACTTGAGAATTTAGAGGTCATGCTAGAATGAGTTAATATTTTGGGGGCCTGTTGGGATGGAATTAATGTATTTTACATCAAAGAAAGACATGAGTTTTAGAGGGTCAAGGATGAAATATTATGGATTAAATATTTGTATCTCAAAAATTCATATATTGAAACTTTAGCTCTCAAAGTGGTGGAATTTGGAAGTAGAACTTTCGGGAGGTAATTAGGTTTAGATGACATCATAAGGATGTGGAATTTTTGATGGGGTTATTGTCCTTAGAAGAAGAGAGACCAGTCTTCTTGTGCTCACTTGCTCTCCCTCTCTCTCTCTCTCTCCTCCTGCCCCATCAAATAAATAAAAATAAATTTGAAAACTAAAAATAAAAGAATACAATGGGGAAACAATGGCACTGGATGTGAATGGGGAGAAAAGAGAGTTGAACACACACACACACACACATACACACACACAAAAGCTTAGTTTCATAAAATGCCTTAGTCTTAGAATTTTTGTCAAGGTAATTAGAGCATATATTAGGAAATTTAGCTGGAGGCAAAGCCAGTAACAGAGAAATTAAAAACACAGGTAAAGAAAGGAGCAGTTTGAAAGGAACAGTGGGGGAGGGAGAAAGGTGATAAGTGCTTAAAGTGTTAAGGGAAAAAGATTCAGAGTGGCTAATGGCAAAGCTTCAGAAGCATGGAATTCTTCCCACCATCTCCTCTTACTTTCCCAGTCACTTTCATGTTTTAAAAGTAACCTCTCATTAGCCCCAGTGTCCCATCAAGCATCTTCTACCATGAGATCCTCCTCAATAAAATCCCCTTCTCTCTCTTCCTGACAAGTTTGGGGTATGTCTCATTAATTTCTGTCTAAAAGACCCTTAGCAGTCCCCACCTCCCTCTCTGGCTGCAAAGTGGCAGTTGATGATTTTAAGGCCTCTACCTACTTTTAGGCAAAATGACTTTGAGTGGTCATGACCGTTTTAAGAACTCACAGTTTTCCTAGTAGCATAATTAGGTTTGTTTTTCCCCACGGCCTTATGGACACCTTCAGAGAACATGTCATATTAATTTAATAATGATCCATCATCTGGGGAGAAACAGCAGGCTTCCTTTTTTGTGCTGTTTCAAGAATGTAACACATATTTCTTGTAGTAGCATATCAACAAAATCAGTCACTTTTTGTTAACAAATGGATTTAAAATGGCATAAATACATGTGTGTTTTCATATGCATTTTCAGAAAAAAAGAACTTGAAACAAAAATATGAAAAGTAAGACAGAGTTAATTAGTTGTGCCTCCCTAATCCAAATGTGGGTAAGGTAGCTATCTGGGCTACACCACATCTCCTATTAGAGACACCACCTGATCTCAGTGCTTATTAAAAGGGTCCTTACCAAATCTTCTCAGGAAGGAAGGTGCCTTAAAAGTTGCTGTCTTACAAATTTCTCTTTTTAAAAATTTTTTATTTATTTGTTTGAAAGGCAGATAAACAGAGACCTCTCATCCACCAGCTTACTCTTCAAATGCCCAAAACAGCCAGGGCTAAGTCAGTCCAAAATCAGAAGCCCAGAACTCAATCCAGTTCTCCCACTTGCATGAATAAGATCCAACTACTCGAGCCACCACCTGCTGCCTCCCAGGGTGCACATTATCAGGGAGGGAATTTGGAGCACAGCTGGGATTCAAACCGAGGCACCCTAACCTGGGATGTGAGTATCTCAAGCAGCATCTTAATCACTAAGCTAAAAATTCACCATTGACATTAATTTCTGTGCCTGTGCACTGATAATCTACTCACTTGACCATAACTACCTGAGCTAGAGTGGACCTTTCACCGAGACCAGTCCAACTCTTAAATTATTAGCAGCCTGTGAATGTGAACTACAGACACAATGGGCAATCAGTGGATCAACCAAAAGGGTAAACACCACAAGACTGAGTCACTTTAAGGATGAGCCCTAGAAACGTCATGAACCACTACTGCTGGCAAAGCCATACGCAACCGTCCTTTGAGCTCCCTTTCCCATGGTTTTCATTTCTCCCATTAAGCCTAGTCATTTAATTTCTTCTACCTACAAATGGCCTTGACACGTGACTAAAATTCTCCATTCCTGGCCGGCGCCGTGGCTCAATAGGCTAATCCTCCGCCTTGCGGCGCCGGCACACCAAGTTCTAGTCCCGGTTGGGGCGCCAGATTCTGTCCCGGTTGCCCCTCTTCCAGACCAGCTCTCTGCTGTGGCAAGGGAGTGCAGTGGAGGATGGCCCAAGTGCTTGGGCCCTGCACCCCATGGGAGATCAGGAGAAGCACCTGGCTCCTGCCTTTGGACCAGCGCGGTGCGCCGGCTGCAGCGCGCCAGCCGCTGTGGCCATTGGAGGGTGAACCAACTGCAAAGGAAGACCTTTCTCTCTGTCTCTCTCACTGTCCACTCTGCCTGTCAAAAAATAAAAATAAATAAATAAATAAATAAATAAATAAATAAAAATTTCCATTCCTATGTGTATCCAGTAACTGCCTAGACCTATTTTCACAAGGAAAAAAACCTGGTTAGGACAAGGATCCCCATGAAGAATTCTTTTCATAGTTTTTACCAGAAGGGCTCTGCAGACTATTTCAAACCTCTGGTAAACTTCTAACAGTGAGTATCTCTGCTACTCCCTAGATGTTTACCATCAACTTGTATTGAGAGTCAGCTGTTTCATCTGCCTATGTCTCACGTCTCAAATCAGTGGTGAGTTTTTTAGAGGAGAAAGAACTCTGACATCTTCAATAGAGTTTGTGCTGAAACTCGAAGTTCATCTGTCCTTCCTCTATGGATAAACAAATACTCTCTTCCTCCAGAGACTAAAGGACCCAAGAATGTTACTGCTCCTTCTTACTGCTAACTCCTACTCCTAGCTTTTAAAAACCTACATTCAGAAACCATTTGTACTATCTTTGCATGTTCAATATTTTCAGAGGATGAGAAAGCTTTCTAGTTATCCTAAGGGTGTATTGAACCAAGCCTGTTACTCCATGCCTCTTAGTTATCTTACCTTATTATGTTACAGAAGATCTATATTATCATATAGGTCCTAAATCTTAAAGAGCTATTGGGGTTTCTATATTTGAGAATCTTGGTGCAACCAGCTTTTCCCATACTCTTGACACTCTTCAGTTTCACAGCCCCAGGACTCTGTGAAATCTTTCCATTTCCCAGGAAAGTAGGATAAATGGAAGGAGCAGGATTGATGAGACTTCAAACCACATCACTCCTTTTTGATCTATTTTCCATATTGGCCACAGCAAGATTTATTCTATAGCTAGCCCTAAGCAAAAATGGAAACTCGCTTATATAGCACAACTTGAGGAGTCTGATTTAGCTTCCTGACCAGAAACGGTCTCTGCCCCCACTCCACCTTCCTTGCATTGAGGATTTGTGTCCAGGATTTTAAAAAGCCAGTACACTTGCATCAGTAATAAAACAGCATCTATAAAAACTCATATCAAGGTCGATTTGCCTGAATGAGACAAATGCGAAAGGAAAGTTTTGATGCTGGCAAGAGAGATAGATAAAGGCCCTGGAAGTTTCGTCCTAAGAAAGTCTGGCCAGCCCTCCCCAGTAGGGCTAAGGAACAAAATAATAACAAGGATACAGCAGGGTACAGTGAGATAGGTTTCATACAGCTGTCCCTAGACATGAGAGATAAACCATAAAATTGCCCTGTAAAAATCCAGTACTTAGGGGCTGGAGCCATGGCGTAGTAGGTTAATCCTCTGCCTGCGGTGCCAGCATCCCATATGGGCGCCAGTTCTAGTCCCAGCTGCTCCTCTTCCCATCCAGCTCTCTGCTATAGCCTGGGAGTGCAGTGGAGGATGGCCCAAGTCCTGGGGCCTCTGCACCCGCATGAGAGACCCTGAAGAAGCTCCTGGCTCCTGGCTTCAGA
This sequence comes from Sylvilagus floridanus, assembly GCA_949820135.1. NCBI lineage: Eukaryota > Metazoa > Chordata > Mammalia > Lagomorpha > Leporidae > Sylvilagus > Sylvilagus floridanus. The sequence continues at coordinate 158,841,242 of OX463236.1, forward strand.
TCGGCACAGCTCTGGCCATTGTGGCCATCTGGGGAGTGAACCAGCGGATGGAAGACCTTTCTCTCTGTCTTTCTCTCATTGTAACTCTAGCTCTCAAATAAATAAATAAAATCTAAAAAAAAAAAATCCAATGCTTACCAGAATTCAATATTCACATGATTGCTGACTATATCCTATTTTGAATTTTATAGGGAAAATAATTCCATTACAGGTTTACTATTCATTCATAATACTTCTCCATTCCACAATTAGTCTGTGTCAGGTTCTTTATAGTAACAGTATGCCTCCATGGAAAATATTCAGTAGATATGAGACATTTAAATATATAACAATAGATTTATAAAATAAGTTGTGGGAAAGTACAGTCCAGAAATAAGGTAGTATCTACTTTTTTCTTAGAAATCACTTTAACTTTTGAACAAAATGTCCTGTTTATAGTCAATACTGAAAATTGATTGCCAGTTAAGGAAAACTAAGCCCTGATTAAAGGAAATGTAGGTATATGTAGATAGATTGTTGATTTGGAGGCAAGATTGTATATTGGCTATAAATTGAATTTTGAAATGGGTTAATTTGTTAGATACCACAAAATATTTTTTCTGCTCAATGTCACCCAGTTTCTTACCTCTGGTTGGCCTAGAGTTTGATTAGAGTCTTCACTGAACTTAGTGGATCTGTGGAAACATCAGGAGTTCCTCAAGTCATTCTTACCTCCTGGCATAGCCACTAGTGTTGTCCAAGAACACATTGACCTTCTATGATGATGAATTCCTTGGCAATTATCCTCACTCCTTTCTTATTTTAATCTTTTTTTTTCTTTCTCATCCCCATACTCAAACCTCCAACTCCATCAATTCATTCAGCAAAAATAATTCCACTTACATCTATACCATAAGAGTCCTTGTGTTCTTCTTGTATTTTCATTCTTTTAATGTTTAACAGATCAAGGGTAGCTGGCCTCATTAAAAACAAAAGCCATATGTCAAAATGGTGTAACAAAGTGTCAGATCCTGACCTGAGTTTAGCTTTAGCTCCATAAACCTATCCTCAATACTAGAAGCCATGGCTGTCTTGTTTAGATGTTCCTGACAGCATTTAAATTCATTATTTCATTGGGATATTTTGCTCAATTTCTTCTTCCTTCTATGGATGAATCAACTGTGCCCAACACTGACCATTCTCACTTGACTATAAGCCAACTATGATGACCCAGTCATCAGCCCTAACGCTAAGTCCTCCTCCCTCCTGATTTATAGTTGGAAATTCAAGAATATGCACCAGCAAAATAACAAAGGTGCACTAAAGGGAAAGAAGATGAGTATATTTTGCACATCGCTTATACTGTATGGAACCATGTAAAGTTGCTTCTTTACATCTATAGTGATCAAACATCAGTTATTTTTTGTGATTCAGCCCAAAACATGAAATAATCTCTTCACAGTTCTGCAAACTCCCTCACACACAATGATCATGCAAATGAAAGACACGTTAAAAAATGGAGCCCTGCTACTTATAAACATGTGCATTTTTGGCGGGCGCCGTGGCTCAAGTGCCGGCACACCGGGTTCTAGTCCCGGTTGGGGCACAGGATTCTGTCCCGGTTGCCCCTCTTCCAGGCCAGCTCTCTGCTGTGGCCCGGGAGTGCAGTGGAGGATGGCCCAAGTGCTGGGAGACCAGGAGAAGCACCTGGCTCCTGGTTTCGGATCAGCGCGGTGCACTGGTCACAGCACGCCGGCTGCAGCGGCCGTTGGAGGATGAACCAACTGCAAAGAAGACCTTTCTCTCTCTCTCTCTCACTGTCCACTCTGCCTGTCAAAAAAATAAAAATGAAATAAAATAAAGATGTGCACTTTTAGGGTTTATGTCCTTGAAGGCTTATACTCTCAATGCCTTCTATTTTGAAATATTGAACAGAGTGATAGAGTTCCTGCTCCTCATCAGAGGAAATGAGAGCACCACACCCAGGCAAGCAAGACTGGCGGAAAAACATGTGAATGAAGGACATTATATTATTTTGCCCCATGATCCAGAGAACTGATTCAAGAGAGTGCTTCATTGCGGTTGATAATTCATCCAAACATGAACCTCAATGAGGGCACCACCCTCCCATGGGGTACGGGATGAGGTACTGGCCCAGAGAGACATGACTAATACAAGGTCATCATGGGGTCCACAGGCTGAACAAGTCGTGAACCTCAACCCTAGCAACGTCTGGCCTTTGCTGCACTAGGAGCTGCACTTCCTCCTTCAAAGGCAACACCAAGGAATGCAAAACCGAAGACCTGCCTCACCCCGGCCAAGCCACCTTAGGAACACAGAGCCTCCTTTCAAAAGATTCACATTTCCTCCAGAAATTCTGGTATTTGGTGAGTAATGTTAAGTCTCTCAATTTCTTTTCCTCCAAAGATTATCTTCTCCTTTGTACCCCCTCAGTGTTTTAAATGAGAGGCCTCCCTATAACATAACATACACACAAAAGCATGCACATGTGACATTTGGGCTCCATCTCAAGTATGAGAATCAGGCATAATTTAAGGGCCAAATGTCTGCAATGAATTAGGAGTCTGGTTAAAAAGTCGTTCCAATGAATCAACCTTTATTTAGCACACCCAGAGAAAACACCACTCCATGCTTATAATTTTATGGCATAATATCAGTTTGGTCTCATTATTTCTAGACTTTTTCACCCAAAGTATGGTTTTTAAATCATAATAATATTCAAGTTCTTTGAAAAAGAAATTCAGCTTAAATATGTTAGTTATATAAACAGATACTCCACATGCATATCTGAAAGATATATACACAAGCTTTCTCCCTTAGCTGAGTACCATTCTCATAAACTTCTGAAACCATTTTCAAAAGCTTTTTCCAGGACCATATAAAAAGAAAAAACAAATAGGAATATATGGATATAATCTAACAAAATCTCTCACCCCTAAGAAAGTGGAACAAAAGGACAGCATCCTTAATTGAAATCCACAGGCTCCCAAACTTCAACTTGAACATGACTTTCATACTCATTTTTACATTACCATGACTAAAGCCCTTTGATAATTCTCAGGAAAGTAACACCCCATACAAAGAGAAATTACCAAACCATATGTCAGTCCTCCCTGTACTCTTTGATCACGAACCTCTCTTAATGTGCATCATCTTCCACCTATCACATTTAGAGAGTGAGTGATTGACAACTTGTCTATTCTACTCACTTAGGAAGTTTAGAAGACAGAGACAGGGTAAAATGTGAGAAGAACATCCAGAGATGTCTGAATATAAACTGAATCCTGGACTGTACTCTAATATAAGAATAGAATTTGGAGAGGCCCAGAAAAAAAAAGAAAAATTTTTATGCGAGAAGACATAAAAAGCGTCACAAGAGTCACAAGTGAACATGACACATTTAGAAGTCAATGGAGAGAACAGTTTTGATAGAGAAAAGGGATCCTATCAAGACGTGGTAACTGGCCGGCGCCGAGGCTTAATAAGCTAATCCTCTGCCTGTGGCTCCGGCACACTGGGTTCTAGTCCCGGTCGGGGCACCGGATTCTGTCCTGGTTGCACCTCTTCCAGGCCAGCTCTCTGCTGTGGCCCAGGAGTGCAGTGGAGGATGGCCCTGCACCCGTATTGGAGACCAGGAGAAGCACCTGGCTCCTGGCTTTGGGTCAGTGCTGCACCAGCAGTGGTGGCCATTGGAGGGTGAACCAACAGCAAAAGGAAGACCTTTCTCTCTGTCTCTCTCTCTCACTGTCCACTCTGTCTGTCGAAAAAAAAAAAAAAAAGACATGGTAACTTAAAGTTATAAAGCTGGAAAGTACTATACTAAATATTTTTTATAATTCTCATAACAACTCTGAAAGAGGTGTTGCTGAGATCATTTTGTAGATAAGGAAACAGAGACACGCAGAGATTAATAAATTTACCCAAAGTATCATGAATAGTCAAGTTGGGGTGTGAATCCAAATTTGTACAATTACGATGTTATTCATGACAAGGATTCTCCATGAGATCAAATGAAAAAGATGATTTCGTAAAGACAAACGCACATCAAGTAAGAGTAAACTAGACCAACTTCTACAGAAGAATGAAAATCAATTGGTTAGGACTTAAAAAGCTAACATGGGGTTTTTTTGGTTTTGTTTTTTTTTTAATATTAGCAAAAGTAGAGGCTTCTGAGTTCAGAGGTTTCTCAGGAGGAGATTGACTGGTGTTTTAGAAAGATAAGATTAACAATGGTGCTCTGAAGGGATTAGAGGTGGAAGGAAGCACACGGAGTGTGAGATGCCATCTGGAGGTTGTTTCAGTAATTCCAGTACGAGGAGATGACAAGCAGGAAGAGCATGCAGGCTGTGAAAATGAAATGGGAGGAGCCGATGGCATGAGAACAGAATCCATTCGCAAAGGGAGGATTAGTGGCACTTGGTGACTGATTGGAGATAGGTGTCAAAGGAGAGGGAACAGTCCAAAGTGATTTTCTGCTCCTTTCTTGTCCCTCTCTCCCCTCAACACACACACCCAGTGAAGGTGCAAACACTGAGCTATTGAAAGGGCCCCTGAACGGAGAGCAAGCTGATCCTGGCATTTGATGGAGTCTATGATGTACCACGGAGCTGGGTAACCACAAAGGAGCTACATATGAGAGCTTTCTCAAGCAGCGACCGCCACTGTTATCTTTCAGAGGCTGACACTTCGCTTTTATGTTAGAAGGGGGTCCTTATTCTCAGACACATTTTGAGATCTGCTTCTATCAGGGTCAAACACATACTGTCTAGGGTTGTAGTCTTTAGCTGAAGGACTTGAGCAAATTCCTCCAACTTTCTGTGCTCCAGTCTCTCATCTATGAAATGGAAAAGATGACTTCAGCAGTTCATTCGAGGCAATAAATTCTATAATTCTCATAATCAGCACCAAATGACAGATCTTTGGCTAAAGGTACATGTCTTGGGAATCAGTTGTTTTCTGGTCCTCCCCACCTCCCATTTTGAGCAGAGCAGAGTTACGCATATGTGAAAACTCATATAGTCCTTAGACAAAAATCTGATCTTTATTCCAGGTTCCAGACCTCTAAGCCAGGTCTCAACAGCCAAGCCCCACGGAGCAACTGGGGACAATTTGACTGTGACCAACAGCTACATTTCCTAATAACACAAAGGGAGCTTTGCAAGGTTTGCCAGACATTTACTCAATAAACCAGTCTTAACAGAGAAGCTATAGCACTTTGCTCTCAAATGAATATGTGAAGGAATTGAGACCCTTCTCAATTATGCCTCTATCCCTATTATCCATGAACATGTAGTGATAATAGTATAGGAGTATAAATTTCCTTGGAATGGTCAAATACACATGGCAAAGCTCTGATCCAATCATTTTGAGTTATTTTTTCTGTACTCCCTCTTTTCCTCCCTAAACAACTCACAAAACCATGCTTTTTGGTTGGCTGCGGACAGAACTCTCTGAGAGCTCCAATATGGAGTTAATTTCTGTGTTCAAAATCTTGCCAGCATTTTCAAACTTCCTCACCAATTTATACTTTCAAAAGCCCATCAAATAAAAGGTGAAATGCCTGTGATCAAGAAAATTATAAAATGACTACAAAAGGGCAGAGACCTTGGCTGAGTACCCGCAGGATGTGCATGGAATGAGTATTGCCAGAACTGAACATATCACTCTTGTTTCCTCACATGAGCCCAGCAAGGTGCTGCTTTGTGTCAACTGCATGAGCCAACTCCCACAGGAGTCTGCACAAATGGAAAACAGACAGTGCATGGGCCACAGTCAGCCTTGCAGTGAACAGTTCCCTCCCTGGAAATGAGAATGGGAATTTGGCCAGGCTAGAGGTGGGCGTGAGAATCAAATAGAGCCAATGGATTCTGAAACAGTCAATAATATGGGGCTCCATCTGTCAAAATGGAATTCATCACTAGAACTGAGTGATTCATTACTACTCAATGATGGCATTTTCTTTTCTTTTTCTTTTGACTGGAATTAGGAAGAACAAGGAAGGATCCTGGTATCTACAATTGGTTTCACCAAGAAACAGACCCCATGATATGACTTCAATGCAAGTTGTTAAATGAAAGGAAATCCTGGAAATACCAGAAGAAAGGTAGAAAAGTAAGCAAGGGAAAGAAGTCACTACAAAGCACTTTGAGATGTGATGATTTTTAACAGCCCTGTCTCTGCTGTTGAGAAACAGTGTTTTTTCTTCAGATTTTTTGTTGAGCGATTTACTTAGTGTAGGGTTAATCTTATGAGTACAAAGTTAACTGAAAATAGATCTTTGTAAAAAATAAGAATGGGAATAGGAAAGAGGAAGAAGCGTGGGAGTGTGGGCAGGAAGGAGAGTAGTGGGGGGGGGGAGTATTTCTATGTTCCTGAATCTGTGTATGTGAAATACATGAAATTTGCATATGTTAAATAAAATTTTAAAAAATACACAGCACATATAGTATTAGGGGTCTTTAAAAAGTTAATGAAAAATGAGTACTATGAAAAAAACTATGCATGGATTTCAAACATTTTTGCACCGAAATAATCTTAACTTCTTAAATTCTATTTTTTTCAGGAACTTTTCGAAAGATCTTGGTACAGAGTGTAGAGACTGCGAGTGTCTGAGCTCCATCCTCTGGGTCAATCTAAGATGCAGGTTGGATCATGTACCTCAGAACCTCAGAGTTGTCCCATTAAAAGATGAGGAAAGAGGCTGGTGCTGTGGCTAGTAGGTTAAGCCTCTGTCTATGCGCCAGCATCCTATATAGGTACCAGTTCGTGTACTGGCTGCTGTCTTCTGACTCAGCTCTCTGCTGATGGACTGGGAAAGCAGTGGAAGATTCTCCCAGTGCTTGAGTGCCTGCATCCATGTGGGAGCCCCAAAAGACTCCTGGCTCCTGGCTTCAGATGGACCCACTCCAGCCATTGTGGTCATTTGGGGAGTCAACCAGTGACTGGAAGACCTCTCTCTGTTTCTCCCTCTCTTTGTCTGTAACTCTGCCTCTAAATAAATAAAACAAATTTTAAAAAGGCAAGGAAAGCAGAGTATTTAATGTCCTACTTCCTTTCCTCATTGGTGAAGCCTTCCCTAGGTATATTAACTTGCTGGCAATTTCCACTTGCCTACATGTATGCAGTGGGACACTGCTAAAAGAGCCAAGGAGATATGAGTGTGGCTTCAACAGGATCTTCTAAAGTCTACTGAAGAAGTTATGGGCATAACTGAAAATCAAAAATAATGAGATGTTTGTAGTTTATTCAAACATCATCCAGCTCCAGTTGATAACATCTAATGAAGTGGAAGTCTTTAAAGTCTGAGGGTTGGGGACAGGACTCAAACCAATTTTTATTATGTGAGGTTATCTTCCATTCCCACCACCACCACCACATCTGGATTACAGATATAGCCACTCAAAGGATCTCCCTGCTTCTAGGTCAGCCTGTCTCCCATCTCCCCTATGCATATGCACCTGCCAGGATGATCTTGGGGAATATTATGTTAATACAGACCATTAATACATTCAGTTAAGGACTTAATGAAATGCAATACCACCATTTTAATTTTGTAAGTCTTTTCTAAAAATTATCTACTGATCATAAAGAATCTGTTGTCACACTTTACATCATAATTTTGGTCTGAGAATCTATTGTCACAATTTGAAACAATATCCAGAATACACTGATTAAGTTAGAGGAAAAAGATGCAGTCCAGTGTGTAATATAAGCTGTCAACTGTATAAGAAAAGGACTAGAAATTAAGAGAAGGATGGACAGGAAGATAAGTAGGCAAGTAGATACACAGAAATACACAGGACACAGACATACATCTGCTTAGGCATATTCTGTGGAAGGAGACAATGGAAAATAGATCCAGTGATTGCCTTTGGAGAAGAAAAATGGAAAAGCAAGGTGGGAGGGAGACTTTTCACCAGTTTTTATTGTGCATTATTTGATCTATCGTAAGCATGCTTCTATTTTTTCTTAAAATTATGTGAGATAGTCAAAATGAAAGGTAAAGGAAAAACAAATATGGCCTTATTTTCTAGTCTACCTTATGTGCTGCAGCCAACCATTCTCCTACCTGCACTTTCTTATTCCCAGACTGTCTCCCAGGCAAAGCTTTCCTTACTGCTGCTGCCTCTTTATCTCCTGCCATCTCAAGTCCCACTTGCTCCAAGAAATCTCGTTCACGTAATTCTAGGCCAAGTTGACCACTAATTATCACCCCCAAATTCTACAACCTGCTTTTATTTCACAGCAATTATGCTGGACCTGACAATATGATCAAGGCAACTATTTGTGTCCTTGCATCACACATCTCAAGTGGGGGTGTGGAGGAGAACCAGGGCTCACTTTTTTGTGCTAAGGTCTAGTGGACTATGCCAGGAAACTGGAGCATTTCTTCGGTAGAGTACAAATTGTCTTACCAAAGCCTAGCAACCTCCCACTAAACTAGGGAATTAGAGAGCAGTTAAGTACCCTGCTGGTGTCTTCAAGGGATCAAAAGCTAACTATGGAGTGTATGCACTGCAAAGATAGGGTTGGCTTAGAAAAAGAGAGGAGTAAAATCTGGAAAGACCTGTGCAGTCTATGCAGGAAATAATCAGTGACTCAGAGAAGTGGCCTACAAGTCCTACTACATTGAACTTTGAAAATGGAAAGGGGGAGTGTTTTTCCATAATTGAAGGGTCTTGTCTCCTCTACACAGTCAAAGATGTGTACATGCCCATTTGGAAGGCAGAATTGGAATGGGATTCAGTGGTTCTGGAAAAAAATGAAGGCAGGCAGTAAGGGCTGGATCTGGGAGGGGGGCAGCTGCCACTCCAGGTAGAAAGCAAAAGATGCCATCAAGGCAGGAGGGGAAAAGAAACATCTCCTTGAATAGCATGACAGGAAAATGTAAACTTTGGAAAATAGGTAAGAAAAATAAAAAGTTTGTAAGCAATTTGCTCTGTGTATGTGAACTGGCAAAATCTTCAGGGAGATCTATATGACTTATCAACACCTCTCAGGTCCCCACCTGGCTGGCCCTCTTCATTTAGGCTTTTTCCTCGTCCTTGGCATATTTCAGAGATGATGAGATTCTACCCCATTAAAAGATCCCTGGCTACTCCATTGAAATTCCTGAAATAAACTTGACAGGGCATCTAAGTCACAAATAAAAATCCATTTCTATCAAGTTCAGTACTATCCAAACATGGCTATTTTTTGTGTCTCTTTACTTTTATAGTCTTCATTTTGATTAAAGTCAGTGGCTCTGAAGCTGTTTCATGCTTAATATAAAGTTTATTTTTCTCCAAGTCTAATTTTCTGGCCCTAGAACTGCATTCGCAGTTCCCTTACAAAGAAAGCTATCCAACTGTTTTTGGAAGAACAATGCATTCTGGTGATCTACCAGAAAAATTCCATGTTGAAGTTATTGCAGCTTTTCAGATATCCAGCTCCTTGCACATGATCAATTAGAGCTGAAAATGAAGGCATGCCAAACACACCTGATACACTGTCAGTGTTATAGAAATACGACACTTTATGGAATGCATGTCACCCACCAATCCAGTAAAATTTCTTTTGTTTTCCATCATCTGGTAAAATTTCTTTTGTTTTCAGTCATTTTATCATTTTATCATTTTATCATTTTAGAACAATATCTATTGTTTTCAAAAATTGAAGCTTGATGCATGTTAAATTAAAATAAATGACTTTTGGAATCTGAACAAGAAAAAATTTTAGGGTAAAATAAAAGTAAGATCACTTTTTAGTAATTTTATTCTTTGATCTGTCAGCAACATTCCCTATGATGTTGTCTTCTTTTGTTCTGTTAATTGAATAACTAGAGATCTAAGACATTTTTCCAAGTAATAAAAATAAGAGAATTATAACATAGAGAAACAAGGAGGGGAGAAGGGTATAATTGCACATAAAATCACAGCATTTGGCCCAGCGTAAACCATCAATAGTGTTTATTGAATCTAACAGAACAAGAAGAAGGTTGAAGAGAGCAATATGAGAAATTGAGTTGGAAAATTAAGAAATAACCACTTCTGAGCAAGAACCTAACTAAGCATGAAAGAACATTGCTTTCCTGTTATTGTGGCTTCAAAAGTCTTTTCAACAGAGGCAAAGGTCCCAATGCTATCCTGATGCTGCCTGAACCCACTGCCCTCATATCTGTCTGTCTTCTCTGCTGGCCAATATTGTGAGCTGGATGCAAGGCAGAGGAAAACAGATTGGGCAAGGAAAGTCAATAATGTAGCTGTAAGCAACACAGACAAAATAGGGCATGAAGAAACTCAGAAGAAAATACTTTTGTTTTCCCTTTAAATTATACTCTAGAACCTGTGGTCCCACTGGAAACAGATATTAAGTTCTCATAAGAAAAAGCAAAAATGAAGTAAACAGAAATTTTCTCTTTTCTATCATTCTTTGATCTCAGACTCATCCTAAAGTTGAACCAAGAGAAGAATAAATAAGGTCCCCAAATAAGGGCTGGGGATGGGCACAGGGTACCCAAATCTTTTCTTCAGATTCAGGAGGGATCTAGATATTCTTAAAACAACAAAAATGCAGAAATGATAACACATGCATTAGACACTTATTATGTGCCAGACACTATGGCAATTCCTTCCCTTGCAGGAGCTAATTGAATTCTCTACACTGCCAAGTGTTATACATACCAAGACCTAATTTTACAGGTGAAAGAATTAAGGTTCAGAGAAGTTAAGTTATTTATTCAACTTTAAATTCACATAGCTTAGAAACGGGGAAGGTGCTGGCACCGTGGCTCACTTAGTTAATCCTCCACCTCAGGCGCCAGCATTCCATATGGGCGCCGGGTTCTAGTCCCGGTTGCTCCTCTTTCAGTCCAGCTCTTTGCTGTGGCCTGGGAGGGCGATGGAGGATGGCCCAGGTGTTTGGGCTCCTGCACCCGCATTGGAGACCAGGAGGAAAAACCTGGCTCCTGACTTCGGATTGGCAGAGCCAGCCATGGCAGCCATTTAGGGAGTGAACCAATGGAAGGAAGACCTTTCTCTCTGTCTCTCTCTCTCTCTCACTGTCTATAACTCTACTTCTCAAATAAAAAAAAAAAAAAAGGAAGAAAGGAAGAAAGGAAGGAAGGAAGGAAGAAAGAGAAAAAACAGCGAAGGCAAAATTCAAATGCAAGCTTTGGAATCTCATGGTGTACTTTCCTTGTAATGGAAGTGGCCTCCCTACTATCCCAGATAGGAGTCACTTGGATTGCTCCATTTGGTCCTCTTAGGTTTCCAAGTATACTGGCATTGCAGGAAGGTATCCTCAGGGGATCCCAGATAGTAAAGCTTGAGGCAGGGCTGGCATTGAAAACACCCTGCCATTAAGTGGGCAGACAATGTGAGATCACTCTGATGCAGGCTCCAGAAGTTCTCAAACAGATGATGAGCAGATCAGCTGGAGAGGATTTAGGTAATCAATCAGTGTCCATTACTGCAGAATTTCCCCAAGGACCAAAGCACCAGTGTAGCAATCCCTGTTTGGATAACTTTCGGAAATCAGGCCTCAGGATTGGGCGATAGGTCCTTTGAGTCAGTGTCTTTTCTGCTTCTCTTGGGATCTCTTGCCATATGCTCTTTTTCCCTTAGGACTAAGTTCTCAGTGGGATCCTTTACTGGAGTTTAAGATCCTACTAGCCTGTAGCCAAACCAGTGGCAATCCTTCCTCTGACACATCTAGGATGTACAGAGAGCTTAGTGTTCAGAAACACACTACTTTATCTCCCCTTCGAGGATGGTAAGGAAAAACCTTTCATCCCCAAGAGAGGGTATGCAGAGGAGTTGTTGAAAAAGAAGAACATAAAGAAATGAGTATTCCTATTAAAAACATAACCACTGGTATCCTACCTCTGGGATACACTTCATTAAGCTGTTAATAAGAAAGATGAAAGCAAAACACCATGTACCAAAGTCTGCACACATATCCGTGCTCCCATAGCCTACCTGGCTGCCTCCCTCATGATGTTTTATGAGCCTGCATGGTGACTGGAGCAAAGAAGACAGGAAATGTTGCAAAGTAACCGAATTAATGTGCAAATTCACTTCCCAAGACATCCTAACATCTTAAGGGAAGAGCAACAAAATCTCACCTAAACTTCTGATTTGTTGTCTGGAGTCATTCATTTGATTGTCATACTGCACTGTAGTATGAATCTGTGCTTTCATATGAATATTTAATCAGCAAGTTATCCATCATCCATTCACACTGAATGAATTTCTTAATAGCCTATCATATGCAAGACACTGTTTTCGGTAACAGAAATCTAAGGGCAAGTAAAAAGATGACACTCTGAGGGTACTGTAGCAAGCCTTCCCCTGTATTTTTCACAAAATTGGAAGAGAAAAGGAGGACAAAATAAAGAAAGAAGTCAAATAATGAATAGTAGCTGTCAGAAGGAGGACTAGCAAGATGCTCAAGGGAGAAAGAAATGTCTTTCAAAAGTGATTAGAAAATAAGGGCACTGCCAATGCGGAAAAAAAAAAAGCCCAAGGAAAGACATTCTGGAAGTCAGGGAGTTATAAAATGGACCCTTAGCAGTGAGGAAAAACAAGTCTGCCAACTCATTCCTAGATTGCTGAGGGCAAAGTAAAAGGGTGCCTGACTAGTCCGCATCCTCCGAGGACATCCAGCTGTTCTCTGGAAAGCAAGTGCCTGCCTCCAGAGTGGAGCTGAGCCTTGCAGACTGATTAAAAAAACATGTACAGTCAGAGAGTAAACACAAAGCTCAGGAATGTCTTGCTGTGTACTTGGTGGTCAGCAGAGCTCGGCTGCTTTCTCAACATAAAGCTATTATCTGTTGTTGCTGACTCACGTTCCTAAACTCTGCAAATGTCTTCCATTTTGTAACACTCCTCCAGCAGGCTCTCTATCCTTCTTAAGGGTATCAGATCTGGGGTTTGACCTGGGGGGGAAACCCAAGGGGAAGACTCCCCAGAAGGGTGTCTGGAGAGTAAGTGTTCTAAGAGAACCAGCCAGAAACTGCTTGATATCTTATGCTTTAGCCTTGGAAGACACACAGAGTCACTTCTGTCAGACTCTAGAGGTTGAGGTGGAGGGGTAGGTGCAGAGACCCCAGCTCTTGATGAAAGTTTTGCCAATGAATGTGAGGTCATGTGTGGAAACTAGCACAATCAGCTTTTGCTTTAAAAGGGGATCTGATGCCTAGAGTTGCAGCAGCCACCACGTGATCATGAAGGAAAAGGTATGAGACTCACAGAGACCCCAGCTCTGGCAATACTGAGCTATTGAACCAATTAGAAAAGTTACCCCCAGACAGTTGCTAACAGGAGAAAAATTAGCTCCTATTTGTTCAGGAAATTTTTAGATTCTTTTGCTACTTTAGGTAAAAGTGTCCCTAGTCAATTTACTACCTCCAGAGATAAGTTGTGTAGACTCAGAATGTCATTAATACACCTGAACCTGTAGGAAGCATAGAAATGTAGAATTAATTAAGAATGCTATATGAAGGTGTTTTGGTCTTTCCTTTTTTGCTTTTGAATTTTCATCAGCCCTGATTAATCTTCAGAAAATTTGAAAATGAAGCATATTTAAAACTAACTGATGTAAATTTGGGGTATAAAATTGGCATGAAAAGTTCATTATCCTTAAAAATTGGTGGAGCACTTCATGACTACAAAGGATGTCCTGGTCTTCAGTCCCACAACCGTAATATGTGATTTACACTCTAATTCTCATTGTGGGCAATGCTCAACAGTATATGAAATGAAGATATTTGTCTCTTCAAAGAGTCAAACCCTTAGAAATAAAATCTTGTGGAGGTATCAGGGATCATAGAACAATGAAGAAAACTTAAACACTTTTTTGAAATGGAGACTTGAGGAAATGCTCAAAGGCAATGGGTACCTACTTCTTCTTACAGAAAGACTCTTCCTGGTATATAGATGAGAAAACTGAGGAATTGGGAGCCTGCATACATACTCAGTCTACTCCAAGAGTCCTTTCCAGAGTTCACCAAACTGGGTTTGCCTTGTTCTCTATTTAACTCAGGGTGCTGAGTACTTTGCCTCTTCCAACAGGTGCTCATTTTTAAATAGAAGCTCAGGAAGTAAATGAGCTCACCTTTCAGAGCCAGCTATCCAGGGTCAGTCCCTCCCAGTGAATTCTGAGCTTGAGTGTCCTTACTGCAGAAGTTTCATAAAGCTCCAAGACATGCCATCTGCCTCTGGACATAGAGAACACTGAACTTACCGGTCACCACCAAAGAAAATGCAGAAAAAGCTCCTGCTCCCCCTCGGACAATGTGATTCATTATATCCACGGATACTGCAGCATGCGCTCAGATCTCACACCACAGGACCCTGCTGTTAGGGAGTTCCCAGTGTTCTGTTAGAGAAAACAGCTTGTGGGTTGTGCCAGATCAAGGGTGAGACACAGCTCAAAGCATCTGGACTCCATTCTGCCAGCCCTCCCTTCCAATATGTAGCTCAACAGGCAGCTTGTACCTGAGAGCACTGATCTGGGGAAACCCTACTCTCTAAACCTGTAAGAGAAGGAACTCCATTCTATAACCATTATCAGCTCAAAGATACCAGCTAGGACCTTGCATTCCTCAGACTCATAGTAGGCATTTAAAGTCTGTGGCTCAGGCTCCTAACCCTCTTCCTGTATTCAACAAAGCTTTGTAATACACTGAGGTCTGTAAATCCTAGGGCTACTACCCTGAGCGATCTAAAATAAACATAGTGACTTTAACATAAAGCAAAGTTTTGTTTTTGAAAGTAAATAGGGAAACACAATTGCAGTTCTTCTAAAGCATCCAATTTTCTCAAATTTTCCATTTGGATGATATGTGTTGAGCCCATCCTTAATGACCCCAGTAGTCATTATCATTACTAACAACTAAATACAGCAGATGTTTATTTGGATCATGGTGCTGACTCAGTAGTCTAGAGGGAAAACTCTTATGGAAAGAGGAGCGGCAGTCAACAATGTGCATGTGATCATCTACCAACCCTGCAGGAGGCAAAACTGGGATTCACTAGAAAAATTCTACCAGCTCGGAGCCAGCTTTTTGGCACAGCAGGCGAAGCCACCACCGGTGACACTGACATCCCATTTGGACACTGGCTTTTGTCTCTGTTGCTCCACTTCTGATCCAGCTCCCTGCTAATGGTCTGGGAAAAGCAGTAGAAGATGCCCCAAGTGTCAGGGCTCCTGCCCCCCATGTGGTAGACCTAGATGAAGCTCCTGGTTCCTGGCTTCAGCCTAGCCCAGCCATGGCTATGTAGCCATTTGGAAAGTGAACCAGCGGATGGAAGATATCTCTTTGTCTCTCTCTCTCTCTCCTTCTCTCTCTGTAACTCTGACTTTCAAATAAATAAATAAATAAATCTTTTTCTTACAAAAATTATACCAGCTCTATCGTTAGGTGATGATAGATGTATAAGTGCATGTGTTTGTATGCGAATGCACATTGGCAATTTGTCTCCTTATAAGAAATAGAATCTTTCATTTTGTGAGGCATTCTATTTTGCTATTTTTTTCTAGTGATACATAAAACTGTCTCATTCTAAGGTCAAAGTATCTGACAGACATTACCTCAGCAGGCCATCCAAGTCTCTTACAGTCTGCATGATCAGACATTATTGTGTACAGAATCAATGTCTTGCTGCAATCCCTACCAGGATTTCTGAATGCTAACCAAAGCAGTCTTACCACTTCAAAGCCCACAGATGCTTAAATTAGACTCAAAGGTGAAAGTTTAAGGAAGGAGTTACTTCATTTCTAATTTCTGCCATCTGGTCTGAATCTGACTCCAGGGAGAAGCAGGCTGGCAGGTGACAGCTTAGAGTATGGCTGGTCTTTACAAATGCCACCCAATCCTTTTCTGTGTAATTGGTACCTAGATTTGCATAAATTTACATATATTATGCATCCATCAAGATCCTTTTAGTGCCCATTTAGGATTAAAGTCATTTTGCTATTTTTAAGATGTCAGTTAGTTCTAGGCAGGTATTTTTTTTTTCCTATTTTGTATGAGACTCTTACTGGCCTTTATCAAGCCATTGCTCCATTCAGATCTCACAATGATGTCTGCTGTGTCAGAAGCAGAGGTATTCACTTAGTGAATATGTGTTGAATTAGTAAGTGAAGTCAAGATCTTGACTTGTTATCCAAGGGTTTCTGTGGGCTGGAGGGCAACTGAAAACTTGGCTGTGTGTGGGGAGTGGGACAAAGCTAGCTGCAGAGAAGTCAGAGACTCCTGTGAGATTCCATCACATGTCTGATGCCCATAGTCCAGTAGAAGGGGAACTGGCTTGAGGCTACTTGTTCGTCTTCTTCTACAGTGCCCTGCATACGTTGGAGTCACTCAACAGTTTCTGTGATTGTCTCTGTCCCTCTTTTAGGACTGGGGTGGAAGAGAACAGGAAGGACAAAGGTGATAAAGACAAAGCAGAATTTGCCCCATGGTGACAGGCTCACCCTCCCTCTGGTCCTCAGATGGTCTTGCTGATGGCATTTCATGTTGGCTCCCTCCACTCCAACCTCTGACACCATGCTTGCTTCTCGATTGTCTAAAAACTTCTGGACAAAAAGTAGTCACACATCTTCAATCCACTCCCCAACACTAAGATGTTTTTGCATTGGAAATCAGGTCTTCCTTGCTCCTTTACCAGTGTTGAGTTTGTTCACAGATCCCAGACTTGAAGTTTTCCTGTTGTGTAATTCTCTAGTGAATGTCCATCGGCACCTCCTTGGAGAATGAGATCCGCACCTGAGTCAGATGAAATAGGGATGGAGTGGATCCCAGGGATCTAACGCTAGGAGTTTAAAAGCACCTCTAGGTAATACTCGGGGACAGTAAAACTCAGAAGCCCTAGAAACTCTTTGGGTTTCCAAGGAAGGACTCTTGATTCTGAGAGTTGTGAATTAGTGGAAAGCCAAGCCTTGGGACAAGACCTCACCCCTGTTTTTCAACACATCTACATAATCTCTTTTTTCTCCGTAATAAGTTATCATGAGTATTTTCAGGGAACAAGAATAAAAAGGGGTATAACCAGGCTAGAGATTAGGAGAAATGTGTGCATGTCTTTAAGGTGGTGGCATCTGGAGTTAGATAGAAAACGAGAGTTTTTTAAAGATGAGAATACTGTTGTATCATGTTTTGCTTCTACAGAATCTGAAACTAGAAACTCCTAGATGCCTGTTAAAGGATTAAACCAATTTAGTAACACATGGCCCTCTCCAACATTCATACCTTGCCCTGGCCTCTCAGCTCAGGTTTCTTACAAGTCAGAAGTGATTTTCTGGAATAGGAAATGGAAACTCCTTAATCTTAAACTTCCAATGAATTCAAATTCTGATCATCCCAGAATTCCTCAGGGCTCTTCAGACACTTTGCCAGGGGTCATAGATTCTGAGTCCAAAAACCATCTGGCATTGATGTCAGCCAGATAGTTCTTAGGCCCTTCTTTTGGCACCTTCTGGAATCCTGAGGCCATATTTCATTTTCCTATGAAAGAGCATTAGAGTCTTTTTCTGAGACTCTCGAAATTCCCCAGAATCCAAGAAATTGTTAAAATGCAAGATTGCAATGATTAAGAGACTCCCCATGGTTGTCCTTAACTCTCTGTATTTCCCAAACTGGACTTTATATCAAAGGTGCCATTCCAAAGCCCATGCTAAACTGGACAGGTACATCTTATTTAACAATAACTAGGGAGTCCTGATGGTACCATGCTCAGACACACTGTCCCACACTAAGGCAAATGATGTGGGGACCATACAAACTCTTAAGAATATCCACACATGGCACAACACGGGGTCTCTCGTGAGCTTCCAAAGCCACTTCCCCAAAAATAGGCACTGAGCACCTATTTTTGTGGATGATGCTGCATATATATTGCTGCATTTCATCCTCTCAGAAATTTCATAAAGGAGATATCATTATCCTTTTATGAATGAAAAATTTCCCCAAGGTCGATCAGAGCGCAGCAGTGCCAGGATTTGAGCTCATGTCTATACAGCTCTGAACCACATGCTTTTTTCACTAACTATGCAAACTTCCTCTAAAAAAGCAAGCAGAGAATGCTCGCTCTCCCCTATCTAACAGGAGTCTGCCCCAGCCTGTTATTTGAGAATAGAAGTTGAGCCTCCTACCTGTGCAGATCCCCCTCCCACAATGGAACAAAGCAGACTATATTTCATTGATTCTGCAGAGACTTCCTGGGTTGCCTTGGGGCTGGAGGCAGCTCTGCAGAAGCAGCTTAAATGTACACATTTCCAGGAAGAACGTTCCTTAGTTAAAATCTGCTGTTTTGAATTTCCATAGCTATGTGTTTGCCTAACTTCCTGCAGCAGATGGATTTAAAGAACTCAGTGTTGCAGGCATAGTAGCTGGAAGCAGATCTGCCTCCTGAGGAGGCTGGGCCTGCTTTTGTTGTTTTGTTTTTTGGGGTGTTTGGTTGTTGTGATTGTTTCTCTGATTCGGAGAACCATGGTGAGAAAATTCACGGTCTTCCAAGTAATGATTTCACCATGGTTTTGAAACATTTTCCTTGTAACCAAATAATCATGTGTAAGTGTTAGAAAGAATGTCTTTCAACTTTCTATAAAGGTATTTTTACTTAATACCAGCCACATGCCAGACAGACTGTGAGGCACTTGTTTTCTACTGAGTTTTCTTCTAACCAGTTCAAAACTTTACAATCCAACGGAGAGCTTAGAAAAGACGAAGATGAGCTGCACAAGTGTGTTACATCAATAGGTGCCTACAAATCATCTCTTTATTTAAGAAATTATTTAGTTATTTTTGTTTGAAATGTAAAACACCCCCAGAGCCAGCTGGAGAACTTACTTTAGAACCCCCAAAACTTTGTCTGTTTGCCCATTGTGCAGCAAGCCCATTACTGACTCCAGGGTGGAGAAAGAAAGAGGTATTTATTGCAAATCACAAAGCAAAGAGTCAGACAGCTATTGGTTCATTTTTAGGGTCTTTGATTGAAGTTGGGGCAGACAGCTTATGTGCAAGTTCCTTGTTGGTCTGTAGGCTTTCCTTCAACTGGCTGATGATACTATGTTCTCTAGTGAATTTTAATGATGGTAGAGGTTAGTGTCAGTCTAAGGGCTACATGTTGGTGGGAATTACTATTTGTTTGGGACCTGGAGTTCCTTGAAAAGAAATCCCTCAAGACAAGATGAAACATCAAGATGTTATCTATAGGGGAGATAAATGACCTCATAAATTTTGTGTTCAGGAACCCTGTAAGGCTGTCAGCATCACTCCCCAAATTGAGTGAGCTAATTTTAGTAATTTTAGTAAGTAGTTGATTTGTAATCATAAAAGCAGCACAAGGAAACTTAAAGGTAAGGAAAGGAATCAGGGAGACTGTGGGGCATTCAGGCTTGATGGTGTCTAGCAACTACATCCAAGGTATTGTATAGGGGCTTGGTTTCAGAAAAGCAGGAGGGTTGAAAGAGGAAGGAAGGATGGAAGGAAGAAAGGAAAGAAGGAAAGAAGGGAGGAAGGAAGGAAAGAAGGAAAGAAGGGAGGAAGGAAGGAGGGAAGGAAGGAGGGAGGGAGGGAGGAAGGAGGGAAAGAAGGAGGAGAGAGGGAATATATTCCATCCCCTGAATCACACCCCAAATTCCTGCCATAACCACTGCTGGGCCAGGCTGAAGCCAAGAGCCTGAACTCAATATGGGTTTCCCACCGAAGTGGTAGAGATCCAAGTTATTGAATCATGATCTGCTGTCTCCCAGGGTGTGTGTTAGCAGGAAGCTGGAATCAGAAGCAGAGCTGGAACTCAAACCCAGGTACTCCAATATGGGATGCCAGTGTCCCAAGCAGTGGCTTAACCACTGCATCAAACATCTGCCCCCACATCTCTTTCATGAAGGGCACATGGTCTGACCATCTAGGCACTAGATGATCAACATCAGCCTGCATTGCTGCACTGAGCACTTTACATGCTCCTGGTTAGTTAACCTTCATGTATAAGAGTGTTAATTGTTAAATTAACAACAGAAGTCATTGTGCACTAACTCCCCATGCAGGGCCTCTGTCCTCAATGAGTTGTATTATGAGAGTTAAGTGTAAAACCAGTTCTCAAACAGTTTTGTGTGTGTGCATGTGTGTGCAAATTGTTGAAATCTTTGCTTAGTATAGAGTTGGTCTTCTGTGTACAAAATTAATTGAAAATGAATCTTAATGGAGAATGGGACTGGCAAGGAGAGAGGGAGGAGGAGAAGGGGTAGGAGTGTGGGTGGGAGAGTGGGTATGGTGGGAAGAATAACTATATTGCTAAAGTTGTATCTATAAAATTTGTATTCCTTAAAAAATAAATTTTAAAAAATCCTATAAGCTAATGATATTTTTATTACAAACGAGGAAGTTGCTGATGAATGAGGTTAAGATCCTTGTCCCATTTTCACAGCTAGAAAGAGGTGGCATCAAACCCATGCAGTCAATCAGAGTCTTTCCATTGGTTTTTTGGACCCAGTGGCTGGGGTGGGGGCAGGGAGAAACTGAACCGTGTGAATGGAATTTTGTCTTCTGCCTCACGGTCAGATTAACTGCGTTACAGACCCACCAAGAAAGTCTCAGAGAGGAGAGAGATAACCCCTGAATCCTGGCTGACCTTGGGGCCTTGTGAGAGCACAAATCTCTGAGATCAGCAACAGAAAACCCTCAGCATTAGGCTGGCCCAAACTCTGGTCTCAAAGCTCTGCGTGGCCAGAGTGGGCAGTGATGGGTATGAAACCAAGGTCTAATCGGCTCCTAGCCTCCAAGCCTTCCTGCTTTCTTTGGTGTTTTATCATGTCTGCTGCTCCCCTTGCAGTTAAGCTCACACTTACTGAGGAACAAAGCTGGACAATTAAGGGAAAGACCATAACAGTTTTCTCTCTTCTCACAATTTGAAGCAAGACTTTACAGTAAAGTCTCTCCTTCTGGTTTAGGGAAATAGATGCTAAGATAGATTCAAATTTGAGGCTGATGCTCTCTAGGGCACAGAAGTCCCATAATAATGTCATAAATCCTTAATTAAAACAAACCAAAATGTCAGAGCTGGCATGGTGGTGCAGCACGTTAAGCTATTACATGGGAAGCAAGCATCCCCTATCAGAGTTCTGGTTCCAGTCCTGGCTCCTCTGTTTCCAATCCAGCTCCTTGTTAATTTACCTGGGAGGTGGTAAATGATGGTCCCAGCACTTGGGTTCCTGGCTCCTAGCTCCTAGTTCCAGCCTGGTCCATACCTGGCTGTTGTAGGGATTTAGGGAGTGAACCAATGTGTAGAACATCTCTCTCTCTCTCTCTCTCTCTCTCTGTCCCCCTCCCCTCAAATTTTGTCACTCTGTCCTTCAAATAAATAGATGTTTTTTAATGATCAAAATGTCACATTTCCACAAGGAATAACCTATCCTCATAACATTCACCCTGTCCTGGACGCCATTCATCTTCAAACAGAAATGATTTATTTTTTAATGCGCTGGGAGAGATTTGAGGTGAAAAGGGATGGTTTAGAACCCCTTGTTGCTTATGAGGGTTGTTTTTATAATTAAATTCAAACATTCAGAAATGTGAGATGATTTTTGACGAAATTCCTTGTTTGGGCTGGAGCTGAGGCTTCACATGTATGAAGTTTATATTCCTTAAATAAAATACTTCTTTGAGGGAAAAAAGATAATAAGAAGATAAGCCATAAGTTTGTACAAAATATTTTCAGAAACTTATCTGTTAAGGATTGATATCTGGCTGGTGCCACGGCTCACTAGGCTAATCCTCTGCCTGCGGTGCCGGTACCCCGGGTTCTAGTCCCGGTTGGAGCGCTGGATTCTGTCCCAGTTGCTCCTCTTCCAGTCCAGCTCTCTGCAGTGCCCTGGGAAGGCAGTGGAGGATGGCCCAAGTGCTTGGGCCATGGACCCACGTGGGAGACCAGGAGGAAGCACCTGGCTCCTGGCTTCAGATCAGCGCAGCGCGCCAGCCGTAGCAGCCATTTGGGGAGTGAACCAACAGAAGGAAGGCCTCTCTCTCTCTCTCTCTCTCTCTCACTGTCTAACTCTGCCTGTCAAAAAAAAAATCCTTGTTTGAACCCCAATTTCAAGTCTCCTGGAATACACCTTTTGCTGCTCTGCTTTCCTCATTTTTTGCACCAAAAATAGGCATTTTTCTTAGGCTAAAACCCTTTTCAGTCAAATAAGAACCACTGTTATACTGAATATATATATATATGCATACATATATAAATATAACACATATATAGCTATACTGAATATTAATATTAATATTGTTATTGGCATCAGAATTTACAGGGCAAAAAATATCTCACTGGCTGTTACTTCTTACTAAAAGCTCATTTAGAATCTTCTCTTCTTTAAAATTCTTCATTAACATGTAACACTTGTACATTTTTACAGGGTACAGTGCAACATGTCAACACATTCACAGCATCAACTGATCAAGCCAGGAAACTAGCCTTTCATTTTCTCACCTTTTATTAATGTTGATGGCTATCAGCTCCTCTCCAGTTCTTTATGTACTACATAACACATGACTGTGAACAGAACCCCTTGGGCTCTGGCACACTAGATCTTGCTACTTCTTTCTGTGTTTTGGTCCCTATCATCCCATCTTCCTCAACGCCTCCCCTCTTCCAGTATCTCAATCCCTGGAACCTTTTTCTTACCTTTCAATTTGTTCATCTGAAAATAGAGGAGTTGGGCTAAATGATGATATTTTAAAAGCTGATAGTTTATGAATCTACGATGCCTATATTCTCTAAAATTGCAATCTTAAGTAATTTTAATGACAAGATAAATATTTCTATAGCTGTATTATAATAATAGAATCTATTTTACTTTTTGTTGAAATAATGACTCAAGTAGTATTAATCATTTTCTATTTTAAAATTTACATAGGGAAGTTGAATATCTTTGCATTTAATTATTACTATAACCCTTGCCTATTTTCCTTTTTGACTCTGGTCATTTTACTTTTTAATTGTTGCACTCTTTATTTAGTAGAATGATTAAGCCTTTGACTATAATAGATATGAAATTTATTATATCAAAAAATTTTAAACATAGTGAGTTAAATCTGTTGAAATTAATTTATTTTGTAGGGGGAAAGTACTATGTTTTCTCACATACCACAAAACTGGTGGCTGACATTCCTGAATGTTCACAAGAAAAAAGTATTACATATTTATTTAGCCAGAATTTTATGTGATATGGGAGCCTTCAAAAATGAAGTTTTGATCTCAAAAGCCAGAGAAGGGGCCAAGATTGTGGTACAGTGGATTAAACAGCTGCGTGTGGTGCTGGCATCCCATATGAGTGCCTATTTGAGTCTCATCTGCTCCATTCCCAATCCAGCTCCCTGCTAATGTATCTGAGAAAGCAGCAGAAGGTGGTCCAAGTACTTGGGCACTTGCCACCAGATTGAGAGACCTTGATGGAGTTCCATGCTCCTGCTTTCAACCTGGTCCAGTCCTGCTGTTGTGGCCATTTGAGTAGTGAACCAGGGAATAGAAGATTCTCTCTCTCTCTCTCTCTCTCTCTCTCTCTCTCATCTTCTCACTCTGTAACTCTACCTTTTGAATAAATAAATATTTTTTTGACTGACAGAGTTAGACAGTGAGAGAGACCGACAGAGGGAAAAGTCTTCCTTCTGTTGGTTCACCCCCCACAAATGGCTGCTGCGGCCGGAACTGTGCCGATCCAAAGCCAGGAGCCAGGTGCTTCCTCCTGATCTCCCATGCAGGTGCAGGGGCCCAAGCACTTAGGCCATCCTCCACTGCCTTCCCGGGCCACCACAGAGAGCTGGACTGGAAGAGGAGCAGCTGGGACTAGAACCGGTACCCATATGGGATGCTGGTGCTGCAGGCAGAGGATTAACCAAGTAAGCCACAGCACCAGCCCTTAAGTTCTTTTCTTTATGTGCATTATGGCTTCAGAAAAGACGACGAGGGAAAACCATCCCACATACATATGTGCACAGTTATTCTTTGGTATCCACTGAGGACTGGTTCTGCACCCTCTACTCCCACGAAGTATATCAGCATCTGAGTATCTCAAGTCCTTTATATAAAATGGCATGGTTTTTAACAATCACCTATGTACATCCTACTGTATATTTTAAATTATCTCTAGGTTACCCATAATACCTAATGCAATGTAAATGTTACATCAATGTCATTATCGTGTTTTGTTTAGGAAGTAATAACAATAAAAAGTCTGTATATATGCAGTACAGATACAATTTTGGTTTTGCCCAAATAATTTCAGTCTGCCAAGTGTTATACCCATGGAGGCAGAACCCCAGACATGGAAGGCAAACTGTACATGCTCATCTGTTCCTGCTGAAACCAAGACTTCTCTGATTAGTAGAAATTATTTCCTGGGTTTTAATCTAGCAGTAAACGAGTTCAGGGATGAGAATTTCCCTTCACAGTGATGGTTTGACTTAGTCTAATATACCACAGAGTGTGTGTTTTAGGAAAATCTCTACTTTCTACGTCACCAAGCAAGCCTTTGCACAGATTCTACTGTATGCCTTAAGACCCTAGAATGAATAGTGTTCTGATATCACTCATTCACACAGAGTACCCCACAGCTTATACTGCAACAGTGCACTTCCAGCAAAGCAAGGGGGACCGGGAGGTAAAGAGAGCTTGTAAAAACTATAAGTTCTTGTCAGTTAGCTTGCTTAATCTATAGGAAATGAATTCATTTTTTTTCAATGTTTGTTTTTTTTTAAATGAAGACTATATGTAATTGTATATTGAGGTCAGTTTAGTCACTGACATAAGCAAAAGCCTGCAAAGCCCAAGTTAAGCTTGGCTGGTTAACATCATAGTGGATTACAACAGAGACCCTCTGTGATCAAGCTTCAAAGAACCTCCTCTAAGCTCTCCTTCCAACCAGACCTCATCCCTGAGCTTTGTCTTTCATCTGGCTAGCCCAGTTTCAGCGAAAATTCTACTAAGTCAATTTAGTGAGAGTACTCCATTCTTGATAACTGCTTACCCTGACTTGCCTTCAGCAAGAATTCTGGTAAATTCTATTTAACAAGAGCCTCCCTATCCTTGATATCTCCTTTCAGTAATTTCCCCCTATACTGACCCTCTCAGTCTAGCTATAAATCCACAGAAATCTTTGCTGTATTCACAGTTGATCCTGATCTTTCTCCTTTATTGCAATAGTCTTGACACCTATTACAGGAGGCCTGAACAAAGTCTTCCTTACTTTCTTGACAAATATAGAAATAATTTTTTAAACTATGGTTAAGGCATGTTATTTACACATTGTAAAACAAAGCATTTATATTTTCTATAAGTTTTATAATTTTATTTCAGTCATGAGTATTTAATTATGACCTGCTTTCTGGAGCCCCACAACTCTGAAGTCCTTATTGCAATTATACATAACAAACCACCCTTCCTTATTCCCATCTTTCTGATAAAAAGCTGTGTCTTATTTAAAACTACTACTAGCATGAGAACCTTGCAGAGGAATGAAGGCGAAGGTTTTGGGACATCCACTCTGAGCTTTAAGAAGGTAAGAGAGGATTCCATTTGCCAAGAAGGTGTACCTTAGGAGTGAGGTGGCATGGGCTCATTGGAATGACAAAAGAGTTAACATAAATTGTGTTGGAGGCAGGAAACAGAAGAAAGTCTGAGGAAGAATAAAGAGAAAAAGTAGTAATCAAAGAAATGAAAAGTTAGACATTGTGAATTGTGCATTGAGCTGCAATAAACACTGAGGTGCAGACGACTCTTTTATTTGCCAATTTAATTACCTTTAGGTAAATTCCAAGGAGTGGGATGGCTGGGTTGTATGGTAGCGTTATATTCAGGTTTCTGAGGAATCTCCAAACTGAATTCCATAGTGGCTTTACCAGTTTGCATTCCCACCAACAGTGGGTTAGTGTCCCTTTTTCCCCCCATCCTCGCCAGCATCTGTTGTTGGTAGATTTCTGTATGTGAGCCATTCTAACAGGGGTGAGGTGAAAACTCATGGTGGTTTTTATTTGCATTTCCCTGATGGCTTGTGATCTTGAACACTTTTTCATGTGTCTCTTGGCCATTTGGATTTCCTTTTTTGAAAAATGTCTATTGAGGTCCTTGGCCCATCTCTTAAGTGGGTTGCTTGTTTGGTTGTTGTGGAGTTTCTTGATCTTTTTGTAAATTCTGGTTATTAATCCTTTATCTGTTGCATAGTTTGCAAATATTTTTTCCCATTCTGTCGATTGCCTCTTCACTTCCCTTACTATTTCTTTTGCAGTACAGAAACTTCTCAATATGATGTAATGCCAATAGTTAATTTTGGCTTTGACTACCTGTGCCTCTGGGGTCTTTTCCAAGAAGTCTTTGCCTGTGCCTATATCTTGCAGGGTTTCTCTGATGTTCTCTAATAATTTGATGGTGTCAGGTCGTAGATTTAGATCAACAGAAGACTGGATAAAGAAATTATGGGATATGTACTCTATAGAATACTATACAACAGTAAAAAAAAAAATGAAATCTGGTCATTTGCAACAAAATGGAGGAATCTGGAAAACATCATGCTAAGTGAAATAAGCCAGTACCAAAGGGACAAATATCATATGTTCTCCCTGATTGATGATGACTAACTAAGCACCTAAAAGGAAATTTGTTGATGTGAAATGGACACTATGAGAAACAATGACTTGATCAGCCCTTGTCCTGTCAAGGAATAACTTAATACTTTATTCCTTTTAGTACTTTTTTGTTCTACTTAATACCATTGGTTGAACTCTTTAATTAACACACAATTATTCTTAGATGTTTAAATTTAACTGGTGGCTGGCGCTGTGGCTCAATAGGCTAATCCTCCACCTTGTGGTGCCGGCACAGTGGGTTCTAGTCCCGGTCGGGGCACCGGATTCTGTCCCGGTTGCCCCTCTTCCAGGCCAGCTCTCTGCAGAAGCCCGGGAGTGGAGTGGAGGATGGCCCAAGTGCTTGGACCCTGCACCTGCATGGGAGACCAGGGGAAGCACCTGGTTCCCGGCTTCAGATCAGCACAGTGCACTGGCCGCAGCAGCCATTGGAGGGTGAACCAATGGTAAAAGGAAGACTTTTCTCTGTCTCTGTCTCTCTCTCTCTCTCACTGTCCACTCTGCCTGTCAAAAATAAAGAATAAAAATTTAAAAAATAAAAAAAATAAAAAAATTTTAACTGATAAGTGATCCCTGTTAAATATAAGAGTGAGAATAAGAGAGGGAAGAGATGTACAGTTCGGCACATGCTCACTCAGACTTACCCCTAAGGGAAGAGTTTAGAAATGTGCCAGGGGGCCGGCGCCATGGCTCAACAGGCTAATCCTCCACCTTGCGGTGCCAGCACACTGGGTTCTAGTCCTGGTCGGGGCACGATTCTGTCCCGGTTGCCCCTCTTCCAGGCCAGCTCTCTGCTGTGGCCCGGGAGTGCAGTGGAGGATGGTCCAAGTACTTGGGCCCTGCACCCCATGGGAGACTAGGAAAAGCACCTGGCACCTGGCTCCTGCCATCGGATGAGCGCGGTGCGCTGGCCGCAGTGCGCCGGCCACGCCGGCCATTGGAGGGTGAACCAACTGCAAAGGAAGACCTTTCTTTCTGTCTCTCTCTCTCTCTCTCACTGTCCACTCTGCCTGTCAAAAAAAAAGAAAAAGAAAAGAAACGTGCCAGGGGATTCCAATTCAATCCCATCAAAGTGGCATGTACCAATGCCATCTCACTAGTCCAAGTGATCAGTTTCAGTTCATAATTGATCATAATGATAGGATTAAGTGTCAAAAGGATCACACAAACAAGACTAGTGTCTGCTAATACTAACTGATAGAATCAAAAAGGGAGAGAACAATCCAACATGGGAAGCGGGATACACAGCAGACTCATAGAATGGCAGATGTCCTAAATAGCACTCTGGCCTCAGAATCAGCCTTTAAGGCATTCGGATCTGGCTGAAGAGCCCATGAGAGTATTTTAGGCATTGAAAGCCTAGACACTCTGTCAAAAAAAAAAAAAATGACCTAAATGAATGAAAGATCTGTGCTAGTGAGATCCCAGTGGAAAGAATGGGCCATCAAAGAAGGAGGTTCCTTTCTCTAAAGGGAGGAGAGAACTGCCACTTTGACTATGGCCTTCTCTAAATAAGATCGGAGTTGGCAAACTCAAGAGGCTTGCATAACCTTGGCAGCTCACGACAAGAGCCTTGGATGATTACTGACGTCATATATAAGAGTGTCAATTGTTAAATCAACAACAGGAGTCACTGTGCAGTTAATCTCCATATAGGATCTCTGTCCTTAATGTGCTGTACATTGTGATTTAATGCTATAACTACTACTCAAACAGTATTTTTCACTTTGTGTTTCTATGTGGATGCAAACTGTTGAAATCTTTACTTTATATATGCTAAACTGATCTTCTGTATATAAAGAGAATTGAAAATGAATCTTGATGTGAATGGAAGAGGAGAGGGTGTGGGAGATGTGATGGTTGTGGGTGGGAGGGTGATTATGGGGGGAAAAATCTGCTATAATCCAAAAGCTATACATTGGAAATTTATATTTATTAAATAAAAGTTTAAAAAAAAAAGAAAAGTTAGACATAACAAGGAGGGTAAGTGGGAGCATACAGTTTCAGAATAACATCTAGCAGAACTCTAAGAAATGCAGGCATGAGATTACATCAATGCAGTCCTTCCACATCCTCTCTTGAAACAAGTTTACTTTAGGCCAACCTATTCACCAGCTTATATACACAAAACAATAGCACAAGTTAGCTACTGCATCTTATTTTATGGGCTGTTAGGCATTTTTGTATCACCAGTGACAGGATATTATGTAATTCGCTGCAGAATACTACTCTGTTGTCAATAAATGTAGGGAAATCATGTGCAAATTTTCTCTTTGTTCTGCCGTCTGAGGGTGTATAATCTACATATCTGACATATGTTAACCTACATATTTGACAGTTGATATGATCTGCAAAACAAAAATAGATTTTCTCTCATCATTCTATAGCTTAAACAAAAAGCTGCATCCCCACCAGCTTCCCAGAGCTCTGTAAGCCTTGCTAATATCTTTGCAACTACTTTCTTGGCTTGAAATGACATTGATAGTTGTCTTTGATCTTCTCAGTGCCCTGATGATGTGGTTCCAGAGAAGATGAAGTTAAGCCTCATAGTTTATGGTGAAGATGCATGGTGGGAGGTGTGAGAATATAAGTAGATCAATGTCACTCAGTCAATCCCTTCTTCCCAATGTTCTCTGAAGGGATTTGTGCATCAAAGCACTGAAGATTGTAGCATTGCTTCTGCAGGGAAGTCCACTGGGTGGGTTTTCCCGTAAGTACTTCAGACTTCACTTTACCGCATTCTGCTCCCTGAGGAGGACTGCCCTTTAAGGGTCACATCACTTCAACTTACTCACTTGCTGGCTTCAACTAGGTAGACTCAATGAGAGGCATATTGCTTAGAGAAAGAGGCAATCCACAAAAATAGAGGGCTCTAAATCTCTCCTCTAAAAATCTGACTTTATTGTAAACAATACATGGGGAAGTTCAAGGCTGTTGTGTCCTTAACAAAATTGGTATTTTGGTGGTAAATTATTAAAAAGAGACTGGTAATTCTCTAGAAGCAACAAACTTCATCACAGGCCAGCAAGTTAAACAAAGACGATTGGGAAAGACAGCTAAGAAGAACATCCTTGGTGTTACCAAAAAAACCTCAAAAATAAGCCTCGGAGATGAGCATTTAGCCTGGCATTTTCAGATGCTGGTCACGACACCCACATCACACATGGGAGTATATGGGTTCAATTCCTGGCTTTGGATCCTGACTTCAGCTTCATGTTAATGCAGATCACGACAGGCAGTAGTGGTAACTCAAGTAGCTGGGTTCCTGCCACCCTTATTGGAGATGGATCAAGTTGCAAGCCCTTGGTTCCAGACTGGCCCAGATTGAGCCAGTGCAGGGATTTGAAGGGTGAAGAAAATCCAGATGGAAACCCTATCTCTGTCTTTATCTCTTTGTCTCTGCCTCTGCTATCTATCTCCCACTCCCTCACAAATAAATAATGAAAAAAATTGTTTTAAAAGATTTATTTATTTATTTGAAAGGCAGAGTTACAAAGAGAGAGAGATAAACAGACAGAGAGAGAGAGAGATCTTCCATCTGCTGAGTCACTCCCCAAATAATCACAATGGATAAGACCAGGCCAGACCAAAGCCAGGGGTCAGGAGCTTCTTCTGAATCTCTCACATGGGTACAGGAGGCCTAGAAAATTGGATCACCCTCTACTGCTTTTCGTAGGCCATTAGCAGGGAGCTGGATCATAAGTGGAGAAGCTGGGACTCTAACTGGCACCCATGTGGGATGCTGGCATTGCAGGCTGTGGCTTTACTGATTATGCCACAATGCTGGCCCTAAAAATATTATTTTAAATAGCCTTCAAAAATTAGTCCTACACTGTGTCAAAAAAAAAATGTTCTACATGAAAGATCTCATGAGTGAGACCCCAGTGGAAAGAAGTGGACATCGAAGAAGGGTGGGTGTACTTTTCTCTAAAGGGAGGAGAAAACTTCCACTTTGCTTATAGCCTTGCCTAAATACTGATGGAGTTTGTGGATTCAAGAGGCTTCCATAGCCATGGCAGCTCACCACCTCGGGTGGTCACTAACATCAAGTGTGAGATTGTTAATTGTTACATGAATAACAGGAGTTACTGTGCAATAACTCCCCATGCAGGACCTCTGTTCAATGAGTTGTATTATGAGAGTTAACTGTAAAAGTTGTTCTAAGTTTTTGTTTTATGTGTGGGTGTGCATGTGTATATGTGCAAATTGTTGAACGTCTGTGTACAAGGTTAATTGAAAATGAATCTTAATGGAGAATGGGACTGGGAAGGGGAGAGGGAGGAGAAGAATAGTTGGGAATGGGGGTAGGAGGGTGGGTATGGTGGAGAGAATAACCATATTCCTTAAGTTGTACTTATGAATTTGTATTCCTTAAAAAAAATTAGTCCTATCAGGATTTAACTGAGTCTAATTGTGGAACAATTTGTGCACCAGGCATTATCAAAACAAGAGAAAAGCAGCTGGCAATTGATGAAATTCAACTTAGAGTAAAACTAAGCACAGCAGGCAGTTTAATAGAGAATGCAGGGGAAGAGAAAGTCAACAGTAAAATGGTAGACGTCCAGTTATACTAATAATGACATTTGATATGAATGGATTAAATGATCAAATAAATAAGCAGAGATTGTCAAATGGTATGTGATGGCCCAAGTAATTGGGTCCTTGCTGTCCATGTGGGAGAGCTGGATTGTGTTCTCAGCTGCTGGTTTTCATCTGGTCCAACACTGGCCATTGCAGGAGTGAATCAATGAACTGAAGATCTCGCTATTTGTCTGTCTCACTCTGTTTATGTCTCTCTCCTGCATGTGATCTATCTTTCTCTCAAATAAATAAATAAATAGATAATATCCACTACATGCTATTGATAGGAGACATACTTTAGATCCAAACATACAAAAAGGTTAAACATGAAAATACAGAAAAATATATATCATGCAAATGACAACTGAAAGAAAGCCAAATTAGCTGTAGGCAACGATGAAATTTAGAACAAACAAATTATATTAAAGATAATGAAAGAAATCTTAAAATGATTAAAGTATCAATCCATTTGCCAAATTTTAAAATTATAGACACATAGGCATCTAAAAACAACAAACAACACAACAGACAGTATTGAAGACAGAAATAGATGTTCTACAATAATAGTTGGAGACTTCACTATTCTACTTTCAGTATGAATAGAATAACTAGAAAAAATAGAATAACTAGAAAAGAATGAATAGGATAACTAGAAAAAAACAAATAAGGAAATAGCAGTCTTAAATGGTAGTATAAATGATTAGATAAGACATCTATAGAGCAATCTACAACTTCAGAACATATTTTTCCTCAAGTACACAGTAATTCTCCAGGATAGACTACATGCAAGATCATCAAACAAGCTCCAATAAGTCTAAAAGAATTAAAATCATACAAAGTATGCTTACCAAACATAAAATTGCTTACCAAAAATTAAGAATAAAAATTTGGAAAAATATACAAATGCCCATATGTGGAAATTAATAACCCAATACTAAATAACCAATGACTCAAAACTGAAAACATAAGTGAATTAGAAAATGTTCTAAGATGAATGAAAATGAAGACACAACAAACCAACACTTACGGGATACATCTAAAGTAGTGCTTGGAAACAATTTTATAGCTGTAAATATATCTATAAATAAAGAATATTATATCAATGAATATAAAATATCCATTGATATTTCTTGATGTCAATAGATCTTCAGCAAAGGTGCCAATACTTTTCGATGGAGTAAAGAATAGTCTTTTAATCAATGGTTGGCACAATCAGAGAGCCATATTCAAAAGATTGAAATTGCACCACTACTTCATATTACATTTTAAAAGTTACCTTAAAAGGAATCTAATGCCTATATGAAGAGCTAAAACTACAAAGCTCGTGAAGAAAGCAGATGTAAGTTTTCACAATCTTGGATTTAGCAATAGTCGCTCAGCTCTAAAAATACACAAGCAAAAATAGAAAAAAAATAAAAATCAACAAATTTAAATTCTCTTCTAGAAATCTAGAACACTTAAACAAAATAATACATAGGATTGGAGAAAATATTTGCAAAACATATATTTGATGGGGTAGTTGTATTAGAATAGATGGAGAATGATTTTAATGTAATAATAAAATGAAAATAAATCAATTGAAAATGAACAAAGTATCTGAACAGTTCTTCAAAGTAAATATACAGATGGCCAGTAAGTGCATTAATGAATGCTCAATTTTATTCACTTTAAGTGGGGTTCAAATGAAAATGAGCACCATGACAATACACAATTTCATACCTATTAGGTTGATTATAATATATATACATATATGTATGTATTTTAAAGACACAGATAAGTGTTGATGAATATATGGAGAAATTAGAATTCTTATCCATTTCTGATGGGACTGTAAAATGGTGAAACTACTATGGAAAACTATTTAGTAGTTCCTCTAATTTACTGTTGACTCAGTGTATGCCTAAGGGAAATGAAAATATATATTCACAGAAATAATTAATAAAGTGAATGTTCATAGTAGCATTATTCACCAGTAGAAACAGTGTAACCTACCAACTGTTAAACAGATAAGAAATGTGTCATATGCAAACAGTGCCATATTATTAGGCCATACTAGGAATAAAGTGCTGATACATGCCATAACATGTGAGGGCTTTGAAAACACTAAACAAAATAAACAAATCACCAAAGACTACATATGGTAAATGTGATTCCTCCTTCATGAAATGACCAGAATAGTCCAATCTCTTTTTTTAAAATTGCATTTAAGTTATACTAGGCAAATCTCTTGAGACAGAAAGTAGAATAGTGACGGGACTATTAAAGAAGGAGGTACCTTTCTCTGAAGGGAGGAGAGAACTTCCACTTTGACTAGGACCCTGTCAGAATAAGATCGAAGTCAGCAAACTCAAAAGGCTTCCATAGCCTTGGAAACTCATGATTAGAGCCTAGGGAGATTACTGATGCCATAAACAAGAGTGTCAAATTGTTAAATCAACAACAGGAGTCACTGTGTACTTACGTCTCATGTGGGATCTGTCCTTAATGTGTTGTCCAATGTGAAGTAATGCTATAACTAGCACTGAAACAGTATTTTACACTTTGTGTTTCTGTGTGGGTGCAAACTGATGAAATCTTTACTTAATATATACTAAATCAATCTTCTGTATATAAAGATAATTGGAAAAGAATCTTGATGTGAATGGAATGGGAGAGGGAACGGGAGATAGAAGGGTAGCGGGTGGGAGGGATGTTATGGGGGGGGAGCCATTGTAATCCATAAACTATACTTTGGTAATTTATATTTACAAATAAAAAATAAAATAAAAAAACAACAAAATATTGAGAGCAGACAGGACTACCAGAGGCAACATCTTTTCCAAATTCAATCTCTCTTAACATAATTAACAGTAAACTGTTAGCTGGTTACCTCTGATGCAGAACTAAACAAGATACTTTCCCCTCCAGAAAATTGTCTACAGTAAAAGAGACTGGAGCCTGCTTTCTACCCTTCCCCATTTGTCTTGACTAAGAAAATGCTAATTGTGACAAGTAGTATGTAAAATGAAAAAATGAACACATGTATTAAATGAGGTTATAAATAAATAAAGAATTAGTGTTTTGAAAAAAAAAAAAAGAAAGTAGAATAGTGATTGCCTAGAACTGGAAGAGGCCAGCAACAATGAGCAGTGACTGCGAATAGTTTCTTTAGAGGGGTATGACAATGTTGTAAAACTGATTGGAGTGATGGTTGCACAACTCTGTGACTATACTAAAAACCATTGCCTTGTACCCTTTAGGGGAGGGAATTATGTGGTATGTGAATGATCTCCCAGTAAAGCTGCTATTTTTTAATTGCTTTTCCTGATTTAGGAAAGTAAACCAACCATAAATATAGAGCAGCCTTTCTCACCACTCACCTTCACACTCCTTGATTCACTCGGACAGAATTTCTGCTGCACGGGATGTCCAGGCAACACGGTGCAAAGGATAGGAGCCAGTTGCTGTGTGGGAACTCCGGCTTAATCACTTCCCAGATGTGGGATCTTGGGAAAGTTCCTCAACCTCTCTGTGTTTCAATCCCCTTAACAGTAAAATGAGGATAATAAAAATTTACAGCTCAAAGGATTTTAGGGGAATTAAAAATATAATACATATAAAACTCCAAGGACATCGTCTAGCACATAATAAGTGCTATATAAATATTGAGTTACTGTTAACCCATTCCCCCACTTAGCACTAACACGAATTCCCCCACCATGAGGACAGATCAGTCTTTGTATTCACTCCCCTGGCCACAATGATGGATTCAGAGATTGGCACTGAGTCAGGCCAGTTCAAGAGTGAGGCAATGGGTCGAGCTGTTGCTGTTGGTATAGTACGCTCCCTCCTTTCAGCTGGTAGCAATACAAGGAAGCATTGACCTCCAGAGGTTCTGGCATTCCCAAGAGGGCCTGAGGATTCAGTCACACAGCTAACAACCTTAATATGATTTCCTCCTGCAAACTTTCCTATCATCACCACACACAGACTGGATTCAGCCCTCCCGATACACAATCACGAAGCTAGTTCCAAATCTTGTAACCCTGAGGTTAGACACATCCTGGTTTTTCCAAGGAATCTCAACTTTGTGAGTTGGCCCAGCATAATGCTTAAGAACTCCCTATGCAGCCTCACAAACCACTTGGATTTTAACCTGGACATATCATTATCATTCTCCTTATCATTCACAAGACTTCTGTATGTGACTTTTTGAATTATCTGAACTTGTTGGACACTAAACCTTATAAAAATCAGAGACTATGGCTACACTGGCGACTGTTTATCCCCAGCATTTGACGTAGTGCTGGGATAAAATAGGTATTTAATAAGTATCTGCAGGTTGGGGGACCGGCGCTGTGGCTCACTGGGTTAGTCCTCCACCTGCAGCACCGGCATCCTATATGGGCGCCGGGTTCTAGTCCCGGTTGCTCCTCTTCCAGTCTAGCTCTCTGCTGTAGCCCAGGAAGGCAGTGGAGGATGGCCCAAGTGTTTGGGCTCCTGCACCCACATGGGAGACCAGGAAGAAGCACCTGGCTCCTGGCTTCGGTTCGGCGCAGTGCCGGCCGAAGCGGCCATTTGGAGAGTGACCAATGGAAGGAAGACCTTTCTCTCTCTCTCTCTCTCTCTCTCTCTCTCTGTCTATGACTCTACCTATCAAATAAATAAATAAAATAAAATAAAAACTTTTTTAAAAAGTATCCATGGGGCTTGTGCTATGGTAAAATCACGGCCTGCAGTGCCAGCATTGCATAAGGGCACTGGTTCGAGTACTGGCTGCTCCACTTCTGATCAAAGCAAAATAAGATGGCCCAAGTCCTTGGGCCCCTGCACCCATGCGGGAGACCCGGAAGAAGCTCCTGGCTCCTGGTTTCAGATCAGCCCAGCTCCAGCCATTGCAGCCACCTGGGGAGTGAACCAGCAGATGGAAGACATTTCTTTCTCTGTCTCTGCCTCTCTGTAACTGTGCCTTTAAAATAAATCTTTAAAAAAATAAATATCTGCATAGCCAATGAGTGAATATAAAAGAATCTCTGGATGTTGTGAGACAGTGGGTTAAGCTGCTGCTTTGGATGCCCATATCGCCTGTTGGAGTGCATGAGATCAAGTCCCACCTCCACACTAATCTAACTTCCTGCTAACACACCTGGAAGACAATCAGAATTCCTGGTTCCTGGTTTTGACCAGGCCCAGTCCCAGAAGTTTCAGGCTTTTGGGGAGTGAAGCAGTAGATAGGAGACCTCTCTGTCTCTCCATCTTTGTCTGTCAATCTGCCTTTCAAATGTATAAATAAACTTTTAAAAATCCAAACTTGGGCCAGCCCGTGGCTCACTTGGTTAATCCTCAGCCTGCGGCGCCGGCATCCCATATGGGCGCTGGTTCTAGTCCCGGTTGCTCCTCTTCCAGTCCAGCTCTCTGCTGTGGCCCGGGAGGGCAGTGGAGGATGGCCCAAGTGCTTGGGCCCCTGCACCTGCATGGGAGACCAGGAGGAAGCACTTGGCACCTGACTTCGGATTGGCGTAGGTCTGGCCGGCCATAGCAGCCATTCGGGAGGGTAAACCAACGGAAGGGGGACTTTTCTCTCTCTCTCTCTCTCTCTCTCTCGCTCTCGCTCTCGCTCTCGCTCTCGCTCTCTCTCTCACTGTGTAACTCTGTCAAATAAAAAAAAAAAAATGTAAATCCATACTTAACAACAAATTGTTCGAAATCATCTCCACATCTTGTCCCAGCCCCAGGGTTTTCTGCTTTCAAAATCATTACTTCTTGAAACTGTCCCTAGAATTTGGCTTTTAAGCTTATTTTACAGTGAATTAAAATGTATTGGAAGGGGAAGCAGATGACAGACTGGTCCAACCACACAGCCCTTCAGGTAGCAATATTGCTTCTCTGAGAACTAGAAAATTGGAATATCCTAGTTTCTTGCCCTCAGAAAGACACATTATCTGGAAATCCCAGGGTACCAAGTTGAGTCAAGGTTTTTCCAGCTGAGAACTGAAACTGAAGGTAAGATTCTCAGATCCAGAAAAGTCCCTACCCAAACACCTTTTCACAAAGCTATAGCAACTGAAGCTGTACATATTTCCTGTTTTCTTACCTGATTTGTCAGCCTCTGTTGTACTCCTTGACATGTATCTCAGCTTAGATTCAGCACAGAAAGCCTTATCATATCCATAGGTCTTTTATATTCCCAGGATATTTTCCCGTAGCTACGAGAAATAATTTACCAAGAAGTTGAAAGAGGGTTTCCATGTTCAAGAATGGGTCGCAGCTCAAACTGCTGGGAGAATCTGAGCAAATTTGGATGATCCTCTAGAAATTTACATATATGTTTGAATAAAAGGATTAAGAGCAGGGAAAAATGGTCTTCAGAATATTTTTGGCATATATTTAATCATATTAGCAAAGCCTCAGAGGCAAATGTGGCCAAATCGAAAAGGCTTACTGTGTGCTCTATAGTTAAACTTAAATCAAGTTACTTTCAAGTCCCCAGGGTGGGGAGCCAATGTGCCGAATCCAAGGGCTGCTTCAGGGGAAAACATGAGAAAAAGATGGAAATTGTCCAATGAAGAGAGTAAATATACTGAGTAAGGGTGGTAAAACCACATGAATATTAATTGGTCCAATTCAAACCTTGGCCTGTCAATAAAATAAGAATTTTTTTTAAGTTTTAGGAGAAAATAAGTAGGCTGCTCTTCCTGAGCTATTTTGCATCTTCCTGCTCACTCCTTTTCTTACTGCTCATTCTCAAGATTGCAAGATTGTAAAGACACACTACACTGTCCAAGCCTCTTGTTTAAACACCCAGAGAAAGGAAAACCAGAGGTCAACTGCAAAGCTGCTCGTGTGCAGAGCCATTCTCCTCCCTGAGCACTTACTTAGGACTGGCTTTGTCATTTCCTTCCACACACTCCAGCCATGCCTGGAAAGAGCATTTTGAACCCTGAATCTTTAGCCAGATGGAGAAGTCTTTTCTCAATCTTGTCAATATTGCTTCTCACTTAATGCTTTTCCTTCCTTTCCTGTTCTTTAATTTCCCCGTGCACCTCCTAAAGTGATTTATTCACAAAGCTATCAACTAGCTTCCTTGGCAATGCTACATGTGGAACTACAAGATACAGTTAGGGTGTGGAGTGAGGGGATTGTTGAATTAGGTGTGAAAATGTTTCTAGAGTTAGGAAGACATCTTCAGAGTTCTGGCTCTTCCGTCTACACTAGATTGTACAGTAAGTACTCTTCACGTTGAGGACTTCTGCACAATGATGTCTAGGAACTGTCTTTCTGAAATAATGAAAACTTGGATTAATTCTTATGCCATTGCTTTCACTCTCAGAATGAAAAATGTTTAAATTTTAAATGAAAAGTGATCCCTGTGAAATATAAGAGTGGGAATAAGAGAGGGAGGAGATGTACAATTTGGGACATGCTCAATCGGAACTGCCCCAAATGATAGAGTTAGAAGTGTGCCAGGGGATTCCAATACATTCCCATCAAGGTGGCATGTACCAAGGCCATCTCATTAGTCCAGGTGATCAATTTCAGCTCACAATTAATCACACTGATAGGTCTAAGAGTAAAAGGGTTCAAAAAAAAAAAAAGAAAAATGAACACTGCCTCAGTTATAGTTTGCTTTCAAAACTTGTCAATGTGTCTCATTATAAGAACTCTTCCACACAAAATCTGAACCAAGAAACCATCTATTTTAAAGCACAATTCACAATCCAAAAGGATTATTCTCTTCACAAAAGAATGCATTACTGCCTTTTTAAAATACAGTAGTAAGATTTTTTCAGCAAAACTAAAATTACATGATTATATTTTAAGATTTACCCGCAAGTTCTCAGAGTTTCACATTTTAAATGCATGACAAATGTGGTGTTTTTAAGTAGATAGATTAAAAACAATGTGATTTTGGCAAGCAGTTGGTTTAGTGGTTTAGATGCTGGCTGAGGTGTCTGTGTCCCGTATCAATTCCTGGCTCTGGCTCCTGATTCCAGCCTCTCTAATGCAAACCCTGAGAGAAAACTGGGAATGATTTGAGTAGTTGGGTCCACCTACATGGAAGACCTGGATTGAGTTCCTGGATCCAGTATGGCCCATTCCTAGCATTTAACTTTCTCTATCTGCCTCTTCAATAAAAAGCAACCCAGGTTTTTTTTTTTTTTTTTTAATAACACTATCCATTTTCCCCCATTGTGTTAACTCCAACCAATACGTTGTTACTGATAGTTCATAGAAATAACGTACTGCTTAAAATATGGATCTCAAGTGTGCTTCTTTAATTATTTACTGATTTTTATCTGAGTTATTTATGCAACTAAATATTAATTCAGTGGCCAGTGCTATTGCATAGTAGGCTAAGCTTTCACCTATGGCGCCAGCAAGCCATAAGGGCTCCAATTCATGTCCAGGTTCCTCCAATCCAGTTCCCTGCTAATGGCCTGGGAAAGCAGTGGAAGATGGCCCAAATGCTTGGGCTCCAGCACCCACGAGGGAGACCTGAAGAAGCTCCTGGCTTCTAGCTTCAGACTGGCCCAGCTCCAGTCTTTGTGGCCATTGGGGAAGTGAACCAGCAGATGGAAGACCTTTCTCTTTCTCTCCCTCTCTCTGTAACTCTTAAAAATATATTAAAATATATTAAATCTTTAAAAATATATTAGTTCAACGCTGTAATGTTTGCAGTCAGTGACTGAAACAATTTATACTTCTCCTATGCTCTGGGTGACACAAGACCTGCTTATTCATTTGGCTAAACTCAAACACAAGCCACAACCCTTAGTAGTATTTTCAACAGAATCAAAATGATTACAAACACATATGAAAGGTGAACATGATAAAGTCAACATCTCAAACTACTGAAGAAAACATGGACCTTTTTTAATAAAACTTTATTTATTTATTTTCATCTACTTGAAAGGTAGAGAGACAGACAGAAAGAGACAATCTTCCATCCACTGGTTCACTCCCCAAAAGCCTGCAATAGCTAAAGTTAGGCCAGGCCACATCCAAGAGCCAGGAATGCCATTCACGTCTCCCAGGTGGGCATCAGGGGCCCAAGCACTGAAGCCACCATTTGCTGCCTCTAGGATACATTAGCAGAAAGATGGATTGGACGTGGAGTAGGCAGGATTTGAACTGGCACACCAGTACCAATTCTGGCACGCCAGAGTCCCAATATCTGCCCCCAGACGGACTTTAAGTGGCATTGAGATACCTTTTTAAAATTATTATTATTATTATTATTTGAAAGGCAGAGAGACAGAGGCTAACAGACAGACAGACCTTCCATCTGCCTACAACAGCCAACTTAAGCCTGCAAAAGCCAAGCCTGAGCCAAGCTGAAATTAGGAGTTAGAACTCAGTCTAAGTCTCCCATCTCCCACATGAGTGGCAGGGGTCCAATCACTTGAGCCATCACAGGCTACTTCTTAGAGTGCACATTAGCAAAAAACTGGAATTAGTAACAGAGCTGGGACTCGGACCCAGGCACTGTGATATGGGGCGAAGGCATCCTAAGTGGCATCTTAACTGCTGCACCAAATGCAGCTCTGATAGCTAGCTAGTGTTTTTTTCTTCACACTACTTGTTGCACTCTTTACTTAGTGCAAGGTTAATCATGAGTAGAAAGTAAACTGAAAAAAGATCCTTATAAAAATTAATAATGGGAATAGAAGGAGGAGGAGGAAGAAATGTCAGAGCATTGGCAGGAGGGAGGGTGGAGTGGGAGGTATCATTATGTTCCTAAATCTGTATATATGAAATGCATTAAATTTGTATACCTTAAATAAAATTATAGAAAAAGAGAGGGAGAGAGAGAGATACCTTTCATCTGCTGGTTCAGTCCCTGAATGCCCACAACAGCCAGGGTTAGGCCAGGCCAAAGCCAAGGACCCAAATACTGCAGTCATGACCTGCTGCCTCCCAAGGCATGCACTGGCAGGAAGCTGGATCTGAAGTGGAGGCAGATCTTGAACCCAGGCACTCTGATATGGGGTGTGGGCATCCCATGCAGTGCCTTAACTGCCGCCTCACAACACCCGCCACAACTATCTTTATAATTGTGGTGTAGCAGGTAAAGCTACCGCCTGCAGTGCCAGTATCCCATAGGGTCACCAGCTGGAGTCCCGGCTGCTCCACTTCCTATCCAACTCTTTGCTACGGCCTGGAAAATCAGAAGAAAATGGCCCAAGTCCTCTGCTACCACATGACAGAACTGGAAGAAGCTCCAGGTTTCTGCTTCAGACCAGCCCAGCCATTTGGAGAGGCCATTTGGAGAGTGAATCAGTGGATGGAAGACCTCTCTGTCTTTCTGCCTCTGCCTCTCTATAACTCTTCCTTTCAAATAAATCATTAAATCTTAAAAAGAAAGAAAAAAAAAGGGGGGGCAACGCCATTCTGGAGTTTGGCATTTGGCCCAGAATTTACTTGTATCTGACCCAGGTTCCTGCTAATAGACATCCAGACAGGCAGCAGATGGTGTTCAAGTACTTAAGTTCCAGCTTCCTACTGACACTTACCCTGAGAAGCAGCAGGTGATGGCCCAAGTACTTGAGTCCCTGCCACCCACAGGTAAGACTCAGATTGAGTTTCAAGTTTCTAGTTTCAGCCTGTCCTGGCCCTGGCTGTTAAGCTTCTGCTTGGGTTACCCACATCCATATTTGGCTGTTGGTTCAATTGCTAGCTTTGTTTCCAATCCAGCTTCTTGCTAATGCCTCTTGGGAGGCAGCAGATGATGGATCAAGTGCTTGAACATGCAATTCCTAGTTGGAATTCCAGGCTCCTGGCTTCACCCTTGCCCATTCCCAGGCACTCTGGGCATTTTGTAAAGGGAACCAGCAGTTGGGATATTATTCTTCTCTCTTTCTTTTGCTCTGCCTTTTAAGTAGATGGAAATTTTGTAAAAGAAATAATTTTTTTTTTTTGACAGGCAGAGTGGACAGTGAGAGAGAGAGACAGAGAGAAATGTCTTCCTTTGTTCACCCTCCAATGGCTGCCGCGGACGGCGCGCTGCGGCCGGCGCACCGCGCCGATCCGATGGCAGGAGCCAGGTGCTAGGTGCTTTTTCCTGGTCTCCCATGGGGTGCAGGGCCCAAGCACTTGGGCCATCCTCCACTGCACTCCCGGAATAAAAAATTTTAAAAGAATCAATTGACAGGTAAATGTAAGCATTCCACAAGCAACTCAACACCATTAAAAATAACAGAAAATTTTATTTTTTATTTTATTTTTTATCTTTATTTGACAGATAGAGTTAGACAGTGAGGGAGAGAGACAGAGAGAAAGGTCTTCCTTCCATTGGTTCACCCCCCAAATGGCCGCTACTGCTGGAGCTACACCGATCCAAAGCCAGGAGCCAGGTGCTTCTTCCTAGTCTCCAATGCGGTACAGGGGCCCAAGCACTTGGACCATCCTCCACTGCCCTCCTGGGCCACAGCAGAGAGCTGGACTGGAAGAGGAACAACCGGGACTAGAACCTGGCGCCCATATAGGATGCCGGCACTGCAGGTGGAGGATTCACCAAGTAACCCACGGCACCAGACCTCAGAAATAAAATTTTAAACTCCATTGAGGTACCTGTTCTGATTTAACAGATTGAGAAAGATGTAAGTTCGGTCACATTCAAAGTTGGCAAGACTGTGGGGAAGCAAACACTCTTGCTGTTCTGGTAAGAATGCGAAATCGTGCCTCTCTTCTAGAGCAAAATTTGCTGATACCTTGCTAGATAATTTACTTGGCAACCTTGTTTCTAGTAATATAAATCACAGGTACCCAGGCAAAAATATAAGAATTCTCTGTACTATAATGGTGACATCTTTGGATGAATCATTAAATGTTAAAAACAATAGAAGTATTTAATATCTATATTTTTAAAATCAGCACCTGTGAGAAAAGAATAATTATATAGAGAGAAGCTAAAGCAATATTTACTTGAATATAACTTGTTTTATACATTTGAGAACAAAATTAATCAAGTGAATAAAACCATATATCACATAGATGGCAAAACCACACAGAATTCTTCCAACAAGCAACTATTTCAATGACTTTGAAATATTGCAAACTGATTATAGATTCCTGTTCGGATATATCAGAGGACAAAAAGAGCTGAAAATAGATTTTAAAATTATCAAATCACTGAAGCAAGTAGTAGGTATTGTTTTTCTGGGGCTGTCATAGGTGTACTGCAAGAATGAACAAATGAGTAATTGTTTGGGTGCCAACAAGAGCCAGCAATTTTTGAAGAGGGCATTTGGCGCAGTGGGGAAGATGCCACTTGGCACA
Organism: Sylvilagus floridanus; assembly: GCA_949820135.1. Classification (NCBI taxonomy): domain Eukaryota; kingdom Metazoa; phylum Chordata; class Mammalia; order Lagomorpha; family Leporidae; genus Sylvilagus; species Sylvilagus floridanus. Next base: position 158,884,695 of record OX463236.1, read on the forward strand.
CCCACATCCAGTATCAGAGTGCCCAGGTTCCAGTCCTTGATCCAAATTCCAGCCTCCTACTGACACTTACCCTGGGAAGCAGCAGGTGATGGCCCAAGTACTTGAGTCCCTGCCACCCACAGGTAAGACTCAGATTGAGTTTCAAGTTTCTGGTTTCAGCCTGTCCTGGCCCTGGCTGTCATAGACATTTGGAGACTGAACCAGCAGATGGAAGATCTCTGTCTGTCTGTCTTTATTTCTGTCTCTTTGTCTCTCTGCCTTTTATATGAATAAAAATAAATATTTCTTTTTTTAAAGAGTTAGGATTTTTAGCATAAGAGAAAAGAGATAGAAATGTAGGATCTGAGAGATTGAGTAAAATATTCTATTGTTCTATATTTGAGTCAGAAGTATTGGTATAAACTCATTGTATATTTTACTTTAAAAAATTCCCTAGCTCTGTCTTTTTTTTAATTAGAAAACTTTTATTTAATAAATATAAATTTTGAAAGTACAACTTTTGGATTATAGCAATTGTTCCTCCCATAACCACCTACCCACCAGCAAACCATCCCACCTCCTACTCCCTCTCCCATCCCATTCTTCATCAAGATTCATTTTTAATTATCTTTATATACAGAAGATCAACTTAGTATATACTAAGTAAAGATTTCAATAGTTTGCACCCTAACAGACACATAAAGTATAAAGTCCTCTTTGTTTTACCATTAATTCTCATAGTACAACACATTAAGGACATGGGGAGCAAGTGCACAGTGACTCCTGTTGTTGATTTAACAATTATCAGACTTATTTATGACATCAGTAATCACCCAATGCTCTTGTCATGAGCTGCCAAGGCTTTGGAAGCCTCCAACCTTATTTAGACAAGGCCATAAGTGAAGTGGAAGTTCTCTCCTTCCTTCAGAGAAAGGTACCTCCTTTTTTGATAGCCCATTCTTTCCACCAGGATCTCACTCACAGAGATCTTTCATGTAGATCATTTGTTGCCACAGTGTTTTGGCTTTCCATGCCTAAAATACTCTCATGGGCTTTTTAGCCAGATCTGAATGCCTTAAGGGCTGATTCTGAGACCAGCCTAATTCTGTCTTCTAAAACGGTCAAGAAACAATGACCAGTCCAAGAACAACGAGGGGCACTAAGACTTACATTACTATTTCCATAAATCATTTTTTAAGATTTATTTATTCATTTAATTGAAAGGCAGAGTTACAGAGAGAGATCGATCTTTTATCCAATGGTTCACTCATCAAATGCCTGCAACAGCCAGAGCTGGGTGGTCCAAAGCCAGGAGCCAGGAGCTTCTTCCGGGTCTCCCATTTGGGCGCAGGGGTCCAAATGCCTTGGGTCATCTTCTGATGTTTCCCCAGGCACATTAGCAGGGAGCTGGATTGAAAATTGAGCAACAGGGACCCCACCCATGGCTCTCAATGTGGGATGAGTTACTGACATTGCAGGCAGTGGCTTAGCCTACTATGCCACAATTTTGGTCCCATTTTCTTCCTTTTTTTTTTTAAAGCATTTGTTTATTTATTTTGAAAGTCAGAGTTACAGAAGGAGAGAGGGAGCGACAGAGAGATCTTTCATCTGTTGGGTCATTTCCCTAGATGGCCACAATGACCAGGACAGAGCCAGGCCTAAGCCAGAAACTTCTTTCAGAATTCCCATACAGGTGACATGGGCCCAAGCACTTGGGCCATCTTCTGCTGCTTTTCCCAGGCTAGTAGCAGGAAGCTGGATCAGAAGTAAAGCAGTCAGGACAGGAACTGGCACCATATGAGATGTCGGCATTCTAGGTGGCTGCTTAACCCACTACACACAACACCACCACCCCTGCTCTCTCATGAAGCATTTCTAACTCCAGGGAATTATGGCCATTTAGGAAAATGGTCAAGTCCACATCTGAGAAAGGAATGTAAAGGATGGACTTTGAGCACCTTGTCATGCCCCAAAACAAGGAAGCTCGACATCTGCTGGTAGACAACACCACCTGTATACTGCATTTTTGTTAAAAAACAAAAAACAAACACAAGATTTAAACTGTGATTTAATTCAGCCTCAGTACCTAACTACCAGTTTATAAGAAAAGACATGCATAAAGGAATATGTCAAGCAGTCAGCGATGATACAATAACAAAATTCAGACTGTGGAGAAGCCTATGGGATGAATCACCCAATCTCTTCAATAAGAACATTATAGGAAAAAATAAAATGGAGATGAAGGGGAAAGCTATAGATTGAATGAGGCAAGAGATATACCAACCACTCCAATAAATGACTTATATTTGGCAATAAGTTTTTAAAAGCTATGTTTAAAAATGCTATAGACAACTGGGAAAATTTAAATTTAAGCAAGGTACTTGATGCTATAGAGAAAGATTGTACAAATTGCTTGAGACGATACAGATCAAACAAACTGAGCCATTTGTTAACAACTATTGAAGTTGGATGCATGCTAGGTACACAAGATCCCTACACTAGATACAAAGTATATATTTACATATATAAATAAAATAAATACAATTTGGGACATGCTCAATCGGACCTGCCCCAAATGATGGAGTTAGAATTGTGCCAGGGGACGGCCGGCGCCGTGGCTCAACGAAATTGCATAGACAATTAATCAATTTTTTAAAAAAAAAATCATGTAGGATCACTGTCCTTAATGTGCTGTACATTGTGAATTAATACTATAACTAGCACTCCAACAGTATTATCATTTTGTGTCTCTATGCGAGGGCAAACCGTTGAAATCTTTACGTAATATGTACTAAATTGATCTTCTGTGTATAAAGAGAATTGAAAATGAATCTTGATGTGAACAGAAGGGGAGAGGGAGCGGGAAAGGGGAGGGTAGGGGGAGGGAGAGAAGTTGTGGGAGGGGGAGCCATTGTGATCCATAAGCTGTTCTTTGGAAATTTATATTCTTTGAATAAAAGCTTTATAAAAAAAAAAATAAAAAAAAAATGTACCATGCTAAAAAAAAAAAAAAAAGAATTGTGCCAGGGGAGTCCAATACAATCCCGTCAAGGTGGCATGTACCAAGGCCATCTCACTAGTCCAAGTGATCAATTTCAGTTCACAATTGATCACACTGATAGGAATAAGAGTCAAAGGGATCACACAAACAAGACTAGTGTCTGCTAATACTAACTGATAGAATGAAAAAGGGAGAGAATGATCCAACATGGGAAGCGGGAGATACAGCAGACTCATAGAATGGCAGATGTCCTAAATAGCACTCTGGCCTCAGAATCAGCCCTTAATGCATTCGGATCTGGCTCAAGAGCCCATGAGAATATTTTAGGCATGGAAAGCTAAGACACTCTGAAAAAAAAAAAGAAGACCTAAATGAAAGATCTCTGCGAGTGAGATCCCAGTGGAAAGAACGGGGCCATCAAAGAAGGAGGTACCTTTCTCTGAAGGTAGGAGAGAACTTCCACTTTGACTATGACACTGTCGGAATAAGATCTAAGTCGGAGAACCCTAAAGGCTTCCATAGCCTCAGCAACTCATGACTAGAGCCTAGGGAGATTACTGACGCCATAAACAAGAGTGTCAAATTGTTAAATCAACATCAGGAGTCACTGTGTACTTACGTCCACTGAGGGATCTGTCCTTAATATGTTATCCAATGTGAAGTAATGCTATTACTAGTACTGAAACAGTATTTTTGCACTTTGTGTTTCTGTGTGGGTGCAAACTGATGAAATCTTTACTTAGTATATACTGAATCGATCTTCTGTATATAAAGATAATCGAAAATGATTAAAAAAATCTTGGTGTTAAATTGGAAATTGCATAGAAAATTAATCAATTCTTTAAAAAAAAATCATGTAGGATCTCTGTCCTTAATGTGCTGTACATTGTGAATTAATACTATAACTAGTACTCCAACAGTATTTTCATTTTGTGGCTCTATGTGAGGGCAAACTGTTGAAATCTTTATGTAATATGTACTAAACTGATCTTCTGTGTATAAAGAGAATTGAAAATGAATCTTGATGTGAATGGAAGGGGAGAGGGAGCGGGAAAGGGGAGGGTAGCGGGTGGGAGGGAAGTTATGGGGAGGGGAAGCCATTGTAATCCATAAGTTGTACTTTGGAAATTTATATTCTTTAAATAAAAGCTTTATTAAAAAATTTTATATATGTATATAAGTTTTACATAATAAAAAGAAACATTCTTCAAGAAGAATGGATAGAGACTTAGAGTGAACAAAACAGTACACCACACCCATTATTAGACAAACTGATTTTTCCCTTTATGTAGTGCAGGACTATTTAAAATATTTTAAGTATAGGCTCAATTTTCCCCCAGGAAAATGGTTCAAAGAGATTGGCCTAGGTTGATTATTAGAGAAGAAATTTTGATTCTGAACAGTGTAAAATAAAGCTTGCCAAGGAGAAATGGATTCAGAATATGAATGATCTGCAAGGTTCCTTGTGAGGAGTCTGGGGCAGGTGTGGTCTGCACAACTTTCAAGCAGCCTGGAGGCAGGAATTAGGCTTGGAGACCACAGTTTAATGAGGCAATGCATGTAAGAAGCTCAAAAGTAGGTGTGAGCCAATGTCTGCATAGAGAGCCTAGAGCCAGGCCAGGAGAACCAAATTCAGTGTTTTACTCCATAGGTCAGAATCAGGACTTAAAATCAAGCTGAAGATTCAGTCCAGAATTTGAAGAGATATCTGCTAATTGCCTCACATGGAATTTATTTGTTTATATTTAAACTTTTATTTATTTATTTGAAGGCAGAGAGAGAGAGTTTCCATCTGCTGGCTCTTTCCCCAAATGCCTTCTTCATCCAGGGATGGACCAGGGCCAAAACTGGGAGCCAGGATAAGTCTTCCACATGGGTAGCTGGAACCAATTACTTGAGCCATCACTTCTACATCCCAGAGTCTGCTTTGGCAGAAGCTGGAGTAGGGAGCCAGAGCTAGGCCTTGAATCCAGGTTCTCTGATATGGCATGTAGGTGTCTTCACCAATGGCTTAATGCTCACTCCTGCACTTCCCCATTTTCTGTTCTCTCAAATACAACACTTGTTATGTGGCATCATAATTGTTCTTTACCAGTTCCTCTCCTACTGGGTGGTGGAAATCAAGAGCCACTGTCCTGTGCATTCTCCACCCCAGCAAGTTGCTTAGCAGGTGATAAGTAATTGACCTGCCTGTGTTGGGTTAAGTGGGGGATTCCTGAGAAAGTCAGCAGTTAGATTTGGTTATGTGATATTCAACTCCAAGTTGGAAACTCCAATCACTGGAAGCATAACTTAAATTCAAAAATATAACATGAATTCAGTTTCAACTGAAAACACAAGGTAGGTACTAAGGAAGACGAGGTAAAGGAAAGTAGGCAAGGAAGGAAGAATGGAGAACTTGATAGAAAATAGTGGCAGTCACCCCTGTGGCTTTGTCTTCTTCCTTTGGCCACAGACTCCACCATAGGAGCACCATTCCCACCCTATTCCCCAGCTACATACAAGGTTCAGTCAACTCTGTGATAATATCAGTATTAAAAACATGCATCGAGATGGACAAAGACAGGAAGGAAAATACAAAAGTCAGTTTGCTATATGAGACTGGTACAATTATAAGTTTACTATTTTTTCATTTCCTTTAACATAATAACAGCAGTATTTGACTTGACAATACGTATTAGCTGAAAATGGCTATTTCTGAAGAGTTAGCACTAAGATTTAAGTGACTGATAAATGATTTTAAGGACTTTCTTCCCAGAAGGTCTCTTAAACTGAAATAACAAATCCCTGCTAGTGGATTTCATGAAGTAATATGAATATAGGAAAACCACTTTGGGGCAAGTTATTTCCCAAAAAGCCCTTCTTATCTCTAGGGAAATGTTTATTCTTCAGTGGTGCAGGAAGATAAAATTTATTTTTTCTACCAACATCTCTGGCATAAGATGGTAAACACACTTCAATCAGTACTTACAGTAAGTTATTTTTTGTAAATAATATGTAAATGGAAATTTTCTTCAAAAGAAATGACTTTGTTATGTTCTGACTTGACCAGAAATTTGACCCCTGTTTAAAGAAAGCACATGAGCTATGAAATCATACAGGGACACAATGGACATTCAAGCAACAAAGTATGATTAATTTGTATTATTGTCCAAATTTACAATAATTCCTCTCCAGGGAATCCTCTATCCCCCCCCCAAAAAAAAAACCCTCATTAATTTTTCAGTTCCTCATTGCAATTCTTCCTTAAAGAATACAATTCATTATATAATAAAACAAACATGACTGCTTAAGAGTTTTAATTTATCTTCATAGGTCCCTGAAAAGTCATTCTCTTGTTTAACATTAACTTGTCTAAAAGAAAATATTTCAACAACGCAATAGTACGTTTTATATAAAACAGCAACTAAGAGGTTTAATTGTAGCCTAAACTAAAAAAAAAAAAAAAAAAAGGAATTTCTTGTCATTTTTATGCTGAATGTCATCACTCAGATCTCTAACTAACTAAGACACAAACAGACCCAAGCACAACTTCTTAGATTCAAAAAAGATTTCAGGTCTGAAAAACATGTTTCTTCCTCCTAGACTATGCTGCTAAAATACAGCCCATGTTCTTCTATGAGAAGTGCTGAAAAGAAACAAAAAAAAAAATCCCTCTAACCTCTTCCAATGCCTAGAATTCTGACATTGACCATTCCTTTAACTGAGGCCACTGCTTATCAAGGTTTTCATCCATCAATTCCATAGTATCTAGAGACAGAAACCAGATTAGTTTACCAAAAGCAAATATTTATTATTTTCTTATGTTTTATCTTTTAATTAATTAACTTTTTTTATCTGAAAAGCAGAGAGAGACAGTGAGAAACAGAGAGAGCTCCTAATCACTGGTTTATCCCTATCCACTTGTTCATTCCTTTGATTGCCTGAGCAAGGCCAGTGCAGGGAGTTGGGAACCCAATCCAGGTCTCTGATGTGAGTGATAGGAACCCAAATATTTGAGTCACCATTGCTGCCTCCCAGAGTCTGCATTAAAAGGAAGCTGAAACCAGGAGCCAGAGCTAGGCATTGAATCCAAGTGTTCCAATGTGGGATGTGGGTGTCTTAGCCACCAAACTAAACATTGACTCCTTATCTTTAAGATATGAGGATTTTTAAATTCTACTATTACATATTTCTTTATTTGTTTTAATATTAAAATAATGTGGAATTTTTTTCCCCAAAAATCTTCAAGTAAATTTGAAACTCCAGGAAAACATCATGTACTTATGTCACAAATTTTTCCATATGTACATGCTGGAAAACCTGAAATTAAGGCATTAAAGACCTTAGTTAAATGAAAACAGAAATGGGATCTTTATAGAGAATATGTATTTTGAATTGATTTTTGTCAGCCACTAACAGCTTGGCATGGACTGTTTATTGGAAGAACTATGCAGTCTTCTAACAAGGACCTAGGGTAATGCAATGCAAACAACAGAAATTTAAGTAGCAAAGGTACAGGAAAGCCGGATTACTACCTATGGAGTGGTCCAGGTAGAAAGAAAAATAGCAAGTTATGGCACTAAGAAGTGGAAAAGCTGATCAAAGGGATCATCAAGAAGAAGAGGAAGATTTCTGCTGGAGGAATGGAGGATGCAGAGACAGACTTTTCCCACATCTACTGTTTGTCAAGTACATCCCCACCCCTATCATCAGGAACGGTAACATAAACATGATCCCTGCAGTGACCTGGGTGGTGGCTGGCGTGGGCTCCTCCTAATGGCTTTCTGGAGCCATGAAGCATGGAACAGTCATAAAGGGAAGTAACTCCTTCTCAGCCACAATCATGTGTTCTCCTCACCATTCCTACCAAGCACTGATTTGTGAAGGAGGTCATTTCCAAGGTAGCACATATGCTATTTGTTGGGTAATGAACATTAAGGCATAGTTAAAGAAAACCAATTGCACAAGTGACGATTGTCTTCAAAACACAGAACAAAGAAGCATCCAGCAATTAATGATTTCCTAAGCAAAGGCCAACCTGTATTGCAGAAAACATACCTACTACTTGCAGATAAACTAGCCTAAAAGATGAGTAAGGGACCAACCATATCCATAATCTGGGTGCCAGAATGCTTCTCAAGTATCTGAGATACACACTTTCCAAAGTACCACAAGGACTGAATAAACTGGAAAGCAATACTGAGGTTCCCCAGGATGTCTACAAAACAGCTCACTCTGGAGGGCATAGCCATTATCCTTCTAGATGGAGACAGAGAGGTAAATCTGTTTGCTGCACTCTTTCCTTTATCTCCCCAGAGTGCTCTTCACCCTTAAGAGGAGGTTCTTCTGGAAGACAAAGTACTGCTTGGCATCCGGAGTGACAGCACACTTAACAGTCTCTCTCATCAACACTGACTCACAATCTCCTGGAAAATAAGGACCAGTGTATTTACTTCCATCATGTCCCTAGTGGCCAGTGCTCTGTAGAAGAGCATCCAAATATCCCCAATGAGTCTACAATCATACACACAGTGTCTCAGGAAGTATCATAAAATCCTTAAAGCACAATTAATTTAAAATTAATAAATATAATTATTTCCACTTTGATGCAAAAAAAATATTTGTCAGGGTCAGCATTGTGGCCCAGCAGGTTAAACCGCCACCTGCAACACTGGCATCCCATATGGGTGCTGGATCAAGTCCCAGCTGCTCCACTCCCAATTCAGCTCCCTGCTGATGCACCTGGGAAAGCAGCGGAACACCATCATGCGATACATACATGCAATACCAGCCTCTTTCCCCAACTCCAGCAAGCTCTCCCTAGCACCAAACTGTGCCAGCAAGAGAAGCTGAGCAGGGCATTCCCCTAGGCTGTCCCCTACTTCCCCCTTCATAGTTCGGTTAATTCACTCTCAGACCATCTTTCTTACTCCTTGGTATACATACATTTTCCTCTTCCCTTTCATTCTTGCTCAGATATCTGAGAAAAGAAGCATCTTCGCTAGTGTGATTTCATTTTATTTTATTTTATTTTATTTTTGACAGGCAGAGTGGTGAGAGAGAGAGACAGAGAGAAAGGTCTTCCTTTTTGCCGTTGGTTCACCCTCCAGTGGCCGCTGCGGCCGGCGCGCTGCGGCCGGCGCACCGCACTCATCCGATGGCAGGTGACAGGTGCTTCTCCTGGTCTCCCGTGGGGTGCAGGGCCCAAGCACCTGGGCCATCCTCCACTGCACTCCCGGGCCACAGCAGAGAGCTGGCCTGGAAGAGGGGCAACCGGGACAGAATCCGGCGCCCCGACCGGGACTAGAACCCGGTGTGCTGCTGCTGCAAGGGGGAGGATTAGCCTATTGAGCCGCAGCCCTGGCCACTAGTGTGATTTCAGGACTTAGGATGAGCCCCTCAATGGCTGGGAGTGTCTTAGGTCCATGGCTCTTACGGGAGTGCTTCCCTAGGAAGTGCTTTCAGATGCCAGAGTTGCTTGTTCAAGATCCCCTATCTAGAACTAGACCACAGGCAGTCATTTGTCTATGAAGAGATATAAATTTTGGCTCCTTATTGTGACTGTACAATTCCTGGAGGGGAGGCACTTAGCCTACCCAGTTAGGACGCTCTGCATCTCATATCAAAGAGCATGGGTTCAATACTTGGCCCAGGCTCCTGACTCCAGTCTCCTTCCAATGCAGACCCTGAGAGGCAGCAGGTGTTGGCTCAAGTAAATGAGTTCCTCCCACCCACATGGGAGACCTGGATGAAAGTCCCAGGCTCCTTGCTTCAGCCTGGCCCCAGTGCTAGCCATTGTAGCCATTTGGGGAATGAACCAGCAAATGGGATCTCTCTCTCTCTCTCTCTCTCTCTCGGAAATAATATTTTTAAAATTAAATAAATTAAAAATTAAAAAAAGAACATTAGATCATTATGAAGGGCCTTGCTTGCTCCTTGGTCCCAGGTGGTATCAGCTGAGCCCTTTGTTGTGTTTATAGAACCGCCCAATTTCTCTGTTTCCTCAGTTCTGCTTTCCTCACTCCCCAATAAGAATGGACCCAGCGTGTGTTCCCCAATGAATCTGAGCCTGAATTCCAGGAAATCCAACCTAAGACACCTTCCCTCTTTTTTCTCTGCATTCCTTCTTTATGATTAAATGAACGTTATGGTGGTTGTAAAGCAGACATATCAAAGTCAAATTTTAAGGAAAACTATTCCTTACCTTCTAAAGCCTGCAGAGTTTCTCCTGGATAATCAATCCAAGTCGCTAAGTTTTTTCACATCTGTCTCTAGTTAGTCAAAGCTGCATCATATAAATAAGGAACTGCTTTTATAAATTTGTTTATATTCAATTATAATTAATGGATTTGCAGTCTTCATTTTCAAACCAGAGCATATTACCTTCTCTGTTGCTTTTTCATGGCAAAGATGCATTATTTCTTTAGGTTTGAATTTAAATAGATTTCTCTGTGTTAGCCTTGCCTTTTCTTATTTTTTGTAGACAAGTTATTTTCAACTTCAGAACATGACTTTGAAGCAAACTATTGGAATCTAACTCGTCTGCAAGTGGAAGCTCTCTGACACTTCAAATCACTGACTTTAGAAATAGCTTTTCCCCCGTTTCAGGGGCTCAAAATAAGATGTGAGGCTTCCCCCAGAGATTCAGCTGCCCAGGAGCTCAACTGCACAAGGGCAAAAAGTCCCAGCTGGACTGCAGCAGCGTGATTTTCCTGACTCCAGAGCTCTGTTTGGGCCACACCCTCACTGACCATCTGAGCGATCTAGCCACTCAAGGGCTATGGGGACAGGGAGGCCACATGTGCAACAGGCAGCTGGCAGCCCTTCTTGCCTGCTCAGCAGGGCGTGTGAGGACACCTAATACATCAGTTCAAAAGTTTCTCCCCATCCCTTTTGTTGGGAGGTAAAACAGAGTTAAGCATTTCATCAGATCTTTGAGAGCTTTTAAAATTTTCATCAGTAGTTCTTTTCTGAGAGGCTAGAATTACAAATTAACAAGTCCAGAGTTTACCATGTACATGAGAGCAAAGACTAAAAATAACTGCAGATCAGATCCAAAGCAGCTGACCTGAATAGGGGTGAAGAAAGCAACATCTACAAAGACTGATGAAAGGAAAGTAAATTTTCAGTATTGATTGTTGAAGTCAGATTAATGGATAATCAAAGCTACTATTAAATATATTGACAGGAGAACCAAAGCAAACAAAAGAATTGGAAAATGAGGATCAATAATTGGATGCAGTGATATGGGGACCCCTGCATCCCACATCAGACTTCTTGGTTTTGACTAGGGTCCAGCATGGTGGCGCCATGAGTCAAACTGTCGTCTGCAAGGCTGGCATCCAGTATCTGTGAGGGTTCAAGTCCCGGCTGCTCACTTCCCATCCAGCTCCCTGCTGATGTGCCTGGGAAAGCAATGGAAGAGGGTCCAAGGTCTTTTGTCTTGGCATGTGACACATCCACACAAACTCCTGGCTCCTGGCTTCGACCTGGCCTCCCAGGTTGTTGCTGCCATTTGAAGAATGAACCAGTGGATGGAAGATCTCTCTCTCTTGCTCTCTCCTTCCCTCTCTCCCCGTCTCTTCTTATCTCTGTAACTCTGACTTTCAAATAAATAAATATATCTTTTTAAAAAAGAGATTGACAATGCCTGATAAAGAATTTAAATATGATTTTAAGGAAAATTACTGAGATACAAGAGAATAGACAATTTAATAAAGTTAGGAAAACAGAGCATGATATAAATGAGAAATTTGGCAAAGACCTTGAAAAAGAACCAATCAGAAATATTAGAAATGAAGAACTCAGCCAGATAAATAAAAAATATAGCTGAAGAACTCAACAACAGATTAGATCAAGTAGAAACAAGAATATGAAAGCATGAAGAGAGGCCTTATGAAATTTCCCAGTCAATGATAATACTAATAAAAGAACGAAGACAGCTTCAGAGACCTTTAGGATACCACTAAATTAACAAATAGTCACATTTTGAAGTTTTCTCAAATTGAAGAGATGGAGTAAGGCACAGGAAACCTATTCTATGAAAAAATACCTGACGATTTCCCCAATCCTGGAAAATACATGGACATTCAGGTACAGGAGGCTCAAAAGACCCCAAATAGACATGATCAGAAAACAGCCTTACCACAATGCATTGTAGTCTGCAAGTCCAAAGTACAACAGAATGCAACAATTCTAAAAGCTCTGACAAGCACCATTTGCATTTGGGGGAATCCCCATTAAACTTGCAGCAGATTTCATGATAGTGCTCCAGCCCATCTCCCTCATCAAACAAGGGCAATTTTAAAGATATTTTAATATTAATAAATAAAAATGAGTCGGAAGGAGCCAAATCTGTGCAGTAAGGTGGATGTCTAATGATTTCACACTGAATCTCTTGCAAAATTTTACAGGAGCTGTTTGAAGTTTTTGAACATAAATGTTTTGAAATATCACAGCATGTCCCATGAATATGTACAATTATCACATGCTAACAGAATGTATAAAACACTGGTAGGCTGTAAAAAATGAACTAAAACCTATAAAAGCAAATTAAAATAGCATAGATCAGAGGATTTTTGTGAAGGCATTCCATTGCACCCACCATGCTGGCCCCTAGTCAATCTCCTCTTTTATAGGGTCTGTTCCTAGAGAATTGTATGCCCTTGGAGTTAACATGTCATTTTGCTTTTAAATTTTTTGTGTCCTTACATTGTGCTCTACCACTTTTATAGGGTGGTTTTCATAGTAAATGGCTTTTTTTTTTATTTGACATGTAGAGTTATAGACAGTGAGAGAAAGAGACAGAGAGAAGGTCTTCCTTCCATTGGTTCACTCCCCAAATGGCCACAACAGCCTGGCACTGGACCGATCCAAAGCCAGGAGCCAGATGCTTCTTCCTGGTCTCCCATGCGAGTGCAGGGGCCCAAGCACTCGGGCCATCCTCCTCTGCCCTCTGGTGCTACAGCAGAGAGCTGGACTGGAAAAGGAGCAACCGGGACCAGACCCAGCACCCACGTGGGATGCTGGCGCCACAGGTGGAGGATTAACCAAGTGAGCCACAACACCAGTCCCAGTAAATGGCTTTCTCTTGAAGCTGAATCTGTGTCTCTTCTCCAGAACAAGCTGCCAATTTGGTAGCCTTCCTTGACTCCAGTTCTAGTTGGATACCTTAGTGTGGTCTCCCTGTAGTTTCTTCAGCTTTAATCGACATCATTGGGAATGATGTATGTATTGGTGGGTTCAGGGAACACTTCTAACCCTGGGAGTCACTCAGGAGAGGGGATACTCTAAGGACCCAGGTAGCTGTATAGACCCAGGTAGCTGTGTGTATCAAGTAGTGGTGGTAGAGCACCCACTATGCGGCCACTTCAGTAATGGGTGTGGTGACAGTGGAGACACTTGGTGGATGTTTTTCCTTAGCAGTGATACTGGTGGACATAATGTATGTGTATTCCAGCCAGGTAGAGGTATGGGCTGTGGGTGGGCTTGTGATGGTAATAGAGTGTGTGCAGTATTCCCTCAGGCCTAGTGGCAGCTGTTGTGGACTGCAGAACATGCAGCATGGAACACAATCCCTAGGGCAACAATTATTACATGGGGAGTGTTTAGTGTGGAATGCATACCCTCTGTTGATGGCAGAGCCAGCAGCATAGCTCTGTTCTCCGCAGGCTGCTGTGCTGCTGCAGAAGCCTGGGCTCTGGCTCTGGGGTTTTGGAGGAGTCAATACTAGACCCTTCTCTGAGGCACAGCTAAGGTGCAGATTCCACTCATTCCCCTCACTGGGCTCCAGGCCTACCATGGCTATGGAAACACCCTTTTGCTAGGGTCGGCAACAGTGAGTCTTATAAGGACTCTTCTATTCACCCTTTTTCCTACAAGGGGGAATCTCCCAAAATGAAGAACCAGGATCACAGTTGTCCAGTATGTTTTATTCTATTCTTTTTGCTGCTGTTTCAAGTCTTCATGTTGTAAGGGGTTCTGAACTCTCCCTCACTGGATTCCAGTGTCAAACATCTTTTACTGCAGCCATTTATTTGTTTCTCTGATCCTTCTTTGTAAAGCAAGATACTAGCTGTTGACATCACTATTCCTCTGTCTTGCCAGGTATCACCATGGTTTTAAGAGTTCTTCTATATTCATTGAAACATATGGATTTGCTACTAACTTGTAAATAGTAATTATTATTTCTGATAGTGTACTAATGAGTCTGATGCCTTGTGCAGGATATGAAATTTATTGAAGAGAGACATTTCTTGAGAGACATTTATAATACTCTGATTCTTTGATTTATACCATGATCACATATTGACACAGAGAAAAAATATCAGAAAAATATATTGCAATAGAATTTTTTTTTTTGACAGGCAGAGTGGACAATGAGAGAGAGAGACAGAGAGAAAGGTCTTCCTTTGCCGTTGGTTCACCCTCCAATGGCTGCCACGGCCGGCGAGCTGCGGCCGGCACACCGCGCTCATCCGATGGCAGGAGCCAGGTGCTAGGTGCTTTTTCCTGGTCTCCCATGGGGTGCAGGGCCCAAGCACTTGGGCCATCCTCCACTGCACTCCCGGGCCACAGCTGAGGGCTGGCCTGGAAGAAGGGCAACTGGGACAATCCGGCTCCCCGACCGGGACTAGAACCCGGTGTACCAGCGCCGCAAGGTGGAGGATTAGCCTGTTGAGCCACAGCGCCGGCCGCGATAGAAATTTTTAAAGACTCACATAAATTTTTAAGCACACAAGTAAACATACATGATACTGTACTTTTTCCAGATTCATCAATAGGAAGACAAATGGAAGAGGGGGCATAGAAAAGTTTAGAACAGTTTTACCCAAAGTGTGGTCTGTGGGCTGATTCAAATTCACAGACTATTTATTATTGTATACAAGACTTAAGGAACTTGTGTCACGGGGTAAATCAAGTATATCAATGAGAATGTTGTTTAGATCAGCAAATATTTTCTTTCACAGTAAAACTTCTTCAAGGAAGGAAGCAGTGTATTGGCAAACATTCAAACATAGACTTTCTTATCTCATTCTAGATGAGTAACAAGCAATCCACATACTTGCTACTTTGAGGTATACTTTTTTAGAGAAATCAGAAGACATACCACTCTCAGAGCCATTAATTTTGAGATGCTGATGCAATGGTTTGATTCGTTTTTTTGTTTTGTTTTGTTTTGTTTTGTTTTGTTTGACAGGCAGAGTGGACAGTGAGAGAGAGAGACAGAGAGAAAGGCCTTCCTTTTGCCATTGGTTCACCCTCCAATGGCCGCCACGGCCCGCACACTGCGGCTGGCACACCGCGCTGATCCGATAGCAGGAGCCAGGTGCTTCTTCTAGTCTCCCATGGGGTGCAGAGCCCAAGCACTTGGGCCATCCTCCACTGCACTCCCTGACCACAGCAGAGAGCTGACCTGGAAGAGGGGCAACTGGGACAGAATCCGGTGCCCTGACCGGGCCTAGAACCCAGTGTGCTGGCACCGCAAGGCAGAGGATTAGCCTACTGAGCCACAGCGCTGGCACAATGGTTTGATTCTTTTTAAAGAAAAGACAATTTCCTCTTTCCCTTTGGTATGAATGTCAAATGTTGCCTCATGCTCCCAATAGCCCTTTGATCTCAACGACTATCTATGGGACCTGGACTAGTGGAAAGTCTAGATGAAAGACACCATGAGTGTTCTTTACCTCTTCCACGTTTCAGCACCAAGGCATTGTCTTGCTTCAATCCTTTTTTGCCAGATTTTTGTGTCCCTTAGAATATCTTCCTCCCCACTCAAAGGTCCAGACGTCCCAAGGACCAAGAAAACCTCTCCCTTTTCCTCCACTATCTCAGTCTGCTCTTGGTGCTATAATAAAATGCCTTAGACTTGGTAATTCATAAAAGACAAAAATTTATTTCTCATAGTTCTGGAGGCTGGGAGGTCTAAGACCAAGGTGCTAGCAGATTTAGTGTCTGATAAAGGCTGCAATCTGTTTCCAAAGTGACTTCTTGCTGTGTCCTCACTTGACAAAGGAGAGTAAAGAGTGAGGAAGTTCTCTGAAGTCTCTATTATAAGGACACTAATCGCCTCCAAAAGGCCTCATCTCTTAATACCACCACAATAGGAATTAAGTTTCAACAGGTACTTGGATGGACCAGACTTTTTACTGATACACTTTAAGGAACAAGATACCAAAAGTTTGGAACAGTTGGGGTTTCCAATTCATTTGCCTCTGATAAAGCACCTTTTTCAAACATTTATTTTTATTCATCTTAAAGAGAGAGGGAGAAACAGAGACAGAGGTTTCTGCAGGTTCACTCCTCACAAGCCTGCAATAGCCAGGACTGGGCCAGGCTGAAGCCAGAAGCCTGGCACTCAATCTGGGTCTCCTATGTCGGTAGAAGGGAACCAGCCTTCTACACTGTTACCTGCCACCTCCTAGAGAACACATCAATAGGAAACTGGAATTCTAAGTGGGACCTAGGCCCTCTGATACGGAATGGGGTTGTCCCAAGTTGTGTTCTAACTGCTGCATCAAATGCTCATCCTTGAGTAATTATCCTTGAAGGTACATTTTATTTATTTTTTATAAAGCTTTTATTTAAAAAATATAAATTTCCAAAGTACAGCTTATGGATTACAATGGCTTCCCCCCCTATAACTTCCCTCCCATCCACAACCCTCCCCTTTCCCGCTCCCTCTCCCCTTGCTTCACATCAAGATTCATTTTCAATTCTCTTTATATATAGAAGATCAGTTTAGTACATATTACGTAAAGATTTCAACAGTTTGCCCTCACATAGCAACACAAAGTGAAAAATACTGTTGGAGTACTAGTTATAGTATTAATTCACAATGTATAGCACATGAAGGACAGAGATCATTTATAATGACAAAGAATTCATTGATAATGGCAAAGCCCATGCTATGAAATTAAATTGCATTATTTACTAATAAATAGTAAAGCATAAATTTATAAACAAAATATTGTAGCACCATCGTATGGCATTGATATTCTCTATCACTAACGGTATTGGTCAGATCCACATAATCTCATGGTTCTTTTTAAACTGTTCCACTGTAATCCTGCAGCTGTGTCACTCACTGACTCGTCAACTTCCTTATGAGTTCACATCCAGCTCTAAGACCATTATCTCTTCCCATAGGGGTTGATACTCATTTGTTCGTTCACTCAACAAATATTGTTGAGGGTGTTCTGTGTGCTAGAGTACTGCTGCAGGTAGTAAAAGGACTTAAATGAAGCACTCGCCATTTCTTCCAGTTTTTCCAGGGTCAGGTAGCAGGAAAGACAAGAATGAAATGACTGTCGCATTGAATTTTTAAAAACTACAACTTAGGTGCTGGCACCGTGGCTCACTTGGTTAATCCTCTGCCTGCTGCACCAGCATCCCATATGGGTGCCGGTTCTAGTCCCGGTTGCTCCTCTTCCACTCCAGCTCTCGGCTGTGGCCAGGGAGGGCAGTGGAGATGGCCCAAGGGCTTGGCCCTTGCACCTGCGTTGGAGACCAGGAGGAGGCACCTGGCTCCTGGCTTTGGATCAGTGTAGCTCTAGCTGTTGTGGCCATTTTGGGGGTGAACCAACGGAAGGAAGACTTTTCTCTCTGTCTCTCTCTGTCTCACTGTCTAACTCGATCTGTAAAAAAAACTACAACTTTATTTCATTGTCTCTGTGCTTGTGTTGCTTTCCTACCAATCCATCTTTTAATTGACTTGGGCTAATGAGAAAAAGAAAACAGAAATAGATTTATGAAATTAAAGATGTGTTTATACCAAATAAAATCAGGTGAGGCCCAGGTATGAAGCTGCTCTGTAGTTCAGATGGAACTACAAATCCATGGAGGAACTGCCTAGTGTAGTAACACAGGCAGGCCAAATCCAAAATTCGCACCATGACAACCAGTAACATATTCATATGAGTAACAACAAAGTGTCATCTGTCACATCCAATTAACGTTAAGTTGAGTTTTATTGGATTTTGAGCTTTCTTATTTAGTTTGTAAATTTATTTCAGATTTATAATTAGAAGAGCTATAAGCATCTGAGTTTATACTTAGTTTTATGCTTTCATTTATGTAAGTAACATTGTCATTCAATTAATTTGAATTATTTAACAATGACATTGGGGAAAACTTTTTTCACATTCAGATAAGCTTTGGAAACCAATTGATGACATAAAAGACTCTCAAAGATGGAGTTATCATGCCAGCTTCTGATGGAGCTACCCCTGTTTTCAGTAATGGCCCCAGAGTTGAAAGAACCAGTCTCTTTTTATTATCTACAGGCTTGAAGGGCCCTTCTGGTTTTCCGGGTGTGGAGACTATCATTTCCTTCAAATTTATCAGTGAAAGAAAGTGGTCAGTTGAAAGTTGGAAAACATCTGAAAACAATGAAGTGGAAAGGAAAACCCCATTCAATGCCTTGCCGCAGGGAGCAGAGGAAAGGCTGTGTTTTCTGATAATGCAGGGGAAGCTGGGGGAGATTGCAAGTGACTGCAGTCCTGATGATAGGCATGGGTACATTACAGCACAGATCGAGAAGGAGATGTTGAAATCTGCAGCTACTGATCTGTCTCCCTATCTCAGAAACACAGATGAAGACAACTGTGTTTTGTTTTACATGGTTCCCAGATGCTTGTCTTCAGACCTGTGCTGGTCTATGAAAAAATGTTCAATCTTAAACAAAATGAGAAAACCAAGGTCCACACAGTATTTACATAGTATGTTGGTGAAGTGTTACCTTTCCTAGGAAGAACTGCTCTTTGTTCAAAGATGTGATCTTCTTGCTTTTTTTTTAAATTTTTTATAATGCTTTTATTTAAAGAATATAAATTTCCAAAATACAGCTTATGGATTACAATGGCTTCCCCCCCCATAACTTCCCTCCCACCCGCAACCCTCCCCTTTCCCGCTCCCTCTCCCCTTGCATTCACATCAAGGTTCATTTTCAATTCTCTTTATATACAGAAGATCAGTTTAGTACATATTACGTAAAGATTTCAACAGTTTGCCCTCACATAGCAACACAAAGTGAAAAATACTGTTGGAGTACTAGTTATAGTATTAATTCACAATGTATAGCACATTAAGGACAGAGATTCTACATGATATATTTGTTTTAAAATTGATTAATTTTCTATGCAATTTCCAATTTAACACCAATATTTTTTTCAGTTTTAATTATATTTATATACAGAAGATTGATTCAGTATATACTAAGTAAAGATTTCATCAATTTGCACCCACACAGAAACACAAAGTGTAAAAAACTGTTTCAGTGCTAGTTATAGCATTACTTCACATTGGACAACACATTAAGGACAGATCCCACATGAGATGTAAGTACACAGTGACTCCTGAAGTTGATTTAACAATTTGACACTCTTGTTTATGGCATCAGGAATCTCCCTAGGGTCTAGTCATGAGTTGCCGAGGCTATGGAAGACTTTAGGGTTTGCTGACTTCAATCTTATTCCAACAGGGTCATAGTCAAAGTGGAGGTTCTCTCCTCCCTTCAGAGAAAGGTACCTCCTTCTTTGATGGCCCCATTCGTTCCACTGGGATCTCACTCACAGAGATCTTTCATTTAGGTCTTCTTTTTTTTGCCACAGTGTCATAGCTTTCCATGCATAAAATATTCTCATGGGCTCTTGAGCCAGATCTGAATGCCTTAAGGGCTGATTCTGAGGCCAGAGTGCTATTTAGGACATCTGCCATTCTATGAGTCTGCTGTGTATCTCGCTTCCCATGTTGGATCGTTCTTTACCTTTTTGATTCTATCAGTTAGTATTAGCAAACACTAGTCTTGTTTGTGTGATCCCTTTGACTCTTAGACCTATCAGTGTGATCAATTGTGAACTGAAATTGATCACTTGGACTAGTGAGATGGCCTTGGTACATGCCACCTTGATGGGATTGTATTGGAATCCCCTGGCACAATTCTAACTCCATCATTTGGGGCAGTTCCGATTGAGCATGTCCCAAATTGCACATCTCCTCCCTCTCTTATTCCCACTCTTATATTAGACAGGGATCACTTTTCAGTTAAAATTTAAACACCTAAGAATAATTGTTTGTTAATTACAGAGTTCAACCAATATTACTAGAATAAAAAAAAAAACTAAAATGGATAAAGTATTACATTGTACAACAACAGTCAGCACAAGAGCTGATCAAGTTACTGTTTCTCATAGTGTCCATTTCACTTCAACAGGTTTCCCCTTTGGTGCTCAATTAGTTGTCACTGATCAGGGAGAACATATGATATTTGTCCCTTTGGGACTGGCTTAATTCACTCAGAATGATGTTTTCCAGATTCCTCCATCTTGTTGCAAATGACCGAATTTCATTGTTTTTGACTGCTGTATAGTATTCTATAGAGTACATGTCCCATAATTTCTTTATCCAAATGTATGCTTTGACTTCCCTGTGATCTTTTGCTGTGAGGTTCCCTTCGTTTACCTACTTTCATGTTGATGGCCGTGTTTCTGTGTTTCTGTGTGTAACACATCTTTAAGCATCTTTTGCAGGGCTGGACGAGTGGCAACAAATTCTTTCAATTTCTTTTTGCAGTGAAAGGTCTTTATTTCACCTTCATTCATAAATGAGAGCTTTGCAGGATATAATATTCTGGGCTGGCAGTTTTTCTCTCTTAGTACCTGGGCTATGTCTCGCCATTCCCTTCTAGCTTGTAGGGTTTCTGATGAGAAGTCTGCCGTGAGTCTAATTGGAGATCCTCTGAGAGTAATCTGACGTTTCTCTCTTGCACATTTTAGGATCTTTTCTTTCTGTTTCACTGTGGTGAGTTTAATTACAATGTGTCATGATGAGTATCTCTTTTGGTCATGTTTATTGGGAGTTCTATGAGCTTCCTGTACTAGGATGTCTCTCTCCTTCTCTAAAACTGGGAAATTTTCTGCTATTATCTCACTAAAAAGGCCTTCTAATCCTTTCTCCCTCTCCATGCCTTCAGGAACTCCTAGAACTCGAATGTTGGGTTTTTTAATAGTATCCTGTAGATTCCCAACAATATTTTTTAGATTTCTAATTTCCTCTTCTTTTCTTTGGTTTGACTGTATAGTTTCCTGTGCTCTGTATTCTAAGTCCGATATTCTCTCTTCTGCCTCACCCATTCTGTTTGTAAGGCTCTCTAATGTGTTTTTCTTTTGATCTATTGAATTCTTCACTTCATTATGATTTCTCGTCACTATCACAGTTTCATGTTCTACTAGTTGTTTCATTTCAGCTTGATTTCTCCTTAATATTTCATTTTCACGAGAGAGATTTTCTACCTTGTCCATTAAGGATTTCTGTAGTTCAAGAATTTGTTTTTGAGTACTTCTTAGTGTTCTTATCAATTTTTTGAGATCTGCTTCTTGCATCTCTTCTATCTCATCATCTTCGTAATCTTGAATTGGGGTGTCTTTTTCATTTGGGGATGCCATAGTGTCTTCCTTGTTCTTATTACCTCGGTTTTTGCGTTTGTTGTTTGGCATATTGGTTTCTTCACTGTGGTGTTTTTTTCTTGTTATACTATGACTCTAGATTAAGTGGACTGTCTGCTTTTGATGGAGCCTTAGAGGCTTGAGATGGGTGTGGCCTGAGAGCTCTGTTTGGTTCCTCAGGGTTGAGGGTATGTCAAAGGAGACACTCCCAGGTTAGGCGTGGTAAATCTCTCTCTGTTACTTTTTTTTTTTTTTTTTGGTTAAAAAGGGAAGTAATTCCACACAGCTGAATGGAATTGGAGGTGGTTAGCAGGCGAATGACTTACCCACAGGAGCCAGAGATCGGAAGCTCTTTCCCAAGGACCAGAGAGGGAATCTTTGCGGCCCTTTGTGTGGGCTGAGATTCTCCTGTAGTCTCCCACTGGGCTGCCAAGGCTACTGAACTGTAGCGTCTCTGGAGAGTACTCACGTGGTGAATTCCGTGAGTTCTCTCCCCCACAGTCTCTTTTTTCACAGTCTCAGTTCATTAGCACCAAACATTCATTAGGTTCTAATCTCCTGTTATTTTACCCCCACGCCCAGAGTCAGGTTTTTCTGCTAGGCTCAGGGCCGGTGCAGACCTGAGGTCGCCCTGCTTATGACGTATGTCCAAAATGGCGTCTGCTCTTTGTCTTGCTCGCCTTTGAGAGGTGGGCGGAGAGAGAGAAACCCATGTCCGTATCGGTTACTTTTTTCTTTCTCTCTCTCTTCTAGTTAGCCTGGTGAACTTTTCCCCACAGGGTTTCAAGCCTTGTTCGCTCTAGTCTCCTCTTTCCGCTTCCCTGCTGGTGTCTCGGGCTATTGAGGATCGGCTCACCTGGCGTTCCAGCGCTGGTGCATTGAGTCTGCTGCTGGTGTCCCGAACTGCGGGCTCCCACGCTCTCCTCAAAGGTCCACTGTGAATCACTAGTTCTGGAAGAGTTTCCTCTGCTGTTTCTTCCCCTACTCTTCCTTGAACCTGCAGTATCTCCACTTTTATTAAACTGTCTCTCCCCGGACTATCAGTGTGCTCCCTTCCTATTCCGCCATCTTGCCCTAATCCCTTCTCTTTTTTTTTATTATTATTATTACAATGTCCTGGACTATGTTAGCCACACATATGCTCAAAATAAGCTTTATCTCTGGATTGGGATTCAGACATACGTACATCCTCTGATCTTCCAAAAACACAAAGTAATGTGAAATAATGTTACATAACTACATTAATTTGTTTTTTTACTTATTTATCTGAAAGAGAGAGAGAGAGAACTTCCTTAAGTTCTCTCCCTAAGTACCCAAAACAGTCAGGGCTGGGCCAGGCTAAAGTGAGAACCAGGAGCTCAGTTCAGGTCTCCCACATGAGTGGAAGTGGCTGCTTGAGCCATCTCTGTTGTTTCCTCAGGTCTAAATTAGCAGCAGTCTAGGATCAGGAGCCAAAGCTGAGAATCAAATGGAGATACCAATGTGGGATGCAGGCATCTTAACCACCAGACTAATTGCCCATTCCACATGATTATATTTTTAAATATAAAAAATATAGTTAACCATTGCTCTCTTCACAAAATTATTTTTTGTGAGTAAAAATGATGGTAATTCATTTTTATTTTTAAATTATTTAGACATGAAAATTGTCAACCTTGTTTATTATTTATTTTTGCTTTTTGAAATATTACTGGTTCATGAAATCTGGAAGTTCAAGGAGTGTGGAGTAATGGCAAAGCTGTGACTTAGAGGTAGAGAAAATAAGCATTTCACCTTAGCTCCACCACTGGCTATACCACCTTAGAAAAATTGTTTAACCTTTCAAAGGCATAACACACTCATATACAAAATTGAGACAATAGCACCTTTTTCATAGAATCACTTATGAGGATTAATGAAAAAATATATACAGTATTTAAGTGCTCAATGAATGAAAGTTATCATCATTAGAGGCTATCAGGCTTTGGTTTTCATACATTCAATATAAATTCAGTAATCAAGATGTTTAATTGGGAAGACTCAACATCCTTTAAAATTAGAGACAAAGCACAAGACTTACCCACCTGAATGGTTGCTTTATTTGTCTTGGACTAGACCAAGTTCCACACAAGTTTAAAAAAAATCAGAGAGTAAGAACTTAATACATCTAATCGTGCTTTTTTTGCCTGCAAAAATAATAGTTACATCAGTTAGGCTGATATTTTTGAACTTCACTTGACATCACTCACAGACAACAGTTCCCAACATCCTTTGATGAGAACCTATCTAATTAGGTATGTACACACTGAGACAGAACAATACACCATGTTTTAAAAAATCAATTTGCAACATGAGAAAATTTTAGAGGATCAAAGGAAATAGGAATTAGGATACTTGCCCAGAACAACAAGAAATGCATACTTAAAATCTAATTTATTTATGTCATTAAAATTTAATACATAAAGCTCATTCATGTATATGAATAACTTCAAAATTCTATACAGACATTCTTAATAGGCAAGTAATTTTCATTGGTCTTATTTGCCTGGGATATTTTTAAATGACAAATATGTCTAACCACAAACTAACTTCTCAAGGAAATACAGATGTTAATAGATTTAAGTTGAAGAGACTACGTGTTCTTCCTTGTTTGAATAATGTTCAATAACTGTTTTTTTTGCCATTGGGGAAATAGCTCAATTTTATTCTAAACAGACTCCAACTGAGAAAATAACACAAGACACTCTTTTGTTTGCCTAGGGATTTGAGAGCTCTGGAAGTTCACGTAGATTTCATGAGTGAAAGAATCAGCGCTCTTTCTTTGCATAGACAGATCAAATTGGCTGCTCCCTAAATCAAAACATGGCATGGTACAAATTGGGGTCTTGATGTGGCACATTTCTGACATGCTCTTCATGAATACATGTTTTTTAATTCAGCAAGTTATTCATCTAGGCTGAACAATTCAGCCTTTCCCTGTTGCCTAACTCTCTACTGAGAAGGAGTTCCCTTTCCTTGCAGTTGTGCTGGTTTAGTTACTGATGAATGAGCCCTGGCCAGAACATCATTTGATTTGCCCATTATGTTCTGTCTAGGTAACGGTATTAGGTGACAACGAGGGACCCTGCTCAGAGAAGTCTGGAATAGTCACAAAGGCCCCCAGATAACTTCAAAGCGAGGGCATTTAACTGGCAGAACTCTCTTCTCTCCTCTACATACACAACCCAACCTGGTCTGCTCAAAATTATCCCAAACCCATAGTGTTGTCATTCCCTCACTTTCCTAGTCAGCTACAGGGAATGATTTTGATTCCTAGCATCCCTCAACCTACATCCTGGAAGAATTTAGTAATCTAGAAAAATAGACCCTTGCCTTATGAGCCTATTGTTTTTATTCCCCTTTGGAGACAGTCAAGTTAATTTCAGATATAATTTGGAAAATGAAGAGTTGAAATTACAATCTCTTTTCTTTTTCAACGTATTGGATAAATTTAGAGACTAGACTTAGCTCTTGAAAATCTGACAGATTCTCTAGCTTCAACCAGCCAATGCTTCAGCCAGTCTTCCCAGTGTGCAGAGGCAGAATGTACTCCTGTGCATATTCTGTCATGTGAACAGGCAGTCACTTATTTCTGCAGCCTAAGAAAGGAGATCTGTCTGTATCCAGATGATTCCATTCTTAGAAACAATTCTATTTCCACACACTAAATGGACTTAAAATTTTAACCTTATGAAAGTAAGTTTGAAAAGGTAGAAGACAATTAAAACCCAAAGCAATTCTTTTCTCCATTCCCTTAAGATGGATAGTTGTATCTTTTTATCTTGTAAAATCCCGTGGGTCAATCCATTTATATGCAGGAGGCGATAAATCACAGAGTTATTTCAAGAACTCATTTATTAAATTGCTTTGCTTTTAGTCATTCTATTCTTTGATAGTGCCACTAATTAAAATGCTACCTACACTAGTTTAGAAACCTGTAGACTTTTAAATGAGATTCCATCTTGGAAAAAAGTTAATACATTACAGAAACAGAATTCATTAGTGGCAAACAGCCAAAGGTAAATTACAATGACATTATCCAAATCCTACTCATCCCCTAAGAACAAACTTAAATCCTGGCTTCTCCATGGACACTCATGCAGACTTTCCAATCTGAAAGGATCTCTTTTGAACATCCATAGAACTTGCTATTTGTAATTAGCAGCAAACAATGTAGGAAGCTGGCTATGTTTTTATCTTGAGGTCTTTTCATATATCGAATGCCATCTTATTTCTAATGTGTTTTTACTTCATACCATCATCTGACTTATTTCTAATGTGTTTACTTTAACCTTTTTTTTAAATTTTAGTTTCTGAGGCAAGATTATAACAGTCTGAAATGACATTTTCTCAGACTGAGTGGTTTTTATCTCCTTGGTGTGCTATATATATACTAGACCCCATAACAGCCATAGTAGCACTAAAATGCCGGATTACAGGTTAAGGTAAATGATCAGAAATATAACTAGGCCAAGGCTTAGCCATGTTCACCTTTTGTCCCCAGGTTCCAAAGTAATTTAAGTATGGGCAGTTCTATATCTGCTCTTTTGGAGACTCCCTAGAAGATCCACACTTAATAATTGGGATACCCTTCAGCTGTATCTGATTAAGGAATTGTAGCTAATACAGTATATCCATGTAAAATACTTAAAAATAGTTAAGCTCTCAAAGAGCTGTGTCTGTTTTTATTTTCTCAGGTCCTACAGAGAGACTGTAAAGTGATATAGCTCTGCATGCATTCTTACGAAGTTACTTCTAAGGGTACAGTTAAAAATTGCTATGGGATCGCAAATCACCTTTGGGCTAGATGGTAATGTTAACATCCTAAGTTTTAAAGTGATCATATAGGTGGGATTAAGTGTTAGAGTGATCATGTCAGTGGGATTAAGAGTAATAAAGTGTAATAAAGTTAAAAAAAATAATAAATACTCCAACATGGGAAGCAGTCTCTACAGCGGACTCATAGAGTGGCGATGGCTTTGAGTAGCACTCAGTGACCTCAAGATCCCCCCTAAGGGCATTCTGGTCTGGCTGGAAAGCACAGAAGAACATTTCAGGCATGGAAAGCCAGGATACTTGTGCAGAAGGTCTCTACGTGGAGAACCTCCCTGGGTGAGATCCCAGTGGAAAAGAGTGGCTTTTAAAGGATGGACTTTTCTCTGGAGGGAGAAAACTTCCATTTGCTTGTGACCTCGTGTGAATACTGATGGAGTTTGCGGAACTTGGAAGGCTTCCATGGCCTAGGCATGTCAAGAGCCTTAGGCGATCACTGATGTCACACGTAAGAGTGTTAATTGTTAAATTAACAACAGGAGTCACTGTGTACTAACTTCCCATGTAGGATCTCGTCTCAAAAGAGCTACAGTAGTAAATATAATGGAAAGACTTAATCCCAAAGGTTTGCTTTGCTCTATTGTGTGATAGTATAGATAGATTGTGTAATAGTATACATCATAAGTCTAATTATGTCTAAGTGTCAGATTCCATTGCCTGTGTTTTTAGATATTTAATGTTTTAACATAGGGTCAGATATTTAAAGGCAACTGAGGAGATTTCTGAGAATGGTAAAGTTCTATGAACTTTGGATTCCAAGATTTGGATTCCAGGTTTTTGTGTATAGCTTTAAAGACGCTCTGATGCAGTCTCCGTGCTGAAAAGGGTAGCTGCAAAAGTTGTTCCAGAGAACTAAGGAGCTTCTAAGTAAAAGCTCTGGTATTGGGAATTACTGACAACAGGATTCTATGGAACTTGAATTCCAGGATTTGGATTCCAAACTTTTGTATATAGCTTTAAAGAGGCCCTGACGCAGACTCCGTACTGAAAAAGGTAGCTACAAGAGTTATGGATTCCAGTATCTGGATTCCAAGCCTTGTGTTTGCTTAAAAGCCTCTGAAACAGACACTGTGCTGGACAGAGGAGCTGCAAAGGTGTTCCAAGGAATTGAGGAGTTTTTAACAAAAACTCCAACATTAGAAATTCCTGAGCAAGCCATTCATAAGAAGATCCTCTTCAGATCAGTTTCAGCTTAGATAAAAGCGACCTGGCCAGGTGCTAGTAAACATGACATGGCTACTTCTGTGAAATTAGGACTAAACTTCTACCTCTTAAGTCTTCACAGGTGAATGCGAAAGACATTCCTGACTGTTCCTATAAGCCAATCAGAAACCTTAGAACTCGACTTCTGGGAGTAACTGACCATGCAGGGACACAGACCTTGGCAATGATCGAGACTGCTCCAACACACAAAGCAAATTTGTTAGACAGGATAGACAGAGACTTACAGACACTGGATAGGCAGGGCCTGCACTACACCCCTCATGAGCAGGAAGCAGTTACAGAAGAGATGATTCAACGGCAATCAACTCCCCTTAGGATTAAGGGGATGGAGTCTCTGAGGGGGGAATGAAGTAGGCAGATGTAGGCCTAACCTATGAGATGAGCCTCTGGAAAATGCAGATGCTGAATGGTTCTCTGATGGCAGCAGCTACCTGAAGGAAGGAGTTAGAAAGGCAGATGATGGAAGCCCAAGCACTACCACACAGTACTTTAGCCAGAAGGCGGAGCTCATTGCATTGACTAGGGCTTTACAACTGGGAAAAGGTCAGCGATTTTAGATAGATAGATAGATAGATAGATAGATTCCAGATATGCTTTCCTTATGTTACATGCACACGCAGCAATCTGGAAAGAGAGGGGCTTACTGACCCCTGTTAAATATGGAAAAGAGATATTGGCTCTATTTCAGGCAGTACTGGAGCCTTTAGAAGTGGCCGTCATCCACTGCAAGGGACGTCAGAAGGGAGATAATTATTAACCAGGGAAATGCATTAGCAGATAGAGCAGCTACACAGGAAAGTTTGGAAATGGCCCTTATACGTCAATCTGTGGAAGCAGCTAAGGAATCTCACTATACGGAGCCTGAGAATGAATGGGCCCAACAGCGAGGTTATACTAAAAATGCAAATGGATAGTGGATGCTAAATCACAGAATTGTGCTACCAATGGCCACTTTTGGGGGAAAGGGACCAAATATGGTCATAATGGAAATGACTTGCTCTTGGCCTCTATGTTTACAGAATAACCCTCACCATGTAAGGTCACCTTCCCTGTTGACTCCTGTGCAGAGGAGGGGAACATAAACAGGTGTAGATTGGCAGGTTGATTTTACCAGTATGCCCCCAACAAGCAATTATAGGTACCTTCTAGTCTTTATTGTTACTTTTACAGGATGGATAGAGGCATTTTCGACCCGAACGGAGAAAGCACACGAGGTGTTTAAAGCCTTGTTGAAAGACATCGTGCCATGCTTTGGACTCCCATGGTCACTCCAGAGTGACAATGGACCTTCATTTGTATCTAAAATAACCCAGCAGAACCCAGCAGCTTCTGAGAATAATGATGACCATGCAGGAGACACTGAGAATGCCTGTGACTGAAAGAGCTCTGGCTCATAAAGTGAACTCATTAGATGAAATAGGCAGAGACTTTCAGACCAAGAACAGGCAGGGTCTGCGCCCCTAATCAGCAGGAAGTAGCTACAGAAGATGGAGACTCAACGCCCATCAACATCCCCTTAAGATTAAGGTCTGGAGTTTCTGAGGGGGGAATGAAGTGGGCAGGCATACAGGTTAAAATTGGTCAGATTTGTGAACTGGAAGACCACGCCCCTGTGTGACCTCATGCCCCTACCTGATGCCTTTGCCACGCCCCTCTGTGGCCTCATTCCCCTACCTGGCCACACCGGGGTGCCCACCAGCCAATCAGGTTAATTAACCACTCCCCTTTGGAGTGGGTTAAAAGCCTAGGGCACAGTGTGCTCGAGGTTCTCTGCCCTGCTCCTTCTTCCCTGGCCTCTTGCCAGGACAGGGCTTGCTGTAGCCCTGCACCTCCAGGGCTCATGGCCTTCGGGCCATGTGCTCTAGGCTTCCTGGCCTAGATGCTCATCCACGTGGCTGGTTCCTGGTGCTTGATATGAACCCCTATTCACTTCTCTCTCCTAAATACTCTCTTATGCACCTTTCTTACTAAATAAAAGCTTAAAACGTACCATGCTGCCTCGTTTATCTGTGCCGGTATTTAGAATTCTTCTCTAAATATTAGGCAAGAACCCTCTCGGGCTTATTGATATCGGGGATTTAATAATAAGCCCATGGTGAAATCGTGTGGCACCCCGGATAGCATTTCTAGGGAACTTTAAAGGGCCACATTTCAGGGTAAATTTTAGGGGATCTTTTCCGATTTCAATACCATCATCTGATGACTTATTAAGAAAATCCTCTCATTTAGAGACTTCAAGCTACAATTCTTTGTTTTTCCTCTTCATATGATCTCTCATTGTTTTCATTTTTAAATTTATTTATTGCCATTTCATTTGAAAGGCAAAGAGACAGAGAAAGACTGACACAGAGAGAGCCGGATCTTCCATTCTCTGGTTCACTCCCCAAATGACTGCAACAGCCAAGGTTGAACCAAGCCAAAGCAAGGAGCTAGAAACTCAGTCTGATTCTCCCATGTGAACTTGAGGGACCCAAGTACTTGAGTCACCACCTACAGCCTCCAAGGATGTTCATTAGAGGAGGCTAGATGGGAAGTGGAGGAGCCAGGACTTGACCCATGTACTCCTTTGGGGGATGCAGGGATCCCAGCTTCACCTCTGTATCCAAAGCCCACTCCAATGTAATCTTTTCATTGAAAAAATATATTTTCACTACAGTATTACATGCTAGACAGGGTGCTAAGTAAGAAAAGCCCAAAGACACCTTAATTGATTCTTTCACTTCTAGAAGCTTAAATTCTGATAAGGAAAGTAAACTCACAAATACAAAAGCAAGTAAAGCAATATGTCTAAGAATCTCTGAGAATGAACATTCTTTGAGTGGCACAAAGATAAACGGGGCTCATTTTGTAGTAGGCTGCTACAGATATTTGTTGATAGGTATTGATATTTTAATTTAATGTAATATTTTGTATTTATGTTTTATATATAACCTCTAAATTTTTTTCATTACTATGTAAGAAAAACATTTTCACTCCTTTGTCCCATATTTATTACATATTTGGAATGTTTCACCCACTGAGTTTAATTTTGGAATAAGAATATATATATGCTCTCCACCCTCATAAAGTGCACATGCTTGGGAGTTTGGATGAAATACAAATAAGCAAATGAAGCTATGTTAGCTATGTGGGCTATGATAACTGCACTGAATGATACACACAGGAAGTTGAAATCAAAAACAGTAGGAAGCAAGCTCCTTTAGTCGCAGAGTCCAAGGAGTGTCTCTCTGAGAAGCCAGCCTACAAAAAGTGGACAGAGAGTAGGAGGAGTGAGTGCAAAAATGCTGGAGCAAGAATGCACCAAAGGAAAATTTTTAGATAGGAGGAGGCAAATGGTTCAGATTAAGTGGCTCATGAAAAGACATGAACAGTTTCTGTATGAGTGAGCAAAGTAAGTTTACTCCTAGGGCTGTCTCCCTGTGTAGATAAATTATTCAAAGTTGTCCAGGCAAAGAGGTGAAAGGAGACTCAGCTTCACATTAACAGTAACATTATACAGTGCCCTAGTGTAGAGACCGCACAGTAGCCATGCAGCGACCACCTTGTATGTTTGTATTTGTGTCCCAAACTTCTTTTTTCAAGATTTATTTTATTTATTTGAAAAGCAGAGAGAGAAAGAGAGAGAGACAGGGGCGGGGGGAGAGAGAAAGAGAGAGAGAGATCCTCCATTTGCTGGTACACTCTCCAAATGGCCACAAAGGCTGGGTTTGAGGGAGATGGAAGCCAGGAACTAGGAGCATCAACTGGTCCCCTATGTGGGTGCAGGAGCCCAAGCTTATGGACTATCCTCTGCTGCTTTCCCAGGCTCATAAACCAGGGAGCTGGATGGGAAGTGGAGCATTGCCAGCATCACAGGTGGTGGCTTAACCTACTATGCCACAATGCCAGCCCAATATGCCAACTTTTATATGTCTATGTGTGATTTACTTTGATGATTCACTGGCATTATTTTTTTAAGTGTTAAAATCGTCCCTGATCACGACTTCTTAATTATGCCAATTATATCCTACTTTGATTAGCTTTTTACATTGAATTGGCGGGGAGGGGGCCCTTTGGTAATGAAAGAGGAGGAAGAAAATAAATGGATTATTTTGATAATTCATCATTATTATTATTTTTATTCTTGTATACTAAGATAGCTGATAACAAATAAAACATATTTGGACTATTGACCTCAAGACTGCATTGTGCTTTTTTAGATTTAATTATTTATTTGAAAGGGTTACACGGAGAGAGAAGGAGAGACAGAGAGAGAGAGCAAGGTCTTCCATCCAGTGGTTCACTCCCCAGATGGCTGAAATGGCCAGAGCTGCACTGATCTGAAGCCAGGAGCCAGAAGCTTCCTCCAGGTCTCCCATGTGGGTACAGGAGCCCAAGGACTTGGGTCATCTTCTACTGCCTTCCTAGGCCACAGCAGAGAGCAGGATTGGAAGTGGAGCAGCCAGTACCTGAACTGGCACCCAGATGGGATGCCAGCACTGTAGGCGGCAGCTTTATCCGCAAAGCCGCAGCACCAGTCCCTGCACTGTGATTTGAGATGAAACAATCCAAGTAAGATTTTTCTAAGATCAAAGGGGCACTCCCTTTTCCCTTTTCACTTTCACATTTTTGTCTTAGAAGCCTGAGACCTGGGTGCACAAGACTTTGTTATCTGCAGGGAGTGAGGCTAGAGTGGGAGGAGCAGGACCTGCCAGGGTTTAAAGACAGGTTGGGGAGACATCAGGGAGCTAGACAGAAGTCAATGGTTTGGTTGCCAACTACTGTGTGTAGTTCAGGAGCTTGGTGGCTGGTTGTGGCATCAACGATTAGTCTTAGGGGAGTCAGATATTGGCAGACTATCAAGTGAACACTTAATCACAAGAAATAAGACTTCAGAATTGGGATAGAATATAACAAGGGTGCTCGATGGAAGTTATTTAAATCTTTACTAACACTCACCTCGAATGCTCTAGTTCATACATTGAAACACTACCATGCTGCTTGGATACAAGCTACTTCCCATAGCCTTTCCTTCCCTCTCCTACAGCCACATGCAGACATCTCACCACTGTCTGCACAGCTTCTGGTCCAGTAGCCAACTGGCCTCTTCCTTGTGCTCTGACCCTCTATATAGAGTGGCGCCAAAAGTAAATGTCATAGCAATGGACTCCCAGTGGTCAGTGCCTATTCCCTATGGCACCCCCCCAAGTTTTGGCTGCCCATTAGCCTTTCCCTGGGAAAGCAAAGACAGTTAAATACATTTAAAATTATCCCGACTTAACACCTCCACAATTTAAGCCAGTGCTGGTCCTAGACACACACACACACACACACACACACACACAAACTAAACCTACAGCTAAAAGTGATAGACCTGAGAGGGCAATAATATATTAATATCAGTAGAGGAGACAGAAAAAATGAAACAAGCTTACAGAGTAGTTATATGGAGAGGTTGTTAAAAAAAAAAAAAAAGGTACAGGCTCCAACATCCCCGGTTTTCTTAAGGAGAATCTCAAAACAAGGCCCATGATCCATGGCCTGAACCAGCTTCTCATAGGGTCTTTATGCACAGCAGATTTTGGGAGTTCCAGTCCAAGTTATTTCTAAAGTAATACCAACCATTTGTGGGTTTTTTGAGAACTACTTCCAGTGAATCCTACCTTTACCAGATTCTTTGCAAATTGTTACAGCTGCCAAGAGTTGAGGAGAAACAGGGAAGGAGGAAGGTAAAAATAACCATGAAGGCAACATTCAGAGATGATAAATGCACGAATACTGCGTTAAGAAAGGTGTAAGGCAGTCTAGCTGCCAGGTCATGTAAAGTACTATCTTTAAATTATATTTACTACTGAACAAGGTTGTAGATTCAGGGATTTTCGTAGCAAAACTAAAAGAGGATGAAATACTATCTTTGAAATGTGTTCGCCTTGAGTCCGTGTGGTTATTTATTATTCAAGATAACATCACACAGAACAAATGAAAAAGCTCATTGTGAAAACTTATCTGTGAGAATCCCACCAGGAAGAAAAACCTGCATGAAGAAAAATTGTACAGGGTTTAGAGTTCAAGAAGAACCAGCTAGAATGATGTTCAGTAGAAAATTCCTAATGAGGTAATAAAAATGTATAACTGTGTAATACTCAAATTAAATGGAACCAAGCAATGTAGGTGTATCTGCTTTCCTTCCTTTTATAAGGGGAAATCTGTACTCTGTTCTCATAATTCCACCACCTAAGCATGGACATAGCCTCCTGAGTACCACAGCAGTCCTCTCCTTGCCCACACTCTCCTTCCTGTGTGGTCTATCCATACAGCATCTGTACTTTGCTCAGGTTAAGCAGAGGTCTGATTCTGTGACCAGTGCCAAGGGTTGGATTCCATGAAGTTAGAACTTGGATACTGGTGGAGTAAACTCACCCAGAAATGGAAGTTAGGGGGGTAGGGCATTTGGCACAGTGGTTAAGAAATGATTTGGATTCCTGAACCCGAGGATGGCCCAAGTCCTTGGGCCCTGCACCCACATGGGAGACCAGGAGAAGCACCTGGCTCCTGGCTTTGGATCAGCGCAGTGTGCCAGCTGCAGTGCGTAGGCCACAGTGGCCATTGGGGAGTGAACCAACGGAAAAGGAAGACCTTTCTCTCTGTCTCTCTCTCACTATCCACTCTGCCTATCAAAAAAAAAAAAGTATCTAAGGTTGAGGCTTGGCTCAGTTCCCAATTCTAGCTTTCTTCTCATATGTGCCCTTAGAGGCAGCAGGTGATAATTCAGGTACTTGGGTCTCTGCAATTCATGTGGGAGACCTGATTTCAGTTCTCAGCTCCTGGCTTTGGCCTGGCCAAACCCTGGCTAAGCCCTGGCTGTTTCTGGCATTTGGGGAGTGAATCATTAGATGGGAGATTCTCTCGCTCACTCGCTCTCGCTCTCACTCTTACTCTCTTGCTCTCCTTTTCAAATAAAACAACTAAATAATTCAAAACACCAAGACTAAAAGGCCTTGGAACCATAAGCTTTTGGTCAGCATTCTGTCTTTCATGATAATAGAGAGTTCAGGAATGAAAGGAGCATCCTGGGAGAGCAGAGTTTCAGTGGTGGCAGAATCTCAAAGGGCCTGCAGGTAGGATGGGACAATTGGTAAATCAATCTTCCTAAATCCCAGCACTGACCATGCTGCCTGTGTGCTGGAAAAGCTTCAGTGTTTTCTTATTTTCCATCCTGTAAAGGTCCTCATTTTCCAGGGCTAAATTTCCTTTTCTGTTTTATCTCCTACTGTTCATTCATTCAAATATTGAACAAATTTAAGTTCCTACTACACAAAGGAGTCTACTAAATGCTAGAGTCAGAAACAATAAAGAGTGCTATTTCCATCTTCTCCAAATTTGCAGCTGAAGGACAGGCAGGCTAGAAACCAAGAAGTTCGGTATCTAATAGGTATCTCAAAGCTATGTGTTCAAAATTGATTTGATCTCCCTTCTCACAGCTACGTTTCCTACAGCCTTCTCCACTACAGTAAATGTCAAGCATTTTCCCTTCATTTCCTCAGATCAAAAATCTTGGCACCGTCCTTGATTTCTCTCCTCTCACATCTGATATCAGAAAGTCCAATTGGCTCCATCCACAAAATACAACCAACAAAATGGGTGTTAAGCCTAGAAGTTAAGACACCCACATCCTACATCAGAGTCCCTGGATTTTGCTTCTCTCTCACACTCCTGGATCTAGCTTCTTACCAATGCAGACCCTGGTAAACAAGGATAATGGTTCAAATGATTGAGTACCTGCTACCCATATGGGATACCTGGATTGGGTTCTCAACTCCTGGCTCTGGCCCCAACCTGGTCCCTGTCCTCTGTGCACATTTGAATAGTGAGCCAGCACATGGAAATAATCTCTCTCACTTGCTCAACGTGTATGTGTGTGTATGTGTGTGTGTCCCTTTCTCTCCTCTTTCTCACTGCCTCTCAAATAAATATTAAAGCTACAGCTAATATCCAATCACTTTTCACCACTATGACCCAAGCCACTATCCTCAGTTACTGCTCTCACCACCAGACCATCTCCCTGGCTCCTCCCCAACTCTTTTGTAGCAAACTCTCAACACAGCAGGCAAAGCCATCTTTCTACAGTGTTGTCACATCAGTCAGACCATGGCTGTATCCCACCTGCTCAAAATCTTCCCACCTCTTAAAGCGACAGCCAAGCATATTAGAGATACCTCTAGGACTGTGCATTCCATGGCCCCTACCACTCTTCCTGCCCACTCTGTTCCACAGGTGTGTTTCTCAAACGCCTGAACATCCACTTCGGGATATCTGCACTATTTTCTCTGCTTGGAAATCTGTTCCCCGGGGAGTCTCATGGTTCACTCTCTCATGGAGAGCTCCTCAAATATCAACTTCTGAGAAACATTTGCCAAGAACCTTACACAAAATAGCACCATTATCGGCCGGCGCCGTGGCTCAACAGGCTAATCCTCCGCCTTGCGGCGCCGGCACACCGGGTTCTAGTCCCGGTCGGGGCACCGGATTCTGTCCCGGTTGTCCCTCTTCCAGGCCAGCCCTCTGCTGTGGCCCAGGAGTGCAGTGGAGGATGGCCCAGGTGCTTGGGCCCTGCACCCCATGGGGAGACCAGGAAAAGCACCTGGCTCCTGGCTCCTGCCATCGGAGGAGCGCGGTGCGCCGGTCGCAGCGCGCCGACCGCGGCAGCCATTGGAGGGTGAACCAACGGCAAAGGAAGACCTTTCTCTCTGTCTCTCTCTCTCACTGTCCACTCTGCCTGTCAAAAAAAAAAAAAATAGCACCATTATCCCCAAGCACACTCCTTACTGATTCTGCTTTATTTTTCAGCACACATTTTGCCATCTAGCATGCTTTTTATTTGTGTTACTTGTT
Organism: Sylvilagus floridanus; assembly: GCA_949820135.1. Lineage (NCBI taxonomy): Eukaryota > Metazoa > Chordata > Mammalia > Lagomorpha > Leporidae > Sylvilagus > Sylvilagus floridanus. The sequence goes on from OX463236.1 coordinate 158,921,046, forward strand.
TATTGTCCACCTCTCTCCCTTGTATATGAACCAGAGGAATTCTGGACTCTCTAGTTTCTTCACTGTCGCATTCCTTGCATGTAGAAGAATACCTAGGATGTTGTATGATCAGTGAATATTCACTAACATAATCAATTAGCTATTTTCAAATAGAATATTATTTTCCCTTTTCTTGCTTTCAGTACCTGGATTTGGTAAAATCTTTTTCATTTTTAGTCTCAGTGTAAATGTTGCCTCTCCCTAAAGGTTCATGAGACTCACCCTAGAAAACCAGGCTCCTCTGGCATATGATCACTGTACTTCACTTCCTGAACGAATAAATGAATGAGTGAATGGAATGGTGATATTTCAGTAGGTCTACGTCTACCTGTGTTGCATATTTACAGCTGTGTTACTAATCTTGTTTGCCCTAGCAGTCAATGCTCAAGCCACATTACATAGCCTTTTTGCTTAAAGAACACAAAATCCCAAGCCAGTTCTAGTCTCCTGTTGAATCTTCCCCTCAGTCTATCCCAGCCTGTTCTACCCAGCACTCCCTCCAGCCCCAGGCGTGTGGCCCTTCCTACAGTTGATTACTCTTTCCCTTCATAGCCCCACAATTCCTTCCTCCATCTTCCATCACCCTTTTCCCATGGCTATCTTAAACAAAACATACTTAGGTAATTATTTGCTTTATTGGCTTCTTATATACATTAGTGAAAACTTCATATGGTAAATACTAAGGCATTCACTTAGGTATATACAAATATGTAATTTGAAGTCTTCCTATACAATACTGGACACCAAGTTCTCAACCTCTGATATGATTCACTGTGAAATCAAATGTAACAACACTGAACTCCAGTTGCTTTTCCAGAAGTATAAAATACAACAAGAACAAACAACTAACATTAAAACATGTCTTCTTGTAAGAAGAATACATAAATTAACCAATAACATCTATTATGTGTCCTTTATTGAACTATGTGTCATGCAGTAACAACAACAACAAAACAATCCATGTGAAACAATGGACCTTGTACTGGAAATCGGGTGTCTTGTTCTGCCCAGAATCTATTTCTTTTCTATTTGTCCTTTGGGAAAGCGTATCTCTCTTCTACTTTTGGCCCATGTGCTTTGGGTGAAATTGGACCTACCTTGAGTCCAAAAGGAGACAGTGATCAAAGCTTGATCAATCAGTGAATTGTAACCATGGTCAGAGTAATCAGTGCAGGGATGGCACATTATCCAAGTCAACCCAACATGCGTCAATTCAAGTACAGTGTAGCGGTTAACAGGTTCTGGAGCAGAAAACTTGAGTTCAAATCCTAGTTCCACTAATTACCTTATAAAGATAAAAGAACTTGGCAAGTTTACTCTCTGATGGCTCTGTTGCTGTGTGGGAAATAATGAAAACAATTCATAGCCTTAGGACTGTAAGGCAATAAAGGAAGGTGATAAGTGTAAAGTGCTTTAAACCATGCCTGTTACATATTAAGTATTCAGTGACTACTAATCAATCCCATTTTTGAAACTTTTTAGAAAAAGGGGTCTTTTTGTTTGTTTGTCTACTTGTTTTTATTGAAGCCATCTTGTTGACACATAACAAGAGCCTGCCTGAATTAAGTCAAACCAGAAAGAACCAGAGCAGAGATTAGAAAAGATGGAAACCAGCCCCAGCTGTTGAGCCTTAGGATCTAGATGTGTCTGACATCAGCTGGCCCTTGCACTTTTTCGCCATGTGAGGCAATAAATTCTCTCTCTCTCTCTCTCTCTCTCTCTCTCTCTCTCTCTCTCTCTCTCTCTCTTTTATAACACAGATTGAGTTGGGTTTCTATCTTTTGCTTGAAAGAGTTCTGCCTGTTATAGACAGCAGCTCCAGGCACTGTGTAATTAAATGCTAAATGAGTGTCACAGACATGAGAAGAGAGCAGAGTGAGGCAAGAAAGCAGAGCTGAGGGCGCGGGAGTTCACCCACTTCAAATGCTGCTGGCTCCAGCAGCGGAGTCAGAAACTGCTTGACAGGTAAGAGAGATAGCATTGCCCCAGGAGAAGTATATTTGTTAAGTAAAAAAAAAATTAAACCATTTCAAGTTTTTTGTTTTTGTTTTTGTTTTTGTTTTAAGAAAAATGTCTCCCTTCTCATAGCCAGGTCTAGAGCTCTATCCTTTGCCCGTGTGGAAATGACAGCCTCCAAACTTGCAAAAGTGATGCTTCAGAGTGAAAAAAGACCTTTGATTTTGTATGTGATAATAATGCTAGCTGAATATAGCTGGCCTCTTCAGAGGCGACAGCTTCAAAGAGATTCTTTTCAGGAAATTAGAAAATAAACTATTGCCTTACCCTGAAGTGCCCATCCTGAGCCCGTTGGGGACCAGGTAGCCCTAAGTTCAGGAAGCATCCCTCATCAGGAATTGTGCGTGTTCACTACAGTCCTCTTCCGTAGCTTCTTGGGAGAAAATCCACTTACACCTCTTTCTTGACCTTTTCTTTCTTTTTTGAGCAATTCAGCCTTTTCTATCTCTCACTCTTCCCTTGAAGAAATCCAGCGGCCACTCATTTTTCTATGATGAAGATAAAAGAGAATCTGTCTTTTCATACGACAGTGTGCAGGTTATATACAGCAAGACAAAAACATTATTTCATAGGTCTAGGATTTGAAGATTTTCAGGAACAAAGGGATATTGGCAGGCTGACTATGAGAGCAAGAACAAGCAAGTAAGCAGCCAGAGAGAGTAAGAGAGACAGAGTAGGAGACAGTCTCCCTTCTCCCAAATTACTTCCATTTTTCTTATAGAGCAGTCGGTGAAGGCATCCTCATTTAAAAAGTTCATTACAATTTTATTACCTTAAAATTGCTCAACACATACCAACAACCATAAAGGAAATATTAGAAGTGGAAATGTCCATTGTGTTATTCTCAAGGTTAGTATCTGTCACCAAATTAAGCCTTGCTTTATCAAGATTGCAATATTTAGCTTTCAGGCTTGCTAAATAAAGGAGAGAAAAGAAAAGACAAAGGAAATACTAATACCACAAAAATACCTGGAAGATGCCTTCTAAAAAGAAGATGTAAAAGCAGTAGATGAGGATCTCAGTAGTAACTAGGATTTCACTCTTTATCTTTTGGTTGTCACATTTTTAAAAACAGACCAACCACAATTTACATGCACAATTCTCTATCAAAGATACATACAAAAGTATTGGAGTCGCCTTCGTTGAAGGCTCAGCAGTGATTACTCCTAGATATCACTGAATTGTGAACTGTTCATTTCTGACACTGGTGCCAAGACGAAGGCTTTGAACCATTCCTCAGCTCTTGGTGGGTATTATCGCCCTTCTTGTCCTGACCACTATCCTACTGACTGTGGGTTTGAACAGACAAAATTATTTGCTCATTATATTGTTGAGTAAAGTATCAATTGGAGAGAAGGATTGAAGAGAAGTCTGGTAAGATGCCCATGATATTTGTGCATGACCACAGGCTTGGAATTTTAAGATGCTGCCGTTGTTGCTGCTGGCATCCCCTTGGAAGGACACTCTGCATAGCAGTAAGTAGCTTTTGCCTAGCAAATGTGATGCCTTGGACTTAGAGAGCATAAGGTGAAATGTCTGACCTTTCCTAGGCCTGAGACAATATAGAATAAATCTCTTGGGGTTGGCGTTGTGGCCCAAGGTTAAGCTGCCACCTGCAATGCAGGCATCCCATTTGGGAGCCAGCTCAAGTCCCTGCTGCTCCGTTTCCAATCAAGCTCCCAGAAAATGTGCCTGAGAAAACAACAGAAGATGGCCCAAGTCCCTGGGCCCCTGAACCCATGTGAGAGACCCAGATGAAGCTCCTTGTTTCTGGATTCAGCCTAGCCAAGAACAAGCTGGTGCAGCCATCTGGGGAATGAACCAGTGGATGGAAGATCTCTGTCTCTCTCTCTCACTCTCTCTCTTCCTCTCCCTCTCTCTCTCTCTCTCTCTCTCTCTCTCTTCATCCTTCTCTCTGTAAGTCTGCCTTTCAAATAAATAAATAAATCTTAAAAATAGAATAAGTCCATCAATGGCTAGAAGTGCTATGAATATAGAGGTATCATTAGGCAAGATTTAAAGGAAAAAAATGGTCTTTTTCCCATATGTAACAGATTTACTACTGCTAAATTAAATCAGAAATAAAACTCATGCTTTCTTTCAAGATCCTGGACAGACACTTTCAATATCCTCTTCAATGCAGTTTTGGGGCCACTGGACTTGCCGGCTTCCTTGGATGGAAGCTGCCCAAGTAACTATCAGCTGCACCTATTCCAACGTCTCCCTCTTTTAACAAACATCTCCCTTTTATTGTTGTGAGGTGAAATCCATGGTTAGATGCCCTATCCACTAACAAAACTTAAGAATAAGTAGAGGCCAGCACTGCGGCTCAATAGGCTAATCCTCTGCCTTGCAGCGCCAGCACACTGGGTTCTAGTCCCTGTTGGGGCATCGGATTCTGTCCCAGTTGCCCCTCTTCCAGTCCAGCTCTCTGCTGTGGCCCAGGAGTGCAGCAGAGGATGGTCCAAGTGCTTGGGTCCTGCACCCCATGGGAGACCAGGCTAAGCACCTGGCTCCTGCCATCGGATCAGCACAGTGCGCCAGCCACAGCGCGCCAGCCGTGGTGGCCATTGGAGGGTGAACCAATGCCAAAAAGGAAGACCTTTCTCTCTGACTCTCTCTCTCACTGTGCACTCTGCCTGTCAAAAAAGAGAGAAAAAGAATAAGTAGATACAATGACCAGATAGAAATATCAAAGAGAAATACAGAGGACATCAGCTGCAGAAGACATCTGCAGTCCTCAGCTGCAGCCTGTCCCCATAGCATGTCTGGGAATACTACCAAAGTCTCAGATCCTGTGAGCATTTACAGTGCATCTGAAAAGGTGTGCCTCACTTTGTCAATGTTTCAAGGAGAACCAAATGCAATCTTCATTGTTTATATAGTAATTGCATTCATGGAAGACTTGGTGTATATTAAAGCTATACTATATAGTGGACTACAGTGGACTTGACTTCTACTACTTGCCCAACTCTAGTGAGACAGACCTCTCAAACACAAGTCACAAGATATGGGTTCATTAATATAGATAGGCAACAAGAGACAACAAAATCCTAGGATTCTGATAAACTGAATCCCCAAGGCTCAGGAGAGCTGCCTGGGGCATATGGAATCTCACCTGCACATGCTTCCCTTGCACCACAGTTGAAGAGCTCTGGAGAGCAGCCCTACCCTGGGTGTTAGGCCACAGCACAACATGACATGCACTAAAGGACGTCCTGTTACTAAGGGGTATTGGAACAGAGCCCAAGGTCTCCAAGTTGGCTCTTCTCTCTCTCTCTGAGTGTTGCATTCTCAACACATTCAACAATTTGTCTTGAGAACTACAAGCAAGAAATGGAGAGAAGTTGTGCAGTCCAAATCCATCAAAGAAATTATCCTTCAGAGAGTGCATGAATCTTTGTTTCATAGGACAAATCCCAGGGTAGTATACACATGGTGTCACTGGCCTGTGTCAATCGTTGCATCACCCAATTATTCCCCCTCATACACAAACACATCCAAAATGACAACCAGGGCTAAGACACCTCCAAATTCCACTGAGGATACTTGGCTGGTTTAGGTCTAGCCCTCTAACAACAGTCATCTCATTTTAAAAATAATGGAAATCTTTACTTCTACAGAAGAAAGACACTTAAAAGTCTATTCTAATATTGTCATTTAAGTTATTCTTGGAATTTTTTTAAAGATTTTTAAAGATTTGTTTATTTGAAAGGCAGAGTTAGAGAGAGAGAGAAAGAAAGAGAGAGAGAGAGAGAGAGAGATCTATTCTCTGATTCACTACCCAAATGGCTGCAACAGCCAGGGCTAAGCCAGGCTGAAGCCAGGAGCCAGGAGCCAGGAGCTTCTTCTAGGTCTCTCATGTGGGTAAAGGGGCCCAAAGACTTGGAGCCATCCTTTGCTGCTTTCCCAGGCACATTCACAGGGAGTTGGATTGAAAGTGGAGCAGCTGGGACTTGAACCAGCACCCACAGGAGATGTCAGCATTGCAGGTGGCAGCTTAACACATTATGACACAACGATGTCCCCTCTAAGTAACATCATACAGTTACACAGTGGCACATCCATAGGTGGAAGCCATGCTCCCAAAGTCTTTCTTGAGCCTTGCTACCATCCCTGAGTTCAATATTAAATATGAAAATCATTACTCCTTCAAAGAATCTATTTAAATAATTAATTTTATTATTATTAATTTTATTTTACCAAGTTATCAAAGTACTTAACAATATTTCCTATTTTCACTCCTTCATCAACCAACACTTCTACACAGAGAATTCATTTGCCTATGCCATGGATTCCACACGTATGAAAAATCACATGTGGGACTTGGCATAGAGGTATTCAAAAATCAGGCACCAGATTCCTTTTGTTTTTTTTTTTAATATTTATTTATTTATTTATTTGAAAGGCAGAAGAACAGAGGGCAGAGGCAGAGAGAGAGAGAGAGAGAGAGAGGTCTTCCATCCACGGGTTCACTCCCCAAATGGTCACAATGGCCAGAGCTGCACCTATCCAGAGCCAGGAGCCAAGAGCTTCCTCTTGGTCTCCCATGTGGTGCAGGGGTCCAAGCACTTGGGCCATCTTCTGCTTTCCCAGGCCATTAGCAGAGAGCTGGATTGGAAGTGGAGCAGCTGGGACTCGAACCAGGGCCCTTATAGGATACCAGCACTGCAGGTGACAGCTTTACCCACTATGCCACGCTGCTGGCCCCCAGATTCCCTTTGAATCCTTCAGCTGGCAACACAGGATGGTGCTGTAGCTTTGGAACCATTCAGATGTTTTCAGGACTTTCTCCCACTCTTATGAATCTTCAAAACACTCCCATGAAGGAATTTTGCCCAAGGTCATATAGGTAGGAAGTGAAAGATTACAATTTCAGAACAATTCTTATCTCTGAACCCTATACCTTGCACTGGTCTATGCTTCCTGTTCTCAAAACATATAATTCTTTCTTTTCCTATTATTTTATTTTCTAACCTGAGTTAGTGTTCTAAATAGCTACAAGATAAAAGTATGTTCAACCAGTAGATGTCCCTTGTCTGAGATCCTTTGTTCGTGCTATTGAATAATGTGGTATTGTGTTGCTTAGAAACCAACTCCAACTGACTTAAAAACAAACAGAAAAGAAATCAATGCAACCCTACTGGAATGACTTCTGGAATTTGAGGAAGAGTGGGAAAACCAATCCTCAGAGATGTGGGACAAAGTGATCCAGGGACATCATTTACCAGCAGTGGTCTCTGGGCTTTCTTTTGCAGGACCGAGATTCCCAAGGATGGGACCCAACTGCCAATCATTACAAGTTTCTGTAGCTCTCATTTGAAGTCTGGATTCTTTTTTTTTTTTTTTATAAAGCTTTTATTTAAAGAATATAAATTTCCAAAGAACAGCTCATGGACCACAATGGCTCCCCCCCCACACAACTTCTCTCCCTCCCCCTACCCTCCCCTTTCCCGCTCCCTCTCCCCTTCTGTTCACATCAAGATTCATTTTCAATTCTCTTTATACACAGAAGATCAATTTAGTACATATTACGTAAAGATTTCAACGGTTTGCCCTCGCATAGAGACACAAAATGATAATACTGTTGGAGTACTAGTTATAGTATTAATTCACAATGTACAGCACAGTAAGGACAGAGATCCTACATGATTTTTTTTTAAAAAAATTGATTAATTGTCTATGCAATTTCCAGTTTAACACCAAGATTTTTTAATCATTTGCAATTATCTTTATATAAAGAAGATCGATTCAATATATACTATGTAAGGATTTAATCAGTTTGCACCCACACAGAAACACAAAGTGCAAAAATACTGTTTCAGTACTAGTAATAGCATCACTTCACATTGGATAACACATTAAGGACAGATCCCTCATGAGACGTAAGTACACAGTGACTCCTGATGTTGATTTAACAATTTGACACTCTTGTTTATGGCGTCAGGAATCTCCCTAGGCTCTGGTCATGAGTTGCCGAGGCTATGGAAGCCTTTAGGGTTCGCCGACTTCGATCTTATTCCCACAGGGCCATAGTCAAAGTGGAAGTTCCCTCCTCCCTTCAGAGAAAGGTACCTCCTTCTTTGATGGCCCCGTTCTTTCCACTGGGATCTCACTCGCAGAGATCTTTCATTTAGGTCTTCTGTTTTTTCCAGAGTGTCTTAGCTTTCCATGCCTAAAATATTCTCATGGGCTCTTGAGCCAGATCCGAATGCCTTAAGGGCTGATTCTGAGGCCAGAGTGCTATTTAGGACATCTGCCATTCTATGAGTCTGCTGTGTATCCTGCTTCCCATGTTGGATCATTCTCTCCCATTTTCATTCTATCAGTTAGTATTAGCAGACACTAGTCTTGTTTGTGTGATCCCTTTGACTCTTAGACCTATCAGTGTGATCAATTGTGAGCTGAAATTGATCACTTGGACTAATGAGATGGCCTTGGTACATGCCACCTTGATGGGATTGTATTGGAAACCCCTGGCACAATTCTAACTCCATCATTTGGGGCCGTTCCGATTGAGCATGTCCCAAATTTTACATCTCCTCCCTCTCTTATTCCCACTCTTATATTTCACAGAGATCACTTTTCAGTTAAAATTTAAACACCTAAGAATAATTGTGTGTTAATTACAGAGTTCAACCACTAGTACTAGGATAAAGAAAAAAAAATACTACCATGGATAAAGTATTACATTGTACAACAACAGTCAGCACAAGAGCTGATCGAGTCACTGTTTCTCATAGTGTCCATTTCACTTCTACAGGTTTCCCCTTTGGTGCTCAGTTAGTCATCGCCAATCAAGGGAAACAAATGATATTTGTCTCTTTGGGACTGACTTAATTCACTCAGCATGATGTTTTCCAGATTCCTCCATTTTGTTGCAAGTGACCGGATTTCATTGTTTTTGACTGCTGTATAGTATTCTGTAGAGTACATGTCCCATAATTTCCTAATCCAGTCTACTGTTGAAGGGCATTTGGGTTGGTTCCAAGTCTTAGCTATTGTGAATTGAGCCGCAATAAACATTGCTGTGCAGACGGCTTTTTTGTTTGCCAATTTAATTTCCTTTGGGTAAATGCCAAGGAGTGGGATGGCTGGGTTGAATGGTAGGGTTATATTCATGTTTCTGAGGAATCTCCAGACTGACTTCCATAGTGGCTTCACCAGTTTGCATTCCCACCAACAGTGGATTAGTGTCCCTTTTTCCCCACATCCTCTCCAGCATCTATTGTTGGTGGATTTCTGAATGTGAGCCATTCTCACCGGGGTGAGGTGAAACCTCATTGTGGTTTTGATTTGCATTTCCCTGATTGCTAGGGATCTTGAACATTTTTTCATGTGTCTGTTGGCCATTTGGATTTCCTCTTTGGAAAAATGTCTGTTGAGGTCCTTGGCCCATCTCTTAAGTGGGTTGTTTGTTTTAATGTTGTGGAGTTTCTTAATTTCTTTGTAGATTCTGGTTATCAACCCTTTATCTGTTGCATAGTTTGCAAATATATTTTCCCATTCTGTCGGTTTCCTATTCACTTTCCTGACTGTTTCTTTTGCAGTACAGAAACTTTTCAATTTGATGCAATCCCAGTAGTTAATTTTGGTTTTCAGTGCCTGTGCTTCTGGGGTCTTTTCCAAGAAGTCTTTGCCAGTACCTATGTCTTGCAGGGTTTCTCCTATGCTCTCCAGTAATTTGATGGTGTCGGGTCGTAGGTTTAAATTTTTAATCCATGTTGAATGAATTTTTGTGTAAGGTGAAAGGTAGGGGTCTTGCTTCATGGTTCTGCACGTGGAAATCCAGTTTTCCCAGCACCATTTATTAAACAGACTGTCCTTACTCCAGGGACTGGTTTTGGATCGTTGATCAAATATAAGTTGGCTGTAGGTGTTTGGATTGATTTCTGGAGTTTCTATTCTGTTCCATTGGTCTATCCATCTGTTTCTGTACCAGTACCATGCTGTTTTGATAACAACTGCCCTGTAGTATGTCCTGAAATCTGGTATTGTGATGCCTCCGGCTTTGTTTTTGTTGTACAAGATTGCTTTAGCTATTCGAGGTCTCCTGTGTCTCCATATGAATTTCACCATCATTTTTTCCAGATCTGAGAAGAATGTCCTCGGTATCTTGATTGGTATTGCGTTGAATCTGTAAATTGCTTTTGGGAGAATGGACATTTTGATGATATTGATTCTTCCAATCCATGAGCATGGGAGATTTCTCCATTTTTTGGTATCCTCTTCTATTTCTTTCTTTAAGGTTTTGTAATTTTCATTGTAGAGATCTTTAATGTCCTTAGTTAAATTTATTCCAAGGTATTTGATTGTTTTTGTAGCTATTGTGAATGGGATTGATCTTAGCAGTTCTTCCTCAGCCGTGGCATTGTCTGTGTATACAAAGGCTGTTGATTTTTGTGCATTGATTTTATATCCTGCTACTTTGCCAAACTCTTCTATGAGTTCCAATAGTCTCTTAGTAGAGTTCTTTGGGTCCCCTAAATAAAGAATCATGTCGTCTGCAAAGAGGGATAGTTTGAGTTCTTCCTTCCCAACTTGTATCCCTTTAATTTCTTTTTCTTGCCTAATAGCTCTGGCTAAGACTTCCAGCACTATATTGAATAGCAGTGGTGAGAGTGGGCATCCCTGTCTGGTACCAGATCTCAGTGGAAATGCTTCCAACTTTTCCCCATTCAATAGGATATTGGCCGTGGGTTTTTCATAAATTGCTTTGATTGTATTGAGGAATGTGCCTTCTATACCCAGTTTGCTTAGGGTTTTCATCATGAAAGGGTGTTGAATTTTATCGAATGCTTTCTCTGCGTCTAGTGAGATAATCATATGGTTTTTCTTCTGCAGTCTGTTAATGTGGTGTATCACGTTGATTGTTTTGCGAATATTGAACCATCCCTGCATACCAGGGATGAATCCCACTTGGTCTGGGTGGATGATCTTTCTGATGTGTTGTTGCAGTCTATTGGCCAGAATTTTGTTGAGGATTTTTGCATCTATGTTCATGAGTGATATTGGTCTGTTATTCTCTTTCAATGCTGCATCTTTTTCTGGCTTAGGAATTAAGGTGATGCTGGCTTCATAGAAGGAATTTGGGAGAATTCCCTCTTTTTCGATTGTTCTGAATAGTTTGAGAAGAATTGGGGTTAGTTCTTCTTTAAATGTCTGGTAGAATTCAGCAGTGAATCCATCTGGTCCTGGGCTTTTCTTTGTTGGGAGGGCCTTTATTACTGATTCAATTTCTGACTCACTTATGGGTCTGTTTAGGTTTTCTATGTCTTCCTGGTTCAATTTAGGTAGGTTGCATGTGTCCAGGAATCTATCCATTTCTGATAGGTTTCCCTGTTTGCTGGCATACAAGTCCTTGTAGTAATTTCTGATGATTCTTTTGATTTCTGTGGTGTCTGTTGTTATATTTCCTTTTTCATCTCTGATTTTACTGATTTGGGTCTTTTCTCTTCTTTTTTTAGTTAGTTGGGCCAATGGGGTGTCAATCTTGTTTATTTTTTCAAAAAACCAGCTCCTCGTTTGGCTGATTTTTTGTAATGTTTTTTTGGATTCAATCCTGTTGATTTCTTCTCTGATTTTGATTATTTCTCTTTTTCTACTAGATTTGGGTCTAGTTTGCTGCAAATTTTCTAGATCCTTGAGATGCATTGAAAGCTCATCTATTTGGTGCCTTTCCAGTTTCTTGATGTAGGCACCTATTGATATAAACTTTCCTCTTAACACTGCTTTTGCTGTATCCCATAAGTTTTGGTATGTTGTGCTGTTATCCTCATTTACTTCCAGAAAATTTTTGATTTCTCTTTTGATTTCTTCAGTGACCCATTGTTCATTCAGGAGCATGTTGTTCAATCTCCATGTGTTTGCATATGCTCTAGAGATTCCTGAGTTGCTAATTTCCAACTTCACTCCCTCATGGTCTGAGAAGTTGCATGGTATGATTCTAATTCTTTTGAATTTGCTGAGACTTGCTTTATGGCCTAATATGTGATCAATCCTAGAGTAGGTTCCATGTACTGCTGAGAAGAATGTGAATGCATTACTTGTAGGATGAAAAGTTCTGTAGATATCTGTTAGATCCATTTGGGCTATAGTGTTGTTTAAATCTACTGTCTCCTTGTTGATCTTCTGTCCTGTCGATCTGTCAATATCTGTGAGTGAAGTATTGAAGTCCCCCAGTACTATTGTGTTGGGGTCTAAGTCTCCCTTTAAGTTTCTTAACAAATTTTTTAAATAAACCTGTGGCCTGTAATTAGGTGCATATACATTGAGAATTGTTATATCTTCCTGTAGTATTGATCCCTTAATCATTATATAGTGCCCCTCTTTGTCTCTCTTAACAGTTTTTGTGTTAAAGTTTATGTAGTCCGATATTAAGATGGTTACACCCGCTCTTTTTTCATTTCTGTTGGCGTGGTATATCTTGTTCCATCCTTTTATTTTCAGTCTGTATGGATCTTCGTTGGAAAGATGTGTTTCTTGTAGGCAGCAAATAGATGGTTTTTGTTCCTTAACCCAATCAGCCAATCTCTGTCTTTTAACAGGACAGTTTAGACCTTTAACGTTCAATGTGACTATTGATAAGTGGTAAGTTTGCCCTGCCATTTGCCAGATATTTTCTAATGTATGCTTTGAATTCCCTGTGATCTTTTGCCGTGAGGTTCCCTTCGTTTACCTTCTTTCATGTTGATGGTCGTGTTTCTGTGTTTCTGTGTGTAACACGTCTTTAAGTATCTTTTGCAGGGCTGGACGAGTGGCAACAAATTCTTTCAATTTTTGTTTGTTATGAAAGGTCTTTATTTCGCCTTCATTCACAAATGAGAGCTTTGCAGGGTATAATATTCTGGGCTGGCAGTTTTTCTCTCTAAGTACCTGGCCTATGTCTCGCCATTCCCTTCTAGCTTGTAGGGTTTCTGTTGAGAAGTCAGCTGTAAGTCTAATTGGAGATCCTCTGAGAGTAATCTGACGTTTCTCTCTTGCACATTTTAGGATATTTTCTTTTTGCTTCACTGTGGTGAGTTTAATTACAATATGTCGTGCAGAGGATCTCTTTTGGTCATGTTTATTAGGGGTTCTATGAGCTTCCTGGATTAGGATTTCTCTGTCTTTCTCCAAGCCTGGAAAGTTTTCTGCTAGTATCTCCCTAAAAAGGCCTTCTAATCCTTTCTCCCTCTCCATACCTTCAGGAACACCTAGAACCCGAATGTTGGGTTTTTTAATAGTATCCTGTAAATTCCCGACGATATCTTTTAGTTTTCTAATTTCCTCTTCTTGTCTTTGGTTTGACTGTTTCCTCTCCTGTTCTCTGTCTTCTAGGTCCGATATTCTCTCTTCTGCTTCACCCATTCTGGTTTTAAGGCCCTCAAGATTGCTTGTCACTTGATCTATTGAATTCTTCAATTCATTAAGATTTTTTGTGACTATCGTAGCTTCTTGTTCTACTAGTTGTTTCATTTTGTTTTGATTTCTCCGTAGTACTTCATTCTCGCGAGAGAGATTTTCTATCTTATCCATTAAGGATTTCTGTAGTTCAAGAATTTGTTTTTGAGAACTTCTTAATGTTCTTATCAATTCTTTGAGATCTGCTTCTTGCATTTCTTCTATCTCATTATCTTCATAATCCTGACTTGGGGTGTCTTTTCCGTTTGGGGTCATCATAGCGTCTTCCTTGATCTTGCTCCCTCGGAATCTGTTTTTATTTGGCATTTTTTTTTTTTTCCCCACACTCTTTCTCTGGGTTGTCAAGGTAACGGAGTTTGTGTGCGCGGTGTGTTCCCAGTTTTTGGATCCCCTTCAGGTTTCTACAGCCTCGGGTTTTTGGTTCCGTCTGCCTCAGTGATGGGCGGGCGGGCGGGCGGGCGCGCCTTGTCCCACTGCGTTTAATCTAGCTCGAATTAGCAGGGTGGGTGACGAGAGAGACTAGTGTCTGTGCAGGCTCGCCTCAATTGTGCTGTTTCCCCCGTGGGGGGTCTGCTTCCCCCCGCCAGTGTCTCGGGATCCCTGTATCGGCCCCCATTCAAGCGCTCAGTTCCAATGGCGACTGTGTTCCGCCCGGCTTCCGGTTCAGCCGGCGGGCGCACGCCGTCCCACTGTGTTCAGTCTAGCTCGAGTGAGCAGGGTGGGCAATGAAAGAGGCTAGTGTCCGTGTGGGCTCGCCTCAATTGTGCTGTTTCCCCCGTGGGGGGTCTGCTTCCCCCCGCCAGTGTCTCGGGATCCCTGTATCGGCCCCCGTTCAAGCGCTCAGTTCCAATGGCGACTGTGTTCCGCCCGGCTTCCGGTTCAGCCAGCGGGCGCGCGCCGTCCCACTGCGTTCAGTCCAGCTAGAATTAGCAGGGTGGGCAACGAAAGAGGCTAGTGTCCATGTGGGCTCGCCTCAATTGTGCTGTTTCCCCCGTGGCGTCTGCTTCCCCCCGCCAGTGTCTCGGGATCCCTGTATCGGCTCCCGTTTAAGCGCTCGATTCCAATGGCGACTGTGTTCCGTCCGGTTCCCGTCCCTCCCGGCAGCTCCCGTGCCACTAAGGCACGATTTGCCGTTCGCAAACTTACTTTCCCCTAGGTCCTCTGCGTCTCATTCACTGGGTCCGGAAGAATTTCCACTGCATTTTTTTCCGTGAGATTTTTCCTGAGGCTACAGTAACTCTGTTTTTATTAAACTATCTTTTTGCGGACTGCTAGTGCGCGTCCTCACTATTCCGCCATCTTGGCTCCGCCCCCCTGAAGTCTGGATTCTCATAGGCATACGTGTGCATTATCAAGCTTGAGGCCAATCACTTAGAGCCAATCAGTAAGGGAAAGCAGAAAGCTACATCAGTCCACGAGAAAATTAGACATTTTTTGCAGGGAAGAATCAAAACAGCCAAATTAATAAATGTTCACAACAAGAGGAAAGAGCACAGGTAAGAACATGTTAACTGGGGAAAATTGGCAAAACTCCATGACAGACCAAATTTAAGGATGGATGTTCAGAAGTCTGAAGTTATAGATAAGTCAGGTATTAAAAGGTTAAAAACAGCATTCATACTCTATCTTTTTCTCAGCTTAAAATTGTCTTAGAGAAGGCATTGGGATGCAGCAAGTCTCCACCTCCACGTTTGCTTCCGATCCAGCTTCCTGCTAATGCACCCAGGAGGTAGCAGATGATAGTCTATGTTCAGAGTCCCTGCCACCCTTGGGAAAGACCTGGATGGAGCTCTGGCTTTTGGCTTCAGTCTGGTCTAGGCCTTGCTGTTGCTGTCATTTGGGGAGTGCTGATGGAAGATCTCTCTCTCTTTCTCTCTCTCTCTCTCTTTCTCTCTCTTCTCTCTCTCTCTCCTTCCTTGTGTGTGTCTGTGTATGTGTGTGCACAAGCATGTCTTTGTCACTCTACCTTGCAAATAAATAAAACTGAATAAATAAACATTTTAAAAGTATTTTTTAATTGAGAATTAAATTTAAGTCTAATACAAACAAAACCAAACAGAGGCCCAGAATGACTCTGAACTCTTTGCCAATCACCAAGTAGGTTTAAATGCCTGATACGCAGGAATTTGAACTGGCTTTTGCCACTTCCACTACCATCAAACTGAGGACTTGATCTAAAAGGAAAGAGACAACAGTCAGTGTGTGAAGCAATGGAGCTAACACTATAGGTCTCAGAAGAAAGCCCAGACCAGATCCTGGAGAGGTAGCCTGAGACTCAGAATTAATTTAAAGGATGAATGCAAAGTGATTGACGGATTAAGAACTGAAAATACATTTTTGTAGAAAAACCATATTCAAGGTTATTTTTAGACATTGGATAAACCACTAAGCATGTTGATCAACTGCATTTTTCATTTATGATCTAATTGTTTGGGCATTACATAGTCACGGCCATATTTCAACCTTGCAAATGTGTTCATTAAATTTTCTTATTGCCAGGGGCAAACTGAGTGTGCTTACAAAGCTCATAAATATTAATACTTATATCACCTTTTCCTCCTCAAACCCAGTACCCCTATAGATAATACTGAACAACTAATGGGAAACAGCAGTTTGTTATTGCTTTTTTGTTTTTAAAAGAAAAGATATTAATTTAGGTATCTGCTAGAAGCTAACAACCTAATTTATATTTGTAGGCCCATATCTCACAGCACCACACGTTTATGCAAAGAACAAGCTTAAGCTTGCATTCAATAACTCCAAATGCATTGTCTGGCAAATTTAAATATGAAATTGGCATAGACAGGACCCCAAAAGTGGAGAGAAAGAAGAAATTATCTATAGATTTTTTTTTCCTCTGGCTCTTCAGAATAAATTATGGCCTTGTACTTAACTCAATAACCTACTAGCACTACTGCCGTAACAACAGGTTCATAATTTGCCCTTAGTACATATACCCAATCCATTGGTAGTCTTTTAGGGATGAGTCTGAATAGCCCTTGAAGGTTTATATGATTTCAATTTGCAGTTCTGACATCACCTTCCAAAGCTTCCAAGGGTCCAGGCTGCTGTTTTTAGGATCACACATCCCTGACGCTATTCCTGGCATTATACTGTGTTAGATTGTGATCATACACAGGCCTCTCACCCCTTATCACCTGTCAACCCCACTGATCTTCCAAACAGTCACAATTTGTAGAAAAAGCTTTTATTTACAGGATACTATGTTTGAATATGGTTTGAATGTGTCCCCCAAAGGCTCATGTATTGAGAACTTAATCCCCAAGGTGGTGATGTTGGGAAGCAACACCTTTAAGAAGTGGAGCCTCATGGGAAGGGTCATTGGAAGAGCTGACCTTGGAAGGGATCATGGCAGCTGTCATAGGTCCCCTGAGAACTAGTGAGAGCAAGTTATTATAAAAGCAAGCCCACCCCTGAGTTGCTCTTTGGCTGAATGTGATGTGATCTCTCCCTCACTCCCAAGTCCTTCTACCATTCACCATCAGAGCAAGTGCTTTGCGGCTTGGCTTTTCAGTCTCCACAGTGAGGTAAATAATCCTCTTTTCTTTATAAAATTAGCTTGCCTAAGATATTTCATTATATTAATGAAAAAGTGAATGCTGCACAAGAAAAACAATATAAACACATTTACAAATGACTTAAAAAGGGTAAGCTCAACAGGAGACCCAGCAGGTTCATTTTCTCCAGAACAGATGGAGAAAGGAAGTGCAGTGAGAGCTCATCTCTCAGTCCTGGGAGCCTGGATGTTTTCCTGGGCTGGACCACCATTAAGATCAACTCACTTCTCACTCTTTCTATGAGCATAATGGGTCCCCTGTAACAAAAAAAAAAAAAACTCTCTGTCTTAGTTTCTCTAGGCTGTTATAACAAAATAGCATGAGCTGAGTGGCTTATAAACAACAGAAGTTTATTGTTCACAGTTCTGGTGTCTGGAAAGCCCAAGGTGCTGAGGAAGGCCCTCTCTCCCCTCTCTCTAATTAATAGAGGGAACCAGCTTGCTCTGTCCTCACATGGTAGAAGGGGTGACACAGGTTTCTACAGCATCTTTTCTTGTTTTAATATTTATTTATTTGAAAGGCAGAGTTACAGGGAGAGAGGGAGAGATAACTTTCATCTGCTGATTCACTCCTCAGATGGTCGCATTGGTCAGGACTGGACCAGGCCAACATCAGAAGCCTAGAATTCCACCCAGGTCTCTCTCATGCATAGCAGTGGCACAAGTACTTGAGCCATTTTCTGCTGCTTTACCAAGTGCATCGACAGGGAGCTGGATCAGAATTGGGGCAGCTAGGACTGGAACTGTGTCGTTGTCACTTGTGGCTGGCTTAACTCTCAGTGCCACAATGCTGGAGACTCTTTCATAAGGCTATGAATCCCATTCCTGAGAGCTCTACCTTCAGGACCTAATCTCTTCCACAGGGTCACACCTCACCATCATCTTGGGGGCTAGGGTTTTAATATATGAATGGAGGGGGGCAAAATATTCAAACCAAAGCAGGTTCTCTACTTAATTTCCCTGCTCCACACTCGTGTGCTTTTGTGTTCTCTCTCCTTCCACCCTTCTGTCACTACAGCCTGTCACTTATCTTTGACTCAGATGTCTTTGCACTAACCTAATAAATGCGCCCACTCTGGGTCCAGCTATGCACTCATCAATCGAGACCTTGCCTGTAATACATTAGCAGAGCTCAAGAGGAGTGTGGAGAAGGGGGAAGTTTGCAAGCTAGCAGTTGTCAGCCTTTTCTGCCATGATGTCCCAAAGAGAGAATGTCCATACACCTGCCACTTCAGCATCAGGGACAGTGTTTGCTTCTCGCTTAGGTCATTTAGGATGCTAGCCTTGAGATACAGGAAACATCCAAAAGCTAGCTCTTCCAATGCCTCTTTCTTTCTCACTGGCCCAGAAGACATGCTTATGAGGACCATCTACAGAATGGGACAAATGGAAAACACATTAAAAAATTGCCAACTTCAAGCATAAGTAGGCATAAATCCATTACAAATAGTGGAAACTTTTAATAAATATTGGAAATCATGTCCATGTGAAGATCACAGTAGTGAGGGAGCAGTGGGTAAGACAATAGAAGTTTCTGTACTGCAAAAGAAACAGTCAGGAAAGTGAAGAGGCAACAGACAGAGTGGGAAAAAAATTTGTAAACTATGCAACAGATAAAGGATTAATAACCAGATCTACAAAGAGATCAAGAAACTCCACAACAACAAAACAAGCAACCCACATAAGAGATGGGCCAAGGACTTCAATAGACATTTTTCAAAAAAGGAAATCCAAATGGCCAACAGACACATGAAAAAATGTTCAGGATCACTAGCAATCAAGGAAATGCAAATCAAAACCACCATGAGGTTTCACCTCACCCCAGTTAGAATGGCTCACATTCAGAAATCTATGTGGGGAAAAAGGGACACTAACCCACTGAATACAAACTGGTAAAGCTGCTATGGAAGTCAGTCTGGAGATTCCTCAGAAACCTGAATATAACCTTACCATACAACCCAGCCATCCCACTCCTTGGAATTTACCCAAAGGAAATTAAATTGGCAAACAAAAAAGCTGTTTGCACCTTAATGTTTATTGCAGCTCAATTCACAATAGCTAAGACCTGGAATCAACCTAAATGCCCATCAACAGAAGACTGGATAAAGAAATTATGGGATATGTACTCTATAGAATAGTCCACAGCAGTTAAAAAAAAATGAAATCTGGTCATTTGCAACAAAATGGAGGAATCTGGAAAAAATCAAACTGAGTGAAATAAGCCAGTCCCAAAGGGACAAATATCATATGTTCCCTCTGATCAGTGACAACTAACTGAGCACCAAAAAGGAAACCTGTTGAAGTGAAATGGACACTATGAGAAACAGTGACTTGATCAGCCTTTGTCCTGACTGTTGATGTACAACTTAATACTTTAGCACTTTTAGTATTTTTTTTGTTCTACTTAATACTATTGGTTGGACTCTTTAATTAACACACAATTATTCTTAGGTGTTTAAATTTAACTGAAAAGTGATCTCTGTTAAATATAAGAGTGGGAATAAGAGAGGGAGGAGATGTACAATCTGGGACAAGCTCAAGCTGACTTGTCCCAAATGATGGAGTTAGAAATGTGCCAGGGGTTTCCAATACAATCCCATCAAGGTGGCATGTACCAAGGCCATCTCACTAGTCCAAATGATCATCTTCAGTTCACAATTGATCACACTGATAGGTCTAAGAGTCAAAGGGATCACACAAACAAGACTAGTGTCTGCTAATACTAACTGATAGAATGAAAAAGGGAGAGAATGATCCAACATGGGAAGCAGGATACACAGCAGACTCATAGAATGGCAGATGTCCTAAACAGCACTCTGGCCTCAGAATCAGCCCTTAAGCATTTGGATCTGGTTCAAGAGCCCATGAGAGTATTTAAGGCATGGAAAACCAAGACATTCTGGCAAAAAAATGACCTAAATGAAAGATCTCTGCGAGTGAGATCCCAGTGGAAAGAAAGGGCCATCAAAGAAGGAGGTACCTTTCTCTGAAGGGAGAAGAGAACTTCCACTTTGACTATGACCTTGTCTAAATAAGATCAAAGTTGGCAAACTCAAAAGGCTTCCATAGCCTTGGCACCTCATGACTAGAGCCTAGGGAGATTACTAACGCCATAAACAGGAGTGTCAGTTTGTTAAGTCAACAACAGGAGTTACTGTGTACTTACTCATCATGTAGGATCTCTGTCCTTAATGTGTTGTTCAATGTGAATTAATGCTGTAACTAGTAATCAAACAGTATTTTTACACTTTATGTTTCTGTGTGGGTGCAAACTGTTGAAATCTTTACTTAATATATACTAAATTGACCTTCTATGTATAAAGATAATTGAAAATTTGGGAGATGGGAGGGAAGTTTTTTTTTGGGGGGAAGCCATTGTAATCCATAAGCTGCACTTTGGAAATTTATATTTATTAAATAAAAGTGAAAAAAATCACTCCTTCCCACCTAGAGAATTTCTCTCTGAAACTTTCCTGTTCATGATTTGGAAAGTTTTGTAATTTGTTTTATGACAAAGCAGTAAGTATAGTTTTCTTTTGAAATAAGGACTGGAATAAGTAAAAATGTTACTCCAAAACTCCCCTGTACTGGAAAGAATTTCTATGACCTATGAATTCACTGCAGGTGAACAACCTCACTAATACTTTCCCTGCAGCATGTCCATGAAAATCTTGCAATAGTTACTCAGTACTGGCAGCTGAGGAGTTAATATTACCGTTCCAGGGCTGCTCTCAAAACAGTACACTTAATCAGTCAACTATTTTTCCTGCTCCTACCACATGAACTGATGGCAGTACACACATGTTTTAACTTAATCTGCACTGTGCCAACTATTGCAAATGCATCACAATAAAGGAGTTTTGTATGAAAATATTTGAAACTATTTAAAGTAACTGCAGACATATGCATACTTGCTTTGTTATATTTTCTCCCATTGTCACCAGAGGCCATGTTTGTCTTTTTTTCTCCATTGTTCTCTTCCTTCAGTTATAAGTTAAGGTTGAATTTTTGTTGTTTCTCAAAAT
The DNA here is from genome assembly GCA_949820135.1 of Sylvilagus floridanus. Classification (NCBI taxonomy): domain Eukaryota; kingdom Metazoa; phylum Chordata; class Mammalia; order Lagomorpha; family Leporidae; genus Sylvilagus; species Sylvilagus floridanus. The sequence continues at coordinate 158,942,106 of OX463236.1, forward strand.
CTTGTCAGTGGAAAGATCTTTGGCACATTTAACATGTTTGCAGATAGAATGCCACTTCAGCAAATGTCTCCAACACTTGATTTAGAATAGTAAGACTATGGCCTAACCCTAATGTTAGCATAGGTTAACATAGTTTTATTCACATGCATACCATAAATTGTATTTTAGCATTAAATATATGTTAAACAGATTCCATTACACTTAGAAATTTAGTTACTTAATAACAAGAGAATGCCTTTTTAATACAGAACTTATGGCTAACTATATATTTCAAATATGATGAAGAGTTTAGAACTTCTGCTTAAAGTGTGTGGAGTAGCATTTATCTGTATGCCCCGTGGGTTGTAAGTGAAAGCTATTGATTTCTTTGTCACTGTTATATCTTCCTGTCTTTGAAAATAAGCTAATTCTCTTTTCTCCTTTTTCCTTTGTTTTACCTATCTAATTCAGAATATGATATTGTCATTTTTTAGATAATGAACTCTTCTTGCTTTGTCATCTCCAGTCAGATCCCAAACTTATTTGTTTGTCCCTTAGGTTCTGGGAAACATACTGAGCCATTTGTGTTCTCTGGGAGGCAGACACTAAGAGGAAGGTGGGAAAACAAAAGGTTTGTTGAGCAAACACAGAAAGGGAGACAGGATTTTACAAAGGAAACCCTTAGCCAGATCTGATAAAGTCTCTGCCCAAAAGGGAGATTGCCTGTCAGACAGTCTCACTTTGGAGGGAACTGGTTGGGCCCTTGTGCCACCATCTTGCTCGTTTTCATTGGCCACCAGCCTCCCAAGGAAGGGTGGGACCTCAGGGAACAAGCTCTGATAGGCACTCAAGGAACAAATGGTTGGAAGCCGACCACCACCAACCTCACAGCTCAAGTAACTCCTCCCTCAAAAGAAGGGTCAGAATTGTGCCTCTGTTTCTGCCACAGATGGGATTCCATTTTTTTTTTCAACAAATGGTAAATGATAAAGCAGAATTTTGAAAGGAAAGCAAAAATTTGGGACTAAGAGGGTTAAATGTGGTATCAAAATGCAAAAATATGTATTTTACAACACCATCATTTAGTATTCTTATACCATACACAAACTCAAGCATCCATGCATCTGGCTTGTTAATATTTGCCATTATATTTTGTTCACATAAGCACTAAAAAATGCAGAATCCTGGAAATCTGATGAAAAAGGTAAAAATTAACTCAAAGTTAATGGCGTAGAAAAACACAAATCCTTAATCTATGAATCTTTGCTTTATTTGCGAAGAAGTTTAATTTCATGTAGATATAAGATATTAAAACAACATATTGGTATTGGAAAAATGTGCAAATACCCTGCAGATGTTATTTCACATATATAAAATATCTGGTAAGTGTTTTGTGGGGATCTGGATTATCTTGAATAATTTTACAATGATTAAATGTTTACAAGTAAGAATTCACCTCATCAACAAAGTATTGTATATATAAGTCTCAAGAAGACTTTCCAAAGTTATTTGGGATTACTCAAAATTCTTTAACAATTTGTACTAGTGTCTTAGGTCTTAGATTTATGTTTTCTTGTAAGTATTATGGAAATTGTTGAGCATTAATTATCCATGGACACCAGTTATTAGAGGACACTTGTCATAGTTAATGTTTAACATCTGCATTAATACTACATGTACTTATTAATTAACCCCCTTTGTGTGGAATGTTTATGGTGCATGACATTTTCTAATATTTTCCTCAAGATAATACAAAAGTTAATGGGAACTGCACATGTGCATGGAGAAGAGAATAGAGTCTTTGTCCTCATCTTATTAAGTTTCTCCAGATGTGATAATATCACCCTGCCTCCAAATGGCTTTTTTTATTATCACTTCAGACTAATAAGCTTTAAACTTAGAAAACAAAGTAATACAAGCAAAGGAATTCCTGAATTTACACTATTTTTTTAAATTTCCCTTAATAATCTTAAATATCCTGCGGGTGAAAGGAAGCAATTGCAGAGTCAATACACAGCTGATTCTACATACAGAGACATATTTCTTGCACAAAAAACCACATTGCCAAGCTCAGAGTATTTTCAAGTCCACCATAGAACTAGATACAGACACTATTAAGCATTCCCTAACCCAATTTACAACACCGTCTGCTGAGTGCCAACCATGTGCCTGTAATGTGCTAAATGCTTCCATATCTACTCTCTTGCCTAATCATTTATTCATTCAACACGTGTTTATTAGGCTTCTTCAGTAGTAGGTAAAAGGATTACAAAAGGGAGCATAGTTACCTTCTTTGTAGCTCTTTCAATCTGGTACGAGAGACTAATACATGATAATTCTTTTAGACATCTACTGAGGCACAAAAATCCACCACAAAATTCTGTGACATACAACAATAAATGAGCAAACTTGTTGGCCTGCAGGTCAGTGGGGGAAACTCAACTCCATATGTTTCTCACTGCTCTGAGACAAATGACCAAATGCATGTTCTTCTCAAGGCAATGGCAGAGATACAAGAGAACAAGTCCCTCACATGAATACACCTCAAGCCTTCACACACCTTGTATCCACTAACATCCATTAAGCCAAATTAAGTCACATGGCCAAGCCCCAAACCTATTGGTGACCCTAAAATCTGACATGATTTGGCTCCCCAACGCATGCAGGTGTTCAATCCCCAAAGTCATGTTAATGGCAATTGTAGAGTAGAGATCTGGTCCAATTTTTGTGTTTGGGAGATGAGCCTGAAGGGAAGTCCCTAGGTTATTGAGAGCCAGGGTGTCAGAAGATAGCTCTTGCAAAAGCATTGGTTGTATAAGCTTATGTCAGCAAAGCCATTCTCTCTCCTTCCTGGCTCACCACATGGTCCTTCTGCCCATTCTCTGCTAATCCCATCCAATGCTCTCACCACACATCAAATCACTGAGGCCTGTCCAATCTTAGACTGTGAAATTCCAAGTACATGAGTCAAAATAAACCTTCTTCTTTCACAAGTAATTTATCTGAGATAGTTAGTTGCAGTAAGGAAAAGCTGACTAAGTATGCACTGCCCACGGTTGAACAGTAAGAGAAATAAATATTTGCTGCACAATAATCCAAGCCATCACAAAGAATGGTCTAATTAGAAACTCTGGTAGTAAGATGACAGAGTTTGAATGTCCTTGTCCAGGTTCTTATAGCAGAACTGAATCCCATCTGGGGATCAGGAAGACTTCTTGAAATGAGAGATGAGCTGTGAGCTGAACAGGTCAAAAACAATGAGGTGAAGAGCAGGATGAAGAATCATCCTGGCAGGAGAGCAGTGCGAGCAGGACAACCTCAAAAAACAGGAAGGCAAGCCCTGAGAGTGCTGTTCAGAGCATGCAGAGGAAGGCTGGCAAGCATGGAGCCAGACAGATGCGGAAATTGAGACCTTGCAGGACCTGAAAAACACGTCCAGATTTTCAGCTTCACCTTGAGACCAATGGGAAGTGTTGCTGGGTTTTAAACAAATGAAAGATGTGACCAAATTCGGTTTTGGAAAGGGCTTAAAGAAATAAAAGGCAAGAGAGGGTATTTAGTTTGGTAGTTAAGATGGTCAGGTCCCATACTGGAGTGCTCTAGTTCAAATCCTGACTCCAGGTCTTGACTCCAGATTCTTGCCAATGTAGACTCTGGGAGGCAGAGATGAAGGCTCAAAGTAACTGGATTCTTCCCATTCCCATAACAGACCTGGACTGTATTCCCAGCTCCTGACTTCAGTCCTGGCATGACCAGTGGATAGGAGTGCCTCTCTCTCTCTCTCTCTCTCTCTCTCTCTCTCTCTCTCTCATCATTGATGCCTTCTTTCACAATCTATCTTAGCCAGAGGCTGAGAAGTAATTATGACGCCTTCTTTTAACTCCAGAAAAAATTAACTCAGCCTTCCATTGTCACAGGCTCATTGTTTTATTACATGATCCTGGTTGAATTTCAAATAATATTCCTAGGAAAAGAGCTATCAGTTATTAACTCTGCAGTATTAAGACTTCCTAGGGGTGATTTGCTCCAAGTGAGGCATAGAGTAATTTCCCCTTAAAATGAATAAATACGGCCAGGGACACTCATTTCCTGGGTATAGTTTAAGACAGTGAGACAGAGAGAAGCGCCTCACTCGGTGGGGGTAATATGGAGTCACTGAGTGATCAAAAGTTAAGAATCAAAAGAGTGGGAAGAAAGGAATAGAGGAGATTTGCAAGGACTGAAATCTCCCTTCACCACTAAATCCCAACCAAGAAAGGGTAAAAAAGAGTTAAGGAAGAAGAACAAGGAAGGGCTCATTCAGTCTCACAGAATCTTCAACTGTACAGAGTCGTTCTTGGTACAAGTAGTGAAGAAGATGAACTTGGCCCTCTTTATTTTACGTTCTTCCTTTCCACAGCCCACCTTCCACCTCGCTGACCTGGACAGAACCTCTGCCTACAAATTCCATGTCTGCCCCTTGAGTGCTTCTGCCCTCTCTCTTTTGTTGTCTAAGAAAATTCTCTTTTGGGAAGGCAGTTCTTAGTTATTTGCACACTGATGAGCTTAAATGAGTATGTCTATTTGCTCCAGAGAAATTGTACCTGAGGTCTCTAATTATGGGAGGAAAATGCTGTGTTAAAGGAATTTCCAGGAACTGTGGATGTGGGGAGAAACTCTTTGTGAAACTGGAGAAGGTTATGAGATATGCCCATACCAGACTTGACCTGGAAATGTAGTCCCTGTGTTTAGGAAATGAACAGCTTCAGTGGAAAAAAGCAACTGGTAACTGAGGGTTCTGGGACATACTTGTAGTTTGGTAGGATTTTGCTCACTGACTTGGAGGAAAGTCACTTGGGTAAGGACATACTTGTAGTTTGGTAGTATTTTGCTCACTGACTTGGAGGAAAGTCACTTGGGTAAGGAAGTCAAAATACTATATAACAAATGAAGTAAATGGTTAGGAACAGATTGGGAGATCCTGAAGAAAGAGTACCAGGACCACAGATATAGTTATAAACTAAGCACACATGAAGGGAAATGGAGCAAAACATGATATAAGAAATGCCAGATAAAGGAATTATAATATAGTATAGAAAGCATGATGCAAAGAGGGATTGAGTTATATCCACCAAAATGGCTAGAATGTTGGAAAGAATAGGGAGCAAATTTTACTCTCATATATCACTTGATGGTAGTGACAAATGACACAACTACTTTGAGGAGCTATTTGGCAATTTCTTTAAGGCTAAACATTCATCTACCCTATGACCCAGAAATCCCTCCCCCAGATGTTTACCCAACTGAAATGAAAACATATGTTCACAAAAAGACTTAGACAGCAATGTTTATGACAGTCATATTCATAGTAGCCCCAAATTGGAGACAGTCCAAATTTTCATCAACTGGAAAATGGATAAAAGCAGTGTGGTATATTCATCCTATGAAATAATGCTCAGTAATAAAAATAATAAACTACTAATATAGGCAACAACATTGATAAGTATCAAAAATATCATGTTAAGCCAAGTACTAGAAAACTACAGTCCATAGACTGAACCTAGTCTCCCTTTTATTTTTGTAAATAAAGCATTATCTGAACACAACCACACAATTCATTTCCATGTTGTCCGTGTCTGCTTTTATGCTACAAAAGCAAAACTGAACAGTTGTAAGATGGAGACCAAATGGATTGCAAAGCCAAAAACTTTTAGGATTGGATCTTTTACAGAAAATGTTTGCCAATCTCTGCATTAAGTAACACACATCTACATACTGTATGATTTCATTTCTATAAAATAGAAGAACAGACCAAAACAAATCTATGGTGATTAGGGGTGTATTTGACAGAGTTCTCCAGAGAAACAGCACCAACAGAATATACAGAGATATCTAAGAGATATATTATGTGGATTAACTCAGACAGTTATAGAGTCTGAGAAGTCCCATAGTCTGCCATCAACATGCTGGAGAACCAGCAAGGGCAGAGACTTGAGACAGAGCAGACATATGTTTTGAGACCCCAGGGAGATGAAGGTGCAACCTCCGGTTCAAGGTGAAAGTTCTAACTGGGAAGATGACTGCTGGTGTAAGTCTCAAAGTCAGACAATTCAGGCAGTAGAAGCACCAATGCGCAAGGGTAGGAGGAAGCTGGTGTCTCAGGTGAAAGGAACAGAAGCGGAGCACACACTTCCTCAACCTTTTTTGTTCTATCCCTGCCCTCAGTGGCTTAGATGATGCCCACCCACATTGGTGAGGGTGATTGTCTTCAGTCAACTGATTCAAATGCTACTCCCTTTGAGAAACACCTTCACAGACAAACCCAGAAATAATGTCTTACCAGCTTTCTGGGAACCCTGAGTCCAGTCAAGTTGACACATAAAAGTAACTATCATGGTGGGAGAGGAAGAATTGCAGAGAAGGGCACAACAATTTTAAGTGATTTGAATATTTTTTATCTATACATCTCTATACAGTTGTCAAAACTCATCATATGAAATACCTAAAGGGGGAAATTTTATGTATAAGGAAATATTTCTTTGAGAAACTTTCAAAATAAGCCGCTCTCCATTATCTTAGGGGCAAGAATTATAGGATAATAATTTTTTAATTCTAAGAAAATAAGTTTGAAAATTTGGGGTGGGGAGAGACCACTAAAAAAATACCCCCTCCCCACCAAAACCATCTGAGATGTAAAGAAAGGCCTCTGATGGGAAACAGAGCATCTAGGAGTCCTGTGTGCCAGGCCAGACCTTCCACCAGTGTTATGAACAGTCTCGATGGAGTCACTGACCTTCTCAAGGCTTCATGAGCTCATCTTCAACCTGCAGTTGTTGGACCAGACAGTTATGGAGGGTCCTTCCACTCCATCATTCTGTTTTTCAAGGTTTTCATCACCAAGATCAGATACTACTCTCCTGGAACATCGCTCCCCACACCCCCCACCAAAGTATTTTCCTTAACTTACCCAGCTGATTGAGGCAGCTCTCCAAGTCCTTTTGCCAGTCTAATGTATACTGGCAATGTGCCATTGTGTTCACCCCCTTTTAACCACTCACCCCAAAATATAATATGGTAAAGTTGACATCAATGCATAGAATTTTCCCTGGTTTGTTGATTTTATAAAATAATTTAAAGCATGCTGCATCTTGCTTTGTTTTAGGTACAGATAATAATACAAACACCTCAGAACTGTATTTATAGAATTCAAAGCCCATTTATTATAGCTAACTTTATTTTTGCCTCTCTGGATAGATCACTGAAAACACAGTCAAGACAGTCACATTGGGCCGGCGCTGTGGCATAGATAGTTATCCCTCCTCCTGTGGCACCAGCATCCCCTATGGGCTCTAGTTCATGTTCTGGCTGCTCCTCTTCCAACCCAGCTGCCTGTTAACACACCTGGGAAAGCAGAAGAGGATGGCCCAAGTGCTTGGGTCCCTGCACCCATGTGGGAGACCTGGAAGAAGCTCCTGGATCCTGGCTTCAGATTAGCCCAGCTCCGACAATTGCAAACATTTGGAGAGTAAACCAGCAGATAAAAGACATCTCTCTCTGTCTCTTCCTCTCTCTGTCTGTAACTCTGCCTCTGAAGTAGATAAATAAATCTTTAAGAAGCTATTTTTATAAAGATACGCACACCTTATTCCTCCAGTTTTAGTGGCAGAAAGCTACCATATTACCTGACTCTCTACTCATTCACCCTACAAATATGCCTATAGTGAATCAATATATTACAGTGGTTTAGATAGTATCCTTGTCATCGGAGATTGCACTCTGATGAGACAACTTATTATCCATATCACATAGTATGATGACCAAGTAGGAAAGTACCCTGTGCTGTTTTCTTGCTACTCAACAGATCATGGAAAGCAATCCAGCTTTTCCTATTCTCATTGCTGATTCTTCACCAGACTGGTAACCAGTCCTTGTTTATGAGGTCTAAATTCTCTGCATAACTCACTGGGAAGACAGAAGTATTTTGTATTTCTGAGCTGCAAACATATACACACATGCAGGCACACACACATGTTATCAGGTGTATGAAGAGTTTACACCAAAGTTTACAAACTCTCAGATTTTTAAAGGCTAGAAAGACAATGTTAATGAGTCAAGTGGACATGGTATAAGATGACAATTATAACTGATCTTCTCACTGATCATCTCAGTGAAGATGATACAACAGGGATAGAGTTGGGGAGTATACCGTCAGAGAGAGAAAAGTCAACTGTTTGTTTAGTGCAAGCTATTTATTACCAGGAAGAATGCAGATCTCTTCTTGCCAGATCTGCTGAATTCCCAATACAACCTGGACACATTAAAGTAAATTATTCACTTGTGATTGACAGCAATTAGTTCAGATTCTAAAGCCAGTGTAGGATGACACGCTGCAAACCAAAGAAAAGCAGTGAGCTGTGGTGGAGCTGAATATGCCCCACCGTGCTAGTTTCACACCTATGAGCTAGAGGAATGGGAGGAAGGAATAGTCCCCACAAGAGAGGGAGGGTGTAGATGGGAGAGGCCAAACACTCCAGGCAGGGCCAGATGCCCTTGACAGAGAGAAGAATGGAAGGATATAACTGAGCGAGACCAGAGCCTGCTCAGGGCAATGCATGCCAAGTGCCAGGCTCTTGAGTGAGGACAGATATTTCAGTGACTGAAAAAGCAGCACCAGGGGCTATATCTCAGGGGCCTCGGCAGAGGTTTCCATGACTGAGCATGGCATAGAAGAACTGGAGATGATCACAGAATCATGTGTCTTTCTGTAGATCTGTGGGCCTGGTCAAGGAACCACCATGGAAGAGGCCATCCTGAAAGAATGACCAAGAGTTTTTCCCCACTTTCCTAGACCATACAAACAGCAAGTTTCTCACAAATCTATGGAGCAAAGGAGTTTTCTTCATCCCCTCCTGCCACTCAAAATACCAAGTACCGACTTCTTCCAAACCCAAGCAGTAGAGAACCAAGTTACATTTAAATTAATAGAGAAATCTGGCGCTGCAGCTCAATAGGCTAATCCTCCGCCTGCAGCGCTGGCACCCCAGGTTCTAGTCCCGGTCCGGGTGCTGGATTCTGTCCCGGTTGCTCCTCTTCCAGTCCAGCTCTCTGCTATGGCCCTGGAGTGCAGTGGAGGATGGCCAAGTGCTTGGGCCCTGCACCCCATGGGAGACCAGGAAAAAGCACCTAGCACCTGGCTTCGGATCAGCGAGGTGCGCTGGCCGCAGCGGCCATTGGGGGATGAACCAATGGCAAAAGGAAGACCTTTCTCTCTGTCTCTCTCTCTCTCACTGTCCACTCTGCCTGTCAAAAAAAATTAAAAATTAATTAATTAATTAAATAATAGAGAAATATAAAGAAATCTGTACCAAGAAATCATTAAATGATCCATACAATTTTGTATGAACAAATAGACTAAAAACCAATGAGGTAAGTAGAGCAGATTTCTCTTTTTTAAAGACTTTACTTATTTATTTGAAAAGCAGAGTTACAGAGAGGTAGAGAGAGAGAGAGGCCTTCCAAGCATTGGTTCACTCCCCCAATGGCCACAATGGCTGAAGCTGGGCAGATCTTAAGACAGGAGCCAGGAGCCAGGAACTTCTTCAAGATCACCTATACGGGTGCAGGAGCCCAAGGACTTTGGCCATCTTCCACTGCTTTCCCAGGACATCAGAAGAGAGCTGGATTGGAAGAGGAGCAGCCGGGACTAGAACTGACACCCATATGGGATGCCAGTGCTGCAGGCAGAGGATTAACCTACTGTACCACAGCACCTGGCCCTAGGGCAGTAGTTTTCAAGAGTGATTATTTCTGCCTGCATGGATTAAGGATGGCTTGGACCACAAACCCCTTCTCTGAGGTGCTCCAAATTGGCAGGAATTTTCAGAGGACAACAGGAAAGCAGAGTAGAGCAAGAAAGCTTCTTCCTAGAACATTTCATTTCATTTTCTTGGGTGCTGTGTTAATTTCATTATTTCCACTCTGAATAACTGCCGGAATGATTTAAAACCACACAACTGAAATTTATTATTTTATTCTCTGAAGGTAGTAGTCTGAAATGGGTATCAAAGATTTAGAATCAAGGTGTGCCCTTGCTAAGTTCCTTTCTGAAGACTCCATAAGAGAATGCCTTTCCTAGGCTTGTCTGGAGATTGTCTGTGTTCCTTGGCTCATGGCCTCCTTCTAGCTCCAGGCTGCTGCAGCACCAGTCTGACCTCTCCTTCCACTGTCACATGTCCTCTCTGACTCCACACTGCCACTCATAAGGACCCTTGTGAGTGCATTGGGCCAATCCAGATAACCAAGGACAATCTTCCTATTTAGAAATCAACTAAGCAGCAACTTTTATGTTACTGTTTCTATTTTTATTTTTAATTTGTTTTAAAGATATGTTACTTAGACAACAAAAGTCAATTAGGTATTCTTAAGCAGGGATAATAAAAAGAGAAATCAGATCAGTTACTTTATCAAGTATTCCCTCTTGTTTGCAACTAAAGAAAAGAGGAGGGAAAGAATTCTTCTTTAAGAGACTTTAAGAGAAAAAAAAAACAGAAAAGCAGGTCAGTATATTCTTCTTCTCCATAGTAGCACAAACAGCTACAAGAAATATAATTGCAATAAGAAAAATTGAATGTTGGTTTGGACATTTTCATTATAAAGACAATAGATTTACAGATTATAAAAGGTTAACTCTACCTTCATGTGATACTCTTGAGTTTTTATTTACAGGTAATATCAAGTTAGTTGTTCGAGCACTCAAGCTAATTGCTATTCCCTATAATTAACTACTGTGTTTGCCTTCAGTGCAGCGGAACCCTGAAAGGCTGGTGCCTTTCTCTGCTCTTGTACCCTATATGTGGCACAAGCCTCATGCTCAGGCCTTGACTTCAGGAGGTGAAGAATAGATGGAATCCAAATGCTCTGAAGGAATTTCTGCTTCTCCCCAACTCTGTTGTTTCCAGTAAACTAATCTTTAATTTGCCAGTTTAACACTGTATTCTTTGATGGTTTATTTTTTTAAGATTTATTCACTTACTTATTTGAAAGCTAGACTGACAGAGAGAGAGGGAGAGATAGCCAGAAGAAGAGACCTTCCCTCTACTGGTTCACTCTCCATATGCCCGTAATAGCTGGGGATGGGCAAGGCCAAAGCCAAGAGCCAGTAACTTAATCTTGGGTCTCCCCTGTGGATGCAAGTGACTTAAGTACTTGTGCCATCTTCTACTGTCTCCCATGCACATCAGCAGGAAGCTGGATCTGAAGTGTAGGTGAGATCTGATCCTAGACACTCTGATACAGGATGCAGATATTCCAAGCAGTGACTAACACATGCCTCTATCCCATCTTCTTTAATTCTAAGAGCAACCTTAATTCCCTGCTTTCCATATAGCATAACATACTCACAGTTTCCAGGAACTAGGACAAGGACACTTTTGGGGGGCCACAAGCAACTTATTGGGAAAAGTTAATGTGCCTCTTCTTATTACCACCCTATTCGACAATCCATTCATACTCTTCTGGACAAACTCACTCTATTGAACTTCCATCTGGTGCATTTGATGACAACATAGAAGAAAAAAAGAGAAAGCCTTTGTTCAAAGTAGTGCAGGCACAGAGTCAAGACACTAACAGAAAATCCTTTTTGAAATTCATGCCGGTATTGACAGTCCAGGTAGGCCAAGGAACTTTGAGTGTCTTCCTTGTAATAAGTCATAGGCATTGGTCAGAAGGCTGCAAAAAGCAGAAGGCTGGAAAATCTTTAGTACAAACAGAATAAAACCCCCTAAGTTGTTAGCACTCTGCTCAAATCAACTGAGCCAGCCACAACACAACACAACAGAATGAATGAGGAAGCAGTACAACTATTTTGCATGAGAATTCTAGAATCATTAAACTTTCCTATATACTCACAAGTTTTACAATATTTCCATCCAAAACTAATAATCTAAGGAAACATACAAATACTTCTGGTAGCCACTTACACATGTCATTGCTTTCTCATGATAAAAAATCAACTCAATATGATAATACCAACCATCATCTACTTGTCAGTTGTTCTCATTATCTTCTAATGTCATAAACAAAATGATAGATTTATGAGAAATAAGTTAGATATTCTTAATAAGTCTTCATATGATGTAATCACAGAACATAAAAGGTTGTGACCTTAGAGCCTACCCACTCACTAACATTTTCTTCTGTTTTTAAAGTTACATATGAGCCAAGGGTCTATATGAAAGATGAACAATACACTAGCAATGCTTAGTACACAAAATACAGCAAACAGCAGTCCATACTACCACATGGAAGGCTTATTAGCATTTCATCCTTAGGTTTGATTTGTGTTATTTTCGAATTTTTAAAAATCATTGATAATTATACAGTATTAGTTCAATCCAAGGATTACTTTGAAATGAAAACACAATGAAAGTAGAAGTAATGAATCACTATAAAATAAATGCCATAGTCCCAGTAAAATCTCTCAAAAGGTAAAATCTATAGGAGAAGAATAATAAATGGAGTTCTGGTAATGGAAGAATTGGTAACAATTGTCCTAACATTCTCCTTATTATATCCATGCAGACTCCAAGGTTCAGTGAAATGAAATGCTGGCTAATAGGTAGAAAGCTAAGAGATGAATCCAAGAAGCTTCTCTTTATTTTCTGCAATTGATTGTTTTTGTTTCCTTTTGCCTTGAAAGACTGTGAGCAAATGAGTATATACTTTCTCATGCTCTGCAACATGCTAAGATAACTGTTCACAGAAGACTCCCAGAACTCAGCATTAGTGGACCATAGTCTCTCAAGTGATGAACTGTAAGCAAGCAAGGATGGTCACGATTAATAGCCAAACCACACAAAAACTCACCATGTCTGACTTTCTGGGTCCAGCACACCTGGCAGATGCATTTCCCAGAGTGAAAGATTAGTTCCTGGAGCTAGTTGGCCTGAATTCCCTGCAGCATCCAGTGTCACTGGTCAAACAAAAGTCACAGATTTATTGTAGAACTTTTGTGAAATGAAATCATTATTTGGTTATCATTTCAAATCAACATACAATCTTACTTTTTTTTCACCCTCATAAAAGTTTCTTGACACATTTTTCACCTTCTTCAAACAACTGCTATCTGTACTATAAAAAAAATCAAGTAATAATTTTTTGTGCAGTTAAGGTAGTCTCCCTATTTACCATTTAATGATCACATTTGTTTTTTAATTCTTTTCTGTTGGAAAAATGCCTTTATTTGTAAATAGCTGCTTAGCAACTTTCTCTGTCAATGCTCATATCTCTTTTGGAACACCTATCACTTGGTTCTGGAAGTTCTTAAATTCCTTGGGGCATATGTAGCAGTCTCAAAACATGGACAAAAGCAAATAAAACATGAAAGAAAGTTTCATCATTCCAATTTTCGAACTAAAAAAGAAATTTAACAAATATGAAAAGCTGCCTTTCAGGGCCTGCACTATGCCCCTCATAAGCAGGAAGCTGTTACAGAAGAGATGATTCGACGTCCATCAACTTCCCTTAGGATTAAGACGATGGAGTCTCTGAGGGGGGAATGAAGTAGGCAGGCATACAGGTTAAAATCGATTAGGTTTGTGAGCTGGAAGACCATGCCTTCGCCATGCCCCTGTGTGACCTCACGCCCTACCTGATACCTACACCATGCCCCCGTGTGGCCTCATCCCCTACCTGGACACACCTGGGTGCCCACCAGTCAATCAGGTTAATTAACCTGAGTTTAAACCCTTTGGAAGTGGGTTAAAAGCCTGGAACATGCTGTGTTCCAGCCCTTCTCTTTCCCCTGGCCTCTTGTGAAGAGGGGGCTTGCTGTAGCCCTGCACCTCCAGGGCACATGGCCTTCAGACCACCTGCCCTAGGCTTCCTGGCCTAGATACTCCTCCACGTGGCTGGTTCCTGGTGCTCGTTATGAACCCAGATTTACCTTTCTCTCTTAGATAAAGCTCTCACTCTCCTACGCATCTTTCTCACTAAATAAAAGCTTAAAATGTAAATAATAATAATAAAAAATTTTTTATATAAAGCTTTTATTTAAAGAATATAAATTTCCAAAGTACAGCTGATGGATTACAATGGCTCCCCCCCCACAACTTCCCTCCCTCCCGCTACCCTCCCCTTTCCCGCTCCCTCTCCCCTTCTGTTCACATCAAGATTCATTTTCAATTCTCTTTATACACAGAAGATCAGTTTAGTACATATGACGTAAATATTTCAACAGTTTGCCCTCACATAGAGACACAAAATGAAAATACTGTTGGAGTACTAGTTATAGTATTAATTCACAATGTATAGCACATTAAGGACAGAGATCCTACATGATTTTTTTAAAGAATTGATTAATTATCTATGCAATTTCCAATTTAACACCAAGATTTTTTAATCATTTGCAATTATCTTTATATCCAGAAGATCGATTCAGTATATACTAAGTAAAGATTTCATCAGTTTGCCCCCACACAGAAACACAAAGTGTAAAAATACTGTTTCAGTACTAGTAATAGCATTATTTCACAATGGATAACACATTAAGGACAGATCCCACATGAGACGTAAGTACACAGTGACTCCTGATGTTGATTTAACAATTTGACACTCTTGTTTATGGCGTCAGTAATCTCCCTAGGCTCTAGTCATGAGTTGCCGAGGCTATGGAAGCCTTTAGGGTTCGCCGACTTCGATCTTATTCCGACAGGGTCATAGTCAAAGTGGAAGTTCTCTCCTCCCTTCAGAGAAAGGTACCTCCTTCTTTGATGGCCCCATTCTTTCCACTGGGATCTCACTCACAGAGATCTTTCATTTAGGTCTTCTTTTTTTTTTGTTTTTCAGAGTGTCTTAGCTTTCCATGCCTAAAATATTCTCATGGGCTCTTGAGCCAGATCCGAATGCCTTAAGGGCTGATTCTGAGGCCAGAGTGCTATTTAGGACATCTGCCATTCTATGAGTCTGCTGTGTCTCCACACTTCCCATGTTGGATCATTCTCTCCCTTTTTCATTCTATCAGTTAGTATTAGCAGACACTAGTCTTGTTTGTGTGATCCCTTTGACTCTTAGACCTATCAGTGTGATCAATTGTGAGCTGAAAATTTTTTAAAAAGCTGCCTTCATTTTAAATTGAACTGCTATGACATTGAAGAATTAAATATGAAAATAAGATTAGGGAGATCAAGAATAATGTGTCCATCTATGACACAGCCTATGCCAATGTTACAGGGACTCAGGAGTGGTAGACTGAGGATGTATAAAAAGATCTAGAACTTTGCAATTTTGTCATCTATTGATGATGGAGAATCCTACTATTTTGGAGTTAACTTTATACAGATGATGGGAGAGAACAATAATTTTAATTCTTCTTTTTAGTAGGATGTACATCAGGATGTGTGTGTGTGTGTGTGTGTGTATGTGTGTGACACAGAGGATAACAGAGAATCCCAGAGAATAGAGGGAAATTGAGACCTATCGAAAGTGCATAGTAAGAGAAGATAGGTAAAGGGTCTTCTCCTGGAGTTGGCAGACTCAGGCTAACATGTGAAAGATTTTGTTTTTCTCCTTTGGCTCTGTTCCATCTAAGATTGTGATATTTTCACTCTTGACTAAGTCACATATAGGCCAAGTGTACGAACTCAACAACAGGGAGCCTAGCTACTTAAAAGAAATATTAAATAATCTAAAGGTAGACTTGGACTCTAATAAAATATTAACAGGGGACTTCAATACCCCTTTTTGAGCAATGGACAAAACAACCAGACAGAAAATAAGCAAGGAAACAACTGAGCTAATTGACACTAAAGACCAAATGGACCTGATGGATATCTACAGAACCTTTTACCCCACAGTGGCAGACTATACATTCTTCACATCAGTGCATGGAACTTTCTCTAGCATAGACCATAAAATAGGCCATAAAGCAAGTCTCAGCAAATTGAAAAAAAAAAAATAGAAGTCATACCACTCATCTTCTTGGACCACAATGGAATTAAGCTAGAATTCAACAAGTCAAGAATCTATGGATCATATGGAAACATATGGAGACTGAACAACATGCTGCTGAATGAATAGTGGGTCATAAAAGAACTCAAAAGAGAAATCAAAAAAATTCTGGCAAAAATGAAAATGACAATATATCATAACAAAATTTATGGGATGCAGCAAAAACAGTGTTAAAAGGGAAGTTTAGGGCCAGCACTGTGGCCTAGTCAGTAAAGCCAACTCCTGCAGTGCTGGAATCCCATATGGGCACTGGTTCCAGTCCAGATGCTCCACTTTTGATCCAGCTCCCTGCATTTCCTGGGAAAGCAGTGGAAGATAGCCCAATTCCTTGGAGCCCTGCACACATGTGGGAGACCGAAAAGAAGCTCCAGGATTCTTGCTTCAGATCTGCAAATCTCTAGCCATTGCAGCTATTTGGGGAATGAATCAGCAGATGGAAGACTTCTTTCTCTCTTTCTGCCTCTGCCTGTCAATAAATCCACCTTTCAAATAAGTAAATAAATCTTAAAAATAAAAAAGAGTGGGCCAGCGCTGTGGCTCTCTTGGCTAGTCCTCTGCCTGCAGCGCCAGCATCCCAGGTTCTAGACCTGGTTGGAGCACCATATTCTGTCCTGGTTGCTCCTCTTCCAGTCCAGCTCTCTGCTGTGGCCCGGAAAGGCAGTGGAGGATGGCCCAAGTGCTTAGGCCCTGCACCTGCATGGGAGACCAGGAAGAAGCACCTGGCTCCTGGCTTCAAATTGGCGCAGCAGCCAGCCGCAGCAGCCATTTGGGGAGTGAACCAACAGAAGGAAGACCTTTCTCCCAGTCTCTCTCTCTCTCTCACTGTCTAAAGATGCCTGTAAAAAAAAGGGAAGTTTATAGCAATCGGTGCCTACATGAAGAAATTGGAAAAGTGCCAAGCAAATCAGCTATCAAGGCATCTCAAGGCCCTAGAAAAAGAACAAGAAACCAAACCCAAAATAAACAGGAAGAAAGAAATAATTAAAATTAGAGAAGGAAAATTGAAACAAAAAAATATAAAAATCAGTGAAATGAAGAGCTGTTTTTTTAAAAAACTAAACAAAATAAATATACCACTGAGGGGCAACTAACCAAAAAAAAAAAAAAAAAAAAAAAAGAGAGAGAGAAGACCCAAATCAAAAAAACCAGATATGAAAAAGGAAATGTAACAATAAATGCCACAGAAATTAAAAATTCATCAGGAATTGCTACAAACAGTGGTATGCCAACAAAATGGGAAACCTAGAAGTAATTGATAGAATCCTAGAAACATACAATCTACCAAAATTGAGTCATGAAGACATAGGAAATCTAAATAGACCAATAACCAAGATGGAAGTTGAATCAGTAAGAAAGATTCTCCCAATAAAAAAATCTTAGTATCAGATGCTTCACTGCTGAATTCTACCAGATATTTAAAGAACAATTAGTTCCAATCTTCTCAAGCTATTTGAAGCAATTGAAAGGGGCAGAAACTTCCCAAACTCCTTCTATGAAGCACACATTACCTTAATTCTGAAGCCATAAAAAGATGCAACAGAGAAAGAGAACTATAGACCAACATCCCTTATGAACACAGATGCAAGAATCCTCAACAAAGTATTAGCCAACAAAATTCAACAACACGTCAGAAAGATCATTCTCCTGAAACAAGTGGAATTTATTCCTGGTATGCAGGGATGGTTCAACAATCCCAAATCAATAAATTTGATACATTACATTAACAAATTGTATGGCAATAAAAAACCAATACTATAAGTTATAATACATTTGAAAAATATAGACCATAAACTCCATGATTTTAATGTTATGTTTGTTCTTTGGGGGAAAAATACATCTTAAACCTCTATACCGAAGAGGTCATCAAAGAAGGAAGGAGAGAACTTCCACTTTGACTATGACCTTGTCTATATATGATCAGAGTTGGTGAACTCGAAAGACTTCCATAGCCTTGACAACTCATGACAAGAGCCTAGAGTGATTACTGATGCCATAAACAAGAGTGTCAATTTGTTAAGTCAACAACAGAAATCGCTGTGCACTTACTCCTCATGTAGGATCTCTGTCCCTAATGTGCTGTACATTGTGATTTAATGCTATAACTAGTACTCCAACAGTATTTTCACTTTGTGTTTCTATGTGGGTGAAAACTGTTAAAATCTTTACTTTATATATACTAAACTGATATTCTATATATAAAGAGAATTGAAAATGAATCTTGATGTGAATGGAAGGAGAGAGAGAGTGGGAAAGGGGAGAGTTGTGGGTGGGAGGGAAGTTATGGTGGGGAGGGGGGGAAGCCATTGTAATCCATCAGCTTTACTTTGGAAATTTATATTCATTAAATAAAAGTTAAAAAAAAAAACCTCTTTACCTCATTGGAAGGACATAAAATGCATTTACCAGTAATCTTACATTCAGTTTTCAAATACCTTTATCTAGTTATCAAGCATCTTCTGCATACACACTATTGAGGTAAAATGATACAAACAGAAAGGTACATGGATGTTTTCAAAACAGTCGAACTGAAGGCCGCAATTGACTTTCTGCAGCATGTTTGGTTTTTCTCCTCAGTTTCTGCAATTGTTTTATGTAAATTAGTAGCTACCTAAGTTATGTATTTTTTATTTGACCTTTAAGATCCACTCTCTTACAAGAAACTAAACTCCAAATTATTAGGAGGGAAAAAAATAAAATTAGAGAAGAAATAAACAAGATCAAGAGCAAAAAATACAAAACATCCATGAAATGAAGAGCTGGTTTTTTTAAAAAATAAACAAAATTCATATACTATTGGACCAACTAACCAAAGAAAAGAGGGAGAAGACCCAAATTAAAATCAGAGATGGATCGGTGACAACTAACTAAGCACCTAAAAGGAAAACTGTTGAAGTGAAATGGACACTATGAGAAACAATGTCTTGAGCAGCTCTTGTCCTGACTGTCAAGGAACAATTTACTATTTCATTCCTTTTAGTATTTTTTGTTCTACTTAATACCATAGGTAGAATTCTTTAATTAACACACAATTATTCTTAGTCATTTAAATTTAACTGAAAAGTGATCCATGTTGAATATAGGAGTGGGAATGGGAGAGGGAGGAGATGCACAGTTCGGCACATGCTCACTCAGACTTACCCCTAAAGGTAGAGCTAGAAACGTGCCAGGGGATTCCAATTCAATCCCATCAAGGTGGCAAGTACCAATGCCATCTTACTTGTTGAAGTGATCACTTCAAGTTCATAATTGATCAAAAAGATAGGATTAAGTGTCAAAGGGATTACATAGATAAGACCTGTGTCTGCAAATAATAATTGATAGAATTAAAAAGGAGAGAATGATCCTACATGGGAAACAGGATACACAGCAGACTCATAGAATGGCAAATGCCCTAAACAGCACTCTGGTAGCCCTTAAGGCATTCAGATCTGGCTAAAAATCCCATGAGAGTTTCACAGGCATGGAAAACTAACACACTGTGGCAAACAACAAAAAAAAAATGACCTGAATGAAAGATCTCTGTGATTGAGATCTTGGCAGAAAGAATGGGCCACCAAAGAAGGCAGTACCTTTCTCTGAAGGGAAGCAAGAATGTCCACTTTGACTATGACCTTGTCTAAATAAGATTGGAGTTAGTGAACTCAAGAGGCTTCCATACCCTTGGCAGCTCATGACAAGAGCCTTGGGTGATTACTGATGTCACAATTAAGAGTATCAATTGTTAAATCAACAACTGTGCACCTGCTCCCCATGTAGGACCTCTGTCCTTAATGTGTTGTACTATGTGAATTAACGGTAAAGCTACTACTCAAACAGTACTCTGTGTGTCTGTGTGGGTGCAGTCTATTGAAATCTTTACTTATTATACACTAAGTTGATCTTCTGTATATAAAGATAATTGAAAATGAATCTTGATGAAGAGTGGGATGGGAGAGGGAGTGGGAGATGGGATGGTTGTGGATGGGAGGGAGGTTATGGGGGGAAGCTGCTATAATTTGAAAATTGTACTTTGGAAATTTGTATTTATTAAATAAAAGTTGAAAAAAATAAAAAAAATTAGAGATGAAAAAGGAAATGTAACAACAGACACTACAAAAATAAAGGACTCATCAGGAATTATTACTACAAAAAGCTGTATGCCAACAAATTGGGAAACCTAAAAGAAATGGATAGATTCCTGAACACATACAATCTATCAAAATTGAGCCATGAAGTCATAGAAAACCTAAACAGACCAATAACCAGGATGGAAATTGAATCAGTAAGAAAGACCCTCACAACAAAGAAAAGCCCAGGACTGTGTGGTTTCACTGTTGAATTCTACCAGACATTTAAAGAGCAACTCATGTCAATTCTTCTTAAGCTATTCAAAGTAAATGAAAGGGAATGAACCCTTCCAAACTCTTTCTCTGAAGCCTGCATCACCTTCATTCCTAAATCAGAAACAGATACAACAGAAAAACAGAACTATAGTCCAATATCCATGATGAACACAGACACAAATATCCTCAACAAAATATTAGCCAGTCAAATCCAAAAACACAGCAGAAAGATCTTTCACCCAGACCAAGTGTAATTTATCACTGTTATGCAGGCATGATAAAACATTCACAAATCAATCAATGTGATACATCACATTAACAAACTGAAGAACAAAAGCCATATGGTACCTCAGCAGATGCTGAGAAAGCATTTGATAAAATACAGCATCCTTTCATGATGAAAACCTTAAGCAAACTGGGTATAGAAGGAACATTTCTCAACACAATCAAGGCAATCTATGACAAATTCACAGCCACCATCCTATTGAATGGGAGAAAGCTGGAAGCATTTCCACTAATATCCAGAACCAGAAAAGTATGCCCACTTTCACCACTGCTATCTAATATAGTCCTGGAAGTTTTAGCCAGATCCATTGGGCAAGAAAAAGAAACCAAAGAAATACAAATTGGAAATGAGGGAATCAAACTTTCCCTATTTGCAGATGACATGATCCTTTGTATAGGTGATCCAAAAAACTCCACTGAGAGACTATTGGAACTCAGAAAAGAGTTTGGTAAAGTGGCAGGATATAAAATCATGCATCTTTATATACACAGCCTTTGTATACATACACAATGTCATGACTGAGAAAAAAACTATAAGATCAGTCCCATTCACAATAACTCCAAAAAGAATCAAATACCTTGGAATATATTTAACCAAGGATTTCAAAGATATCTTCAATGAAAATTACAAAACATTAAATAAATAAATATAAGAAGACTTTAAAAATTGAAAAATCTTCCATGTGTAGGGATTGGAAGAACCAACATCATCATAATGTCCATACTACCAAAAGCAATTTACAGATTCAATTTGATCCCAACAAAATACCATCGACATTCTTCTCAGATATAGAAAAAAATGTTGCTGAAATTCATATAGAAACACAAGAGACTCCGAATAGCTAAAGCAATTTATATAACAAAAACAAACTTGGAAGGATCACAAGACTTGAAGACTTCTTTCAGGCCAATAATAATCAAAACAACCTGGTACTGGCACAAAAACAGATGGATAGACCATTGGAACAGAATAGAAACTCCAGAAATCAATACACACATGTATAACCAACTTATCTTTGAGATGGAGCTAAATAAATCCCCGGAGCAAGGACAGTCTCTTCAACAAATGGTGTTGATGATCTCCAAGTGCAGAAGTATGAAACTAGACTCCTACATTACAACATACACAAAAATCCACTCAAAATGGATCAAAAATATACATCTACATCTCATATGGCATCAAATAATTAGAGAACATTGGGAACCACTACAAGACATTGGCATAGGCAAAGACCTCTAGGAAGAGACCCCAGAAGCTCAAGCAATGAAAGCCAAAGTTGACAATTGGAACTACATCAAGATTAGAGGCTTCTGCAATGCAAAAGAAACACTCAGCAAAGTGAAGAAACAACTGACAGAACGGGATAAAATATTTGCAAGCTATACAATTGATAAAGGGATAACATCCAGAATCTTTAAAGAGCTCATGAAACTCAACAACAACAAAACAAACAATCCAGTTAAGAAATGGGCAAATCAGGCCAACGATGTGGCAAAACAGATAAAGCCACCACTGCAGTGCCGTCATCTTATCTGCATACTGATTTGAACCCCAGCTGCTTAGCTTCTGATCCTGGTCTCTCCTATGGCCTGGGAAAGCATAGGAAAGTGGTCCAAGTCCTTGGGTCCCTACACCCATATGTGAAACTGGGAAGAGAGTCCTGACTCCTGGCTTTGGCTCTGCCCACCTCTGGCCATGGCATCCATTTGGAAAAGAGCCAGCAGATGGAAGACCTTTCTCTCTGTCTCTCCCTCTCTGTCTATAACTCTGCCTCTCAAATAAATAAATAAATAAAATACATCAACCTGAGAAGCTTCTGCACTACAAAAGAAACACTCAGCAAAATGAAAAACAGCCAATAGAATGGGAGAGTTTATTTGCAAACTATGCAACTGATAATGGATTAATATCCAGAATATATAATGTGGTCAAGAGACTAAACAACAATGATACAAACAATCGAGTTAAGAAATGGGAAAAGGAGTTGAACAGGCATTTTTCAAAAGAGGAAACTCAAATAGCTAACAGAAACATGAAAAAGTCCCAGGACCACTAGCCATCAGGGGAATTCAAATCAAAACCACAATGAGATTTCACCTCACTCCAGTTAGAATGGCTTTCAACCATAAATCACCAGACAACAAATGCTGGTGAGGATGTGGAGAAAAAGTATCCTGACACACTGTTTATAGGAACGTATACTACTGCAGCCACTGTTGAAGACAGCATGGAGATACCTCAGAAATCTGAATATAGGGCTACCAAAATATCCAGCCATCCCACTCCTGGGAATACACCCAAACCAAAAGAATTCAGCATATGAAAGAGCTATCTGTTCACCCATGTTCATTGCAGCACAATTCACAATAGCTAAGATATGTAATCAA
Source organism: Sylvilagus floridanus (assembly GCA_949820135.1). Taxonomy (NCBI): domain Eukaryota; kingdom Metazoa; phylum Chordata; class Mammalia; order Lagomorpha; family Leporidae; genus Sylvilagus; species Sylvilagus floridanus. Next base: position 158,965,064 of record OX463236.1, read on the forward strand.
CTCAGATGTCCATCAACTAATGACTGGATAAAGAAATTATGGTATATACACACTATGGAGTACTACTCAAGTGTAAAAAAAAATGAAATCCTGTTTTTTGCCACAAGATGGTTGCAATTGGAAATCATTATACTTAATGAAATATGTCAGTCCCAAAAAGACAGATGCCATATGTTTCCCTGATCAGAGGTAACTAAGTGCCTAAAATGTAATGTACTGGAGTGAAATGGACATTTTGAGATTTGATGATTTTTTTTACAGCCCTTGCCTCTTCTGTTGAGGAACAGTGTTTATTTTCTTCATGCTGTTTGTTGAACTCATATTTATGTAAGGTTAACTTTATAGTCATTAAGTAAACTGAATGTAGATCTTTGTAAAAACTGATTGGGAATGGAAGAAGGGGAGGAAGAAGGTTTGGAGTGAGGGAGGTAAAGAAGGTTGGGTGGGGAAGTATCACTATGTTCCTAAAGTGTATATGTGGAATACATGAAACTTACATAACTTATATACAATTTTTTAAAGATTTATTTGTTTATTTGAAAGAGTTACAGAAAGGCAGAGAGAGGGAGAAAGAGAGAAAAAGTGAGAGAGATGTCTTCCATCTGCTGGTTCACTCCCCAAATGGCTCCAACAGCTGGAACTGGGCTGATCTGAAGCCAGGAGCCAGGAGCTTCTCCCGGGTTTCCAACATGGCTGCAGGAACCCAAGGACTTGGGCCATACTACATTGCTTTCCCAGGCCATACCAGAGAGCTGGATGGGAAGTAGAGCAGCGGGAACTTGAACCAGCACCCATATGTGATTCTGGCAACACAGGTGGTGGCTTTATCTGCTACACCACACCGCTAGCCCCTAACTTAAGTATAATTTTTAAAAAACTTACTCTTCAATAATTTCAGGAAGAAGAAATGTATTTTTTCTAAATATTTGCTTATCCCTCATAAGAAGGAACTTTTCTGGCTAAGAAAACTCTAGTGGGCTCTAAAATTGTAATCAACTAAAGATGTGCACTAGTGTCTTGTATGAGCTGATGTCAGCATGGCTCTCACAGCCCACAGGATTGAGAGCTCTAGAAGGAACAGGAACTTTAAAAACAAATTTTTGGTAGAAAAGGCTGTTGAAGGCTTTGCAACACTTTTCATGTCAGAGCATCTCTAGAGATAAAGAAGAGGACTTATGGGTGGATGGAGATAAATGGGCTTCCATGAGTAAGAACTTTCCTCATTTTCCTCTTTATGTTGACATCTGATTTTGTTCTACTTATGAAATAAATGAAAACTTTTTAAAATGCAAACGGTATAAAAGAAACAAAAATGAGTGTTCCTTGTAATCACACACACACACACACACACAAACACACAAATCCACTCTCTTCCCTTCTAGCTTACTTTGTGCCCCAATATCCTGACCTCTGGTGAATGAATAAATGGGCCCTTCTGCCCTCTGGATTTCTCCTGATTTCAGCCAATGCAGAAGATTCGAGGGTGAGAAGATAGAGATGAAAGTATTTCTATCATGGGCTCTTTCCCTACCAGGGACTACTACTTACTACTTCTCTGCCCCAACACTAACCATGCTCTCAATTCTTCCCTCTAGGCCAGCTGGGCATTTTGGGGTCAAGGAACAGTAATACCCCAACCCTGACGAGCCCTGGCACATTTCATCATTCCTTGACAGGCGAGGGGAACACTGCCCCACATTTTAAATAATTCTTTGATCTATCGGCTACCTGGCTTGAATATGCCATGTGTCTCCTGCCTAGGATATGCAATACACCAACTTTTTAAACATGTAGAATTTCCCATAAAGGCCAGAGTTTTTGCATTCATCTTTAAAAATCAGACTATCTGGCAATCCCGGGTCCGTATTCCCAAGAAGCTGCTATCTATGCACTTTGCACAGGCTGTGAGTTCTCCAGTTACCCACCATTCCCCACCACTCTATGTTACCTGACCCTCTTGGTCAACATCCAGACATTTCTTTCATCAGCTTATCCTTTATACTCATTTGAGTTTGTGAACTCAGCTAAGTCTGAGGTTGGAGAGATAGTCTTGACTACAAATCACTATTACATAATGTGAATTGTTGCTGCCAAGAAAGAATTCAGACAATAAAAACGATGGCATGTAAGTGGGTGGAACATTCATTTCTGTGAATGAGAAATTTCACATGGGAGCTGGACCTTGACACCTCTCTTTGAAGAATATCATACTGGAAGCATGATGGCGTGTAGGCTGGATAGGAAGTCTATCCTCTACCAGTTGCATTCATAAGAAAATGAATTCTGGAATCCAAATAACTAATTTTAAAATAGCATTTTTGGGATATAATCTATTAATCAAATTGATCATATCCTATAAGTGACTCTAAAGATAAATGCATTTAAAGAAGCCAGATCCAAATCAAGGAGTCTGGAACTAGTGATCTTGATCCAAAATATTTTAATACTAAAACATTAAAATCTGAGGGGAAATTTTTGTCCATTATTTCTGATGTAATCTAAGACCACTATGCATGAACTAATCAATGCAATTAGGTAATAGAAATAAATATTAGAAAAGAGTCAATATTACTATTTAGGTTGGGTACTAGATGCAGTGGTTAAGATGCCATTTTGGATGCCTACATTTAAATGTGAGAACAAAAAATATACAAAAAGAAGAGGGGGGTATCTGACAACAAAACATTAAAGCACATATCATAGCTACAAAAATAGGGGCTGGCGCTGTGGCATAGCAGGCTAAGCTTCTGCCTGCAGCACAGACATCCCATATGGGCACCAGATTGTGTCCTGGCTGCTGCTCTTCCATTCCAGTTCTCTGTGTATGGCCTCAGAAAGCAGTAAAAGGTGGCTCAAGTGCTTGAGCCCCTGCACCTATGTGGGAAACCGAGAAGAAACTCCTGGCTTTTGGCTTCGGATCAGCCCAGCTCCAGCCACTGCAACCATTTGGAGAGTGAACCTGCAGATGAAGGACCCTGCTCTATGACTCTCACTCTCAAGTAAATAAGCAAAAATACCTTTTTTAAAAAGCTACAAAAGGAAAATCTGGTATTGAAGAAAAAACAATGGACCCAAGAAATTGTTGAGAAACAACTAAATACATATGGGAATTTTAATTGCAATGTATTGAAACATTTCAGAAAGGTGTTAGGATGCAGGACAGAAAACAAAGAATTCAAAAAATAACAGAGTGATTAAGAAATGACTACAATAAAATAAAAAGCTTTTTAATAGAAAAAATTTAATGAACAAAGTTGAAAAACCACAAAAAATCTTGAAATGCATATGTGAGCCACATTTGAAACACGAAAGCTAATATCATTTTTTAAAAAAAGAACTCATACAAGATAAAGAATTCATACAAGTTTTTAAAGGTGAAAGTTCAGCATTGCAATAGAAACATGGAGATACACAAAGTTAACCCAAAATATAAAGAGCTAATAAATTATTTGAAAAGATATTCAGCTTTATTAATAATTAAGGAAATACATGTTAACAGAATAATGAAATGTTACTTTGCACCAGTCCAACGGGAAAAAATGAGAGCTGGGTGTCCTCATTACTGTCAAGAATGGACAAAGGGCACCTCATGCTCTCAGTCTGTCAGGTCATTTTGACCTTTCATCTGAGTGGCCCTTCTGGGTTGGTTTCTCTGCCCTTTACCTTTTTACTCCAAATATGGATTCAGTTCCTTCTCTTTTTAATTCAAAAAGGAGCTGAAACTTGCATATGGTGCTAAATAAGACCTCATGAGCAATTGAGGTATAATAAAAGTAGAGTTTGGAGAGAAAATTTGCACTACAAAAAGTGGTTACTCATGGCTTGACCCAACTCCTAAATTCCCATCTTACTTTTAAATGACTTCCAGGAAGAGAGGCCAATGTATCGCTCACAAATCCCCTGGTCTCTCCCATCCCAAGCTCCATAAAAGGTTCAAACTCAATCACAGCAAATTCACTCCTTATCCTAGTCTGAAGTACAGTCGTTTTATGCCCCAGGTTAACTGAGAGTCGCAAGATTAATTTCTTTCAGTGGACAAATACAATACTTTAACAATATGCAGAAGAGCATCATGTGAGAGTTATTAATAGTCCTTGTAACCATATTTATGGAAAAAATTTCTGTCCAAAAAAAATAACTGTCCAATTCGCAATACATCCAATTTGCAATACTAAATTGAACATGTAAAATCTCCAGTTACACCATCTGAAGCCAAATTCTTGCTAACCTCAAGTTTTTGTCAAAAACTCTAGGTGAGAACTTGTCTCACACTTGTTCTGATGATAATGACAAATCAAAGTTGCTCCAGGTATGAACTCATAACTCCACTATTGCCAGTAACCAAAACCAGAGGACTCTCCAGAGTGCCATTGTCTCGATAACAGAGAACTTAAAATTTCATCATCATCAAGCATTCAACTGCATGTACATTTATATTTCTGTACTGTGTATCTATTACTTTTAGACTTAACAAATTAATAAATGTCCTTCAAAACAACTCTTTAGTGGTTTGGGTTCAGAAGGCAAAGCATACCTACATAAGTACAATCATTCTGAAAAACCAATCGTAAGCACACCTACAGCAGGATTAATGCATGTTTCATCACTTGCTCACCTGCTTCCCTTTTGGGTCTCTTGAATCATTCTTCCAAAATTCTGTAATCTCCGGTTCTTAATCACCCAACTAAGCAGTGAACCCAACTCAAGCATAAGTCAGAGATTTTCCTTTTGTGTTACCGTAGGTTTCTTCTATTCACTTATAATTAAAATCAGAAAATCAAAAGTGGCAGTGAAACTACCCAAAGGTATCTCTCTTGTACTACAGGAACTTCAGCTCCTGTGCAGTAGGAGAGACATTTGTGATTATGCAATCTCACCACTAGGTCCATCTGTAAACTTTCTCTTTCCCTTCCACTCTTCATTTCTCTTCTTCAGAAGCTGCAGATAAGTAGAAAGATTGCTCTGATTTAATTAATAATTCAAAGAACAAAAAAAGCAGAAGATCAGAGAATTTCTTGGAAACGAAGTGACCAGGATAGTTATCAGGAAAATCTCACGACAGGGAGCTGAGAACTCATCACATATTTTGCATGGCCCACAGCTGGCAATTAGAAAGCATAGGGTAGGGATTGTGACATTATCTTCATAAATCTTTACAAATAACTGTCTCAACTTTCAACATCTTTCCTTCTTTTTTTCCACATGAGAGTTTTTCTACTTCCATATGTTCTCAAAATAAAGAATTCTTTTCTTTAGTCATCTGCAGATATATCCTGCTGTGTATTACAGATGGAATACAATCTGCTTAGCTTAACTGGAAGCTGGATGTTGTTCATAAGACTTCAGACTTGGTCCGGCACCGCAGCTCAATAGGCTAATCCTCCGCCTTGCAGCGCCGGCACACCAAGTTCTAGTCCTGGTCAGGGCGCCAGATTCTGTCCCAGTTGTCCCTCTTCCAGGCCAGCTCTCTGCTGTGGCCTGGGAGTGCAGTGGAGGATGGCCCAACTGCTTGGGCCCTGTACCCCATGGGAGACCAGGATAAGCACCTGGCTCCTGCCTTCAGATCAGCACGGTGCGCCAGCTGCAGCGCTCTGGCCACATCGGCCATTGGAGGGTGAACCAATGGCAAAGGAAGACCTTTCTCTCTGTCTCTCTCTCACTGTCCACTCTGCCTGTCAAAAAATAAAAAAAAGACTCAGACTTTCTGCTTTAGTTACCTTCATAAACACCATCCTTTGCCCACAATTCAAAGAAAAGTACACACAGTCACAGTGATCTTTCCACAAGGCTTTCTCTTTAATGATCTAGAAGAAAAAAGATTTATGGGGTGGGGTATAAAAGAGAGGAAAATATTTGGCAGAAGTTTGAAAGCATGTGATAATCGCTTCAAAGATTCACAAGATTAGAGGAGGAAGTTTGCTGAATGTTTGAAGAATAAAGCACTGCATTAATTAAGGAAATTTGATTTGATCTAGGAGAGCTTTCTTCATTAAACATGCCTAAGCCATTGCTATGCTAACCCAATAGAAGCTTTTGTCTTATTTATAGCATCGTTGTATATACTTAACCTTTTTATCCTCTCTATGCCCGGAGTCTCTAGGTTGAGCCCAAGGAGGCCTGTGTATTGGCATTTCCCAAGTAATTTCTCCCCTTGAATAACTTGCTTTTAAACAAGAGAACACAGCAATGTTGGGGGAGATGGCATTTCTGTCACTGAATGCAGAAGACTGTCACTTGTCTTTTGCTTATCAACTCTTTCACTGGCTTTGATAAAGCAATCTGCCCTATCAGAGAAGCCCACATTGCACAGCACTAGGAATGGCCCTGACCAAAGCCAACTTGCGATTTTGGCACTTAAGTTTCACGGTTCTCAAGTAACTGAATTCTGCCAACATCTACATAAACAAGCTTGGAAATGTGTCATCCCCCAATACCTCAGGTGAGAGCCCAGAGTCCTTGATTGCAGCTTTGTGAAAGACCATGAAGCAGAGGACTCAGGTCAGCCTATGAGATCCTAAATGGATGTTACTTTAAGCCATTGTTTTAGGATCATTTTTTTTGACAGGTAGAGTGGACACTGAGAGAGAGAGAGACAGAGAGAAAGGTCTTCCTTTGCCATTGGTTCACCCTCCAATAGCCGGCACGCTGCGGCCAAGGCTCAGGACATGGCTTCAAAATATGGCACCTGGGCCAGCGCCGCGGCTCAACAGGCTAATCCTCCGCCTTGCGGCGCCGGCACACCGGGTTCTAGTCCCGGTCGGGGCACCGGATTCTGTCCCAGTTGCCCCTCTTCCAGGCCAGCCCTCTGCTGTGACCCAGGAGTGCAGTGGAGGATGGCCCAGGTGCTTGGGCCCTGCACCCCATGGGAGACCAGGAAAAAGCACCTAGTACCTGGCTCCTGCCATCGGACGAGCGCGGTGCGCCGGCCGCAGCGCGCCGACCGCGGCGGCCATTGGAGGGTGAACCAACGGCAAAAGGAAGACCTTTCTCTCTGTCTCTCTCTCTCACTGTCCACTCTGCCTGTAAAAAAAAAAAAAAAAAAATATGGCACCTGGACGACGATGCATCTTAAAGCCAAGGGAATTTGAGAAAACAATTGAGGCAGGAAGTTCTTTGTATCGTTCTCTCTGCATTATCCCCTGCCACAGGCCATAAAAGGATTTTCTGACCTTCCTCTGACTTAGGTCATAAGCCCCTCATTCCAGAGAGATCCTCCATAGACCTGGAGGAAAGGACCGAAGATACAGTGGTGGCAAGAAGAACCTGACAAAGGAGGCTTTGCTAAGTCCTCCCTAGTTTATTACTGTGGGATCAGTTGTCACTGTCTTCCTAATCTACTTTTGCACAGCTGTCCAGAAACATACACAGGGGCTGGCATTATAGCATGGGGGTAAAGCCACATCCTGCAATGCTGGCATTCCATATAGGTGCCGATTGAAGTCCCAGCTGCTCCATTTCCGATCCAGATCCCTACTAATGCGACTAAGAAAGCAAAATGACCTAAGTCCTTGGGCCCCTGCACCCATGTGGAAAACCTGGAAGAAGCTCCTGGCTCCCGGCTTTTGTCTGGCCCAGCCCAGGCTGTTGCTACCATTTGGGGAATGAACCAGTGGATAGAAGATCTCTCTCTCTCTCTCTCTCTTTCTCGTGCTCTCTCTCCTCCTTCTCCTCCTCCTCCTCTCCCTCTCCCTCTCCCTCTTCCTCTCCATTTCCCTCTCCCTCTCCCTCCCCCTCTCCTTCTCCCTCTCCCTCTCCTTCTCCCTTTCCCTTTCTCTCTGTAACTGTGCATTTCAAATAAATAAAATAAATCTTTAAAAATATATATACAGATTTCTCTCTGTGCATCTTCATGTCTAACTATGACATGTAACAGATAGTCAATAACTTTGTATGTTCTTCTCTTGTTAATCTTTTGTTTTGGGATGTCAGCCAGGAATCTTTTTGCAGTGAATGAAAAAAGAAATCTCTTGTCCACTGTGTTACAAGCCAATGAACAGGACAGGTATTGTAGAGCAGCAGGTTAAGCTTCTGCTTGGATGCCTGCAACCAATATTGGAGAGCCAGTTCCAATCCCAAGTACTCCACCTCTGATCCAGTTCCCTGCTAATATGCTTTGGAGGCATTGGGAGATGGCTCAAGTACTCAAGTTCCTGCCACATGGGACACCTGGATGGGGTCCCTAGCTCCTAGATTCAGCATGGCCCAGCCAAGTTATTTTGGGCATTTGGAAAATGAACCAGTGGAAGGAAGATCTCTCTCTCTCTCTCTCTCTCTCTCTCTCTCTCTCTCTCTTTGTGTGTGTGTGCATGTGCCTATGTATTCCTCTCTCTGTGTCACTCTGGCATTTCAAATAAATTTAAAAATAGATAATTAATGTAAGAACTTATATCCTTTTTTGAAAAAGCCCTTAATAATCATTATTTTCTATAGATAACATTACTATATACTTATAGAATGGCATCAAATTTCTCCCTTATTCCAATGGTTTGGGAATATGGTTTGTTGGCGCAAAGCTCATGCCAAAATTTATTACTCATTGTGAAATACTAAAAGGGCAGAAAGATAATCTGACCATGGTATTTAGAGGTAAAGCCTTCAAAAACTGATTCGACCATGATTAAATCTGGTGGCTTTATAAGGCAGGGGCAGAGAAACCACACATCTGCTCCATGTCTCTTTGCATGTGATGCTCTATGCTGCTTCTGGACTCTGCCAGCAAGACCATCACCAGATGAGGACTCGCAACCTTGCACTTCTGTAACATTGAGCTGATAAACCTCTTTTCTTTCTTAAATGGTCTGCCTCAAATATTTTATTATAGGTAATGAAAAGCTGATTAATACATGAATGCACTATTTTTACGTGTTAGTTTTAGCTATAATAAGACTCAGAAGAACTAATAATGACCAAAAAAAATCAGAGTATGGGCATCTGATTCAGCATGTAGGTAAGAGAGTCTGCACTTTGGAATATAAGTGGAAATAATTAAGTTATCTTAAGGAAGGCTTCCTATCCAACTGTGCCCCATTCAATCTCTATGCCAGCCTGCTTTAATGTCTGGAAATCACAACTCCTTTTGCCTTTAATTATTATGGCCTTATCTGAATTTAAATTGTAATTATCTAAGGGAGGTAACTCAGGTACAATGGTATTGACAAATCTTTCCATGAGTATATGAGTCAGTGTGTTTAGTTTCTGACTTCTCTGAAATCGGATTTTATGAGGAAAGGGGACTGGATCCCTCAAGGGGTAGAAGGATGCGAGGTTATAAAGTCAGAGAATGATTTCAAGACCTTATCTCGTGCTAGCCCTACCTGGCTCAATACCAAGAGAAATGACACTCAGGAGAGATGTAAAGGCTCACATCTCCCCTTCTTGTACCATTTTGCTGTATCTTTTTTACAATGCTTCTCATGCACCACTGAATTGGCTTGACAGACATTACAGAATCAGGCTTATAAACTAATTCTCTTTGGTTTCATAAATGAAAGGATGGAAAGTAATATTGGGGTCTGTTTTGCTGCAGAAGTTATCATTCATGACTTTTTCACTACCTTCCAACTCAAGGCAGAGTAAGTCTGAAAACGCAGGAGGGGACATGCTGTGTGTTTCATTGTTGTTTGTCTGTGACAAGGACCTGGGCCATCATGATGTTTATCTCAGGCATCTCATTACTCTTTGCTACTCTTCCCTTTGTCAGAGCCCCTCAGTCAAGAGTGACGGGTTGAAGTACTGGAGGAAGGTGTGGATTCTTGACCCATTTTCTCCCTCAAGGACCTCAGCCTCCCTAATCAAATATGTCCACTGATATTGCAGCATATTAAGCTGTACTTATCAATAGCTTCCTTCTGAGGGCTGGAATTGTGGTGCAGCAGGGTAAGCCATAGCCTGTGATGCTGGCTTCCTTATGAGTTTCGGTTCAAGTCCCAGCTGATCCATTTCTGACAGATCCCTGCTAATGCATCAGGGAAGGCATTGGAACATTGCCCAAGTTCTTGGGACTCTGCCACCCTATATGGAAGACCCAGATGGAGTTCCAGACTCCTACCTTAGTCCTGGCCCAGCTCCAGCCATTGCAGCCATTTGGGGAGAGAACTAGGAGATGAAAGATATTTCTCTCTCTCTCTCTCTCTCTCTCTCTCTCTCTCTCTCTCTCTCCAATAAATAAATAAATATTGTAAAAAATAGTTTCTTTTTGACTAAGAAGAAAGGAAGAGGAGTTCCTCCTCAATGGACATCCCAGACCATAAATAAGCAATTCTAGTGACACAATGCAGTAAGAGCTATGGCTGATTTTGACACTAGGTACAGAAGGAATGTTAACAAAACCACAACAATAATGATGGGTAAAATTAATAAGGACTTTCCATATTTTAATGTACCTGCCATTCAGCTAAGCATTTTATGTATGTCTTCATTTTTTAAAGACGTATTGTATTTATTTGAAAGGCACAATTACAGAGAGGCAGAGAAAGAGGTCTTCCATCCACTGGTTCACTCCCCAGGTGACTGCAATGGCTGGAGCTGTGCTAACCTAAAGCCAGGAGCCCAGAACTTATCCCAGATCTGCACACAGATTGGGTGCAGGGGCCCAAGTGGGTGGGCCATCTTCTACTGCTTTCCCAAGCCATAGCAGAGAGCTAGATCAGAAGTGGAGCAGCCAGGACATGAACCAGCAGCCATATGGGATGCCAGCACTGCAGGCAGCAGCTACACCACAGCACCAGCCCCTGTCATCTGTTTTAATACACATCCTAATTCCATGTGACAGATATTAGTATGATTGCCATTGTACAAACAAGCACAAAACTCCTGCTTAGATACAATAATTATCTTGTGAAGCTGATTGTCTCAGGTTTTGTTCCCCGAGAAACAGACTCTAAGAAGATGAGCACACAGGAAGTCATTGGAGAAAAAGTACTTGTGGTGTCAAACCCCAGAGGAAATAAGGTAGTGGAAGCAGGATGAGAAGAAAGAGAAGTTAACTATGGTGTAGCCTTGGCAAAGACCTCAGCCAACTCCATATGTCTTTCTCAAGTTGAGTAGCCTTTCAGAATTGTCTTAAGTTGGGTGGCAAGGAAGAACTTTACACAGTCATTAGAGAGATGCTACTCCAGGCAGATCCAAAACCTAGAGGAATGCTGCTTTCTTAAGCTCATGCAATTCCTGCAGGTTTTTGGCAACTAAAATCTGTCTGCCCCTCTCAACACCTGAGAAAACAAGTCCTTCCTTCCCACAGCTGGATCTGGCTGGCACATCACAGCATCCACCACATACAGCTACTGTGGTTTACATTGGTTGTTAAAGGATTGCTGTTAGGGACTTCCACACAACATACAGTATTCTTGTCACTGATGTTTTGGAGGATTCTGGAAGATGCCAGTTTATGACTATGAAGAAGCAGGGAAACAAGCTGGAAAATGGGAAATTAAGAAAGCAAGAATTTGTAAGACTTTCTGAGAATCCTTGGAATTGTTGGGAAGAGCATTTTATCTTGTACTAAATGTGAGATGGGGATCCACCCAATGTATGTGGCCTTTAATGGAAAAGACTATCTCCAGAAAACTGCAGGGCTTTGCAATATCCAGTTTGTACTTTAACAAAGGAAAACATGATGGACTTTACTTGGAAAAGTCAAAGAAGTGCTTCAGGGAAGAAAGGGACAAATGAGCTGGGTTTTGGAGGATGGACAGGAGCTTTATAGGTGGACAGTGATAGAGCAGATGCAATTAAAAATGCATCCAGGTGAAAGGAACATCATGTGTAAATGGGAGCCTAAGGATAATAGGAACTATGCCAGAAACACCAGTAAATCTAGAGCATAAAGAATTTAAAAAAAAAAAAAAAGGAAAGTAATTAGAGCGCCAAAGAGAGACGACATGGGACTTTGTACACCATGCGGTGGAGCTCAGATTTTGTTATGAAAGCTCCCATTTTTCATGTTATTTCTGTTTTTCACTGGAGTGCATATGTTGGGCCAGGACTTAGAGAAATACACAAATAAATTAGGCTCATTTTGCTGAGACATAAATTTTACATAAAGATCTGAGAGAAAGGATATTCTTTTTAGATTACAGCAAACATGGCAGTGTTATGTAGCAAATGCAAACTTTGCATGAGTTCTTAAGTAAAAAGTAAAATTTTAAGTAGATTTCCTGATTAATGCAGGCAGTTCTGCACATTCTATGCCCTTTGCTGTGAAAAGCTAATGTATGTGCTGAGAAGTTCTATACAGGAATAATTCCTCTTAGCTATGCATTGTTCACATTCCAGATGATTTAATTGTATATCCCCCTCTCCCAAACTATGTTGTAGTTTATACTATGAGAAGAGGTTAGAGAAAGAGAGACAATGACAGGAGAAAGGTGAGAGCATGTGTGCTGATAGCTGGCTATCCAGGTGGGGTATCATGAGATGTTATCTCTTGGTGATGTTTCCTATGCGTCTGACGTTGGTTTGTTTGGGACACATAATCTGAGTTTTATCAGGTCACCCTTCTCTCTAGGTAGAGTAGAATCTAGAGCTGAGACACACTAACTAAACTAAAGGATATTTTTTTTTTTTTGGACAGGCAGAGTGGACAGTGAGAGAGAGACAGAGAGAAAGGTCTTCCTTTGCCGTTGGTTCACCCTCCAATGGCTGCCGCGGACAGCGCGCTGCGGCCAGCACACCGCGCTCATCCGATGGCAGGAGCCAGGTGCTAGGTGCTTTTTCCTGGTCTCCCATGGGGTGCAGGGCCCAAGCACTTGGGCCATCCTCCACTGCACTCCTGGACCACAGCAGAGAGCTGGCCTGGAAGAGGGGCAACCGGGACAGAATCCGGCGCCCCAACTGGGACTAGAACCCTGTGTGCCGGCACCGCAAGGCGGAGGATTAGCCTGTTGAGCCATGGCGCCGGCCTAAACTAAAGGATTTTTATATAAACCTGCTGCTAATAGGTATTAGTCTGTTTGGAGTGCCACACTAAATACCATAGGCTGAATGGCTTAAACAATAGATTTTTTATTTAGTTTAAATTTTGTTCATTTCTTCTCTGATTTTCATTTATTCATAGTTCTAGAGGTTGAAAGTCCAAGATCCAGGTATCAGCTTGGCCAACTTCTAGTGAGGACTTCTTTCTGGTTTGCAAATAGCCACCTTCTCACCATGTCCTCACATAACTTCAGAGCATGCACTTAGAAAGAAACACCTCTTTCTCCCTTTCTTTTTCTCTCTCTCTCTCTCCCCCTTTGTCTTTGTCTCCCTCTTCTTATAGAACCACAAATGTTCTACTTTGAGGAATGTAGCCTCCTAGTAGCTTTTTGTGTCTTTTCTCTAATTGTTTGAGGAATCCTTCAATGAAGACATAATAAAGATTTCTCTTTCACACCAGCCAATGAAGACTTTTTCCTTCTTCTCAGAACAAAGATTGTTAATATTATTACCATGGGCTGGCACCATGGCTCACTAGGCTAATCCTCAGCCTGCAGCACCAGCACCCCGGGTGGAGCGCCGGTTCTGTCCCGGTTGCTCCTCTTCCAGTCCAGCTCTCTGCTGTGGCCCAGGAATGCAGTGGAGGATGGCCCAGGTCCTTGGGCCCTGCATCCGCACTGGAGACCAGAAGGAAGCACCTGGCTCCTGGCTTTGGATCAGCGCAGTGCTCTGGCCACAACGCACAGGCTGTAGCGGCCACTTGGGAGTGAACCAACAGAAAAAGGAAGACCTTTCTCTCTGTATCTCTCTCTCTCACTGTCTAAGTCTGCCTGTCAAAAAAATATTATTACCATGGTTATCAGATGAAGTAGACCCATAGTAACATTGTCCATTCCTGTGTCTATGTATTTCATCAGAAAGAAGATAAATAACAAATACCTGCCTGAATTGTCTTTGCACAAAAATCTTAATCCCTAAAATATCTTCCAAATACTTATCACTTGATTACAACTGGTGGATTCTGGATGGGGCCTAATGGAGCCTTGCAATGGGAGAAGCTTAGTGGATGTAGGAAACAACCAGACTGTAATCACTTCTTTAGAGAAAAGATCTAAAATGAGTCAGGGATCCTGTTCCTTTTTCTGGAGCTCTAGCTGTTAGCTCTAGGCATCTCTTCTGTTGTCCACCAGCAAACAAAGAGGGTCATGGTCATTTAGAGATGCAGATATTCAGGACACAGGGACAACTTATGGACAAAGGGTTGAAAGCCTTGTGGGTATTACAATATGGGCATTCTATTGGAAATGGAATAAAAATGACTTCTGTCTCCATGTCCTGAAATTTTCTCCTTATGGCACTTTAAAGAATCAACTATGCTCTAGGGCAAGCATGAGACAGATCACCAGTGTTGGCAGATCTTGACACACCATGGGTCCTCTGTCCTTGGGAAGACAAAGTACTCAATCACATGTTTGTGAACATAGAATTACAGCCAACGGAACTGGATGGTTTTGTGCCAAACTTCACTCAAACTGTGGCAGTGGGGTTAATGATCCACTTCACCAAAGGCTTACTTTACTAGGTGTGCTGAAAACAAAGAGGCTGTTCCCTCAGCCAGATAAACACTAACACCTCTGCTGTCTTGACTTTCTCCTTCTAAATCGCATGGGGACTAACCTCTTCTGTTATAAAATTAATTCAGGGAAATTAAAATAAATTAGAGCAAAATTTCTTTCATATTAGCTGCATTTTAACGTTTACAATAAGATGTAGGGAATTCCATAGCCCAATGAACCTTGGAGGTGCCATTTTCTGCCCCTTCCTTCAAATTCTGAAGTCTGTGGCTCATTTTGAAATGACTATAGTTTGCAAACCCAATGAAGGGCAAGCTTCTGATGGAAACCATTATACAGAAGAGATGAAAGAACTCAAAATATAATAGCTTCTGAGTAAACAAGTATCCATTGACTAACTGATATTCAGATGATATGACAAATGTAATTGTCTTTTAGATAAAACAACTTTATAATAAAATCCTTCAATAACTAATTCTCTTCAGTTAATGCCCAAGACCTTCCTGCTTGAGAAGAGCAAACAGCTTTTACTGAGGTTCCACAATGCTTACTCTGAAATATCTTTGTCTTTCCACACAGTTAACAACTCTATGCAAGGGCAATGGAAAAACTATCTTAGTGCCCCCTTAACACAGAGAGATCTAAAAGATTTTTTCCTTTCCTCTAAAATCTACTGAGATCAAAGAAGACTTCAGGGTGTCAAGAAGAAAAACAAGTTAACACAATTTGTATTAAATTTTGAAAAATCTTTCCCTGTAGCCATGGGCAACTGGATAAGAAAACAATAAACAAGTCCCTTTGGGGATATTACATGATAGTATTCAATTTTGTATCCTGCCTCCTACATTGGGGATTTCTTCAAAATATGGACAGGCTCTGAGAAACAGATTTGTAAAAATAGACGCATTGTTCAGTGATGAGATTACCCCTGGCTATAACACAAAATTACTTCTAAATAGATTATGGCATTTAAAAAAAAAGACTTCTGGTTTAGATGCTATAAGAAAGCAGCATAAGTATTTTAAAGGTTATCCATAATGTTCAGAAGAGTCACATACGAAATTGAGTGAAAATTGTGATGGTGAACACCCAACTGACCTTTTTGATAAAACCACTAAATTTCCTCCTACACATTATACCTTCATCACCCTTTCCAGTCCTAAGTGCAACACAAGGAATCATATCAGAAGCAGTGGTTTTGATTCCTTTCTGCAAGAGATGTGGAAGGAAAACTTTACATGATTGGTTAAAAATTCCCTTCACGAGGGAATAAAATGTCTATGTAGTCCTAAAATCCCCTCTGTGAGCAGATGATACACATAATGGAGATCTGAACTGTGAATGATATGTTAATTATATGCATAATAAAATATTTTAATTTTTAATCTATCAGTCTGTTGCCTATGGTACTTTCTGGATACATAATCACATCACCAAAGAATCTTAATGTAAGCTCAAGTTACCTTTCCCCTGTCAAGTCCCATCATTCATGGAGTTAACATGATTTTGGCTGCAAAACCACAAAAACATATTGGGACTTCTTCTTCATCTATGCCAGAAATTTTCAGAAGCATCCCTAGTTCTTCATATGCAATAGTCATAATCTTTTTTTCTTTCATCTAAGAAATCCTTCTTTTCCATCAGGCAGAAAAAGTCCCTAGGGGCCTCAAAGCTGTAAAACGAGTTGTTTCCCAACCAAGAATAGAAGGAAGAAAGACTGGCCTGCAGAGAAAGAATTTCTTATCTCTAGTCTAGACTGTGACTCCTGGAAATTAAGCCAGGATTCACATACTTATTTTAAATATTTCATATCACCATTCTCATGGGGACCATCAATACAGCTTTTCACTGGAACACACCCCAACTCAGATCCATGGCCTTGTGAGTGTGGACATTGTCTACGTTAACATGGAGGCTTCCATCCCCCAGTGAACATTCCACAAAGAGAAAGACTATTTTCCCACTCAAAAAGGCACCAGCAGAGCCCTGACAGAGCTCTACATCTCAGCTGGTGGATACAGGGGAAGCAGCACAACTCGTTACCCATCTCTTGTATCCTTCCCTGATAGGCATGATGACAGCCAACCTCACTGACCACATAGGAAAAGGGAGCAATGTCTCCCATGGGCCCACTGTGGCCTACCATGGAATGCCCACAAATTCACAGGGAAGCTTCTGTGTGAACAAAGGAGCACTTTCAATGGCGTGCTGGGCGGAAGGTGGTTTTTCATGACTGATGAAGCCTGGAACATTCAGGTTACAAGAGTAATTACAAAGCAATGTGAAAGGGACTGTGATTGAAGAAGGGCTCAAACCACTGGGAAACAGAAGAGAGAAATAAAGTATGGAAGCCAAGGGATTGAGGGAGACAAGGGAGGCATAAGAGGAAGTGAGGCTTAAGCAAGGGCAAGAAAGATAAGGAGGAAATGCCGGTGCTATGGCACGTTGGGTTAAGCTTCCTCTTGCAAAGCCAGCATCCAAATCAGAGTGCTGATTCAAATTCTGGCTATTCTGCTTCCAGTCCGGCTTCCTGCTAATGCTCCTGAAAAAGTAGTAGAAGAAAAGACAGGTACGTGGGCCCCTGCCAACCATGTGAGAGGCCAGGATGGAGATCCTGGTTCCTAGCTTGCAGCCATTTGGGGAGTAAACCAGAAAATGGAAGACATTTCTTTCTCTCTCTCTTTCTCTTCAACCTCTCCCTCCCTCTCTGTCATTCTACCTTTAAATAAATAAATGAATATTTTAAAAGAGGTAAGAAAGAATGAGAAAAAAAGAGAAAGAAGGAAAGAGAGAAAACAAGAGAACAAGCTAGTTGGAGTGATTCATCATACTGAATAGGAGAATGGTGATTCAAGGAAGGGAAAGCAATTTAGACCCAGAGGGCACAGCCACAGGGCACATGTGGGGGGGGGGGTGGAAAGTAAGTCCTGCAGCTGGAACAGCAGGGGCAGAACAGAGGAGGAAGTGTTTGGGGGAATCCCTGCAAGCCTTGTCACAGCCTTGGGCTTTTATGTAAGACTCAGAAAGGCACAACTAGGTTTCAGCAGGGACCCAGCGTGGTAAGTCTGATCTTGGGAAAGATGGCAGTGGCAGCACTGTGGAAGAGAAAATGAAGAAATCAGCTGGGGTCAGGAGTCTGTTCAACTGTCCAGGGAAGAGAAGAAGCTGGTCTTTGCTTTGACAGGGACAGCAAGATGGAGAAGGGGCTGGTGAAAGCAGATGGGATCAAAATAACACCTTGCCTCAGTGTTATATTGATGGTATTTGAATTCATGTCCAGCTCAGTAAATCTTCACCCAATCCAAGCCAAGCAGAGTCAAAAGTGTTTTACTTGCTTGTAAGGAATGGGCTCCAGGGGGTTGACTAAGCAAAATCCCATATGTCAGGGCTGGTGTTCTTCCCTCTGTGTCACAATGCCTGTGTCACTAATGAGCTTACACAGTGCAAGGCAGAATACTGTACTCCAAGAAAACACACGAGAGAAATCCTACAGTCAAGGAGGCGAAGTCAAAGAAGAGGAATTCTCAAGAAAAGAATTCTTTCTGATGGGCAGAAAACATCAACACCCACAGAGCCATTTTTAGAAGAGATAAATAACCAAAGAATTACCTGAGAGACCTATTTTTACTTTGAATTTTAAGAGATGTTCCAGCTGTTTCCAGCCAGTGCCACCGAATGATGGGCATCTCTCAGGACAGCTGGCACAAGCAACACAAAACTGGGGCAAAAGCAATCCTGACCTTAAGAAGCGGAAGTCTGAGCTTGACCACCCGATCCCAGTGCATACATACTGCGTGGGTGCTCTGAGGCTGGACATGAGGGACTTCTCCTGGGGCTCCGAGTGTTGTACTCACAAAACAAGGATCATTGGTGTTGTCTACAACACCTCCAATAACAAGCTGGTCCACACCAACACCTTGGTGAAGAACTGCATCATGCTGATAGACAACACGCCATACCAACAGTGGTAGGAGTCCCATTATGCATGGCCACTGGGCCGCAAGAAGGGGGCCAGGCTGACTGCTGAGGAGGAAGAGATTTTAAACAAAAAGCGATCAAAGAAAACTCAGAAGAAATATGATAAAAGGAAAAAAGAATGTCAACATCACCAGTCGTCTGGAGGAACAGTTCCAACAGGGCGAGCATAACAAGTGTTCAGCATCAAGACCTGGCCAGTGTGGCCCGGCAGATGGCTGTGTACTAGAAGGCAAGGAGCTGGAGTTCTGTCTGAGGCAAATCAGGGTCCAGAAAGGCAAGTAAGTCCTCCATCATGTAATAAAGGTGTTTATTGTACTATTTCCTAATAAAACAAGCAAAAAAGAGAGATGTCTCAAATATTGCATTATTTTATATATAAAAATATAATATAAATATAAAATAAATTTCTATATTTTTATGAAAAGGACCATCTATTTTTACCCAAGTATGTGATTTGGAGAATTACACTTATAGCTTGCCACCTTTAAAAACATTTTTAGATACATTAAATTCTGAAAGGAGGAATCTACATACACATGTTACTTCGGAACAAGCCAGATTAAGATAGTAAATACATCAATAAGTGGTATCTCTGCCTAAAGTTTGCATACACTGTAATGAAATAGTTCCATGTTCAGCCAGTTAATGAATGTGTTTTACACTATAAACACTAGGGACAGCCTGACCCTGTGGAGAACAACAAAGATTTTTAATAGCAAATTCATGATCTTTGAAGAAGAAAACCTTCTAGTCCCCAAAAGGGAAAAGTGTAGAGCTGCTTTTCTTCAAAAAAAAGACCTTCAAATGACTGCTCTCATGTGATTAGCAGCAACTCATCAAATCCTAGAGGGTTCTACAGCCAGAGTTGTGCTAACTTGCTACATGTTTCCTTATCTACAGTTTGAGGTCATAAAGCAAGATCATCAGCGAAAGAAAAGCATGAGAAAATGCCTGGATAATGGGTGATCGATGGCATCTGCAAGGGGCCACATGCTAGCAAACCAGAATCTGGATATGAGACAAATCCCTTCCAAGTACTGGCCAAATCCTGTTAGCTTGCCCAAACACCATGGAAGTGACAGTCACAATATATAAAAGTGAAGTCTTGGTACCCGGCCAAATATGTTCTTCCTCACCTTTGTAAACATCACTTTGATTCGCTCTGGTGCTCATTTCTGTAGGCTTTATTTTGTCTTGACACTCAATCCATTGTCAAGACTCAAATCCTTCCAGCAACCTCAAACTTGTTCATGACATTCTATTGTCGTATCAGCTAGCAGCCTGCAAAAGCCTCCCTGCCAGTCGTCCTTCTCTAACTTTCTCCACACAGCAGATGGAACAATAGTTCAGTGCAGAACAGAAGAGTCTCTCACAAGTGTCCCTGTGCTCTCAAGATAAAACCCACAGATTGCAGCACATCCCATGCTAAGTCCTACACATGACCTTGGCCCTGGCACATCTACAGCTGATCTTGCACTTCTCTTCCCTTCATGGTTCACTCTGCAGAGACATTGCCTTTGATTCCATAATTATCTCAATCAATTTCCCTCCTCAGAGTCTTAGGACATTCTGTTAACTTTTCCTGGAATACTCTGACCCTTGGTCTTCATCTGATTGATCCCTGCTTTGTACAGAAGGCAGCTAAACTAAACTGCAGTTATCTACCACATAACATTCCAGTCAGTGATAGACCATATATACATATGTGTGTGTGTGTGTGTGTGTAATGTTGGTCCCATGATACTATAATAGCATTGAAAAATTCCTTTCACCTAAAGACATGATATCCATGGTAATGTTGTGGTGTAGCACATTAATTATGTGTTTGTGGTGATACTGATATAAATGAGCCCATGGTGCTGTCAGTTGCAGAAAAGTATGGCACATACAGTTACGTATAACACATAAGACTGATAATGATACTGCTTTGTGTATTTACTATACTATTACCATTACTTTCAAATGTCCTCCTTCTACTTATCAAAAAATATAGTATCTATAAAAGTCTCACAAAAGTCAACTAGGAGTTATCCAGAGGAAGGCATTTCTATTCTAGATGACAGGACCATTGTCGCTGCCCCTAAAGACCTTTTTTTGAGAGAAGACATGGAGATGGAAGACAGTGACACTGACAGTCCTGACCCTGTGTATGTAGGCCTAGGCTAACAGGTATGTTTTGTCTTAGTTTCTATAAAAAGAAGAAGCAGCAGCAGCAACTTGAAGGAGAAAAAAGTAAAATAATTTTACAATAGAACAAAAGCCTGATAGAGTAAAGCTATAAGGAGAGAATATATTTAGTATACCTGCGCAATGTGTTTGTTGTAAGTATTACTACAAAAGATGTAAAGTTTTTTAAATTAGTTAGGGCCCTGTGTTGTGGCGCAGCAGGTTAAGCAGCCACCTGCAATGCCAGTGTCCCCATATGAACACTGGTTCAAGTCTCAGCTGCTCCACTTCCAATCCAACTCCCTGCTACATGCTCCTGGGAAAGCAGAGGAAGATAACTGAAGTGCTGAGGACCCTGCCACCCGTGCGGGAAACCTGAATGGAGTTCCTGGTTCCTGGCCTCAACTGCAACAATTCGGGGAGTGGACCAACAGATGTAAGATCCTTCTCTCTCTCTCTCTCTTTTTTTTTTTTTTTGACAGGCAGAGTGGACAGTGAGAAAGAGACAGAGAGAAAGGTCTTCCTTTACCATTGGTTCACTCTCCAGTGGCCGCCACAGCCAGTGCACAGCCAGTGCGCTGCGGCCGGCACACCACGCTGATCCAAAGGCAGGAGCCAGGTGCTTCTCCTGGTCTCCCATGGGGTGCAGGACCCAAGCACTTGGGCCATCCTCCACTGCACTCCCGGGCCACAGTAGAGAGCTGGCCTCAAAGAGGAGCAACCGGGACAGAATCCGGCACCCCAACCAGGACTAGAACCTGGTGTGCCGGCGCTGCAAGGTGGAGGATTAGCCTATTGAGCCGCGGCACTGGCCAGATCTTTCTCTCTCTGTCTCCCCTTCTCTCTCTGCAATTCCATCATTCAAATAAGTGAATCTTTAAAAATAATTTAAAAATTTTAAAAGTGGAAACTTTATAAAGTAAAAAGATTACAGTAAGATAGAATAATTTATTTTTGAAGGACGAAAATTTTAAAAATAAAGGTAGTTTAGCCTAAGTGTACAGCACTTTTTTTTTTTATAAAGCTTTTATTTAAAGAATATAAATTTCCAAAGAACAGCTCATGGACCACAATGGCTCCCCCCCCCCACAACTTCCCTCCCTCCCCCCACCCTCCCCTTTCCCGCTCCCTCTCCCCTTCTGTTCACATCAAGATTCATTTTCAATTCTCTTTATACACAGAAGATCAATTTAGTACATATTACGTAAAGATTTCAACGGTTTGCCCTCACATAGAGACACAAAATGATAATACTGTTGGAGTACTAGTTATAGTATTAATTCACAATGTACAGCACATTAAGGACAGAGATCCTACATGATTTTTTTTTTAAAAAAAATTGATTAATTGTCTATGCAATTTCCAGTTTAACACCAAGATTTTTTAATCATTTGCAATTATCTTTATATAAAGAAGATCGATTCAATATATACTATGTAAGGATTTCATCAGTTTGCACCCACTCAGAAACACAAAGTGTAAAAATACTGTTTCAGTACTAGTAATAGCATCACTTCACATTGGATAACACATTAAGGACAGATCCCTCATGAGACGTAAGTACACAGTGACTCCTGATGTTGATTTAACAATTTGACACTCTTGTTTATGGCGTCAGTAATCTCCCTAGGCTCTGGTCATGAGTTGCCGAGGCTATGGAAGCCTTTAGGGTTAGCCGACTTTGATCTTATTCCCACAGGGCCATAGTCAAAGTGGAAGTTCTCTCCTCCCTTCAGAGAAAGGTACCTCCTTCTTTGATGGCCCCGTTCTTTCCACTGGGATCTCACTCGCAGAGAGCACTTATAAAGTCTATAGTTGTGTGGGGCAAGCGCTGTGGCATAGTGGGCAAAGCCTCTGGCATTCCATATGGGCCCCAGTTTGTGTCCCAGTTGCTCTATGCTATGGCCTGGAAAGGCAGTGGAGGGTGGCCCAAATGCTTGGGCCTCTGCACCCATGTGGAAGACCTGGAGGAAACTCTGGGCTCCTGGCTTCAAATTGGCCCAGCTCCAGCCATTGCAGCCATTTGGGGAGTGAACTAGAGATGGAAGACCTTTCTTTGTCTCTCCCTCTCTGTGTCTGTAACTCTGTCTCTCTCAAAAAAAAAAAATCTTTTAAATAAAAAGTCCATAGTTGTATACAGCACTGTCTTAGGCCTTCATACCCACTCACCAACTCAGTGTGAACAACTTCTAGTCTTACAAGTTCCATTGGTAATAAGCACTTTATACAAGTGCACCATTTTTTATTTTTACATTGTATTTTTACTATATATACAAATACTTACCATTGTGTTAGAGTTGCCCACTGTATTCAGTACAATAAAATGCAGCACTGACTTGTAGTGTAGGAACTAAAGGCTATACCATCTAGGTTTTTGCAAGTACACTCAATGATGCTCACACAAGAAAAAATCACCTGGAAACACAGGACAGATATGTTCTCAGAAAGTGCACTCATCACTGAGCTATGCATAATTGCATCTACTTTTCCTGACCCGTCACTGTGATCTCTGGCATTGTGTCTCAATACGCAGGCATCTTCTTCCTGGCACTTACAGCAATTTCAGTGAACCACACTCATTGTATGTTTATCTTTTAATTTCAGTGCCTTCTACTATGCTCTCATGTCTGGAGAGCAAACAGTAGGTGTCTTTTTAATAGTCTAATATGTAGCAGTGCCCAATAGCTGTTTGTTGAATGTATGGATGAATAAACAAGCAGAAACCATGGCTTGGCAATGTTGTATTACTGTATGGTTTCCATTCAAAAAATAGTTTTTAGTAGGATACAGAAACATATTACATAGTTCAATTAAATAAGCTATCACTGTACTACTTAGTAACTGTATAACTTGGGAAAATTAATTCCTTCTCTGCATCTTGGTTCTCCAACTTTTCTAACAGGGAATATGTGACCTATCTCATACTGGAAAGTGATTTCTAATTTTTCCCACAATGCCGTTATACGTTACAATTTTTCTACTGTTACAATCAGAAAAAAAGTAACAAGTATTATCTAGAAAATGCCAATCTCCAAACTTATTATAAAATGATTATCTACTAGCTTATAATTTGGATACTGCATGCATCACATGAATAAATGCTGAGTAACAAATCACTCACAAAACTTGCTGACATAAAACAGCAGCAATATGGACTGATTCTCTGTGTGCTGGAATTCTGGAGTGGCCCCGCTGTGATGTTCTAGTTCAGGTTTCTCATACATTTGCAATGAGTTGCCTCCAGATTGCAGTCTTCTGTAGTTACCTAATGGGCTAGAAGATGTCCTTCTACGGTAGCTTACTCATGGTGGCTGGCAAGCTGGTCCTGGCTATTGGTTGAGAGCCTTGACCCAGCTTCTTGTGGTCCAACTTGAATATCCTCCTATCAGGAAGCTGACCTCCCCCAGAACAAGGAGACAAAAGCAGAAGCTACAAGGCCTTTTGTGATCCAGTCTTGGGAGTCACACATTACTACTTCCACCCTTGTTGACTGATCAGAGTCATCCCCAATTCACTGCGACAGGAAACCGCACAAGAGTCTGAATATTGGGATCATTTAGAGGACTTGAGAACCTGCCACAGACTTTGACCTTTCTCCTTATATGATAGCTGTAAGCTAACACAGTACCCAAAATATGTGTAATATGGGCAGTTGCTAATTGTGTCATAATTTCTTTTTACTATTAAGCTCTTGTTAAACTGCCTTTGATAGAGTAAAACATGACTTTTGCATATTTTGAAAGTTGCATCTTGATTAGAGTCATTTACTTTAGATAATGATTTCTTATTTAATTTGCTTTATCTAACTCTCAGTGTGCCACTATTTTTGTTCACATTAGAATATAATAATTAAGGCAAATTCATCATTTGGTGATGATGATGATGATCTTAATAATGATTATTCCTCTCAGATCACTACTAACTGACTTCAATTCAAAGTGATTTTACAAATACTGCCTTTGTAACTGCTATCCTGATGTGGAAACTGAAAGGGTGAATGTGTATACATAGGACAGAAAAGCCACTGCTGGGGTGTACTTTTGGCCTAGTGGCTCAGTGATTCATTAATATACCTATATCCCACACTGGAGTGCCTGGGTATAAGTAGCAGCTGCAGCTCCCAATTCCAGATTCCTGACAATGGAGACCCTGAGAGGCAGTAGTGGTGGATCATATAATTGGGTTCCTACCACCTATGTGTGAGACCTAGATTGAGTTGTTGGCTCTGGGCTCTTTCCTTGGCCCACCCTGTCCGTTGCAGGTATTTGAGAGCAGATGGTTCTCTCTCTCTCTCTCTCTCTCTCTCTCTCTCTCTCTCTCTCTTTCTCTTTCTCTTTCTCTTTCTCTCCTTCCCTCCCTCCCTCCCCACTACCTTCCCTCCCTCCCTCAAATAATAAGAAAGAAAAACCAAGTGCAATCTGGAAGCCTAATGCCTAGTTCTAGATCCAATGATATGATATTGACAGAAATTGAGTGAGACACTTTAGCACTTTAGTTCTTATTTATCTTCTTCCTAAACATGGTTGATAATAATAGTTCTCATCTTGCAAACACAAATGACGTGTCTGTGAGCTAAATACACGCATAATACCATGCTGCCTCAGGAGCAGAAACTATCTTGGAGTAGAGCTAAGAGCAGTATTTTCACTGTGTACTCGTTTGTACCATCTGGGTTCTAAACTATTAAAGATACTAACTAGTCAACATTAAAAAATAGCTAAAAGTATTGAAACAACTCAATTGTCAACCAGTAGGAGACCAGTTGAATAAACTATGATTCATCCAGAGTACAAATGGAATCCTATTTAGCTGGAAAAATAGTAAAGGGTGGGCATTTGGTGTAGTAGCTAAGATATGGTTTGTAGTAGCTAAGATATGACTTGGGATGCTCACTTCCCATGTAAGTGCTTGGGTTCAAGTTTCAGCAACGCTCCTAAGTCCAGCATTCTGCTACTGCAGATCCTGAGAGGCAACAAGTAATGGCTCAAGTAATTGGGTCGCTGCCACCCACTTGGGAAACCTGAACTGAGTTCCCAAATCCTGGCTTTCTCGAGGCCTAGTCTTAGATGTTGTGGGCATTTGAGGAGTGAACCAGCAAATATGGTCCTCTCCTTCTGTCTCTGTTCTCTCTGCCCTTTAAATAAATAAAGATAACATTTTAAAAAGTATATAGAAAACAAAATGGAATAAGGTATAAAATATATTCTATATGCCACCATGAAATGATATCCAAGATATACTATTAGGAGAAAAAGCAAGTTGTAGAAAAATGTACTTAAGTAAAAGTGCTACTGTGTATCTAAGAATGGAAATGTGTGTGTGTGTGTGTGTGTGTGTGTGTGTATAAAATTTATAATAGGAAAGAAATGGAGGGTGGGTGTTTAGCCTCACAGTTAAGATGTCCACATGCTATGACAGAGTCCCAGGATTTAATACTCAGTTCTAGTTCCTAACTGTAGCTTTCTGCTAATGTAGACCCAGGGAGATAGTGGTAATGACTCAAATAACCAAGTTCCTGCCACCCAAGTGGGATATCTGGATGGAATTCCTGGCTCCAGTCTTCAGCCCAACCAAGCTCCAACCCCAGCCTTGTGGGCATTTGGAGAGTGAACCAACAGATAAGAGTGCTCAATCTCTCTCTCTCTCTCTCTCTCTCTCTCTCTCTCTCTCTCTCCCTCCCTCCCTCCCTCCCTCCCTCTTTCCCTTAAGCTCTTTTTTGGTCTCTCACTTCTCAAATTAAAAAAAAAAAATTAAAAAGAAAGAAATGGAAGAATACAGAATGGACAGTGAGAAGAATGGCAGACAGAAGAATGGCAGAAGAATGGCAGAAGAATGGCAGAATGGACAGTGAGAGAGAGAGACAGCGAGAAAGGTCTTCCTTTTGCCATTGGTTCACCCTCCAATGGCCGCTGCGGCCAGCGCACCGTGCTGATCCAAAGGCAGGAGCCAGGTGCTTATCCTGGTCTCCCATGGGGTGCAGGGCCCAAGGACTTGGGCCATCCTCCACAGGGACAACTGGGACAGAATCTGGTGCCCCGACCAGGACTAGAACCTGGTGTGCCGGCGCCGCTAGGCGGAGGATTAGCCTGTTGAGCCACGGCGCCGGCCAGAATACAATATTATTTTTAAAATAGACTTTTTGAGTATTTGTAGATTTGACATCAAAACCACATAATTAGTTTTGCAAAATTTTAAAGCAATGCTTAAATTTGAAAAGTAATCCCTAAAACTTTGAAGTAAAATAGAACAAAAGAACCTAATTGTGTCACCAGTTAGTAGCACAATCAGGTAGAAATCTTTCAAGTGATTTCAAAACAGAGGCATTTCCCAGTGGTGCTCTGAAGCCAGTGGCAGTACTCTCCATCTCTTCCCAACTCTGCACTCAGGGACATCAAGTTGGCTGCTTGAGGACAGACACAATGAGGAAATTGACATCGTGAAGTCAAGAGGTACTACAAATCAGGTTTTTATTTACTTTGGTTTTATTGTGTTATTTGTTTGTTTTCAGAGTACTGATTGTTAAACACTTGCCAGTACATCACTGAATTTAACTGTACATACCTAAAGAAAAAACCCATTACAAAATTACTACAAATTAGCTTCAATAATCATAGTGTAGGTGGTAGTGCTGGACTTGTTATTCTGAGATTGCTTTGTGCAAATAGTAATTATGTGCTATTGTTAAGAACTTGGAGTTTGGAGAGTGAGAGAAGAAAGATACAAATGTAAGAGTTTAACAAAAAGCCCTGAGTACAGAATTTCACTTGGCAGTACCAGTATGAAACAGGGTGAATTATATCTTACATAGTCATGAGAATGAGATCAGCAAAATCCAAAATGTAGGAATTCTAGGACAAAGGACATGCTTTCTTCAACAAAAACAGCAGCAAATCATAAAAAAGAAAAAGAGAATGTAAAGATATTTAGCCAATCTCATTCATATGGACTTTTCTGGATCCTGATTCATTGTATTTCTAAGTGGAGGGGAAGAAGAAGGAGTCAAGCAAGCAAGAGAGCAGTCCTAAAACAGTTGAGGAAGCATGAGAGCTGTGATGCTCTCACAGAATGTCTGTCTTGGGGTGGTGGAGGTATGATTACTGTGCATTACTGTATATATGAGGTGTCTCCAGAAAGTTATTGGGAAATGCATATTATAAAACATATGGAAAACATACTTCAACGAATTTGTGCTCCAAAAAACATATCTTTTGATTCTATTTTCTATAGGCTTCCTTTTATTTAAATATTTATTTATTTGAAAGGCAGAATTACAGAGGCAAAGGCAGAGGCAGAGAGGTCTTCCATCACTCCCCTGGTTCACTCCCCAGATGACTGCAATAGCTGTATCTGGGCCAATCCGAAGACAGGAGCCAGGAGCTTCTTCCAGGTCTCCTACGTGGGTTCAGGGGGCTCAAGCACTTGGACCATCTTTTACTGCTTTCCCAGGCCATAGCAGAGAGCTGGGTCAAAAGTGGAGCAACTGGGACTCAAACCAGAGCCCATATGGGATGCTGGTACTGCAGGAGGCTTTACCAGCTACACCACAGAGCCAGTCCCTCCATAGACTTCTTGAGCTTAAATTGTATTAATGATATAACATGTCTAGGATCTGCTTCAAAATAATCAGGGGAAGGAGGAATGAAAGCAGTTCTACAAAAATAACATTGGTCATAAACTGCTCATTGTTGAAGCTTAGTAATGAATGCATGGGACCAATATATTATCTGTCTAATTCTGAAAATGCTTGAATTTTTCTTCACAATTTTTAATATTAAATTCTTATACCCATATGTCTGCAAGCTTTAACTTTTCTCAAGTTTCTTTAAAGCTGCAAGCTTGTTTTTGTTGTTTAGCTTCTGTGGGAATCTTTTTACAATCATTGCTGCCTACCAGAAATCATTTACTGAGTATCTCATGTGTAGGCGTTAACTTAACAAAATCCATTTATCACCAAAGTATAGACTTAAAACACTGAATTAGTTTTTTTTAAAAAAAATAGCTTAATAGAATCATCTTATAGACCAAATGACCTTGGCAGACTTTAATGAAATGCTTAATTAGGAACTACAAATACTTCCCAAACAATAAGCAATCAGAACTTCTTAAAAAGTCACAAGCCTTTAAAAGAGTTAACTGATGCTGTCTAACAGTATATAAGTCCACATGGAAAGATTCTTAAAAACATCTGGAATCTAAGTACTTCTGCTCCAGGTGAGAAAACAAACACTCCATAAAGCCACAGACCAGACAAAACAAGCTGATTGACCAGAGGGCCGCTTGTATGAATAGCCCATTAGGAGGAGCGACAGACAGCACTTCTATTCACTGCACATTTCTTAAGAGAAGGAAACCACAAAGAAGTACAATGAGGTACCGACCAAAACCATCCCTATTTGATTCTGGTGTGAAATATCCTTTCCTGATTCAGACAGACAGCAAATATTTAACCAGGGAAAAAAGAGGAGCAGGTGCAGTTTTTGAGCAACCAGTAGCGACTCCCTGCACCATTTTGACTCATCAGTGGGACATTTAAGTCAGTGACCTCTAGACACAGTTAGTACTTTTACTCTTTATAAAAAGTGAGGGGCATTAAGAGGGGATCCATTTCTGGACCTAGACTTGCAACCCAATAAACACACATATACACACACCCCAAGTCAAGTCAATGGTAAGAAAACTCAAGCTGTTCACCAAAGCAAGTAGCAGCAGTAAACCCCAGAAAGATGGCCTGAAGCCAGACCTCAGGTGAGATCCACACAGTGTTGACTCTTGGCACTTTAGTTGGTGTCCTTAAAGTTTCAAGTCTCCTAAGGAACACAGTTTTCTGAGTGTCTCTAAGCCAATGTCCTTTCTTCCCTCCCTCCCTCCCTTCCTCCCTCCCTCCCTCCCTTTCTTCCTTCCTTCCTTCCATCCTTCCTTCCTCTTTCCTTCTTTGTTTTTTTCTTTGTCTCTTTCTTTTAAGATTTGTTTATATTATTTACAAGAGTTACAGAGAGAGAAAGAAGGATCCTCCATCCTCTGGTTCTCTCCCCAAATGGCCACAACAGCCAGGGCTGGACCAAACTGAAGCTAGGAGCCAGGAGCTTCTTCTGGATCCCCTATGTGGGTTCAGGGGTCCAAGTACTTGGGCCACCTTCTGCTGCCTTCCCAGGCATATTAGCAGGGAGCTGGATCAGAAATGGAGCAGTCAGGACTTGAACTGGCACCCATGAGATGCTGGCATTGCAGGTGGTTGCTTAACCTGCTATACCACAGTGCCAGCCCTATCAATGTCTTTTCAAATATATCTACTAGGCATAGATTTCAAAGTACCCAATGACAGAAGCAAACACTCATTGTTTTTCCTTGTATGTAAAGTGTACATGAAATCATTTCCTGATTACATGTCTTGTATCTATAAAACTTGGTGGGAGAGTGAGGATAATTGTTGGGAAATTTCAGATCAGAGATTCCAACTCCCTGGTTGTATTTATTCTTCTACTCTTTGAGTCATCCAGATTAAGTGTTCTTATTGGTAAAAAAAAAAAAAATGTCATCCTCATGTGAACAGACTCACCCATTGGCAATCTATAGTTCAGAGTGTATGTGAGCATTTTGGACAAAAGTACATCCATGATGCTGACCAACGAAAAAGGAAACCTCACTCAGAATAGCAGGAAAGGGGGACCAGCAATTTGGTGTGCCAGGTTAGGCCACCCACCTCCTGTGACACCAGTATCACTTATGAGTGCTGTTTGGAGTCCCAGCTGCTTCATTTCCAATCCAGCTCCCTGTCAATGTGCCTGGGAAAGCAACAGATAATGGCCCAAGTTACTGGTTTTCTGCCACCCACATGGGAAACCCAGATGGAGTTCCTGGCTCCTGGCTTCAGCCTGGACCAGTCCCAGCCTCCCAGGCATTATGGTCATTTGGGTAGTAAACCAATAGATGGAACTCCATTTGGGTCTCCCACATGGGTGGCAAGGGCCAAAGCACTTGGACTATCTTCCACTGCTTTCCCAGGAGCATTAACAAGTGTGCTTAATCAGAAGCAGAACAGGTAGGACTTGAACCAGAGCTCTATTATTGGATGCCAGCAGTACAGGCAGCTTAACCCCCTGCATCACAGTGCAGACCCCTCAACTAACTGTTGAAATCCCTCCTATTTTTTTTAAAAGATTTATTTATTCATTTATTTATTTATTTATTTATTTATTTATTTGAAATGGTTACAGAGATAGAGGGAGAGACACACACACTAAGAAAGAGAGCAAGCGAGCGAGAGAGAACTTCGATCAGCTGGTTAAATTCTCAAATGGTTACAATGGCCAGTTGTGGACCATTGTTTTACCGCTATGCTACAATGCTCTCATATGTTCTAAAAATAACAAGAAAAAAACCTTTGAAATTTTCTAAGCAAACATTGATCATAAATTGTTAAAATTACCCTTTCTCCCAACAGCATTCAGTCATATAACCAATACTGGGCATCTACTCCATGCAGACACCATGCTAGTGGGCACTGGGCTGATGCCTTTCAAATAGATCAGAAATAAACCTACATGAGTGTGTCAAGCAGGCAGGAGGGGGTCCTCCTCTAAAAGGGATTTTTGAAAAGGGTGTTAGAGAGAATTATTGAGCAAGGAGGAAGACAAATTGAATGTTCTGTTTATTCTGTGCTTCACATGGAGGACAGTCCATACAGAAAAGTCAATTCCTTGAAATCACTTGTATTTAGGACAGTAAAAATTTAACGAAAAATTCTAGGTCAAGGTCTCTTCTTGTAGAGCTGTGAAGAGATTCAGCTTTTAAATCAGCAGCAGCCAAATAAGGGGAACATGAAGTATGTACATGTACTTTAAAATTTTCTTGAGAAATGGAACTAAAAGATAAGTTTACCTTGGTGGGAAAAAAAAGGTTGAAATCCATGCAGAGTTTCTCCAAATATGTATTTTCCATGCATGTTTTCAAGACCCCTTCTAGGCATGGATTTCAACATTTTGTTGCATGAAAATAAACTTATCTTTTAATTCCATTTTATAGGAACTCTTTGAAGTACTCTCATATTTTTTCTTTCTTTCTGATTTAACAACTTATAAGAAGACAATTGCTCTCTTTTCATCAGTTGTCCACTGGCAGATTTTTTTCTGCTTCAAAAACTGACTGAGCTATGCTCCTATTGGTCAGGAATCAATCACTGCCAATAACAAGGCTGTCCACCAGTAAGAGACAGAGCCAATCTGGGCGGCTCAGATGCTGTGGGTCTGCTGTAGTCCCAGTCTTTCCCCCTCCCTATGTCTCTTCTCCATCCTCCCTCCACTCTTTCCCAGAACCTATATTCTGAGCTTCTTCTAGAAGAGGAAGAAAATCAATCACTAACATGATTTTGATGTTAATTCACTGTGGGTCCCTCAGAGTGCAGTGTGCCATTTAGAATGGAACATAAAAGTAATGTGTCCTTAATGATGGAATTTCAGGAATAACTTTCTAGGGAGGGAACAAAGATGAAGATGATCTGCGGTCCCCCAAACACATCCATGAGCCGCTACTCCCAATCCCACTAATACCAGCCATACTTTTGCTTGTCTCACCTCAGGCATGTTTGGTGCTTACCATGCTGAAATGCCACCCGCACACACATTGCTCTGTCATTTTTGGTAACTGTTATAATAGCTATAGTTATTTCCATCTTCTCTGGGTACCTGCCCAATATGCACTTACCATTGTTCTTTGGTGAAGAACTACTTTGGATTTCCTAAAATTAAGAGTCTCATCGTGGACCTGGCTTGGAGCAGGGAAGCATTGAGAATGTAAATAATCTTTGTCCCAGTTCAGTGCCCAGAGTCCTTTTCTTCTTTGGAAGTTCCTCAATTCCCACATTTCTTTCAAAGCTTTGCTCAAATTCACTTTTCATGGGATCTACCTTGAATACCCTATTGAAAAACCACACTCATTTGGGCAGTCATTTGGCTTAACAGCTAAGAACTTCCTTGTGATGCTTGCATCCCGTATTGGAGTGCCTGGGTTCAGGTTCCAGTTCTGCTCCTAATTCTAGCTTCCTGCTAATGCATACCCTGGGAACCAGCAGTGAAGGCTGAAGTACTTGGGACCCTGCCCTACATGTGGGAGACATGGATTGAGTTCTCCATTCCTGGCTTCAGCCTGGCCCAGCCCTGTTTGTCATAAACATTTGGGAAGTGCACCAGAAGATGGGATCTCCCTTCCTCTCTCTCTCTCTCCCTCCCCACCATGTGTATGTGTATCTATGCCCTTCAAATTAATGAGTTACACACACACACACACACTCCTTACTTCTTGCTTGCTCTCCAAATCTTCCTTTCCTTCTTGCCATGACATCTATCACCATTGAAGATCTATAAAGTCTACTTGTTTGTTCTGTGTATTGTTCATGTGCTTTTCCCCTACATTGGTTGCAAGTGTTATGAGCACAAGTATGTTTATTTTGATCACCAGTGTATGCCAAGTCCCTAGATGTGGGCTTGTCAGTAGGCATTCCATAAGTGGTTGATACAGAAATGTATGTTATTAATGGCTAATAAGAATATCTTTTTTTAAGACACTCTGAAAAACAAAAAAAAAAAGAAGACCTAAATGAAAGATCTCTGCAAGTGAGATCCCAGCGGAAAGAACGGGGCCATCAAAGAAGGAGGTACCTTTCTCTGAAGGGAGGAGAGAACTTCCACTTTGACTATGGCCCTGTCGGAATAAGATTGAAGTCGGCGAACCCTAAAGGCTTCCAGAGCCTCGGCAACTCATGACTAGAGCCTAGGGAGATTCCTGACGCCATAAACAAGAGTGTCAAATTGTTAAATCAACATCACGAGTCACTGTGTACTTACGTCTCATGAGGGATCTGTCCTTAATGTGTTATCCAATGTGAAATAATGCTATTACTAGTACTGAAACAGTATTTTTATACTTTGTGTTTCTGTGTGGGGGCAAACTGATGAAATCTTTACTTAGTATATACTGAATCGATCTTCTGTATATAAAGATAATTGCAAATGATTAAAAAATCGGTGTTAAATTGGAAATTGCATAGATAATTAATCAATTCTTTAAAAAATCATGTAGGATCTCTGTCCTTAATGTGCTGTACATTGTGAATTAATACTATAACCAGTACTCCAACAGTATTTTCACTTTGTGTCTCTATGTGAGGGCAAACTGTTGAAATCTTTACGTAATATGTACTAAACTGATCTTCTGTGCATAAAGAGAATTGAAAATGAATCTTGATGTGAATGCAAGGGGAGAGGGAGCGGGAAAGGGGAGGGTAGCGGGTGGGAGGGAAGTTGTGGGGGGGGGGAGCCATTGTAATCCATAAGCTATACTTTGGAAATTTATATTCTTTAAATAAAAGCTTTATATATATAAAAAAAAGAATATCTAAGAACCCATTTGCTGACTGAGGAAGAGTGAAGAGAAAAGGAGTTCCTCTCTGTTTGGCACAGGCATTCGTGTTTATTAACATGTGGTGGCTTATT
Source organism: Sylvilagus floridanus (assembly GCA_949820135.1). NCBI lineage: Eukaryota > Metazoa > Chordata > Mammalia > Lagomorpha > Leporidae > Sylvilagus > Sylvilagus floridanus. Next base: position 158,999,181 of record OX463236.1, read on the forward strand.
CATCAGGCAGTCTAGAATAGGAATCTTTAACCTGCAAGCCAAACCTCACAGTTAGTTCTAAAGCTTAGCCTGGGGAACTCCAACGAAGGAGCCAGAACAGACCTCCTACCCAGGGAGATTCCTACAGGGAAAGAGAAATAGTGCCTGGTCATGCACTGGCACACTACCTGCTTCCCGCTACTCCTCCTTCCCCAGTTCACTACAGAAACCTTTCAGAAACTAAAAGATCTCTTCACTGGGGAGTAGTTGGGGTGTTGCCAAGCCCCTTGTCTAGGACTTCATGGCAGAGCCCAGATGCAGCTTATGAGTCTTGAAATCTACTCTCTGTACTATTGAAACTGCATTATAAACAATACACATTAGCAAATGTGTCCCACAAGGCAGAAGGGTTGCTGGAAAAATCATTGCCTCAGGACTAAGGATTGGGATTGGTCCCTGCACCCCACCAGGGCTTCAGCAATCCCAGCCACTCAAACGCTGCTTGCCTCCCAAAATTCAAAACAGTAACATCAGCACTTTGCACCTTCCTGTCTTTGGAGATGGAAGATAAACTTCTCATGGAAAAAGTTCTGGAAAACTTCTTGGCAGTAGTTACCTCTGGGGAATGAGACCGCAGGGTAGACTGAAGTACACACCTTCAGGCATTCAATTAAGATGCCTGCATCCCCTATCAGAGTACCTGGATTCAAGTCTTGGTTGACATTCTCAATTGCAGCTTCCTGCTAATGCGTAGCCTGGGAGACAGCAATGATGGCTCAAGTAATTGGGTCTATACCACTCATATGGGAGACCTGGATTAAGTTCCAGCTTTGCTTTGGCCCAGTTCTGGCCATTATGAGCTTTTGGGGAGTGAACCAGTATATTGATGCATGTGTGCTCGCTCTCGCTCTCTCTCTCTCTCCCCCTCACTTTCCCTCTCACAAAAATAAATTCTAAATCTGAAATATATTCATGTATTTCTAAATTCTATAAATCTATCAAAACATGCTGTATTACTGTTGTGATTTTAAAATCAATCACTAGGTTTTTTTTTTTTTTTGAGTTCTATACTGAAGGATATGAGTAGGCTTCTCAGATTGCCTTGACTCTATAGAAATTCTCAGTGAAAGGCAATGCCAGGTTGCTCCAGTGGGATGTGTGGACAAACACACATCTCATCCAGCTAGTGGACACCAATGCCACGTCATCCCAGGAACCCGAGTTTGGCCTCTTAAAAGGGGCTGAGGTCTTCTTGTGTTTCTTGTTTCTATGGCGCAAGCATCCACTCCATTCTCAGTTCTGCTCTGGAGGGAGGTCTGCAGTGTCCTCTGTATGTCTGCCTGTCCAAGTCCCTGACATTTCAAATGACTCCTTGTTTGCAGAATGCCAGAGTCCTGCTGAGCAAACTGGTTTAAACCCTTGAGCCCTTTTCCAACGGGATACAGCAGAGGGATTTATGAGAAGTCTTGTCTGGAGACAAGAGGAAAATATTGGGTAATGAGAGCAGCCTGTCCCAGAGGCTGACTGTGGTGTGGAACAAGACATCCGCTCCCAGGCAAGGCAGAAACCTGGGTCATGTTACCCGGCCCCAACAGAACCACAGTGGGCTCCATTCACAAAATCACACCCCATGGCCCAGAGCTCCATGCCGAGGGCACCTTTTCCAAAATGTGGTCACTCAGATGTGTAACCAGAAAGAGCCTGCATTTCCTTGTGGCCAGTGTTTGTGACTGAAAATGAAGCCAGTCTGGCATTACACAATGACTTTCAGACTTGGAAGGGTCTGTGGGGTATTTTCAGAGAGCGCTTTCAAACTGGCTTCCCAGAGCCCCAGGAGACAGAGCCAGCATCTCAGGGGACAAGGGTGAAGCCAAGGAGGGCCCTAGGCTCCCCTTTCTGGCTTCAGGAGTGTTTTTACTCTTTAACCATTATATATTTGGCTCTTCCCTCTAAATGCCAGACAGCCTTATGGCCCAATCTCAGTATGGAGTCACGTTCAAAGAAACAGCTGTCCATAAAACACACACACACACACACACAAAATCAAAAGCAATTTAAATCTATACTCAGTCTCTAAAGAAAAAGCCCAAGGGGTGGAGCACATGTTTAATGCACACCAAGTTGTCTTTAAAATCCATTACTCCCAATCTCTGCCATTCTCAATATCCTTCACACAGATGGCAGCTGCTTCCTGAAACTTTATGCTCCTTTGTACTCTCACAGCCGATCCAATAACTGTCTGTGATATCCAGCCCATGTGGTTCTCCCACTTGGTTCCCCTGCTTTGTCTTGCTCAAGTCTCCATTATCTAGCTAATTTTAGTCTCTCTAGCTTCTTTAGGTGGGTTTCCCCCACAATTTGTTTGCTTCAAGTTTGCCCCACCCATGAAAGCCTAATGTTAGTCTGGTAAATATGAATCCTTAGCATGCAGGGGAAATGGAGTGAATCCCAACTCAGTGGTCATTTCTTCCTTGTTGCACTGAGTTCCCACAGGAAAATTCATTCACTTTTTAAGGAATATCACTGATCTAGTTCATTTTAAATGCAGTCTCTGAGAAAACTCTAAGTGCTGTTCATTCTGCTTCTACACAGTCATGACAAGGAATTCATTGCTTTCAAAGCAATTTGCATATATTCTGGCCATGTCTCATTTGTAAAAATTCCTTAGCCAGACTTTTTATAGGGTTTGTGGTCTGACCACAAGTCCTTCTGCTTAAAAATACTCCTCCCCATCAACCAGCAGAAATGTCTCAAGGTCTGAAATTCCCACATTGTGTTCCCAAGGATTGGTTAAACATAAATATATTCTCCAGCACAGGTAAACCCTTGAGTCACTAACACCAGACTTATTCCCTGAATTCATTTCTCAAATTAGCCAGCCAGGCAATCAATTAAACTTTGAGACATTGGGTTAGGAGCAAAGAAGGAAAAAATTCCAAAGCATGAGATGACCAAGAGACAAGGGCCAGAGAGAACATATAGCCAAGTGGAGAAGGGGCTGGAGCAGTAGGAAAGGACAGATCCAAAGACAGGCAGTGTTACAGACCCACTGCCCATTCACCAGAGTGATCGACCTTGAGCTATCAGACATGAGCTCCCTAGAAGCCTTAAGCAGTCACTGTCAGTGGGCACTAGAAGTATTTTTAGAGTGATGCCTCCAAAATGCTCCTGATTCTGCAAACTCAACTCTTCTTTAACAATCCCACCTGGAGCTCATCACATGGTTTTAAATACTGATCTAGCCTATTATCCTGCTGTACCCTCTGCCCTAAACTTCACTCTGCTAGGCCTGGCCAACTGCTGCCCCCTCCTCTCCTGGTGAGATCCAAGGCCTGCTTCCTGACCAAACCAAGTTTATTCCCATACTCAACAAGCTCTGGGTCTCCAAAACCTCTCCCATCAGTTCCTCTCCCCCTTGGTTCTACTTGTTCCTCATCCCCTGACCTCTGGGCATACTAAACATTACAAAAAGCCACCCTGCTGAATCCTTCCATTCACAGGGCCCTCTAGACAGTGTGAAATGAGTAAGTGAATAAATGAATGAATAGCAATGCTTTTCATTATCTCATGGGATATTGTGAGAATTTACCAAATGGAAGTTCCCTGAGTAATGGATGCTCAGTAAACACAACAACATCAATAGAGACAACAATGTATTGTGAGGTTAATGCTCAGCATGTATCTAACCTGGTTCCCCATCCAACCCCAGGAACAGTGGACATTCATTGCTTTTTTCCTAATCTATACCCATTCGTCTTCTTCTGATGTTCCTCCACAGATTGTCAGTTAAGGTCCCTGGCCCTCTCCTGGCCAGAAGAAGAACTCATGGCCCGTTTTAGCTCTTCAGATCTCTTTCCCTCAGGACTTTGCACCCTGAGTTGAGAGACTCAAGAATGGAAATAACTGAGGCAAATTCCTCCAAAAATCTGAGCCCTGTAGAGACTGGCTAATTGTTTATGAAGTAGCCATGGTACCATTGTGTACCTGAGCTAGACTTGCTTAGGATTAAACATGTTTCTACGAGTTGTTACCAGCAGCAACAGTATCTAGCATCATGGTTAACATACATTATCACAACTAGTTGCCAGAGCAATAGTTAGGCAGTGACCCAAAGGTGAGATAATAATGATACAGGAGAACTGGGTTTTGTCAACTCTTTCACCCACAAGACAATAATGGCACCCAACTTACAGCATTGATTTGAGGAGCAGATGAATTAATGTATCTCAAGAATTTAAAAAAAGGGTAGAAACACTGTTTAAAAAAATCCAGTGTATTGTCCACCAAAGGCTGAAGGTGCTGTGAGATCAAAGAAAGAGGTAAGCAAACCCAGGATTGCACAAATTATGTTTTATTCTCCCTCTTTTCCTCCATATGTCTCTGTCTGTCTGTCTGTCTCTCTTTCACACACACTCTCCCCCCACAAAATAAATTAACTAAAAATTTTTAAAATGTATAAGAGCAAAGGGGGCATTTGTCACAGTGGTCAAGGTACCACTTAGGTCACCTGTACCCCATATTGGAACTACCTGAGTTCAAGTCCTAGCTCTGCTTCTAATTCCAACTTCCTGTTAATGCACACCCTGGAAGATAGCAAGTGATGGTTAAAGTACATGGGTCCCTGCCACCCAAGTGGGAGAATCGGATTGAGTTCCAGGATCTAGACTTTGGCCTGGCCAAATCCTGGTTATTGTGGGCATTTGAGAACTGAACCAGCAAATGGAAAATCTCTGTCTGTCTCTATCTGCCTTTCAAATAAAATGAAAATAAGTAAATGAAAATCAAAAAGTCTTACACTTTTAAAAATTTCCTTATGAAAGAAGATGGGGTATTTTGAAGCCTTTGTTCATCCCATGTGCTTTCAGATGATGTCAGATCATCTGAAGGGCAAATCAGTAGTTACAAGCAGGATGGCTACAGTCAGGTCAAGCTGGATCCCTATACAGGGTAAGCACTCAATAAATGCTAGCTACAGTTGCTGCAGATTCTGGAACCGCCTGTGTGTTCTGTCCTTTCTGAGATCTGATTCTGTTTTTTCTTCAATTCTCTTGTTACTAGTAATCCTTCCAATAAATTAAACTTCTGCTTCAGTTGACCAGAGCACTTTTCTACTGAAGCTTATTGACTGTGATTACCCTGGAGCAGCCAGAAGAGAGAGCCTGCTTGAGCCTGGCAGCCTAATATGACCTGACTCTTTGAGCACCTCCTAAGTCTTGGATTTCTGAAATTCCCACCTGAGTCTCCCTCCTCCAACAGCCTGATGAACTGAAGCTGCTAGAGCTTCCAGCCTGGAGCCCATGGCGGCTGTGATGTCAGTGACTTCAGGTCACAGTGTTTGTAAGGGACTTGATAAAGGATCTCGTCACAGGTGTAAGTGGAGAGAGTTCTCCAAGCAGGTACATTGCTAAGGTAGCTCCTTAGGAAGCAGGGAGTGAGAATTCAGGCAGACAGAACGAGGACACTTTTATTCCTGTGTGGTCCTTGGCCAGAGCAAAGACTGCAGTCCAGGGAGGAGCAAGTTACAGTCAATCTTCTCTCTAAAGAGAAGGCCTGCAAATGGCACATTCATTCCTTCCCCCTGCCGTCTGGTGGGAATGATGGTATCTGCAAAGCTTGTCCCCTGTTTCACTGAGGTAACCGTCTGGTGTTGAAGCAGGATGACTCACTCAAGGCTTTTCTCCTCCTGTCTCTTTTTTATGGCCGTGGTGTCTGGTTTTTTGAATTGATAATTCCTCCCGTTATCCCAGCTGCTCCAGGGCCCTTCCCTCCAGCCCCCTGGGTCAGGTCTGGCTTCCACCATCCTGCTCTGACATTGACTAAAACAAGCAGAGCAAGAAACCAAGAAACATTTCCTCTCCTAGGGTCTGGTGGGGTGACTGTAACAGCACTTCTGAGGAGACTTTTCATGCTTACTTCCTGGGTCTAGGGAGTCTTGCTTTGAAGATGAGTTCTTTAGGATAAAGGGCTACAAAGAGCAAACTATGACTCTCATTGACATTGATCCCCTCAGAAGAAAAGCACAGAGTACAGCCCCTCTTTGCCTTCCCTTGGGCACAGTCTTCCTTGTGCTTCGTTGTACCCCACCTGGGCTGGACTAGAGTGTCCCCATCGCTAGTCATTTTCTTCATGGGTGACAACTATCTGTGCTGTTACTCATTTTCCCGCAAAATTGTTCACACCCATTTTTAACAGAAATGTCTACCTTACCCCCTCAAAATTCAAAAAACTTCATTCAATCATAGATTTTATATACTGTTTTTTATGATTTCATGAAACAAATACCCACAGAACTCTTACAATAAACCATGTCCTACTATGTGCTTTGCAAACATGAACTCGGTGAATCCCCACTGTAACCAACGAGATGGGATTGTATTATCACTGTTCTACATATTAGAAAATTGAGGCTTACATTAACGAGGAAATGATCACTAAATAATTAATAAAACAGTAAGTAGTAAGGCTGGAATTCAAATCCAGGTTAGGGTGGCTCCAGAGCTTGAATCTAACTTAAGCTAATCGCTAAGTTATTCAGCCCATCCTCTTTTTAAACTAGAAGAAAACAAAAGCCTAAATGTTTTCATCTTCATTCATTCACCACATAAAATCATCTCATGCCCCACCAGTGGTACATGCCATATTTTGAGAAATATCAGTTAAGTAGAAAGAGCTCTAAACTTAGAAAGGAGGATTTAATTTTAATTCCCTTTCCACTATTTACTGGCTGTGTGGTCTCAAGAAAATGTGTTGACCGTCTAAGCCTCAGTTTGCCCACATTTTGACCAGAGATAATAATCCCTCCATCTCTCCTAGATGGTGGGGAGATTAGAAAATCACCCACTGTTAATGTGTTAGGAAAATGTTGTCACCTTGATGGGGAATAAGTGCTTAAAACTGAGGAAGCAGTGCCCCTACTTTTTCATAACAAGAAGCTCTTGCTGGTTGTAAAATCTCTCAAATAAAAAGTAGATCCTTATGTTCCTTTGTGGTAGCGGTTGCTGCTATTGCTGCCAATCCAAAATAAATTACTTCATGAAGTAAGGTCTGTTTATGTTATTCCACCACCTGATGACTTCCTGTGTATAACATTCGAATGTGAGCATCTCAGCCAAAGGCCCATAAAGCCATTTCCCCGACACTTTGCACTTGGCTGTGCATGACATCTGCTTTTCTTGGCCACCTGAGTTGATGAGTTTCACTTTGCACCACAGTGAGGTCCAGGTGTCAAGCGAAGACCCAGACAGTTTCTTCCCTCAAGAGGGATCTGAGTTTCTAGCTCCATTTCCCCTGTAAGAGCTGGGGTGAGGAGACCACTCAGCTGGCCTCCATGGCACTCATCAACAGCCACATTTGTGTGAGGTAGCAGGCAGACCTGAAGGCTGCATTCTCACATATGCAGCCAAGTTGAGGCTGTGGCCACCTGGAAAGACAGATACGGATATACAATCGGTGTTCCATATCCATGGATCCCACATCTGTGGATTCAACCAATCATGGATGGAAAATATACCACTATAATCCAAAAGTATTTTGAAATTTATATTTATTAAATAAAAGTTTTCTAAAAAAAAAAAAAAAGAAAGAAGGAAAATATACCAAACAAAATGGTCTGTGCTAAACATGCAGAGAATTTTTCTCCTTGATATTCTCTAAATAATTCCATATAAATCTAGTTATATAACGCAGGCATTATATTAGGTATAACAAGTATATAAATAATAGAGATGATTTAAAGTACATGAGAGGGGCCGGCACCATAGCACAGTGAGTTAATCCTCCACCTGCGGCGCCGGCATCCCATATGGGCTCCAGTTCTAGTCCCGGCTGCCCTTCTTCCAGGCCAGCTCTCTGCTATGGCCTGGGAAAGCAGTAGAAGATGGCCCAGGTCCTTGGGCCCCTGCACCCACATGGGTGACCAGGAAGAAGCACCTGGCTCCTGGCTTCGGATCCGTGCAGCTCTGGCCATCACGGCCATTTGGGGAGTGAACCAACAGAAGGAAGACCTTTCTCTCTGTCTTTACCTCTCACTGTCTGTAACTCTAACTCTTAAATAAAATAAATAAAAATCTTTAAAAAATAAAAAAAACAAAGTACGTGGGAGGAGGTGGGCAAGTTATATGCAAACCCTACACCTTTTTAAAGATTTATTTATTTGTTGGAGAGGCAGAGTTACAGACAGAGAGAAGGAGAGACAGAGAGGTCTTCCATCCACTGGTTACTCCCCCAAATGGCCACAATGGCCAGAACTGGGCTGATTCAAAACCAGGAGCCAGGAGTTTCCTCTGGGTATCCCATATGGGCCAGGAGCCCAAGCACTTGGGCCATCTTCTACTGCTCTCCCTGGCCATAGCAGAGAGCTGGATCAGAAGTGGAGCAGCCAGGACATGAACTGGTGTCCATATGGGCTACTGGCACCACAGGCAGAGGCTTAGCCTACTATGCCACAGTGCTGGTACTATTTTTTTTTAAAGATTTATTTATTTATTTGAAAGGCAGAGTTATATACAGAGAGAGGGAGAGATGAAGAGAAAGTTCCTGTACCATTTTATATAAGAGACTTAAGCATCTATAGATTTTTTAATCTAGGAATGTCCTAAAACCAATCCCTTATAGAAAGCAAGGGATGACATAAACCTTAATTGGGATCTTTGGTTTGTTTTGTTTTGGGAGCTCCTATAACTCAAAAATTCTTTGAATCTTCACCCTGGGAGTAACATGATTCCTGGACTGAACATTTGGGTATGCTCATGCATCTGCTCTCAGCTCACTTCTGCTCCTCTTTTTTTTATCACTATGACACGAGAATAAAGTAATGCCTATTTGGTATTTGGTATTTGGTATTTGGAGATCCTTGCAGAAACAGTCACCTGTAATTAATTAGTGAAACATATCACAAATGCATTTTGGGAGTCTCCTGTGTGATTCCAACAACCCTTCAGCACCAAAGGATTTCTTTTGAGCTCAGTACTATTTTCACCTTGGAAAACACATCTCAAATAAGAGAATGCTTCACCTGATAACTTGTCGCTGTCAGAGGACACACAAGATAAATAAAGTCAAGAATCATGCCTTACTAAAGAGAAAGCATCTCCTGTGTCCCACATGGCTTATGCTGTACCCAGCCGGCCAGATAAGAATCTCCAACATGGAAAGAATGCAACTCTTTTCCTGAAACAATATAGGTGGTATTTAGGAGACCAGATCTTATTAAGGAAATGACCCGAAACATGTTCCAGCTGCACCAATGCACTGATATCCCAGCTGCTGCCCCTCACAGCATTTGTGTTTAATAACAGGAGTGCCTCTGTGCCTCTGTAACCTCAGAGGATGACAGCACAAATGAAAAATGAACCAAAAGCACAAGCTTCCTTTCTTTCCTGAAAGGGAATTTGCACACAGGGTACTGTCTATCTGACATCACTCCATGTTTTTGATTGGGTCCTGCCAGTAGTTTTCCTAAGCCACTTCACTACCTATCATATAAGCAGTGGTCACTTTCTAAAAAATGGTCCCAGTGGACTATAAATGACCATATTCACTCAGCTTCCTGGGATTTTCTCTTTTACTGGCCCTTTTTTTCAAGCCATGTTTTAAAACTGTGTCTTAAAAATTTGCTTAAAAATGTTTTTTGTCAATGGATGGAGAGGAATAAAGAAAATATGGTATATATGGGACTTTTAAAAAATATTTATTATTTGTTTGAAAGAGTTATAGAGAGGCAGAGGCAGAGAGACAGAGAGAGAGAGATCTATCTCTTCGTTCACTCCCCAAGTGGTCACAATGGCCAGAGCTGAGCCAATCTGAAGCCAGGAGCCTAGAGCTTCTTGCAGGTCCCCTATGCTGGTGCAGGTGCAGGAGCCCAAGGACTTGGGCCATCTTCCACTGCATTCCCAGGTCATAGCAGAGAGCTGGATCAGAAGTGGAGCAGCTGGGACTTGAACAGGTGCTCATATGGGATACTGGCACTGAAGGCAGCAGCTTTACTTAAACACAGCGCCGGCCCCAGGGACTATTCCAGTAGTACATGGAAAACTGAATTGAAGATAGTGCACATTTTCCTTAACTTTTCAAGGATCCTTCATATAGAGAATTGAATATTGTTCATCATTTAAAACAATGAAATGCTATTATTTGCAGCAACATAAATGGATCTTGAGGATAGTATGTTAAGTGAAAGAAGTCAAGCGAAGAAACATAAATACATGATCTCACTTATATAAGGAAACTAAAAGGTTTGATCTCATAGAAGTAGAGAGTAGAATGTCATTACCACAGCACAGTCCACAATCACCAAACTGCCAGAGTCCACCATCAGATGAATCAAGGATACGTGGTAAGCAAACACAATGGAATACCATTATGGCATTAAAAAAATGAAATCCTGCCCAGGAGTGCAGTGGAGGATGGCCCAAGTGCTTGGGCCCTGAACCCCATGGGAGACCAGGAAAAAGCACCTAGCACCTGGCTCCTGCCATCGGATGAGCGCGGTGCGCCGGCCGCAGCGCGCCGACCGCGGCAGCCATTGGAGGGTGAACCAACGGCAAAGGAAGACCTTTCTCTCTGTCTCTCTCTCTCACTGTCCACTCTGCCTGTCAAAAAAATAAAAAATAAATAAATAAAAAATGAAATCCTGCCATCTGCAACAAAACAGATGGATCTGGAGAGTGCACAGCTTAGGCTCCTCCCCAGAAAATCTTTGAAATAAATTTGCAGATGAAACTTTTGAATTTTGACGTAAGGTTAGAGCAAGTTATGACATTGGGGGAATTGAATGAATCAATGTATTTTGCATTGTGAGACGGACATGAACCTGTGGATGCCAAGAACAGAATATTGTCATTTGTATAATAGTTTCAGTATATAACAGTTTAAGCCTCAAAGGCCAATGTGTTAAGGATTTGATTCCCAGAGAATTATGTTAATGAATTTAGGATGAAATTTAATTAAATTATGGTGTCTGAAGGTAAAGCCCTGGCAAGTGATTGGATTGTATTAAGTTGCTGGAAGGAGCTTTATGAATGGATCACATGGATAAAGCCTGAACTTCCTATCTCTCTGCTTCCTAGCTGGCCACATGATCTTCCTCTGCACACACTCAGCCATCCGCCACCCTCATGAGAGGTTAGACCAATGGGGCTACTTTATTTTGGACTGTTAACCTCCAAAACCAGCAGGACAAATCAACCATTTCCTTTATAAGATAGCTCCTCTTACATAGCTTTAGTCATAGTAATGAAAAGTTCACTGACTCAACTTGCCATAACTTGGCCTCTTGCCCCCAAAAGCTGCAAATTCTTTTTCCTTTGTTTACCCTAACAAGCTATATTAACCTCAATCATCTGGCCATCTCCTATGGCCACATTTTTCTTTGTGAACTCTCATGTAATTTCAGGCAATTAAAAGTTCTTTCTCTTATTAATCTTTATCAATTTGATTCACAGACCCCTCAGTCATACAGCCTAGAAAAACAGGCAAAAAAAGGTTTTTATTTCTCTCCTACAGGTGTCAAGTGATAGCATTTCTTTGTACTCACCTCATATTTTTGACCCAGAAATTCCACTCTTTTAGAATTAATTCCATGAGTTTATTCGTGTCTATGCACAAAGAAACATATGTTAAAATAGTTGTTAGGGGAGCCAGGGTTGTGGCACATATCAGAATGCCTTTTTGAACTTCCTGCTGACATGACTGAGAAGACAATGGAAGATGATCCAAGTATACCCACATGGGAGATCCAGATGGAAATCCTAGCCCCTGGCTTCAGCCTGGCCCAGCTCTGGCTGTTGCAGCCTTTTGTGGAGTAAACCAGTGGATAGAGGGAAGATTTCTTTCTCTCTGTGGCCCCTCTTCTCTCTACGTCACTCTGCCTTTCAAACAAATAAAGGGGCTAGAGCTGTGGCACAGCTGGTTTAAAGCCCCGGTCTGAAGCACCTGCATGCCATATTGGTACCAATTCAAGTCCTGGCTGCTCCACTTCCGATCCAGCTTCCTGCTAATGTGCCTGGAAAAACGCTGGAGGATGGCTCAAGTCCTTGGGCCCCTGCACCCATGTGGGAGACCTGGAAGAAGCTCCTGGCTCCTGGCTTCGGATCAGCTCAGCTCTGGCCATTGCAGCCATTTGGAGAGTGACCCAGTGGATAGAAGACCTCTCTTTCTGTCTGTCTGTCCCTACCTCTCTCTGTAACTCTGTCTTTCAAATAAATAAAATAAATCATAATATATATATATATGTGCAAATATATATGTGTGGATATATCTTGATAGATAGATGAGAGAGAGAGAAAGAGAGAGAGAGAGAGAGAGAGAGAGAGAGAGAGAGAGAAGCTGTGCCCGGCATCTCTAGGGTCATCACCATGTCACAAAATAAATATATTGAACTAAACCATAAATGTTATGCTATTTTTTGGATCATCAAGTAGAGAAAAAAGGAAAGTTAGGAGGCTCCCGAACATTGTTCAAAGAAGGCAAAAGAAGATGATTGGCCTGAAGGCAGAACTCTACCATAAGCAGCCCCATGATGGGAAAATACAAATGGAAAAGACTGTGGAGATGCACGAAAAAAGAAACACCAAACAAAAGTTGAAGAAGAGACTCCCAAGGGAGATGGACCTGCTTGTATGCGGGACCCAGAAGGACAGTCCTGAGCTAAAGTACTTTCCAGTATGATTAAACACAGATGAAGAGAGAACTCAGGAAGATGGGAAATCCCTCTGCCCAAAATTTGTGCCCAGGAAGAAACAAAAGCATTGAAAGCTATTCCAGCAGGAAAGAGAAAAAAGAAGACATAAAAGAGGATGGTTGTTAAAGTCTGCTTTGTCAGGGATGGATTTACAGGAAAACCACCCAAAGATGAAAATGTGTTATGCCAAGGGGCTTATGTTTCAAAAAGGGCCAATTAACACATCCTGAACTGAAAGCCACCTTTTTCCTGCCAATGCTTGTTGTAAAAAAAGAATCCATCATCCTCACTGTATGAAATTCTGAGTGTCATTGTCAAGCTACTGTCACTGAGGAGAGCCTGAGTTGGACCTGTGACTTACATAGAGGTAAGGTCAGGGGAAAATATGCCCAGGTCACCAAAAATCCTTAAAATGATGGATGCCATTTTACTTGTTTGACATGAATTTCATACAAGTAACTTCTTATCCCATTGAAGACCACAAACACAATGAGAAAGCTACCATTACTGTAAAGTTCTGGGTACCATCAAATAGCCTTACTAATCTGCAATTGTCAAGAGACTATTTATTAAGCCATAACAATTTAAATGTGTACATTTTGTTGTGGAATTAAAGGCAAGGCAGCTAAAATATAATATAATCTCCAAGACAACATATGCAAAAAAGCACATTCACAACAGTATTATAATATCCAACATTTATGGAAATGGGAACACATATATACAGACACAAATGCACACATACATGCTTTCACATATATGTATCAAAACAATAGCAGATCTGCATCACACACAGATACATTTGGATTTGAAAAGACTGTCACTGGCAATTCATACCAGAAAATACTCTCAGCTGTAGTGTTTGGGAAAAAGAATTAGCAGTTGGGGGCCTAGGGTAAGAAGGAAGCTTTCCACATTTTTACGTGTTAACTTAAAATCTTTCCCTCTGCAAAGGTATCCAAGGAAAACTAACTTCCTCTCAATCTCACCCCACCCCCGCCCTGGCCCATACTCCCAGCAGCTCCTAGCTGGGACTCCTGTAAGAAAAGACAGATTAGCAAGGAAAAGTGAACAGAAGTTAATCATATGTATATCTCATGATTACATGGGAAATTGAAAAATCTCAGAGTCAATCTCTAAGACTAGATGTAAAGCTTAAATACCAAATACTCTAAAACAGACAGATGTAGAGGAAGGTTCTGCAGTGGGAAGGTGGTCAGAAAAAGGAAACGGGTGGACATTTGGCACAGCAGTTAGGTTGCTAGTTGAGAAGTCCTCATCCCATGTTGCAGTGCCTGTTTTGAGTCCCAGCCTCTCTGTTTCCAATCTGACTTTCTGCTAATGCACACTCTGGGAAATGCTGTCTCAAATACGTGGGCCCCTGGTCCCCATACAGGAAACCTGGATAGAGTTCTTGGCTCCTGGCTTCAGCCTGGCCCAGCACTAACTGATTCAGGCATTTGGAGAGTGAACCAGAAGATGGAAAATCTTGAAATGCTCGCTCGCCCGCCCGCCCTCCCTCCCCCCCCTCCCCCTTTGGATAAAGTGAAAATATATAAGTAAACTAAAATTTGACCAGAGCAAGGTTTGTAATGCAGCTCTATCTCTACTGCTAAGAGTCTCATGATTTAGTTGGCTTCCACTTCTTGGTGCAAAAAGACTCTTACAAATGGAGACCTCCTTTATAGTTTCTCTTATGAAACGATAACATCTTACTCTGTTTTCAAAGCTTGTCTGGCCAAAAAGCAGTCTGTCAAAATAAATAGCCCCAAATAATCTTTATACCAAGGGGCGTATTTTGGGGGTGGCATATTCTGGTCTCCTTCAGTCATACTTTGGCAGGACATTCCTGAACCCCATCAAAATATTATAAAACAGGTTAAGTTTTTAAAGAAAAATAACTTTGCAGATCTTGGAATCTGCGACCCCAGCCTTCCCCAGTGAGATGTAAGATCTGAGAGGCATGGGTGGGCCAACTCTACATAGAGATGTTTCAGCCTCTGATTTAGGATGAAAGAGCCCTTTCTCTTGCCTTGAATTTCACTGTTTTCAAGATGTTAAATGAAGTGTTACCATAAAGAAGGCACAAATTATGTAATCCACACCCAAGAGCCAGTCTCATTAATCTATAGTCACACCTCTTATATCATGGCCATCAGTTATCCCTGGGGGATGTTGTGAGGGACAATCTCACTGTTCCATGAAGTATTTTTTCCACCCTACAGGTTCTGGGTCACAGAACATAAGCAATGACCTTCACTAGCCACAGTCCAGTCTGTTCCAATATGTGAGCAGAAGGAAACATCTCAAGGTCACTTCAGTAGCTAAGTCAATGATGTCCCATCATTTAAGAGAGATTTCCCAACCTCTCTACTCCCAACACTGGACTGCAAGTTATGGCACCACAACCAGTGTAGCCCTTCCCTTCCCCAGATATCTTGGCCATCCTCCCTCAGGAACTCCTCTGACTTGGCAGCCTCTCAACAGCCAATGTCACACCCCAGGCAAAAGGGAAATTCCAGAGACAGAAAACAGCAGAGAGAGCCATGCTGGGACTTCAGGCAGTTCTGGTCCTTGTAACAACTGTCGTTGGAGAGGCGGTTTTACAGCAGTCACTGTTGTCAAGTGGAAATAAATTTTTAATAATAAGGATAACAGGAGCAGACTGACACTATGGCTCTAGCAGAATGGCCATCCAGGGATATTCCAGCCTTATAGTTCTATCAGTTGAAGCAGAAGTTGGTATTTCCACCTCACTGGGGAACACTTGAGCCCTTAATCTCTTTTACAAGCAGCAGACTTGAGGTCCAAAAGATAGTTGAAGATCTGGCGGTTGCCAGGTAGCCTGCGAATGAGCAACCACAGAGGAACTGAGCCCTTTCTCGGCATCTCTGTTTTTCTCACTAGTCTTTCTTTCCAACTTTCCAGTAGGTGTGGCAAGTCTGAATGCGGAATTCTCAGAAACTATAACTTCCACTTTCTCTGGTTGCCAAACAATCTTAGAATGCTAAGACATTTTGGACAATCCACTCTGCTATTTCAACTTCAGCTTCTGGCATTAATCAAGGAAAGGAGATCGCCTCATTTGCCCTTCTCAATCCTGTTCATGCACTGTCAGGACCCACCTATGGGAAGAGAAATGCTTGCATGCACATGATGTGAATTTATGTCTTTATGCTCTGAATTTTCTGACTGTTCCCGAATCCTCGGGCCATTTGAAGAGAACATAATGCAAGTAAAATCTGAATTGATTTTAGCCTAATTTTTTCCATGAGTAGGGACATATAAATCACTCCATGTGTCAAACTCTGCCCTTTCCCCCGATTCAGTAATCACTCTCTTAGTAACTAGGGAGATCTAAACTAGACATTTGTGCCTACCATGGGCCCTGACTGGGTTATTTATTTAATTCAGATGAGAATTGGGGGTGTTATGTTCCATTAATTCACCAATGACCTATTTGAAATTAATGATTCTGAGCCAAATTCTTTTTGAGATATTGGACTTGATATAAACACTATGCTATGAGAAGTAATTCTCCATTCTGGCTTAACTTCATTATTGTACTAACTATTCCCATAAGAAAAAAAAATTCTCAAATGCTCTAAAGCTTCATGACATATTTTTGTCTGTGTATTTACTCAAAAAAAAATCAAGTGTATAGTTTAATTTTCATACTTTAATTAACAGCAAGAATTTCCTAAGACAATCTAAAAAAGCCCAAGCTATTTTGAAGTAAAGAAAATTTATAAATATTAGTTATATCCACAAATTATGCCTGGCTTTTGATCTATCTCTAATGAACAGATATAATTTGGGTAATTTGGCAACATAATGTGTATAAAAGTTCAAACAATTTTAAAGAAGATTTGTGTCTTTTCCCCCTGTTTTCCGCACACCAAATTGTCCAACTTTGCTGATGCTAAGAGACTTACAGTTAAATTAATTACTATTCTCTACATTGAAGTTTTGAACATTCTAGGCAAGGAGAAAATAAACAGTTCTCCACCAATGTCTGCATACTGAAAGAAGAGGAGAAAAATAGTAAGCAGATATAGCTTTATGAGTCAAAGTAATAACTTACGCTAAATGCCCCATAAAAAAAGTTAATTCTCAATGGTCACCATTCAAGTTCAAGCCTGGAAGATGATTTTGTATATGATTACTAACAGGATCCATGGTCACTTAAATCAGAAATACTGAATCAGTTCAGACACTTTGGCTTTCCCACTGAATATTTGAAAGGCAGAGCAACAGAGAGAGAGAGAAAGTGGGAGAATCATCCATCCACTGGCTCATTCCTCCCAAAATGCCCACAACAGCCAAGATTGGGCCAAACCAAAGTCAGGAGCCAGGCACGTCATCTCTGTCTTCCACATGGGCAGCAGGGATCTAAATACTTGAGCTGGCATCTCCTGCTTCTAGGCACATTAGTGGGAAGCTAGATAAGAAGCAAGGCCAAACTCTACTGTAGGCATGGGATGTGGTGTCCCAAGCAACAACTTAACCACTGCACCACAGTCCACCCCTGTGTCTCCATCAAGGCTTCGTTCCTAGTTTTACCACTCAACTTCCAATGACCAATCAAAATTGAGTTTTCAGATGTGTTTTCCCATCTTTGTGAGAATGCTCTAATGAAAGTGTTTAAAGATGATTTAGCTGTATTAACATTAGAAAGAGTATTTGATCAGCAGTTCCAGGTCATAGGCAAATGGACACAAGGGGGAAGAGTAAACTCAGAACCAAGATAAAGAAAACATCTGATTGACTAAAGTGGAGCAGTGATCTTCATTCCAGTGGGAAGTCCCTAATTAGAAATTAATTGCAGGCCGGCGCCGTGGCTCAACAGGCTAATCCTCCGCCTTGCGGCACCGGCACACAGGGTTCTAGTCCTGGTCAGGGTGCCGGATTCTGTCCCAGTTGCCCCTCTTCCAGGCCAGCTCTCTGCTATGGCCCGGGAGTGCAGTGGAGGATGGCTCAAGTGCTTGGGCCCTGCACCCCTGGGAGACCAGGAAAAGCACCTAGCACCTGGCTCCTGCCATCGGATGAGCGAGGTGCACCGGCCGCAGCACGCCGACCGTGGCGGCCATTGGAGGGTGAACCAACGGCAAAAGAAGACCTTTCTCTCTGTCTCTCTCTCACTGTCCACTCTGCCTGTCAAAAAAAAAAAAAAGAAATTAACTGCTTGGGGCCAGTGCCATGGCTCACTTGGTTATTCCTCCGCCTGCAACACCAGCATCTTATATGGGCACCGGGTTGTATTCTCGGCTGCTCCTCGTCCAGTTCAGCTCTCTGCTGTGGCCTGGGGGGCAGTGAAGGATGGTCCAAGTGCTTGGGCCCCTGAGCCCGCACGGGAGACCAGAAGGAAGCACCTGGCTCCTGGCTTCGGATCAGCACAGCCCCAGCCATGGCAGCCATTTTGGGGGTGAACCAATGGAGGTAAGACCTTTGTCTCTCTCTCTTTCTCTCTCACTGTCTACTCTACCTATCAAAAAAAAAAAAAAAAAGAAAGAAATTAATTGGCAGTCCTGATTGGGCAACTTCAGCTTTGTTTTCCTAAAATATTACCATGTATATAGTGAATTGTGTCTTGGTTTGTTTTCATAGAAGCTGCCTTACTCTAACAGCCTCCTGATTATGGGATTCTTTTTTTTTTTTTTTTTTTTTTTACAGGCAGAGTTAGATAGTGAGAGAGAGAGAGACAGAGAGAAAGGTCTTCCTTCCATTGGTTCACCCCACAAATGGCCGCTACGGATGGCATGCTGCGCTGATCTGAAGCCAGGAGCCAGGTGTTTCTCCTGGTCGTCCATGCGGGTGCAGGGCCCAAGCACTTAGGCCATCCTCCACTTCCTTCCTGGGCCACAGCAGAGAGCTGGCCTGGAAGAGGGGAAACCGGGACAGAATCCGGTGCCCCGACTGGGACTAGAACCTGGGGTGCCGGCACTGCAGGCGGAGGATTAGCCTCGTGAGCTGAGGCGCCGGCCTGATTGTGGGATTCTAACAGCAGGAAAGAAAGCATATTCAATCTATAGGCTTGTGAGTACCTTCCTCTCCTGGTGTCCCTTTTGATTGGGAGGTCTTCTTCTCCCCTCTCCACATATTCAAGTCCTTCCCACACCCCAAATCACATTAAGAACTGTTCTAATGGCATTTCTTTCCTTAATACCCCATATCATATAAGCACTCAAAGAATTTTAGAGAAGTGATGCTATGCTTTCTGCTCTTCAAGTGGGTCTAAATTAGAACCTTTCAAGACTGTTAGGCACCAAAACAATACAGCTCAAGGCAGAACCGAGGCTGAGGAAAATGAAACTTAGTTATGTAATCTAAGGCTTAGCTGTGACTGTTAGCTCAGGGGCGGTGTACCTGTGCACTCACTATGGCTACACAATTGCCTCCTTCTCACTCTTCCCCTCTCATCTAAATGCTACCCACAAATGTTTCACCCTAGCTTGTTGAAATTATTTGAAGAGGAAAGACAAGATTAGTTTATCATCCTGAAAGTACAGCCTGTTGCCCTAAAGAAAATTAGATTTTCTTTAGACAATCTTCTAGTAGACAATCAAACATACAAAGATATAGGAAAATATTGGAAAAGATTCTAAAATGGACCAAAAAATCAAAAGGTGTCTTCAATGCAAAAATAGGCATTGTATATATCCTTCCAGGTTATTTGATTCTGTGAGGTTTCTGTGCTTTAATTGCTTTTAAGCTATTTTACAACTCTAAATTGTAGTCAACTGGTAGTATTATAAAAAAAATTATTGTCCGTTGATGTACAAATGAATTTTTTTGATCCCATAAAGTTCTATTGTCCCCTTCCCTCACTATAGAATGAACCAATTTTGCATCTGTTTGTAAATGTATTGCAATATTACTTGCTGATTCTTTGAATTCTTTGAACCAGCTCTAACATCTTAGTAGTTTCCTCATTAATGACTTACATAAAATCTTCTGTGACATTTGTTGCGTAAGAAATTAAGATATCATTTGGAATGCCTGAATCCCCTAACCGAGTGACTGGGTTTGAGCACTGACTCTGCTCCCAATTTCAGCTTCCTAATAATCAGATTGTAAGAGAAAGCAGGTGATGGCTCAACTAGTTGGGTCCCTGCCACCTACATGTTAGACCTGAAATGAGTTCCTGGATCCTGGTTTTGGTCTGTTTCAGCCCAGGCTATTGTGGGGGTTTGGAGAGTGAAGCATTAGATGGGAATTCTCTGCTTCTCTCTCTCTCTCTCTTTCTCTCTCTCTCTCTCTCTCTCTTTTCTGGGTGTGTGAGTCTGTGTATGGGTCTTTTCTCTCATTGCTTTTCAAAATAAATTATAAATCAATAAATAAAATCTCAAACTTCTGTTCATTTTATCTATGATTCCTGATTATACTCTATTTTTAAAATATCTTTTAACATAAGGAATCCAAGCGACAATACAAAGTTCTTTACTTTTGCTAGAGGGCACCTTGGTGGGCATTAAGGTGACTCTCCCTCCTGTTTCTCACCCCAGCCCTGCCCAGAAGGTCATCTCAGTCCTCTTAACCATGTGCCCTCACCCCAGATCTCAGCCTGTCAGCTGCACCTGAAGGGGGGACAGAACACTCCTTCTGATGCTTCTGTCCACTAAGCATAAAAATAAGTCTTCATGTTACTAGTACTGACAACTAAAACAACTAGTATTGACACCAAAGCTCCAGTGTGTTGTTATAATTCTAAGAGTCAAAGATTCCCTCCAAGAAAGGAGAGGGAAGCTAAAACCATATTATGCCATCTACATTTCCTTTCTTCTCTTTTTAAAACTATATGTAGTACATTTGTCATTGTATCTGTGAGGGTGGTTTCTGTTGATGTGCTCTAGTCTTTCATCCCATGTCTTTCATAGCTAGAAATCTCTATTAATGGGAATGCATAGACTCCAAGAGCCCTTGATTTCAAGAGGATTGCCTTCACAGATGCAGAGTATAATGTAGCTATGTAACATTGAATAAGCCTGCACATTTTTAGGACAGCTGTCAGCAAGACATCCAACTGTGAATAGTCAAACAGTAGAGGCTCAACCAAGCACTCAAGCCTAGGATCCTTAACTTCCTCTCTGTAAGGAAAAGGGTTCCCGCTGAGCAGAGGCCACCTCCTGCTGGAGCTCCATGTTGATCAGGGGTCCCTACTCTGCCCCTGCCCAGCTTGAAGAACTCAGCTCCAGTCCTCACCCAAACCCCTGACAGTAGCCAGGGTCTCCATAAGCAGAAGGAGAGAATGAGGGAGCCCAGGTCTAGAAGCAGGCTGGACTCACTCCATCCCGTAGCTCCTTGCCAGTACGTACACACTAAACAAAATGCAGCATTTTTTCTCTCTGGCCACCAGGCATATGGACAGGACTCCTGCTTTCCTGTTTCCCACTTTGTTCTCATTTTGGCCATCTTTTCCACCATGGGCAAATTTTCTAATTTCTCTATCCTCGTAATCATAGTACTCCTATCCCTACCATGTATAATTAGCATATTTCAAAAATCCTTACAGGAGGGAATGACTGCTATATCCCAAGCAATCACACAAGAACAACACAAGACTGTTCTTCTTCAATCAATCCAATCCAGGGTATAGATCTTCGACCCACGTCTACACCCCATATCAGCAGGAAGTAGCCAGAAGGAAACCGGCGCCCCATCTCCTTATCTATTCAGAGTCAAGATTGATAAACAAGGACATAAGCCTCAGACATTTCAGGTTCTTGTTACTCCTGCCTTCTTTGAAGACACCAGTTCAGTCTCATACCCTGTATTGTTCTCCATCCCACCTTCTACATTTTTCTCCAGGTTTGGAACCCAGTGGGCCAAACTTGAAGAACCAGTATGGGGAAGCTCACCTCCACCTACTGCTCCCCACTCCCACCCCAGCCCACCTAAGGTATAAAAAGGCCCAGCCTGCTGGGGTCTGGGCCCTCTGCCATGTGTCCAGTCTGTGTGCCCACCAGCAGTTGCTCACCCACCTCTTGTGCCCCCTGCCACATGTTAGGTCTGTGTGCACATTGGTAGTTGGTTGACCTCTGTGAGTTTGTTTTCCCTGCATAAATTCAGTCTAGCTGCAAATTCATATCCTGTCTCCTCTCTGTTCTTTGTCCTTTTTCTTACATTTGGTGCCTCCTGGGAAGAGACACCACTCTGCACCCCTTTTTCTTACATTTTTCCTTACACTCTTCATTAACTTTGAATAAACCCCAACCATCTCCAAACCAGAACCTCTGTGAATCCAAAATAGTAGAGAGCAGACATCTCAGACGAGATGGCTTCTTACCAAGTTACTACCCACAACCCACGTGATACAGGTGTCTACTTTGGCTTTCAAGCTGACAAATTATGAAGTAGAGTTAAGAAAGCTACCCGGAGAGGCTTTGGCGCAACCGGGACCAGGACACTCTGTATTTAGACTCTGTGTTTCAGGGCCCATTCTGCTGCCTTTCTAAAGTCAAAGGAGTGGTTCACTCTCCTGCCTCCTCCCCAGGGCACCCAGAGTTCCTCACACTGGAAAGTGCCGGCAAGACCTCCCTCCCTGTTCCACTCTTCAGTCGGCTTTTTAACTTTCTATTTCATTACATTACAAACAACTCTACAAGCAGGCCTCCCGCTTCTCCCCTCAGGCTCTGTGGAATTATTCATACTCAGGGTCTAAAGAGGAACATCAGCATGAGGGAAAAACAGACCAAGGAGTAAAAACAAATTAGCAATCCAAACAGCCCTCTCCCTGCCTGTCACTGCAAGGCCTTTGGTGTCTCCTTCCAGAGTCAGGGGGTTTTCTGAGTGGAAGATTAAAGGATACATTTCCAGGCTCCAAGAACAGAGAGTCTGTGAAATGTGTCTTCACCCGAGGCAATGGGGACAAGTCACACATTTGCTGCACCAGGCATGTCCTCACCCCCACAAAGGCCTCTGACAGATCCACCTGTGATAGCTGCTGGGTATTCTGCACCCACTGAGCATAGGTCTTTCATTGTTTCCTTCATGCTTGGGTGGGAGGCCAAGAATTTAAAAAGGGAGAAGAAAGGAATAGGAGGGAGAGGAAAAGACGACAAGCCGACAAGCCGTGAAGGTATCGTTAAGGGTGCTGCAAACCTTACTGCAAAGCATTATTGCTAAGCAGGGTGATTGCACCCTACATAGAAACCCTTGGAATTATCTGAAAATATCTCTTTAATATTGTCTTTTTTAAGAGAGAGAGAGAGAGAGAGAGAGAGAGAGAGAGAGAGAGAGAACGCTCCCATCTGCTGATTCACTCCTAAATGTCTTCAATAGTCAAGGTAGGGTGGAGGCTGGACCCCAGAGTTGAGAACTCAATCCAAGTCTCCTATGGGGGTGGCAGAAACTCATTTTCTTAAGCCATCACTTGCTGGCTGCTAGAGAACTCAAGAGCTGGAAGCCAGAGCAAGTTTGGAAACCAAGTCCTCTGATATGGGACATGGTGTCTCCATCAGCACCTTAACTTCTCCACAAAAGGCCCACCCCAGAGATAATTCTGGTTCTTAAAACAGGGGGTGGGAGTTGTTATTAGCATCTAGTCAATGGAAAACAAGGAGAACACTGCTAAATATCCAACCAGGCAAAGAATGGTCTGCCCCAAAATGTCAGTGAGTGTACGGTTGAGAAACTCTGCCATAGAGAGATTAAGCAGTGAAAATGAAGCTTTGAGACTGCTTCTGTGTGTGTGTGCATGTGTGTGTGTGTGTGTGCATGTGCATGTGTGTCACATACACACTCACACTGCCTCATTTGAGTGAAACCTGTGCAGTCGCACAGCCCCCACACTCAGTAGAGTTTCTCTACTCAGCATAATCCTCTGCCCCCATGTTGGAAATTCTCAGTAATTTTAAATGGGATCCCACACGTTTTCATTTTGCCCTACACCCTATAAATTGTGTAGCTGATCTTACGTGCAAATGAATAAACACAAGAGACTTGGTCCTTTTTTTGGAGCAGAAAAATATGTTCTCTACAACACCCTCTTGCTGCGCCTGCTATCCCAGCTCATCACAGCAGCACAGGCCCTGATTCTGCTTGACAAACCCCTTTTGGAGTTTCGGCAGAGCAAAAGCTGGAAAATACACCTAGGTCATGGATTTCAAAGTGTCTACAGATTTTCTTCTTGTCCATCAACTGTCTAGAAAATACACACAGTGCACCAAGTGGCAGTCAGTGGATCGTGAGACAGAAACAACTATTTTCTCAGACCCCAGAAAGACGCCATGGAGGCCACAGCAGGTTTTTCTTTCTCACAGGGCAGAGGAGTCTGTCCATATAATCCTATCTTTTCAGAGATAACAAAAATAATCCAGGGCAAGGAATTAGATTCAATCCAGTTTCTCATCTCTCCTCTTCTAACAAGTCGCTTTTCACATAATGTCCTGTGTTGTTATCAAATCTATGCGTATACTTAGGATCTCCTATCAAAAACCCAGTGAGATAGGACCCCTCACTTTGCTTCTTGTTAATTACGTTTAATCTACTATCACAGGTCAATGAGCAACCACTTATTGAGCAACCTTAAAAGTAAATAAGCCCCTATCTGCAAACAATCACGTTCATTCTTCCAAATGGATCTCCGTTGGTGGAGGGACACAGATCTCTCAATGTTCCAGCAGAAAGATCCAGGTGTTCTCACACATGGAAAAAAACAACAGAAGCAACGGTAAATTTGGTTTTGAATTCAAAGCAAGTACGAGAAAAACTGCGTCAAGCTGCCAGTGTCCTTGGCGCGGAGCTGTCGTAAGTGTACCTCTGCTGCCATCTTCTGATGGCCCATCCAATGCACGACCATCAGCTTATGCGGCTTGGGAATCCCCTGAGCAGTTTAGAAGCACACTTACAAAGTAAATGAGCTTTGAAAAAAAAAATTAAAGCACAAATCATCGGCATTGCCACATTAGTAAACAGTTGAGAACATCAATAATAATTTCCGAGTTTGCAGGCGATTCGACTTCAAACGGTGCACACAGAACACAATTCGTCTCCATCGTCTGTGAGCAGACAGCCTTGACCGAGCAGTGGCACTCTTCGGGGACCTCAGCAAGGGCTATGACCAAGGGGGAGAGTCATCTGGCTCTGACCCGAGCAGCCTGAGTTCCTTAGAAGTGTTTGCCTGTTGCTCTCAGGGAAAAGGGCCTAAAAGCTATGGGCCTGCTTTTCCAGGTAGTTCAGGCTCCTTCCTAGGAATCACCCGGAGCACGCTCACGTCTCATTTCTCCTTTGTTCATAGCTACACAGACCAGATTAGCTTCAAAGGGAATGATCTTGGCTATCATTTTTGATGATACATTTAATGCCAATGTACTTAATCTTTACTATAATCTATGAGACGTGTATTATTTATGGAGAGATGGTAAGTAGGCTTAACTATTTACCGGTACAAAGTCACCCATCAGAGGAATAGCAGTGCTAGCCAATTCTCATGTGGAGCCCACCCACAAACCCATGGCAGGGCAATTCCTGTAGAGGGATTAAGCAGTCTGTATATAGAATAAGAGACTTCGGGATTCAAGTTGGTTTGTTTACAGTGGAATGGATTCTCCTAAACAGAATAGCAGAAGTCAGAAGACAGCTGGAACTGAGGATGGAAAGTTGCCTCCACCATTTGTCCTGTAGACACTTCAAACTTCTTCCTGTATTCAAACATTAGCATTGCTCATAACAGCCACAAAGTAGAAATAGCTCTGCTATGGACAGAATATTTTTGTCCATCCCCAAATTCATTGTTGAAGCCCTAATCTCCAATGTGATGATATTTGGAGGTGGAGTTTGGAAGGTAATTAGAGTGGGATCTCCTGTGAATGGGATGAATGTCCTTGTGAGAAGAAATTGAGTCATTCTCTCCACCCTGTGAGGATACAGCAGGAAGATGAGCCTCTGCAATAGCGCCTTCTGTAGAAACTGACTCAGCCAGCACCTTAATCTTGGACTTGCAATCTCCAGAACTATGAGAAATAAGTGTTGTCTAAGCCACTCAGGCCATGACAGCCCTAGCAGACTAAGACAAACCCAAATGCACATTGAATGATGAGCAGGAAAGTACGGTGTGGTATAAATCTATACAATGGATTACTGTCCACAATTCAAAGAAATGAAATAATGACACATGCTACTAAGGTGAGGCACCTTGAAGACATCATACCCAATGAGGGAAGTCAAGCACAAAACACCATGTGCCATATGCTTCCAGGTATACAAAATGGCCCCAACACACAAATCTATAGAGCTAGAAACTACATTATTGGCTGCCTAGAGTTATTTGGAAATCAAAAGTCCCCCTAGTGATTTCCCATAGCAGGGCCAGACATCTACCCTTCACCATGGCCTCCAGGGCATTGCCCAAGTCCCCTTGTCATGCTCTGGTGCCCACTCTCCCTTATGCCAATCCGTTTATCCCCTCCAAGCCTTTGTACCTAACATTCTGTCTGACTGGGCCAGAATCTTTGCATTATCGAATCTTTGCATTATCTAGGTCTGAACTCAAATGTCCCCTTGGAGAACAAATGTCCCTTCGGAGAGCAAATGTCCCCATCCTCCCTAGGCAGAGGGACTGTGCCCAAACCCACCTTTTCTCATGCCAATGTTCATTTTTACAGCACTGCATGTGATTTGTAGAGTCCTCGTTTACTTATCTTCTCTGCTCGCACCTGTCTTACCCACCAGATACTCTATGTGATGTTTTCTTTTTTTATTCAAACACATACTGTGAACATTTATTCCTAATGAAAGTTCACAGAAACTCCAACATTTTGATTGCCTTGAGTATTAACCAGCAAAGGAGAGTAAGCGGGAGCTAAAATTTCCCCAATAGAAAAAAAGGATTACAGCCTCCTAGTGAGCTTGGTGCTCCACCCGCTGAAGGTTCACTGAATTAAACTAACACAGCCAGGAGAAAGGCTTATAAATGTACTGTGTGCATGAAAGCACTCATAAGGTAATTACCCACCAGCCCAATATCACTCAGAGACTTACATATTCCCCTTTTGTACAAGGAAGAGGAAGGTGGATTTTAGTATAGTAAAAGTTTTGTACAAGAACTTGGTGGGCTTAGAAAAAATACAATGCATTGGGACAAAGTCTGTCTGGGCTGCAGGACAGATCAATGGGTTGTAAATGATTCTCTTTGGGACCCAAACAGAGGACAATAGTGTGTGACCAGTCTCCACAGGTGTGTTGACAGACTTCGGACTTTCTTCCTGTGATATGAGTTCAGTTAATGAAAACTCAGAGAAGGGCCCCGATGTCATTGCTTCTTCTTCGGTAGGTCCAGACTGTAGGCAGATAAGGGACCTTTACCAGAAGCCTGTCCTTGGCCTAGGAGGGAAAGAAACAAGGGAAGGTCAGAGGGACCTTGGCTCTGTGGCAGGCTTCTTTGGCCTCTCGGCAGATCAGAGCACCAGGCTCAGGGGAGCCCTCTCAGTGTAAAAGGCCCTACAACTGTTGTGTATTTACTGAACAATAGCATACAAAAAAAGAGATAATAACCAGTAATATCTTATAGAAGTTAAACTCATTATATCGGGTATAGTACAATTAGTTTCCCTACTGATTATCCTATTTTGAATGCAGCGTTCTGGGATTTCCTACATACAAAATTCTAAAGAGATGCCTAGAAATTTATTCTGCTTTCTGTGCAGATAATCTGAATTAAATAGGCACTTTTTTTCCACTGGGTGTGGTTCTCCATTCAAAAATTGGATGCTTTTATAAAATTAAATGCCTCAGAGTCTTTGAGTCACTTTTCCCAAACAATGATTCAGAGAGGCTAGCATGTCTTGTGTAGTCTTCCAAACTTTTTATTTCTGCAGAAGGTGAACACAGAGCATGAGAATTGTAGAATCAACTATTCCAGGATATCAGCAGAAAGGTTACCTTCACTTCCATTACAAGAGTTGCAAGAAATGAATAATGGAGGAAATGAGGTCATCGGCCAGGTGGCTCGGTGATCCAGATCTAGAAGTGTCCATGGCCTTGTTTTCCATCCCTCCTCCGGCCTGACCATGCTGTCTCAAGACTGACTCAGGAGGCCTGGAGGGGAGCCTGGGGAACTGGGCATGCACAGCCCGAGGCATTCTGACATGGAGACAGGATGGACAAACGCTGTTGTCAGCCAGGTGCTAGCTCGCGGGAATGTGAAGATAGCCAGGCCGCGGTGCTGGCCTGCAGGAGGTCTTCTCACCTGGGGAACATAGACATGAGCATGTGCTTCATGCTCTGAGCACTTTGCTATGGGAGCACAGAAACAGAGTTGTCTCCAAGTCTGAGTCATACTTGTTCTGGAAGAATCGGGAAATTCTGTGAGCTAAAATGGAAAGCAAGGGATTTCAAATTTATTTGCAATTCTCTCTTTCCAATTAAGTTTTTTGTGATCCTCCTCTGGAGAGAGGCCTCTCCTTTACCACCCATTCACAGACCCTTGAAGATCTGGAACTGGTCCTAAGTGGCCCGTTGTTCCTGTAGGGCTCGTGCTGAAATAGTTACAGTGAAAGGAAGCTAAGAGACCCTGCAGCCCACACTCCACCTCACGTGAAGGAAGACTGACTTCCCGTGAGTGTCTGTGGCACAGAATGTGGGGTTGCCTGGAGCTGTCACAGGAAGGATCAAGGACTTTAATAAAAGTAGTGTTGAAGATATAAGGGACTGGTGTGGACAGCAAGTACGAGCACAGCTGTGGTTTTAACACACTTGATTCTGTGACTGTAGTAAGAGGGCCAAGGAAATTCTTTCTGAAAAGAATATATTTTTATTTGCTTAAAAGACAAAGAGACACAGAGACAGAGAGAAATCTTCCAACACTGGTTCACTCCCCAGATATCCCCCCAAAAGCAGGATTGAGCCAGGCTGAAACCAGGAGCTGGGAATTCAGTCTGGTTCTCCCATGGCAGAAACCCAACCTCCTGAGCCATCATCTGCTGCCTCGCAGGGTATAATGGCAAGAGCTGGAATCAAGAGCAGAACCAGGACTCGAACCCAGGCACCTCAACACAGGATGTAGGCTCCCAGGCAGCACCTGAACCATCACACCAAACACCCACTCCCAGCAATATTCCTAGAGAGGTGTTTCTGGGTCCATGATACAAGCTGCAGAGGACTTTGCACTGTGGTTTTCATCGACCCGTGGTGTGCTCACTTAAAGCTTTCTCTGGCTCTCTAGTATATCCTGGTAGTTTTAAATTCCATTATAGGATAAAGCACTCAAGTATTTACAACATGCACAGATATTATAGATCTAGCTACAACTAAATCTAACAAATAATTATTCTTTCTTTAGAAGATTCATGCAAATATATTTCAAACGCTTTTCAAAACGTATCTGTAGGACTAGTCTTCAAAAGAGACGATAGCTCTCAGAGATCTACACAGATCTGGGAGAAATCAAATTGAAGCGTGGTGTCATGGCAACACTGTTTTGGAAACAAAGGTTTGAATCAGACTCAACACTAAGCTGTGTCAATTTGGGCAAATGCTTAATCTCTCCAATCCTCACTTTTATGATTCACAAGAGGAGGATGGTAAAACTTATCCAAGAAGATGAAGACAACTAAGTAAAAGTTAGTGATATTTATCCCATAAATATGGAACTGACTTGACTAGTGTTTGCACTTTTGTGTTAAACTTCACGGAGGCAAACGCTTGTTTAAGTGAAAGACCAGTAATGACACGAACTTCCTGCAATGCACCACAGTCTTAAGTATATCTCATAATAGTCTGATAAATACTGAAAACAAAAGCAATTTACTATGCCAAGAGCTACAGAAGCAAGCCAGTCAGAGTGAGCTGAATGTTTTCTTGGAGAGAAACTCATGGCTCCAAAACAGTCTCATTTATAATCCCCTGGTCCAATTTGAATTTCTCCTTTAAAATCCACTGATGCCCCTTCATCTTCCCATTTTCTGACAATTGCCAAATGTTCTCTGGAAAAAGACAATCTCTGAAATTTGTCAAAGTAACTAAAAATTCTTTAACCAAGTGTTGAAAGAGAAAAAAACAAACGTGCACGAAGACTCAGGCTATTTATTTATTTATTTATTTGAGACGTAAAGTTTCAAATGCCCACAGTTTCCGGAGCTGCGCCAGCCTGAATCCAGCAGCCAAGTACTCAATCTGAGTCTCCCAAGTGGGTGGTAGCAGAGCGCCAACTACTTGAGACACCACCTGATGGACTCCTTTTAAAAACGTCTATCTCCACAATGGAGAGCTGTTCTTTGCAAATTTATATTCTTTAAATAAAAGCTTTATAAAAAAAAAAAAAAAAAAAAAAAAAAAAAAAAAAAGAATCACTACTGCCTTGATGGGGAAAAAAAAAAAAAAAAAAAAAACGTCTATCTCCACTTGGAGACTCGAGGGAAACCTCGAAGTTGGGTCAACAGCGACATCTAGTGCTCAGTCAGAATCCTGCAACATCCCTAGATGGAGAGATGACCAATTATTATTGTGAGATGCAAATCAACTATACTTGTCAACTGCTCATTAAGATGCACTCACTTGGGCATTTTTGGTGCTTGTTCTGGTTCACAAGGAAAGGCTGTTGTCCGGTTGTCCTAATGCTAGAGAGACCCAACATCATGTGGCCTTGGTGCACATCACACCCCCCAACCCAGCCTCCCTTCATACCCAAGCTGGAAGGCAGGATCCTGTGTTTTCAGAGCCCCTGGAGGAGAGGAGCTGCTGGCTATCCCTTAACAGCCTTCTCAGGGATCTAACTTAATAGGTTATGTTAATTTTTGGAATAAAATCCTGGTTTTATAGTAACTTTCCCCCCGGAAGTCCTGAATGTAAATACCAAGTTCTTGGGGGGAAATAATCTACTATAATCCATAAATAAAAGGTGATGTGGTATCTGGACACGCCAGTGAGATACACTATTTTTTTCTGCAGAGTGCCGCCAGATCCTTTAGGGGGACAATGAAGAGTGACCGTGTTACCAAGGATAGATAGAGATCAGTTATAGCTGCTATATATTCAGAGGAGGCCAATGTATAAAAACTAGATCCCCAGCCACTCCACTTTCTGCAACCTCCCACTCTTCTCATACCTGTCCACTTTTCACTTCCCTTCCCTCTCCCTGTCACCTTATTATCCTAGCTCTCGCACCCCGAGTTCCTGAAGATTTTCTTCAGAGCCTTAGGCCCTCCCAATCCAAGCCTTTTAAATCTGGCTCTGTCTTCTTGAAGAGACAAAGGTGAGAAAGGCATCATGGGCCTGAGCGAGGGATACACGGTGCTTCCTGGAGAGAAAAATGGAGCTCCACGGGCACAAACTCTACAGAAACCAAGAGGTTCAGCAGCAGTTCCTCAGCTGGGAGAGCAGGCTGCCCTATCTCTCGCATACCCTCAACCCTGCATCTTTGCTACGATGCGACCGAATTGTTTGAGAAACTCTCCTCACCATCTTCTGGGAGATCTTAGATCTTAGAGCTACTCACCTGTCTATCCACAGGTGCAGGTATCCAGCATCAATACCTGCAGAATGGCCAGGGTCCCAAGGCCAATCGTACAGGTGTGACGCCCTCTAACAGTTCATCCTTAAAAACCTGCTGGTCACTTGTCCCTGAAACTCTGGCCTTGGACTTTTCTCTCTAATTATTTATTCATTTACTTCTTCATTCACTAAGACAACATAATTGATCACCTCCTGAAGAATCTGGACCAAAGATCCGGTTCCTTAAAAATGGAAACACTTGTCCTGGATGATGAAAACAATTCATTTTCCAAACAACAACAACAACAAAAAAAACCACTGGAAGCCACTCTTTATGACTTCAATGTCATTTGCATGGTTTGTCAGAGTGAAGTGGAGAAAATTCCTCTGAGGCTCTGCACTTGGTAAACGCCACGTGACGAGTGGATTATTCTTCCCCAGAGCTCATTAATGATAGTTAACACCCAGCAATTGCTGCAAGACAGGCTTTCTGCTCAGTGCTTCACCTCAGGAGTCCTAAGCCTCAGCACGATTAATATTTGGAGCGGGACGATTCTTTGTTGTGGGGCTTGCCCTGTGCATTGTAGGATGTGTTGCAACATCTCAGGCCTCCCCCAACCACTTACCAATTGCCCCTCCTGCCCCCACTGTCAGAACTAAAAATGCCTCCAGATGAGACCAAGTGTCCCTCAGAGGGCAAAACTGCCACCTTGTTGAGGATCATGTCTTACATAAATTAAATGTATAATTCTTGCAAAAGTCCCAATGGGTGTGTTTTATTTTTCCTAGTTTACAGCGGATGAAACCAAAGCACAAAACATTGTACGGATTCTCTAGTTTTGTACAACAAAACTCACTTCAGGGCCCAGCAGTGCAACCCCAGAGCCTATGCTGTCAACACCTCCGCTGCCTCCGCCCCTAAGGTCCCAGCCTCAGCTTAACAGCCAAGTTCACAGAACTCTCGGAGGAGCTGGCAACTCCCGGGTACCACCACCACCTTCTCACGGGGACTTCCTGCCTCTTCCAGAGGCCAGCATGGTCAAAAAGATGAAGGGGGAGGGAGAGGAGGAAATAAGGGAGAGAGAGAGAGAGAGGAGAGAGAGAGAGAGAAGAGAGGAAGGGAGAAGAGAGAGAAAGAAAGACAATAAAATAGATCCCTTTCAACTTTTAAGAACAAAAGAAAAAACAAGAGTTAAAGCAGATCCCCTTCAACTTCTCCCTTGTGTGTATAACTGTATTTCTCAGGGCAGGCCCCCTTACAGGTAACTACAACATTTTAAGAATTATTACAAAACAGGGCAAGCGCCTGGGCTCAATAGGCTAATCCTCCGCCTTGCGGCACCAGCACACCAGGTTCTAGTCCCAGTCTGGGCACCGGATTCTGTCCCGGTTACCCCTCTTCCAGGCCAGCTCTCTGAGGTGGCCAGGGAGTGCAGTGGAGGATGGCCCAAATGCTTGGGTCCTGCACCCCATGGGAGACCAGGAGAAGCACCTGGCTCCTGTCTTCAGATAGGCGCGGTGCGCCGGTCGCAGTGCGCCGGCTGCGGCAGCCATTGGAGGGTGAACCAACAGCAAAGGAAGACCTCTCTCTGTCTCTCTCTCTCTCTCACTATCTGCTCTGCCTGTCAAAAAAATAGATAAATAAAAATAAATAAATAAATAAATAAGAGTCATTGCAAAACAAAACTTCTCTAACTCACTGTGGAGTTGTACCCCTCCAACTTTATGTAATATTGGTTTTTTTTTTTTCATCTTATCTGAAAGGGAGAGAAACAAATAGAGATCTTCCATCCAGCAGCTCACTCCCCATATGCCAGCAACTGCCAGGGCCAGGCCGGGCCATAGCTGGGACACTGGAACTGCATTTGGGTCTCCCCACATGGGTGGCAGGGACCCAGCCACTCGAGCCATCACCTGCTGCCTTCCAGGTGTTCACTAGCAGGATGTTGGATGGGAGTGGAGGAACCTGAACTTGAACCAGGCATTCTGATATGGGATACAGGAATCCCAACTAGGGACTGTAACCACTGCACCAGACACGCAGCCCATCTGCCTTTAAATTCCTGCCGAAATCCTTGGGGATCTCAACTAGAGCCAGTACATATAGGATTTTTTTTGACAGTTAGAGTTATAGACAGAGAAAGAGAGAGAGAGAAAGGTCTTCCTTCCATTGGTTCACTCCCCAAATGGCTGCTGCGGCCGGCACTCTGCCAATCCAAAGCCAGGAGCCAGGTGCTTCTTCCTGGTCTCCCATAGGGATGCAGGAGCCCAAGCACTTGGGCCATCCTCCACTGCACTCCCGGGCTACAGCACAGAGCTGGACTGGAAGAGGGGCAACCGGTACTAGAACCCCGAGCCCATATGGGATGCTGGCGCCACAGGCGGAGTATTAACCAAGTGAGCCATGGCACCGGCCCCCACATAGGATCTTAATGGATGCTTTGTGTATTAATCAGTTTTCATGTAGTATCTCATTTAAACTTCACAATATATGTTTCTCCCCTTTCCATATATATATATATATATATATATCCTATTTGTTATTTATAAGATTATATACAGACAGATACATATCTCAAAAAGTTCATGGAACATGGAATTAAAAGGAAAGTTAATTTTAATGCAAAAAAAATTTTTTTTGACAGGAAGAGTGGACAGTGAGAGAGAGAGACAGAGAGAAAGGTCTTCCTTTTGCCGTTGGTTCACCCTCCAATGGCTGCCGCGGCCGGCGCACCGCGCTCATCCGATAGCAGGAGCCAGGTGCTTTTCCTGGTCTCCCATGGGGTGCAGGGCCCAAGCACTTGGACCATCCTCCACTGCACTCCCTGGCCACAGCAGAGGGCTGGCCTGGAAGAGGGGCAACCGGGATAGAATCCGGCGCCCCGACTGGGACTAGAACCCGGTGTGCTGGCGCCGCAAGGCGGAGGATTAGCCTGTTGAGCCATGGCGCCGGCCAGCTTATATTTTCTTTATACGCTTCATATGCCAGCACTTCACTAGGCACTGGGAATAAAAAAGCAGGCAAAGAGAGATGATATTGCTGCCTGCCTTTTTAGAGTTTACACTTTATGGAGTAGACAATTATTCACCCAATTTAATACAGATAGATGGAAGACAGTGGTTGTGTCAAGGACCACGGATGGAAACTGCATGATGCCACAAGACCATTTGCTGAGTTACCCCCTAGGGAAAATACTGCTGAGGATATCATGTGGAATTGAAATGTATGGAACTGAAGAATGAGAGGAGGTGGGAGCAGTCACCAGCTAAGAGGGAAGCAGGACAGGTGCACAGGCTGTGAAGTGGAGCGCGGGAGCAGAGCGGTCTACACACCTAGAAGAAGGCCACGGAGACTGGGATTGCAGAGCGAGCCTGAAAAACAAGCAAGGTCCACATTTTGTGGAACTTTGTGGGCAAATTTAGGATTTGGGTCAATTTCCTAAGAATACTGCTTTTTTTTTCTTTGCTTGTTTTTGTTTGTTTTTTGTTTTGTTTTGTTTTTGACAGGCAGAGTGGACAGTGAGAGAGAGAGACAGAGAGAAAGATCTTCCTTTGCCATTGGTTCACCCTCCAATGGCCGCAGCGGCCGGCGCGCTGCGGCCGGCGCACCGCGCTCATCCGATGGCAGGAGCCAGGTGCTAGGTGCTTCTCCTGGTCTCCCATGGGGTGCAGGGCCCAAGCACCTGGGCCATCCTCCACTGCACTCCCGGGCCACAGCAGAGGGCTGGCCTGGAAGAGGGGCAACCGGGACAGAATCCGGCGCCCCGACCGGGACTAGAATCCGGTGTGCCGGCGCCGCAAGGCGGAGGATTAGCCTGTTGAGCCACGGCGCCGGCCCTAAGAATACTGCTTTTAGCAGATGGAGACAGGATCATACTCAGGTTTTTAGAAGATCACTTTTTTTTTTTTTTTTTGACAGGCAGAGTGGACAGTGAGAGAGAGAGACAGAGAGAAAGGTCTTCCTTTGCTGTTGGTTCACCCTCCAATGGCTGCCGCGGACAGCGCGCTGCGGCCAGCGCACCGCGCTCATCTGATGACAGGAGCCAGGTGCTAGGTGCTTCTCCTGGTCTCCCATGGGGTGCAGGGCCCAAGCACTTGGGCCATCCTCCACTGCACTCCTGGGCCACAGCAGAGGGCTGGCCTGGAAGAGGGGCAACCGGGACAGAATCTGGCGCCCCGTCCGGGACTAGAACCCGGTGTGCCAGCGCCGCAAGGCGGAGGATTAGCTTGTTGAGCCACGGCGCCGGCCACATTTTTTTTTTTTTTTGACATGCAGAGTGGAGAGAGAGAGAGAGAGAGAGAGAGACAGAGAGAAAGGTCTTCCTTTTCCGTTGGTTCACCCTGCAATGGCCACTGCAGCCAGCGCACCGCGCTGATCTGAAGCCAGGAGCCAGGTGCTTCTCCTGGTCTCCCATGGGGTGCAGGGCCCAAGGACCTGGACCATCCTCCACTGCACTCCCGGGCCACAGCAGAGAGCTGGACTGGAAGAGGGGCAGCCGGGACAGAATCCGGCGCCCTGACAGGGACTAGAAAGAAGATCACTTTCACTATGAAAGAAATGGACAAGAAACAGAGAGAGAGTACAAAACAACTCATGGAACAGAAATACAGTGCTACCGAAGCAGATGCTGCTACTGGCCTACCCGGCAGCTGTTCCCCTCTTGTTTGTTCACGGGATTCTATTTTTATTCAGGTGGTTGTGTGCCCAGCGAAAATTTTTCACCCTCCCAGAATCCCTTTCCGTCGTCAGTGGCCTAGTAACTTAGCTGTGGCCAATTGTATTTTGTGAATGGAACTCTTTAAATAGACAGGCACAGGTAACAGTACCTTAGATCCTTTGCCCTTACACCTTCACCTTCCCTGGTTATAGATGCTGTGTTTGGAAGTGCAGCAACCCTCTTGCAACCATGAGGGTTAAAGTCACAAGTTGCAGGTGAGAAGCAAAAAGTCACATCTTTCCCATGTTGCACAGTAGATGCACAGACTGTCCATTCCCCGGCCTCTTGTAATAGGCAAAAGCCCTGTGTATAGGGTTTTCTATTTTATTTTATTTTATTTTTTGATAGGCAGAGTTAGACAGGGAGAGAGAGAGACAGAGAAAGGTCTTCCTTTGCCATTGGTTCACCCTCCAATGGCCGCTACGGCCCGTGCACCGCGCTGATCCAATGGCAGGAGCCAGGTGCTTCTCCTGGTCTCCCATGGGGTGCAGGGCCCAAGCACTTGGGCCATCCTCCACTGCACTCCCGGGCCACAGCAGAGAGCTGGCCTGGAATAGGGGCAACTGGGACAGAATTCGGTGCCCTGACCAGGACTAGAACCTGGTGTGCTGGCGCCACAAGGTGGAAGATTAGCCTATTGAGCCCAGGCACTGGCCAGGGTTTTCTATTACTGCCAGTAGAATCCAATCCTCACGTCATTCACTCATCAATCACTCACTTTCAGACATATTTGAATCCTAGAGTCTTTCTCCAAATGTGCTCTCGAGATCTCCAGGACTGGGCGGACCTTAAGGCTGCATAGCCTTTCGGCCAGGCTATCAGGGCCGCCATCATCAGACTGAGGCATGATGATCACATGTGCCCTTGTGTGATGTGATGAAAAGGGCACTGTCTCTATGGTTTTCCTCCCAGTCAAGTCTTTGGAAAAATGTCAGACAAATCCCAACTGATGTACATGCTACAAAACACTTCACCAGTACTCAGAAACATGGGAAGTCCAAGATGCTACCACACCCAAGAGGACCCAGAGAGGACATGCAATTAACTGTAATGTGGGGCTCTGGATGGGATCCTGGAATAGTGGGAAGCACTGGGTATAGCTAAGGATATAAGAACAAAGCACAGGCTGTCCCCAATAACGATGTATCAATATTGGTCCACTACATGTGAGCAACACACCATACTCATACTTTCTGCACTGTTTTTGCCAATTTTTCGGCAAACTCTTCTGAAGTAGAAATTCTATTAAAATGCACATTGCCAGGCCGGCACCGCAGCTCACTAGGCTAATCCTCTGCCTACAGCACCAGTACCCCGGGTTCAAGTCCCGGTTGGGGCGCCGGTTGCTCCTCTTCCAATTCAGCTCTCTGCTGTGGCCCAGGAGTGCAGTGGAGGATGGCCCAGGTCCTTGGGCCCTGCACCCACATGGGAGACCAGGAGGAAGCATCTGGCTCCTGGCTTAGGATCGGCGCAGTGCAGACCGCAAGGCGCCGGCCGTGGCAGCCACTTTGGAGGGGGGGGACCAACAGAAAAAGGAAGACCTTTCTCTCTGTCTCTCTCTTTCACTGTCTAACTCTGCCTGTCAAAAAAATTTAAAAATAAAAAAATTTTAAAAATGCACATTTCCAGGTGCTAGCCAATCCTATAGATTCGGATTATCTTGAGTAGAACCCA
The DNA here is from genome assembly GCA_949820135.1 of Sylvilagus floridanus. Lineage (NCBI taxonomy): Eukaryota > Metazoa > Chordata > Mammalia > Lagomorpha > Leporidae > Sylvilagus > Sylvilagus floridanus. The sequence continues at coordinate 159,036,660 of OX463236.1, forward strand.
AGCACTTGGATATCTAATAAGACCCCCAGCTTTGAAAACTACCAGTTTAGACCAAAATGAGAATCTCATTATACTTGAAAGGTAAGGTCCCTCTAAGCACCTGCTCAGCTGCTGCAAAGAAAGATGCAGGACTTTTAAAGAGAGGGCTGCCTAGGGACCCAAGAGCGGACACTCAGCTTCAGAACCAAGCAGAGAGTTCCTTCATTGTGCGTAGATATTATTGACAACAAAAGTCTCTGGCCAGAAATCTCTAGTCCACTGTTATGCTCCAAAATGGGGTTGGAACCTCTGGATTAATGGTGCTAATAGAATTATCTCTAGTAAAATATCTGGACTGCAGTTTTGAAGAGAAACATTTAATAATTTAATTTCACTTACATAGTACCTCATACTGTTCCCATCTCTCAGAGTAATAGAGTAGGAAAGCCAGTATTTACAAAGACTTCTCATGGTTTTATGTAAACCTCCCATCGGGCTTGAACAAGCTAAATAACTATTTTTCTGTAGGAGATTTCTGACATGAGTATAACAGAAATGCAACCACTCATTACTTGAATTGAGAAATAATAGGATCAAGTTATATATCGAAATGCATTGATGGCATGCATCAGAAGAAGCAAGTGTGGTGAAGTGGAAAAACTTAAACCAGAAATTCGCAGGTAGCAGACCATGTTGACCTTATTTGCTGGCTGTGTGACTTTGGAGAAATAACCTGCACTCAATGGCGTCATTAGCAAAATGAGTGGTTTGGAACAGATGACTTGTCAGATCCATCTGAGCTCTGGAATTTTGATTATGGACTTCCAAAACAAAGAGGGAGTCTTGCACCCAATATCAAAGCCCCAGGATTTCTATTTGTAAACTCAAAATTTAATTCATAACTAATGATTCAGTATTTAATCATGAGACATAAATTAAATTCAGCGAGTCTTAATCCTTGAGAATTATATCCCAGAACATGAATTAAAGAGACTCAGCCTCTCAATCCATTTTGACTCTATTACAATTGCTGTCATGTGAGACAGTGAGACCCAAGGATAAAAACTGATCTAGTATAGAAATGAAAGACTCCATATAACAGATGCTTTAAATGTGAAGCAGGTGTTGATGTTTATTCATACCTAGCTGCTGAATAGATTGACAGTGATATAACTTTAAAATAAAGGTTCACCCTATAGACAAAGAACAAAGAAAACATATAAATCACAAAAGAAACAGAAGTGGTAAATAACCATGGAGAATAATGCTCAACATAACTGATAAACAGGCTTGCAAATTAAATCAACAAGAGGGTACTATTTTTATTCTCCACCAACATTTTACTAGTATAAATTTATTTATTTTATTTTTATTTTTTATTTTTGACAGGCAGAGTGGACAGTGAGAGAGAGAGAGACAGAAAGAAAGGTCTTCCTTTGCCGTTGGTTCACCCTCCAATAGCTGCCGCGGCCGGTGCATTGTGCTGATCCGAAGCCAGGAGCCAGGTGCTTATCCTGGTCTCCCATGGGGTGCAGGGCCCAAGGACTTGGGCCATCCTCCACTGCACTCCCGGGCCACAGCAGAGAGCTGGCCTGGAAGAGGGGCAACTGGGACAGAATCTGGTGCCCTGCCCGGGACTAGAACCTGGTGTGCTGGCACCGAAAGGCGGAGGATTAGCCTGTTGAGGCACAGTGCCAGCCTACTAGTATAAATTTCAATATGACAATGATGTGGAATTCTAATCTCATACATGATTGTTAGGTGATAGCATAAATGGGTACAAACTTTTTGGTAAATGTTTGATACACACACAAAGGATTATTTAAGTATTCCCAGCCTTTGATTTTGTAATTCCACCTATAGCGCAGGACAAAGCAACACAGGTGAAGATATCCACTATACAGAAAATCAGAAACAACTTTTAAATGTCCAGAAATGGATGAAGTATTGTCAAATGTGTTACATCTACCCAGATAAGAACTCTACAGCTTTGTGAAAGAGATGTTCTCGAATGGAAGAAAATGTTTATGATCTGCAAAATGTAGTAGATTGCCAGCTCATGTATACATTATTGGCTTACACAATGTCATAAAAATCTTAATTTAGTGGCCAATATTTTAAAATGGAAAAAATGTAATATCATGCTTGCTTGACTCTACTCAAAAAGTCAGGAAAAAACAATCAAAAGTAAGCCCTTTGGCATGCCAAAAATCATTTGCAGCTGGGAAGTAACTGTTCCCATCAGAGCAAGCCACACACAATGCCCTTGGTCCACCCTGCCTACCCAGCGGTCCTTGGAGGCATTTGAGTTCATAACCTCTGATCCAAATCCAAAATGAGAACATCAAATTGTATATATAAATTTTAAATATGAAGAGAATAAGAACTTTCAACATACTATATTAGCATTCTGGTATATAGGTCTTTTTCTGGTTAAAAATTATCTGCATTATTTGTATAATTTTCAAAATGCATCAGAAATTGACCTAAGCCACTGTGACCTTCAGCCAACGTTCAGTCTTTTGGTAAATGCCAGTGATTTGCAGCAACAGGAAGAGGCAGGTGAAGGCCGTGTATCTCCTCCACCCTAGTCCTGACGTGGCATGTTGCAATGATGCCTTTACCTAAATGTCTTCTAAACATACATTGATTAGTCAGAAGTTACGCATTTGCTTCTGCAATCCCAGAGCAGTCTCCCTCTCTGTTCTCAGGTACCACAATACTGAAATAAAAGTTTGAGCAAAACCTGACCAAAAGTTTCATTCTTGCCAAGTTAACAGACTCTTAACACCTTTTCCTGAAAAGATCATGGCAACCAGTCTTTCTAGTTAGCCCCTTATCTCGGTCACTAGGCATTTCATAAATGGCAAATTGCACCCAACACACTTTTTGCAAAGTAATGAATGTTCTCGTGTAAATTTAAAGATAATTGAAAAGAATTTCTGGATTGGGATTTTTCAAGTGTTAACCATATGTCTCTAGGATATATGATAGAGGTCACTTACACTCACACACATATTTCATACTACTGATATGGAAGAAATTTTAAGGTTGCTATTTCAGCATTCATTTTCTTTTCTTTTTTTTTTTTTTTTTGACAGGCAGAGTGGACAGTGAGAGAGAGAGAGAGAGACAGAGAGAAAGGTCTTCCTTTGCCGTTGGTTCACCCTCCAATGGCTGCCACGGTTGGTGTGCTGCGGCCGGCGCACCGCACTGATCCGAAGCCAGCAGCCAGGTGCTTCTCCTGGTCTCCCATGGGGTGCAGTGCCATCCTCCACTGCACTCCCGGGCCACAATATAGAGCTGGCCTGGAAGAGGGGCAACCGGGACAGAATCCGGCGCCCCGACTCCACCTTGCGGCGCCAGCACACCAGGTTCTAGCATTCATTTTCTAAATTTATTTATTTTTAATTTATTTGAAAGAGTGAGACAGAGACAGAGAGAGGTCTTCCATCTATTGGTTCATTTCCCAAATGTCCACGATAACCAGACCAAAGCTAGGAGCCTGGAATCAATCCAGGTCTTCTACATGGATGGCAGGCACTCAAGCAGTTGAGCCATCAGTGGCTGACTTCCAGGATGCGCATCAACAGAAAACTGAATCAGAAGCAGAGCAAGCACTCAAAACACAGGATCTTTGATATGGTGTGCAGGTATCCCAAGCAGCATCTTAACTGCTAAGCTGCATGCCTTCCCCAAATAATCTCTTTTTAATATTTTTTGAGTGGCAGAATGATAGGAGAAAGGGGGGCAGAAAGGAGAGAGAGAGAGAGAGCGAGAGCGAGAGAGAGAGAGAGAGAGAGAGAGAGAGATCCATCCCAAATGTCTGCAGTGGCTAAATCTGGGTCAGGCGCTGGGAACACACAACAGGTCTCCCAAGGTTCACATGAGCAGGAAGCTTCAGCAAGGAGCTGGAGCCGGTATCAGACTCAGGAACTCTGATGTGGGACTTGGGTGTCTTAAGCAGTGCATCAACAACTGCCCCCAGAAGAATTCTTAAACTAAATCATACTAAAAACTATGACATTGGGCTTTTAGAAAGCAATGATCTATAGTCATGCTTTCTCTACCTATCTGAGTGTCATAATCCTGTGTCTTTATTATACTGTTCTCTACAAATTTGTCCTCACTAAATACTTAGATTACAGATGAGCAATATTAACTAACTCCATTTAGCTAATAAGCATCTCACCTCAAAGGTTGCTCCCTGAGTTCCCCACAAATAATTATCCAGACCCAAATGTTAAGTGATATGAAAACTGGGAACCCCAGGGTCCATTTGTAGTGTGCTAAAACAGAAGAGAGAATATTCTAGAAGCTAATAACACTTGTTCAAACACTGCAAATAGAAAGTTTAAAGGGGCTATTTTCATTCATTGCATGGTAGTAATGTAAAAAAATATGATGAGAAATCATGCCCTTCCATGCATTTAATTGAATTTAAACATATTTCTTGTGATATTAGTAATGGAAAATGAAGTGAGAAAATGAGTAAAAACTTAATCCAATGAAAAGAAAACCTAGTTCATGCCTTGATTTCTCTCCAATCATTGGAAAGTAGTCAAATAAAATAGTTTCTGCTCCTGTCAATACAATAATTTTCTTCCCAAATTTATTTCCTTTCAACAGATAATTCTTAGGAAATGTTAATGTTTTAAATAAAAATTTAATCAGGATCCTTAAAAATTATTTCACCATGTTAAATAAATTTACATATATCAAAATAATATTTTAAAAATAAAATCCTAACATAAAAGATAAATACATTTTTTAATGATTCACAATGAAGTAAATAATAATGTATTGCAATAGATAAATGGTATGGACTAACTATACTAAAACTAATGTAGAACCACTATGAATGTAATAGCTATAAATAGAGACTCAGGTATTGTATTGGTGACTCAAAGATATTTTCAACAATGATTCTCTTGGAGGAAAGATTCTGAAATACAGATTGGCATGTAAGAAGTTTATTATAGCAAATGTCCATGGAAGGAAGAAGGAAGGTAGGATTGTAGTAAAAAGTGTTTAACAGAGATGTAGTAACTACAAAGGGCCCTGCCAATCTAGGAAGTTCTGTAACTGGAATAACCTTTCAAACGCCTGTGTTGATAAACCAATTCACAGATGCAGGATATCTCCAGGGAAGACAGTAATCTTGGACAAGGCAGCCCTCATTAGCTGAAGGCATTTCCCAGGCAGGGACTCCACTGAGAGGTCAGACACCACTACGGCTAGTAGCTAAGGGAATGAGTGTCTCTGTCCCAAAGAGGGCAGACCCAGACCTGAGCAGTGTACCACATCATCTTGAGCCACCAGGCCTTGTGCTGTTCAGATTCCCTTGTTTTTTATGACCAGCTCTGGAAGAGTCTCCCCGGATTCGGAGGCATTTGTTTCCCACAGTAAAATCACATAAAGCAACCCCAATTCTGTAGCTAGTCTCAAGGCCACACTAAAACTCAACATCTTTGCCTTTTGGGTTTCTGAGCAGTACTCCTCAAATGTCAAGGTCTTAGAAAGTAAGGAAAGTCTAGAAACTGGTATAGCCAAGAGTTCAAAGGAAAATGATGACTACATGCAACATGGAGTCCTAGGTGGGATCCGCAACACAAGAAAAGTTAGGTAAAAACTATTGATATTTGAAAGAACTCTGGATATTTGAATGAACCGTGGACTTTAATTAACAATGAGGTTTCAATATTAGTTCATTAGATACCACAAAGGTGTGTTGATACTAAGGTTAAGATAATAGAGGAGGCTTGGTTGAGGTACATAGGAATTCTGTACAATCTGCAATTTTTCCCCTCTAAATCAAAAGTAATCTAAAAGTTTATTTTTTTAAGATAATATGAAAAAAGTTTGAATTACTGCTAGATTTGACCTTATAACACAGTAACTCTCGCAAAACTCTAATTCATGACGAGTAGATTTTGCCAGGTTGTTATTTGGTCTTCCATGGACAGATGCTCCAACTCCACTAGAGCCTGGTAGCAAGCCAGAAGCTGTTTTTTATTGTTTTTGCTTCTCAAATGATGTGTAATCCCCCCCATGAAAATGGCATGGCCTTGCTCTAGAACCCCAGGGATCATTGTCATCATTTTCCCATCGGGCTTTCCCAAAAAACCCATTTGGCTTCTTTTCTCAGGACTAAGATATTCAGTATCATAGGGTCTTAGGGTCTCACGTTGTGTCAGTTCAACTAGGCCATAGGCTGGATTTGCTTGGGAACCCTTATCTGATTGGGCCTCATTTAGAACTGGCAATTTCCATGTCACTAAGCTATATAGGATGGAGCAGTATTTCCAAGTGAGAACGTAAAAATATCTACCAAGCATTCTGCTGGTTTCTTAGGGGTGGGAAGTATATCATGATTTGATGTTTCCTTTGGAGGGGATTCTCTGATGTGCACCAGACCATAGTACCCCCAAAAACTTCACTGAAACCGCGCATCCCTGAGACTTTGTAGGGCTTACCTTACTTTCTCTGAAGTGTTTCTTTTACTAAGACTCCAATGCCATTTGCCACTGTACTCATCTGATCTAACACTATTGATAAAGAGAACCAATGTGATATTCTATAGAATGTCCTGATGGTTCAGGTTCATTTGGATCATATTACAAGAGGATGAGAGCATTATATATATATATATATATATATATATATATATACTATATATATACATACACATACTTATATATACATACACATACTCACATATGCAGTTATACTCATAAATATATACTCTTGTACATTCCAAGTGAATAGTTTCTGATCTACCTTTCTTTTACAAAATTTTTATTTATGTATTTATCTGAGAGGGAGAAGAAGAGGGAGAGTTCCTGTCCACTCATTCACTCCTCCAAATGCCTGAAATAACTGTAGCTGGGGCAGGCTGAAGCCAGGAATGAAGAACATCTGGGTCGCCTACATGGGAGACAGGGACTCAACTACTTAAGCCATCACCTGCTGCCTTCCAGGGTGTACATTGTCAGGAAATGAAATCAGGTGTTGGGACTGGACTTGCACCTAGGCACTCCAATATGGTTTGTGGACATCCCCAGCACCTCTTAACTGCTAGACCAAATACCCATCCCTGATTTATCTTTCTGATGGGTATGGAAAGAACCTAATTGACCAGTGAATGATCACATACTATACAACAGAGGGTATATTCATGTATTTCAGCCAATATCCCACATCTAGAACAGCAGCTGAAATTAGTGCAACCACTTGGCTGACTTTTCAATAGTTCTTTTATCTTTCAGTATCTTTCTAGTTTTCACAGATGTCAGAGTGATGGAGCATTAAGTTAAATTATGAAAGGTACAAACACCTTTGTGCTCTTTAGGTTTTTAGTGGTAGCATTAACTTCTGTCATATCCCTGGGGTACAATGGTGATTTGGGTTTACTACCTTGGCCAGGGAGTGGGAAAGTTTCTTTTTTCTTTAACATTATTTATTTATTTGAGAGGTAGAGTTACAAATAGTGAGAGGGAGAGACAAAGGTCTTCCTTCTGCTGGTTCACTCCCCAAATGGCCGCAATGGCCAGAGCTGTGCCGATCTGAAGCCAGGAGCCAGAAGCTTCTTCCAGGTCTCTCATGTGGGTGCAGGGGCCCAAGGGCTTGGGCCATCCTCTACTGCTTTCCCAGGCTATAGCAGAGAGCTGGATGGGAAGAAGAGCAGCCGGGACTAGAACTGACACCCATATAGGATTCTAGCACGGCAGGTGGAAGATTAGCCTACTGCACCACAGTGCCGGCCCTGTGGGACAGTTTTAGAGGCTGTCACTAGACTTTCTCATTAGCACAACTCTTAAACCACAGGCAAAGAAATAAATGGTGGTTCTACCTACTCCCAAGTGTGTTCAGTTCAATTATTTATTCTGGAAGTGGAGAAATTATTATTGGGTAGAGCTGTGAATTTAATGAATCACGCTGTGAGATGTGGGGCAGACTCCATTTATTATCTGAATCCCCTAAGCCCCTACTATAAAAGGTATAGTTTTACTCTGGTCCCTGAGTATCAATGTCAACTTGGACCTTGTGTCCCATGGTTCTCAGGATACTTAAGTGTTCCCCTTCCCCAGTGTAGCATTATCCAAGTCGATGGCCATAGAGGAAGCAGTGCCCTACATACTTGCAGTGGTATTATAAAGTCCTTTTTCTTGAGGATCCAGCCTTTCTTCTGGTCAGTCATTTCTTGGTTTGAAAAATTAGCCAGGGTCTGGAGACTTGGCAAGAGATTATAACCTTTTATTAAAGTTGCTGAGCTGTATCTTTTGATTATCCATAATCAGGATCTTTCTGAGATAGCTTGAGAAATACTCTTTTTTATAAAGATTTATTTATTTATTTGAAAGTCAGAGTTACACAGAGAGAGAAGGAAAGGCAGAGAGAGAGAGAGAGAGAGAGAGAGAGGTCTTCCATCTGCTGGTTCACTCCCCAATTGGCCTCAACAGCCGGAGCTAGACCAATCCAAAGTCAGGAGCTTCTTCCGGGTTTCCCACATGGGTACAGGGGCCCAAGGACTTGGGCCATCTTCTACTGCTTTCCCAGCAGAGAGCTGGATGGGAAGTGGAGCAGCCAGGACTTGAACCGGTGCCCATGTGGGATGCCAGCACTGCAGGCGGCGGCTTTACCCACTATGCCACAGTGCCAGCCCCTTGAGCAATATGCTTATTGGATACCCCTTCCCTCGCTGCTGGGGATATTCTTTTGATCATCTCCAGATATCTCTGTAAGTATCCGTCACACCTGCCACTTACGATAGTTGTGCCCATTTGCTTCTGACATTGCAGCACTGCCACTAGGCCTCTCTTCTTCCATGCCATGGTTGCTAGCAAGCCCACCTATTCAGCAGCCTCCAGAGCTCCAACATAGCTTCTTTGAGATGCTAGAGCCGCCTCACCAATCTATTCCTCATCAGTTTGGTAAATGTGGACTCTGTGCCTCCCTGGGTGCCTTACTCCTTAAGAAAAAAACAAGTCTTATTGTTTTGTAGGGTAATATCCATAAAATATAAATAACCTGTTTGATCTGCTAATTACAGGATTTTTCTCCTGTTACACATTAAAATGAATGTTACTAAAAGGCTTTCTATCCATCTACCTTCTGAAATACTCCTGCATACACAGAGGAAGCTTTGAGCAGTACTAAAACAGGCAAAAGGGGATGACTAAGAAGTAGGAAAACCCTCTAGCCTCCCATACATCTGTAGCTCCAGGTCTTATTAAGCTCATTCTGACTTCTGAAGTGGCCACTCCAGCCACTCCCAAGACTCCCTCTTATTCTAAAGTGTCCACCGGACTTCAGCACACATCTACCTTTTGACTGGTTTTAGGATCATAGGAGGTCCTTAAACCCACCCATCTTTCAGCTCCTGTGCTCTTTAATTTAAAGAGATTATGGGAAAAAAATCTGTTACTTATGAGTAGAAATCTACACACATCCAACCAAAAGTAACCACAAGGGGTGTGTCTTTAGCCTAGAATACCTGAGTCCCATATCAGAGTACTTGGTTTTTGTTTTTGTTTTTTGTTTTTTGTTTTTATTTTTTTATTTTTTTACCGTGATCAAACAAGAGCTGGCTCTGAACTTCCGGGGTGGCTGGGAATCAGCCCTTCAGTATCCACAGGAGCAACTCAGAGTTTATGGTTTCATTTGCCCAAAAATACACCGTTAGGGTCTCAGATTCTTTCGAAAAATCACCAGACATATGAATGCAAACGCCCCCACCCTTCTACCACCCCGTGGATCCTTCCAGAAATTCCAGAATAAAAATGGCCAGGCTGCCCCAGCTAGGGCCTCTGTCCGGGCTGTGGTCCTGATGCAATGACGGTGACAGTGATGGCCCAGCGCGGCCACGCACGCCATGTCACATGATTGCACAGCATGAATTCTGCTTCCGGGCAGTCTTGTAGAAGGCCTTAGACTGTGTTCCCAGCACTTCCAACTTGGACACCAGGTCATCCAGCTTCTCCCCTCGCTCTAACAGAGACTCCATGGTGTTGTGCAGAAACACTCCTGACTCCAGCTTCCTGCTAATCAGACCCTAGGAGGCAGTGGTGATGGCTCAAATGATTAGTTCCCTGCCACCCACATGGAAAACCTGGATTGAGTTTCCACCTCCCAACACTGGCCCAGCCCAGCCCCAGCCATTGCAGGCATTTGGGGGAAGGAACCAATGGATGGGAACATTCTCTTTGTCTTTCTGCCTCTCGAATAATTCAGAAAATAGACAGAAAATGTTTACTTTTTTGGAAGGAAATTTTCCTGGATAATTCCATGTATTTTAATAATCACTGACATCATCTTATCCTCATTTATTCAGGACCAAAAATAAAGACTTTGATAACAATTTATACTCCCTAGCTACAAACAACCACATCTGTTTTGACATCGAAAAATGCAAAAAGACAAAACTTAAATTCTGATTGCAGAGACAAAACAATGTGACATTCTAAGGCTTTCTGATAATTGTATTGTTTGTTTCACTTTTGATGTTTATCTTCCAAAAGCCTACAGAAGTGATGCAAAATATCTGAAGGCTAATCTTAACATTAGACAGAGATTAAGTACTAAATATAAAAAATAAAACTCGCAGCTAATTCATTCAACTTGGTGGAATTTTCCTAAAATATGACAGTTAAATTGATCTGCAAAAAAAAGTTTGCAATGAAAATGGGTAACGTCAATCCCTTTTAGGAAATATTTTAAACACTGTGTGTGCTACCAAAAAAAGTTAATCAGGATATGAAAATTTTCAACTCACAGTCCCCCAGACTAAATACAAGTTAGCTTTTAACCTGAAGTCAGAATTACAAAATCTGTAAAAATAAAAATATTTCTATTGCTGTCAGCAATCTACTAAATTCTACAAGTTCTTAAAGTCTTTTCAGTAAAGTGAACCAGGATCTTGGCAAGCTCCCTGCTTGAGCGGCAAGTAACTTGTGAAGCCAGACTCCATGTGTGGACAGAAGCAAGCCGCATTGGTAGCACTGCTCCATTTTGAAAATCATCTCCAGCATAGAAGAAAGTTCAAGTTCAGCAGTGACCTCCTTCGAGGCAGCTCTGATTGCATAGCTCCACGTCTGCATGAGTGATCCCTGAGCAGGTGCAACTCTCAGACAGTAAACTGGAAACAGACTAAAGATGAGAAGGAAGTAGAAGTGAAAGATTTCAGTTTACAAATGTTATCCTGGGTAAAATGTCAAGAGCTTTGGGAACAGAAATGGATAGTATGCAAAAATGAGGCAACTAGATATCAATAACAATGGGAATTCAAGATGCATTGACCACAAGCGAAGGGGAACTATTTAAAACTCACTTCAGAGCAGTACTCCTAGACATTTCTACTCTCTATTACATACCTACGTCTGAATAATCACATTTGATACTAAAAATGATGCCTGAGATTTCTTCTAAGGTTCTCCAGATTCTTCCAAATCAAAGAGAGGTCACATAATACCTAGTATTATTGGGGATTAGTCTGTATTTCATAATTATTTGAAAATTGGTAACCTATGTTTGGGTTCAATGATATCTGTATTAATTTCATTATTTTTATTAATTAAAATATTCAACTCTCCAAATAAGATTAATTATTGGAGCATATTGCACAACTCAAACTGGAGCACTGGAATCTTGGAATCTAATCATCCATAATGAACTATCTCATTGACCAGTTCTCTCTCAATGAAAGGTCACCAGGGAGTTTCAATGCAATCAGAACATTTCAGAGCGTAAGGTCTTCAGGGAGGCCTCACATATTTGTAGAATTCAGAATCATTTTTTCATTAGCAAGCCCTGTACTTGTCCACTGTCTTTGACACACAGTTGTCCAGTTTGGGTAGCTGTTGAATCCCAGTGAAGAACTGCCATTCTGCCTCTGAGTGTCCTTTAGGGACTTGGAAATGGACAGTAGTGAGGTTCCTTCCGGCCATCTGCCAGGCAGGGGACTCCAGGCCTCCTGGGGTAAGTCAGACTAGCAATCTTAAAGAATTCTTCTGCAGCATCAAGAGCAATGAGACGGTCCTGCAGCAAAGGAAAACAAAAAATTGTCATGTTGGAAACCAAGCCTTGTGGATAGAAATATCAAACAAACAACAAAATCTACACAACAACTAATAATAAGCAAGTAGGACATTTATCAAGCTTTTCTCGCAGCCTTAGAGACACGATCCTTCACTTTGCCGAGACACAGCGCCCACCTCGGAGCCCTTCCAGACCATTTCTCAGCCTCAGGTTCCATAAGCAGTATCTCTCACATTTCTTTGATCTACAAAGGGCTCAAAACCCAACTGCACAGCAGAATCAGCTGAAAAATACCAACTTTTGAGCCATGACCAAGCCTCAAAGGTTGAGCTGTGATCCAGACTTGGGAGAATGAAAGCTCTTATGTGGCCCCAATGCTGCTGGCCTTGGCAGCCAGCGCAGATCACTCACCTCATCCTGCAGTGGTATTGGGGATGTTGAGATGAAGAGGATGTGGAATAAGAGAAAAGAAAAAACACAAAGCAAAATTCGGACTGACGAAGAAAGTATCTACTTACCACAACAAAGAGATATCTTTCCGAAAGCTCCCAATTTGTTGGGAAAATGTTGGTCTCTTCAGCCAGTTTTAACAACATCTCTCGAGCCTTCCTGGTGTTTTTGGAATCACTGATGGTGCTGAGTTTGGTCACAGACAACAAAGAGTCTGCTTCCTTTTGAAAACCTAAGGTAGAAAAATGCATCCCGCAATTGAAGTTGCCATTAGGAAATGACTGTTAGGGCCAGTGCTGTGGCATGGAGGGTTAAGCCACTGCCTGCAATGTCAGCATCCCAGTTCCAGTCCTGGCTGCTCTATTTCTGACCCAGCTCTCTGCTAAGGCCTGGGAAAGCAGCAGAAAGCCAAGCACTGGGGCCCCTACCACCCATGTGGTTGATCTGGATGAAGCTCTTGACTCTCGACTTTAACCTGGCCCAGCCTTGGGCACTGTGGCCATCTGGGGAGTGGACAAGCAGATGAGGTCAGTCTTTCTGTCTCTCCCCCCCCCCAACTCTACTTATCAAATGAATAAGTAAGTCTTTAAAAAAAGGAAATGACTGTCCTGCACTATGGTCCCTGCAGGAGATTAAGAGACTCAAGGGCTAGCATTTGGCACAGTGGTGAAGATGCTCATTGATTGGGATACCTACACCCTATTACAAAGAGCCTGGATTCAAGTCCTGATTCCACTTTCAATTCCAGCTTCCTGCTAATGTACACCCCGAGAGGCAGCAGATGATGGCTCAAGTGCTAGGGTTCCTGCTACCCATGCCAGAGACCTGGATTGAGTTCCTGGCTGTTGTGGGCATATCTATCAGTCAGTCAGTCAGTCAATCAATCTCTCTCCCTCCCTCCTTTTCAAATAAATACATTTTTTAAAAATAGAGGCCAGCACTGCAGTTCAATAGGTTAATCCTCCACCTTGTGGCGCCGGCACCCCGGGTTCTAGTCCCAGTCGGGGCACCGATTCTGTCCCAGTTGCCCCTCTTCCAGGCCAGCTCTCTGCTGTGGCCCGGGAGTGCAGAGGAGAATGGCCCAAGTCCTTGGGCCCTGCACCCGCATGGGAGACCAGGAGAAGCACCTGGCTCCTGACTTCGGATCAGCGCAATGTGCCGGCCGCAGCGCGCTGGCCGCGGCAGCCATTGGAGGGTGACCCAACGGCAAAGGAATACCTTTCTCTCTGTCTCTCTCTCTCTCGCTGTCCACTTTGCCTGTCAAAAAAAAAAAAAAAAAAAAGAAAGAAAAAAAATAGAGAAGGGATCCAAATGTGGACTCTTCACACATATCAGAAAACTAAGGCCAAAGGCACTATTCCATGTATTACATCCCAGCTTGGTGTGACTGGCAGGGTCTTTAATTAATATTCCTTTGATGTTTCTTCTCACTGATTTTTCTTTGTTAATTTTCCCTCAGAGTTAAACCTCAGACAATCACCACTGACTGTTTGCTGCCCTTCTTATGGATCAAAGCTCCCTTCCCTGTCCTTACGTCTCATCACCTCCCTGTCTGCAGAGTTCCTATCTGTCTCCAACCTGCAAAGCGGTCACCTGCAGGATGCTACTACGCCAAGCTCAGGCTCTTTCCCCGAGGCAATGTAGCTGGCTGATGAGGTTACTTACTGAAGGGGCAGAAAAGACTCCAGGATATAAACCTGCCTGGAATAACTTAGATGGTAAAAAGGAGACTACCCGACTAGTACTAGGATAAAAAAAAAAAAAAGATGTAAAATTTGGGACATGCTCAATCGGAACAGCCCCAAATGATGGAGTTAGAATTGTGCCAGGGGATTCCAATACAATCCCATCAAGGTGGCATGTACCAAGGCCATCTCATTAGTCCAAGTGATCAATTTCAGCTCACAATTGATCACACTGATAGGTCTAAGAGTCAAAGGGATCACACAAACAAGACTAGTGTCTGCTAATACTAACTGATAGAATCAAAAAGGGAGAGAATGATCCAACATGGGAAGCAGGATACACAGCAGACTCATAGAATGGCAGATGTCCTAAATAGCACTCTGGCCTCAGAATCAGCCCTTAAGGCATTCGGATCTGGCTCAAGAGCCCATGAGAATATTTTAGGCATGGAAAGCTAAGACACTCTGAAAAACAAAACAAACAAAAAAAAAGAAGACCTAAATGAAAGATCTCTGCGAGTGAGATCCCAGTGGAAAGAACGGGGCCATCAAAGAAGGAGGTACCTTTCTCTGAAGGGAGGAGAGAACTTCCACTTTGACTATAACCCTGTCGGAATAAGATCGAAGTCGGCGAACCCTAAAGGCTTCCATAGCCTCGGCAACTCATGACCAGAGCCTAGGGAGATTACTGACGCCATAAACAAGAGTGTCAAATTGTTAAATCAACATCAGGAGTCACTGTGTACTTACGTCTCATGAGGGATCTGTCCTTAATGTGTTATCCAATGTGAAATAATGCTATTACTAGTACTGAAACAGTATTTTTACACTTTGTGTTTCTGAGTGGGTGCAAACTGATGAAATCTTTACATAGTGTATATTGAATCGATCTTCTTTATATAAAGATAATTGCAAATGATTAAAAAATCTTGGTGTTAAACTGGAAATTGCATAGACAATTAATCAATTTTTAAAAAAAAAATCATGTAGGATCTCTGTCCTTAATGTGCTGTACATTGTGAATTAATACTATAACTAGTACTCCAACAGTATTATCATTTTGTGTCTCTATGCGAGGGCAAACCGTTGAAATCTTTACGTAATATGTACTAAATTGATCTTCTGTGTATAAAGAGAATTGAAAATGAATCTTGATGTGAACAGAAGGGGAGAGGGAGCGGGAAAGGGGAGGGTAGGGGGAGGGAGGGAAGGTGTGTGGGGGGGAGCCATTGTAATCCATAAGCTGTACTTTGGAAATTTATATTCTTTAAATAAAAGCTTTATATATATATATATATATATATATATATATATATATATATATATAAAAGGAGACTACCAACATATATACTGGACAAGTAAAGAGGGAAGAGGTCCTATTGTGGCCCAACTAAAGCAATAGGGTCTAGGAGCTTAGCACCCTATTGTTGAGTGGTTTTGGTTTTTCAAATCAGAAGGCCTGAGGTTTTGAAATTGATAAATTCATTTTTTAAAGAACTAAAAAATAAGCTTGTTTTGTGATGGGGGCATGTTTATTCATCACAACCCTGGTGGCACTAATAGAAGCCATAACCTGATTTCTGCCCTAATGTCATTGATGCTTTTCCCAGCCTTGACCTTTTCTTCCTTTTACTTTTGAGATTTTCCACTGAATTCTGTTGTCTCTGACACCTGCAGTATTTCTCCCAAACAGTTTCATCTTCTAAAGTTATAACTAAATGGCCAATCACCCTGCTCTAATTCCATCACTCCATAAAGACAGAGGTGTAAATGTAGTGCCTGTGTGACTTCCCTGCCCTGTGCTACCCTACTCTGAGGACAGACAGAAAGACCCATGGCAGAGTGCGGCCTTGAGACATGGGCTGCTGACAACAGAAAAATCAGGTGTTTATGTCTGAGGCTGCAACAGCAGGATTGGACAAATACTTAATGCACAATAGCTTTACTCATGCTAACATTGCTTTTTAAACCCATGATGGAGAAAGTGAAGAGAAATGATCACAACTCTACTTTTACCATTTCACAATGTCTTCCCAACTCACCTAAATCTTCTAAAATGCGTTTCCATCTGTTTCTCACTTCCCTTCGAATCTGCCGCAAGGAATAGATATCATAGTTGAGTTTTTGCCATTCCTGTAAGAAAATAAAAAATTGGTTTTATTTATACCTTTTTGGCCTAAATTTCTCTCTCATTGCTAAACTTTGCGTTGCTTAAACAATGTGGCTCTCCACTTCCTTGATTTCCAAAGCACACTTGCAAGAAGAGAGGGGGACAAATGAGATGGTGTCAGCAGGAATAACATCAGCTAGCATAGCTGGAGAATCTGAGCCAGGTGACACGGCACAGCACATAAATTACCTCACCCATTCACAGTACCTGTTCTATCAACTTCACTGGTCTCAGCTGTAAAGTGAGTGAACATGGTAAATATTCTATTTATAATTGTTAGAGGTGTGGGCCCAGCAGTTCAGCCATGAATTGGGATCCCCATATCCCATGTCAGAGTGCCTAGGTTCCATTCCCAGCTGGACGGCTCCCAACTCCAGCTTCCTACTAATGCTCACCCTGGGAGGCAGCCAGTGATGGCTCAAGTACATGGGACACCTGGATTGAGTTCCTGGCTCCTAGCTTCAGCCTGATCCAGTCCAGGTGTTGTGGGTATTTGAAGAGCGAACCAGTGAATGGAGAACTCTGTCTGTCTCTCTGCCTTTCAAATCAACACAAATCCCCCCGCAGAAAGATTGTTACAGAGATTGAAGGTAAACAGAAGCACAATATCTGCACACAGTGAGCATTTAATAAAATCTCTGTATAGTTAGAGCCATTTTATATATGAAGAAACTAAGACCCAAAAAGCCCTACTGATCAATATAATATCCAGCTAATAGATGTCAGAATTGGTATTTAAAGGTCACAAGAAAACTGACATACTAAGCTCCTATGTCTCCTTTTGCTATCAGAATAAAGTAGACTTGGGGATACCACATTTCTTGATTCCTTGACAATATTCTTCCAGCACAGGTCAACAACACATTTATTTGCATTTCTTTGATAAGATGATTCTTTCAAGAATTCCTCAGCACTATTTAATGGTTATCATTCTGAAATGTTCAGTATCAGGCTATGAGCAGTGAGCCATAATGTTGATCCCAACAAAGAACTGAAATAACTTAGAGGTGTTAGAATTTTCATTGAGCTAAGTGTTCCTTTATAATGTCATACAATTGGCTTTTAAGGAGCCTTATCAACATATACTGGTTATTTTATTCAGTATACCTCTTCCTCTTAGAAAAGACATTAACTATTAACTGACATAAATCATAACTTAAAGTAGTAACATTATAAAAGCTCAGTTTAAGACTCAAGCTATTTGATATGTTAACTCCTCTAATTGAAAATATTTCAAGAATGTCATTTTCTAACTTCCTTCCATGACTTGTCTTACTCATTGCAAATCAACTTTCATGACTTGATAAGAAAAATCAAGTTGGCTGCCATTCATAAATGTTAACAGATACCACTTTGAAAAAAAAAGTTGGTAAAGTAAAATGTATTTTGCTGCAACTGCATTTTAGATCCTGTATCTGAAGATATGCAATCAAAAGCACATGGATTTTCAGTTACATTATTAAAGTCAGGAGGAAGTAACTTTGCTGGTACTCTTATTATTTTGGATTTTTTATTAGTTGTTTATTTAAATTTTATTTAAGATATACAACTTCATGCAATTCATAAATACTAATTTAGGAACACAGTGATTCTCCCCATCCTACCTTTGCTTCCACCCACACTCCCATCCTTCTTCCTCTTCCCTCTCCTATTCCTATTCTTTTTTACTAAGATTTACTTTCAACTAACTTTATACCCATAGAATCTGCCCTACACTATGTAAAGAGTTCAACATACAGCATGAAGAAAAAAACTGATATTCAATAGTCGAGACGAGGGTTGTTCAAAGTCATCACATCTCAAAGTGTCAATTTCACTTCTATAGATTACCTTTTAGGTACTCTATTAGTTACCACAGATCAGGGAGAACACAGGGTATTTGTCCATTTGGGACTGGCTTATTTCACTAAGTATGATGTTCTCCAGGTGAATCCATCTTGTTGCAAATGACAGGATTTCATTTTTTACGGCTTGTAGTATTCCGTGGCGTACATATCCCATAACTTCTTTATCCAGTCTTCAGTTGACACATATTTGGGTTGATTCCATATCTTAGCTATTGTGAATTAAGCTTCAATAAGCATGGGGGTACAAATAATTCTTTCATATGCTGATTTCATTTCCCTTGGGTAAATTCCCAGGAGTGGGATGGCTGGCTCATATGGTGGGTCTACATTCAGATTTCTGAGGTATCTCCATACTGTCTTCCATAATTGTTGAGTCAGTTTACAGTCCCACCAACAGTGGATTAGGATACCTTTGTCCATATATCCTTTCAACATTTGTTATTTGTTCATTTTTGTACGAAAGCCATTATAACTGGTGTGAGGTGAAACCTCATTGTGGTTTTGATTTTTCATTTCCCTGATGGCTGGTGATCCTGGGCATTTTTTCATGTGCCTGTTGGCCATCTAGACTTCCTCTTTATAAAATGCCTTCAACGCCTTTGCCCATTTCTTAACTGGATTGTTTGTTTTGTTGTTGCTGAGTTTCTTGACCTCGTTATATATTCCAGATATTAATCCTTTATCAGCTGCATAGTTTGTAAATAATTGCTCCCATTCTGATGGCTGCCTCTTCGCCTTGCTGAGTATTTCTTTTGTATTGCAGAAGCTTCTGAAATTAATGTAACCTCATTTCTCAATTTTGGCTTTGATTGCATGTGCTTCAGGGGTATTTTCCAAGAACTCTTTTCCTAGGCCAACATCTTGCAGCATTTCCCCAATGTTCTCTAATAATTTGATGGTATTAGGTTGTATTAATGTCTTTGATCTACTTTTATGGATTTCTGTGTAAGGTGTAAGGAAGGGGTCTTGCTTCATACTTCTGCATGTGGAGATCCAGTTTTCCCAGCACCATTTGTTGAAGACACTGCCCTTGCTCCAAGGATTGATTTTAGCCTTTTGTCAAATATAAGTTGGTTGTAGATGTATGGGCTGATTTCTGGAGTTTCTATTCTGTTCCACTAATCTATCCATCTGTTTCTGTGCCAGTATCAGGCTGTTTTGATTGTAACTGCCCTGTAGTACGTCTTGAAATCTGTATTGTGATGCCTCCTGCTTTGTTTATATTGTATAAGATTGCCTTAGCTATTCAGGATCTCTTGTGTTTCCATACGAATTTTAACATTAATTCTATATTCGAGAAGAATGTCCTGGGTATTTGGATTGGTATCACATGGAATCTGTATATTGCTTTCAGTAGTATGGACATTTTGGTGACACTGATTCTTCCAATCCATGAACACAGAAGATTTTTCCTTTTTTTGTGTCTTATATTTCTTTCTTTAATGTTTTGTAATTTTCATTATAGAGATCCTTGATATCTTTGGTTAAATTTATTCCAAGGTATTTAATTTTTTTTGTAGCTATTGTGAATGGGATTCATCTTAGAAGTTCCTTCTCAGCCGTAGTACTGTCTGTGTATGCAACTCTATTGATTTTTGTGTTAATTTTATATCCTGCCACTTTACTAAATCCTTCTATGAGTTCTAATAATCTCTCAATGGAGTTTTTTGGATCCCATATATATAGAGAGAATCATGTCATCTGTAAATAGGAATAGTTGGACTTCCTCCTTCCCAATTTGTATCCCTTTGATTTCTTTTTCTTTCCTAATGGCTCTGGCTAAAACTTCCAGGACTATATTGAATAGCAATGGTGAAAGTCATCATCCTTGTCTAGTTCCAGATCTTAATGGAAATGCTTCCAACTATTCCCCATTTAATAGGATTCTGGCCATGTCACAAATTGCCTTGATTGTGTTGAAGAATGCTCCTTCTATACCCAATTTGCTTAAGGTTTTCATTATGAAAGGATGTTGTATTTTTATCAAATGCTTTCTCTGCATCTATTGAGATAATCACATGGTTTTATTTCTTTTGTTTGTTAATGTGCTGTATCATATTTATTTGTTTGCATATGTTGAACCATCCCGTATACCAGGGATAAATACCATTTAGTCCAGGTGAATTATCTTTCTGTTATTTTGCTGGATTCACTTTGCTAGCATTTTGTTGAGGACTGTTGCATCTATTTTTATCAGAGAAATTGGTCTGTAGTTGCCACTCTCTGTTGTATCTTTTTCAGGTTTAAGAATTAAGGTGATTCTGTTTAATATAAGGAGTTTAGGGGGGTTCCCTCCCTTTCAATTGTTTTGAATAGTTTGCGAAGAATTGCAATTAGTTCTTCTTTAATTGTGTGGTAGAATTCAACAGTGAAGTCGTCCAGTCCTGGGCTTTTCTTCATTGGGAGGGTCTTTATTACTGATTCAATTTTTGTCTTGGTTATTGGCCTGTTTAGGTTTTCTATGTCTTCATGGCTCAAATTAGGTAGGTTGTATGGGTCCAGGAATCTATCCATTTCTTTTAGGTTCCCTAGTTTGTTGGCCTACAGCTCTCTGTAGTAATTCCTGATGGTTTTTTTTTTATTTCTATGGTATTTGTTGTTAAATTTTTTTCATCTATAATTGTATTAATTTATACATTTTTTTCTGGATTCGTTGCTCCAATGTTGTATCAATTTTGTTTATCTTTTCAATAAACCAGCTCTTCATTTCACTGATTTTTTGTATTTTTTTGTTTCAGTTTCCTTATTTCTTCTCTAATTATAATTATTTCTTTTCTCCTACTAATTTTGGGTTTGGTTTACTCTTGTTTTTCTAGGTCCTTGAGATGCATTGATAGCTCATTTATTTGGTGCATTTCCAAACTTTTTTTTAAGATTTCATTTATTTGAGAGGTAGAATTAGAGAGAGAGAAAGAGAGAGAGGGAGAGTGAGAGAGAGAGAGAAAGGTCTTCCATCTGCTGATTCACTCCCCAAATGGCCAAAACAGCTGGAGCTAAGTCGATCCAAGGTAGGAGTCTCCTTTTTTCTTTTTTTTAATCAGAGGGGAGAGTTTGATCAGCTCTTCAGCTCTGTTGACATAGTCTCACGTTCACTACCTCTCCTCCAAGAACCAATGCCTGGGCTCTAGCCCCATTGGGTGCAGTATTCATCTGTGCTGCCAGAAGATCCAGACAAAGGATCTGTGTAGTCCTGAGTGTGAGCACAGATCCTGCAGCAATGACCTTCTCCAGGTGATCAGAGAGCCCCAAGTGTGGTGAGCTGCCCTCAGCAACAGCCCAGAGACCTAGCCACACCCTACACCCTCCCATGCAGCCACAATGTTTTCGCAGTCCCGGCACACAAGGCTCCCACAGACATGGGTGCCCAGCTCCCTGTCAATTCTCCTAGCCAGACTCAGGCATCTCTTCTCAGCTGGTTGCTGGGCACTTGGACACAAGTGGTGCAGCTGTTATTTATGTCCAAAAGGGCACGTACCCTCTCTCAGCTAGTTACTACCCTCTCAGCTAGTGATGCACCCTCTCTCAGCTAGACATTGCGCGGTCAGGGAAAGAAAAGTGTGCTTTTTATTTGCCTCCAGGTTGGCAGGACTGTTCCCCAACAGGGCTACAACCTGGACTCATGCCAGGCTCTCCCTGCAGCTTTATTGCTGGTGGCTTGGCTGCTGCATTGTGGTCTCACCTCACTCTCCAAAGCTGGTATTGAGGCTCTCAGCTACTGAGGTCCTGTGTTGTGTCTGTGTTTATGCTGTGCATCAACACCCTCCACATAGATCCAAAGCATCCCTCTAACTTGCATGGGGTTTCCACTGCTTGTTTTCTCCCTAACTCTTCCTTGAGATTGCACTCTCTCCACTTTTTAAAATTATCTTGCCCCAGACTACAGCAGTAAGCTCCCTCCCAATTTTGTTATCTTGGAATCCTCTGATTATTATTTTGATCATAGGCATGTACACCCACACATGGACACAAGTATGATGTTGTGGTCAGAAAAAAGGGTCTTGGTAGAGAGCAAAGTTAACCAACTCATGTCAGAGATATGCAACACTGGACTCATCTTTGGCATCTTATAAAAAGCCAACTTATCTAGTGCTCCACAGATTTTGTAAGTCAAGGTTGGAATTTTTCATTTTCACTGGATGTGCTATACTGCACTTCACTGGCCATTTGTACAGCACATTGGAAGAGACAAGTGGGTACTGAGCCAGTCCTACCATTTACTAACAATCTGACTTTAGGGAAGCTCTTCACCTCACTGGGTCTCCGTTGTTTTATCTGAGATCTGACAATAACAGCACCTACACCTCAGTGGCTTACAGTCAGAAACAAACTTGTTGATCCAACCCCTTAATGTGGAGGTCGATGCACATTCTCCTCCAAATCAGTGTACACACAAATAAGACTGGGAATTACTTCTGCTATAAGAACAGAAAACATTTTACATCAATTACACCATGCAAGAGCCCATTTATCTTGCCCTCCAGAAGAAAAATGTCCCCACATTTAGCACATCAGATATGCTTTTACTTTTCCTGAAAACTGTCTCACCTTTTTGGACACTGAATTCTATAATTGATCACTCTTCCTTGAAAATTTAGAACCTTTCAAGAATATATAGGATTTAGGGAGCATTTTTTTTTAATTATCATCACTTTTAGTTACCTTTTATGTCTTTATTCATAATTTTTTCTCTTTCATTCTCCTAGTTTGTGCTGCTTGTAGTTTCATAAATGTTGACTTAAATACTTTTTGATTTAAAAAACTACAGATAAATAAAATATTACACAGTGCCATGCTGTACTTATCCTCAGTGTGACTGATCTTGCTTTTTAGACTTAATGAAAAGTAGTCACTCAGTCACACTTGATCAGACAGTCACTCACTCAATCGCTTCCCATGTTCACACAACCTTAATTTATATAACAAACCACTAGATGGCTTCATGAACTTGTAATTAAAAGTCGCCACTAATTTTTCTCTTAGCTCTGATGCCTTACATCTTCTTCTAAGAGTAGTCAAATTTGTTTTTCAAAGACTACTCATCATTGGATCATCTAGGCTTCAGACTTCATTTTTAAACTCCCCCTTCCTGGTGTCTACATATCAAATTGCTATTCCTAAAAATCAACACTTTTGCATGAATTCATCCAGTTTCAATGTCTGTTATTCTGAAAAAATGTTTCATAGAGAAGTAGCACATAACTAATCATTAATTTGAGATTTAAAAATCTGCTAAGAATGGACCTAGATCTGATATAGCTTTGGATCCCACTCTCCTCTACTGACTCATGGACTGTCTGTGTTTATTTCACTTAACACAATGACTTCTAGGTGCATATGTGTTGTTGCAGATGATATGCCTGTGTGTATGAATATGTATGTGTCTATGTGGGGTAGGGTCATATTTATCCATTCATTGACATCTCAGTTCATTCCATATCTTCTTAGCTTTAGTGAAGAATGCTGCAATGAACATAGGGGTACAGATATAAAAAATGGTGACTATAGTTAACAATACTGTATGGTTTAGTTGAAATGAGGTAAAATAGCAGATTTTAAGTGTCTTCACTGTGCACACACAAATACATATGCACAATGGTAATATTGGGAAATGATGGATGTGTTGATTTGTGAATAATTTGGTTTTCATCACACAAAGTATACTTACAAATGTATCAAATTATCTTGTTGCACATGGTACTTTAAAAAAGTTCACAGAAGATGAGTTGAAAGATAAGTTAATTTAGTGCAAAAATATTTTTAAATCCATGCAAGCAAATATATGCAATCCTTACTTGTCAATAAAGTATTAAAAAATATTAAAATCAACATTAGATTCTTATCACATTATATAATCATGGGATAATACAGATTAGTGTCTATTAGTCCATATGAATGTCTATTTATCAATATTAAATAGATAATTAGGACAGTTAAAAAGTATATTTATTTATTGTTTAAAAGGTGATTTAGGGATTGGTGCTATGGTCCAGCAAGAAAATTTATCACTTGCAATGCTGGCATCCCACATGAGGGCTGGTTGAACTCCCAGCTTCTCCACTTCTGATCTAGCTCTCTGCTAACTCTCCTGGGAAGGCAGCGAAAGATGGCCCAAGTACATGGGCCCCTGCCACCCATGTTGGAGACCAGGATGGAGTTTCAAGCTCCTGTCATTGGCCTGTTATGGCCATTTAGGGAATTAACCAGCAAATCAAAGGTGTCTCTCTCTCTCTCTCTCTCTCTCTCTCTCTCCACCCCGCAGCCTGTTATGACCATTTGGGGAATGAACCAGTGAATCTAAGATCTCTCTCTCGCTCTCCTTTTTGTATAACCTTTCAAATAAATAAATATTTTTAAAAAGGTGATTTAATGCTAAGTATGTAAGGTAATATATATGTTAATTAGCTCAAATGAGCCATTCCACAAAGTATATGTATTTCAAAACATCATACTATACATACTCAATATATACAATTTTCATATGTCTATTAAAAATAATTTTAAGGGGCAGGCATTCTGACATAGCCTGTGACACTGACAACCCATATAGCCTATTCTTATCCCAACTGCTTCACTTCTGATTCAGCTCCTTGTTTATGGCCTGGGAAATGCAACAGAAGATAGCCCAAGTGTTTGGGCCACTGCCACCCACATAGGAAACCCATATGAAGCTGCTGACTCCTTTGTCCTGACTCAGAGCTGGCAATTGTGGCCAGCTGGGGAGTGAACCAGCAGATGGAAAATCCATCTCTCTCTGTCTCTCCCTTTCTCTCTGTAACCCTGCCTTTCAAAACAAATCTTTCTTTTAAAAATAATATTAAAAATTAAAAGATTTATACATTTTAAGAAATGTACTCTAATAAATTATACATGTTTTCAATCATATGGATAACTTCAAAGCAGACCAATTTATTTTAATTATGTAAATAATATATTCACATAGAAAAATTCAAGGAGCACAAAAGACTATAAAATGAAACCTAAAGATTTGCTTTCTTATCTTCTCCTCTTATTCCTCAGAGATAGCTACTTTTGAATATGTCTTTTTCTTCTGGTGATCTCTTCTGTAACTGTAAAAAATAGGCTAGCTCTTATAATTTCTCACACATTAACTTAAAACTTCATTGCACTCCCTACTATAGACAAAGAATAATTTCGTATTTAGAATCTCTCTCTCCCTCTCTCCCACTCCCTCACTCCCTCACTCCCTCACTCCCTCTCTCTTCTCTTTTCTTCTCTTTGTGCAAAAGTGGGGAAACAGATTATCAGTAGTAGTCTTGTCCAATCATGATCCATTCCCTGAGGTTGGACCTTACTGTCCCAAACAAAAGAAGTATATTACTATGGCATTTACTGTGGCCATCACAAGTAGAGACCTGATGCTTTATCCACATCTATTTTCCTCTTCTATCAATCTATCAAACACACTCGGACTTTCCTTTGGAGAACAGTTAACTCAAAACATCAGTTCTAAGAGTGGACACTGATTGTCTTAAGCCAATGAACTCAACTTTAGTTGTCTATTAGAATCATGAAGGAGCATCTTAAAACACCAACTCATGGAATCTACCTCCCAGACCAATGAAATCGGAATCCTTTGAAAGGACACCAGGTTTGAGATGCAAGGACTTAAGCCACTTGGTACATCCCAGTGGCTCAGGGATGGACACATAATAAGCTCAAGCCAAGGAGATGCAATTTTTTTCTGGCCCTTGGCATCTGAAAAATTTTTGTTACAAAGCCCACTCATAGAATACAAACAAAAAAAGAAAATATAGATACTAAACAAAATATTAGTTTCAAATTCTCCCACCTCTAGCACCTTGTGGCAAAAAACCTTTGGGGCTCACGCTATGGCACAGCAGGTAAAGCCACTGCCTGCAATGCTGACATCCCATATGGGCACCGGTTTGAGTCCTGTCTGCTCCACTGCTGATCCAGCTCTCTTCTACGGCCTGGGAAAGCAGTGAAAGATGGCCCAAATGGGAGACCTGAAAGAAATCCTGGCTCTTAGCTTTGGATCAGCTCAGCTCCGGCCATTGTGGCCATTTGGGGAATGAAACAAAGAATGGAAGTCTCTCTCTCTCTCTCTCTCTCTCTCTCTCTCTCTTTCTCTCTCTCTCTCTCTCCCCTTCTCTCTCTCTTTCTCCTTCTCTCTCTCTCTTTCTGCCTCTGCCTCTCTGTAACTCTGCCTTTAAAATAAAAAAAAAAAAACTTAAAAAAAATCCTTCATCAGGTAGATGCTCTTAGCTGGGGATAGGTAAGTGTACAGAGATACAGTTGTAATAGTTCTGCCTCTTGCATCCCAATCTTTCTATTCCTAGATTGTCTTAGGCAATGACACAGAAAACAGCAGCCCTGGTCTGTGTTCAGGACTTACCTATGGTGCCTCCCCTGAGCTTTCCCCAGCAGAGCAGAGCCTCTTACTCTTACTGTTACTATGACAGGAGAGCAGGGTGCCTTGCATCTAATTGGCTAATTCCTTCCATGGACCCAAAGGACAGGAGTCTCACTACTACTGTTTTTAATCATTCAACTCCCTTATGAAGACATGTTGAATCCTTCTGCCTTGGTCTATGATCTAACATCACCATCTAAAATTAAAGTAATGCAGTTTAAATTGCGATGTGACAAAGAAGTAGGTGGTGGGATCTCACTGTGTGACTAGTCCTTTCTCTGCCTTGCTTGCTTGAGTTCAGCAGAATTCGAAATGGCTGGTGGTGAGGCTGGGAAGGACTCCTGAAAGGCCAAGACAAAGGCAGTTTCCTGCTCACGGAGAGCCGACTTGCAGTTCCTGATGGGCTGCATTCACTGACACTGAAATCTAGGACAAGACGACTGGCCATGGACGTGTGGGCATGACTGCTGCTTGTACAGAGCTGACATCCTGGAGTACCTCACTGTAGGGATACTTGAACTGGCAGGAAAAGCATCAAAAGGCTTAAACTGTATTACCCCCCATCACTTATAACTTGCTATTTTGGAGATGAAGAATTGGTCCATCAAGGCTACAATTGCTGGTGGTGGTGTCATTCCACACATCCACAAGTCTCTGGGAAGAAAGGACAACAGAAGACTGTCTAAAGGATGCCTTGCTTCCTTATTATCTCAGGACCCTAAATACACTAACAACTGTCCAGGGTTGGCGATTCCAGTGGACTGTATCTCTGTGAAAAACACGATTTTGCCTTTTTGTAATTCTATTTCAGCAAGTTGGAAGCTTAGTTAGCTTTCCAGCCAACCAAATTCCTGCATTCAAGTCTTAACCATATTTTTTTTTTTTTTGACAGGCAGAGTGAACAGTGAGAGAGAAAGACAGAGAGAAAGGTCTTCCTTTTGCCGTTGGTTCACCCTCCAATGGCCGCCGTGACCGGTGCGCTGCAGCCAGCGCACCACGCTGATCCTAAGGCAGGAGCCAGGTGCTTCTCCTGGTCTCCCATGGGGTGCAGGGCCCAAGCACTTGGGCCATCCTCCACTGCACTCCTGGGCCACAGCAGAGAGCTGGCCTGGAAGAGGGGCAACCAGGACAGAATCCGGTGCTCCGACTGGGACTAGAACCCGGTGTGCCAGCGCCGAAAGGCGGAGGATTAGCCTATTGAGCCATGGCGCCGACCTCTTAACCATATTTAAGTGCAACTATGGCTTCAAAGAAGCTATTGATTCTGAAGTGGTGGGTTTTGATTGAATTGACTGATTTTTAAAAACTATTTGGATTTTAATTGTGATGCATAAGTTATAGTAACAAACATTTAGTTTTGTACAGACATTATTTCTACACAGGTGGATAAGCGCAATAAAGGTCATCTCCAAAAAAAAAAATCAAAATAAATTTTTGGATCACAATAACTTTAGCCAAAACCTATTACTGTCTGAACCCCAAGCATTAAGATGACCTTGTCTTTTTGTCCTTAATGGGTAGTAAAAATCATCTTCAGAGAATGTTCATTCCCAAGCTGAAATCTGCTCTGTTGTCTGCATTCGATACTCCAAAACAAGATGATCACAAATCTGAGCTTTTAATAAATGACCCTTGTTACATTTGATCTCCACAAAAATCCAGCATGGAAGTCTTTTTATGTAACTTGCACCATTCCCAGCTGCCAGTAGTGGTCAAACCATATTCAAATATAAGTACATCCATTTCCAAAGCCCACATACCCCTAGAAAAAGAAACTGAAAATAATTAGTATATGTTGTTGCTCCCCTGAACTTAGCTTCTTTTGTCTCATGTACACGCTAAGTAAGGTAACACATGCAGATGATTCATAATTCAAAAAGTATTGAAGGTTCTGTCACCCAGTCACCCATGCTGCCTCTACAGATAATTATTATCAATTTCTCCTGTACCCACCTACTTTTTCCATAAATGGTAGCATACTATAGTATGCTAGTATAGCACTATACTGTACTTTTCACTTAATATATTTTAGCCATCATTCTGTACCAGAATATAAGCTTCTGATTCTTGCTTAATTTTACTTTTTGGACCATCTGAGATAGACAGAAATTGAGTTATAATAAATATGTTTTATAGAAACCAAGTCCCAGGGCCGGTGCTGTGGCGCAGCGGGTTAAAGCCCTGGCCTGAAGCACCAGCATCCCACATGGGTGCCGGTTCTAATCCCAGTTGCTCCTCTTCTGATCCAGCTCTCTGCTATGGCCTGGGAAAGCAGTAGAGGATGGTCCAAGCCCTTGGGCCCCTGCACCTGTGTGGGAGACCTGGAAGAAGCTCCTGGCTCCTGACTCCAGATCGGTGTAGCTCTGGCCAGTTGTGGCCATCTGGGGAGTGAACCAGCGGATGAAAGACCTCTCTCTCTGCCTCTACCTCTCTCTGTAACTCTGTCTTTCAAATAAATAAAATAAATCTTAAAAAAAAAAAAAAAGGAAATCAGTCCCTTCAAAACTACAATCCTAGTCATTCTTTCAAATACTATCATTCAAAAGTATTAGGCTGGCTGGTGCCATGGCTCAACAGGCTAATCCTCCGCCTTGCGGCGCCGGCACCCCGGGTTCTAGTCCTGGTCGGGGCACCGGATTCTGTCCCGGTTGCCCCTCTTCCAGGCCAGCTCTCTGCTGTGGCCTGGGAGTGCAGTGGAGGATGGCCCAAGTGCTTGGGCCCTGCACCTGCATGGGAGACCAGGAGAAGCACCTGGCTCCTGCCATCGGATCAGTGCGGTGCGCGGGCCACAGCGTGCCGGCCATGGCGGCCATTGGAGGGTGAACCAATGGCAAAAGGAAGACCTTTCTCTTTGTCTCTCTCTCTCTCTCACTGTCCACTCTGCCTGTCAAAAAAAAAAAAAAAAGTATTAGGCTACCATGGGTATCATGCACTGTGCACAATCCTTTGGAAATTTCCACTTCAAGTCTAGAAATACTGGCATTAAAAAAAAAAAAAAGACACCAGGGGAGGTATTAGACTTAGTGCTTAAGATTCTAGTTGTGACAGCCTCATCCCATATGAGAGTGCCTGGGTTCAAGTCCCAGTTCCAAATTCCATTCCAGTTTCCTACTACTGCAGACCTTGGAAGGCAGCACACAATGTGCTCAAGGAATTGGATTCCTGCCACCCCTGAATTAAATTCCTAGCCCCAGCTGTTGTAGGCTTATGGAAAGTGAACAAATGGATAGGACCTTGCTTACTCACTCTACAATAAACAGTTTAAAGGACACTAAACAACTGTGATTGTAACAATATTGCATTACAAAAATCAAACATATCTAAATAAGGGAGCTACAAATTGTGTAGTAGCCAATTTTTGGCAAGTGTTAGCTTCTTGTAAAAATAAATGCTTTTGGGCCGGCTCAATAGGCTAATCCTCCACCTGTGGCGCCGGCACACTGGATTCTGTCCCGGTTGCCCCTCTTCCAGGCCAGCTCTCTGCTGTGGCCCGGGAGTGCAGTGGAAGACGGCCCAAGTGCTTGGGCCCTGCACCTGCATGGGAGACCAGGAGAAGCACCTGGCTCCTGGCTTCAGATCAATGCGGTGCGCCGGCCGCAGCCCGCCAGCTGTGGCGGCCATTGGAGGGTGAACCAACAGCAAAGGAAGACCTTTCTCTCTGTCTCTCTCACTGTCCACTCTGCCTGTCACAAATAAATAAATATATAAATAAATAAATAAATAAATAAATGCTTTTGGTAACTGTTCTCCCTTTCAATGCAGTTTTCACCAATTAACATCCTCTTATGCTACTTTCTACTCAAAATGAAGAAGGATCCCCCTATAAGATATAAAAATTGTATTGACTGCTTTTCCAGTTTAGCTCTTTTCATTTTGTAGATAGTAGGAAATAACAGATAAGTAGAAGACAGACACAGATTACATGGTGGCTATTTGAGTTTTAACAAATATCTAACATATTCTCTAACATTTGCCTTTCACAGAGAAATGTGAGATGTGTAGTAAAGATTAGGGTAGTTTTGCAGCTACTGAGGAATACTCAAAACTATTGACGTCTGGGGCCTGCGCTGTGGCAGAGTGGGTAAAGTCACCACCTTCAATGCCAGGCATCCCATATGGGTGCCAGTTCGAGTCCCAGCTGCTCCACTTCCCATCCAGCTCTCTGCTATGGCCTGAGAATCTAGAGAAGATGGCCCAAGTCCTTGGGTCCCTGCACCCCCGTGGGAGATCCAGAAGAAGCTCCTGGTGCCTGAAATCAGATCAGCCTAACTCCAGCCATTGTAGACATTTGGGAAGGGAACCAGTGGATAGAAGACCTCTTCTCTCTCTCTCACTCACTCACTCTATCTCTGCCTCTGCCTCTCTATAACTCTGCCTTTCAAATGAAATAATTAGATCTTAAAAAAAAAAACTTGATGTCAGTCTGGAGAAAAGTCTCTAGTCAGACACCAAGGGGCTCAGCATTGGAGCCCAGGCAACATTATAGCAGTGACTTGGCAAAGTAAAATATCAACACAGCCAAGGCACCAGACACAAGGACCTGCTCACACAGGAGTTCACATGAAAGAAAAGCCTAGGGTTTGAACAAACCAAAAGCTCTAAATCCACTCAAAATGTGGCTTTCAGTCTGCATTTCTCCAGCACCCACTCTGTGTTGAACACAGCACTGGGCTCACAAAAAATGAACAGCACATTACCATTGTCCTAAAGGAATGAAGATACAGCTCCCTCCCCACCCCCCAAAAAAAATAACCCTACTGTAATATTTTACTGCATTAATAACAGCACTTTCAAAAGGGAATGGCAATTAGTGTCTTTCCTACGGTTTGAAAGGATCTCCCAAAAGTTTACTGTTGGAAACAATCCTCAAGTCCCCATGTTCATGGTATTTGGAGGTGGAGTCTTTGGGAGGTAAATAGGAGAGAGGAGATCAGGAGCATGCGGGCCCTGTGATGGCATCCGTGGCTTTAGAAGAAGAGGAGGAGAGACCCAGGCCACCATGCTTGCTCTGTTTCACCATGCAGTGCCCTCCACTAAGCCACGAGGCAGCAACAAGGCCCTCACCATGCTCTTGGACTTCCTAGCCTCCAGAACAGTGATCCAACAAACTCCTATTCTTTCTAAGTTGCTCAGTCTGTGGAATTCAGTTATAGCAACAGAGAATGCACCGGGACAGTCCTCTTCAGAGAATACTTGAGGAACTGCCTTAAGACCAACTGCTTGGCAGCCAGGAGAAAAGCAGCAAAGACGGCAGAGTGCTTGGACAGCCCTTCAAGGTGGCCTTTTTGACAGAGGTGGGAATCAGAGGACATTGAAGGACATGGTAAACACCCTTAAATAGTTGTGGAAAAAGGATTCCTTTTGCTTTGTCTAAACAGCTCTAAAATGCAGAACTAAGACAAAGAGGTAGAAGTTAAAAGAATGACGATCAATGCAAAGATGCCCTTTCTACTTGCAATGAAAACTGTAAGATAAGGAACCTTAACAGCAATGCTGAAGTAGTTTCTATACCTTATTCAGAAGCACGCCATATAATCTATAACTTACAGAAATTTATATATACTTATTCGATGTATTTTTTTCTGTGTCACCTGATAAAATCCATTGAGAATTTAAAGGCATTTGCAAAAAAAGGATAGATATATTAACGATAGGTAGATACACAGAAAGACAAACAACAGAAGCTATAGCTAATATTTGCAGGGCATTTGCTACTTCCCTGGCATTGCTCTAAGCTCTTTACATACATTTGCTCAGTTAATCTTCCTAACAGGATGCACTGCCCTATGAGATGGATACTAGTATAACCCTTCTTGAGAATGAGGAGACTGAGACTCAAATAGATTAAGTAACTTGTTCAGATATGCACAGTGATAAGTAAGGAGCTAGGATTTCAATGTTTATTTATATTTATTTGAAAGGCAGAGTGAAAGAGAGACAGACAGACTGATCTTCTACCTACTGGTTCACTCCCCAAATGCCCACAACAGCTGGTGTTGGGCCAGGCTGAAGCCAGGAGCCAGGAACTCTATCCAAGATTCCCACATGGGTGGTAGGGACCCATGCACTTGAGCCATCATCTGCCTCCTCCCAGGGTGTGCATTAGTAGAAAGCTGGATTGGAAGTGGAAATTAGATTCAATTCCCAGAGCTGCTCCAAAACAGGATGCAGGCATCCCAGGCAGTGGCTTAACCCACAGCACCTCAACACCCAACCCAGCTGGGATTTCACACCCAGACACACCCAACACATTTATCCATTGTCCACACTGCCTCTTAAAACAGGAAGGGAGTGATGGGCGAGAAAAAGAAATAGAGGAAGAAAAGAGTGAGAGCAGCTGCTGAGACCAACCTGAAGCCACAAAGATGGGCCTGAGGAGGAACAGTTGAAATCTGGGGAGAAAACAGAATTCTTCTCATCAAGAATTCTACCAAATCCAGAATGCTCTTTATCTAAGGGTTCAACTCAAAGGAACAAAAAGCTCTGGGACTTCCTTTGGAGACTCCAGTCCAGCCATTCTGTCCTCAGAGATGGTGGAGATGACAGCCAGCCTCACCCACACTCCCCCTTGCTCCCTCCTGCGACACTCCCCCCTTTCCACTCTGTCTCCACTTCCTCTCTGGAGGACTGAGTCAAAGACAACCCTCCCTTCAAGATGCAATGGGTGGGGAGGAAGGCAGAAGCTAAGATCTGCAACTCTAAGAACTGAGTAGAAATGGTAAATAATTCAGAGTAAGTTGTGCTTGTCGACCATGTAGAGGGCTGCAAGGGCTCTCATCCATTCGGGCTTCAGGACTGAGAAGCCCCCAGGGGAGATTTACTTAAGGAACCTCCTTCCTCAGTGCTCAACTCTCTTCTCTAACAGAAGTCTTCCCTTGCAAAACTCCCTGGAGAGCTTGCACACGTGTGCTCTGAGGCTTGTGGGATCACAGTGTTACATGAATGTGGAAAGAGGCAGGTATTTAGCCTAATGGTTAAGACACCCTCATTCCATTTCAGAGTGTCTGAGTTCAATTTCCAGTTCTGGCTCCAGCTTCCTGCTAATGCAGACCCTGGGAGGCAGTGGTGATAGCTAAAGTAGCTGGGTCCCTGCCACCCACATGGACAACCTGGGTTACATTCCTGGCCCCTGGGGCTGGGTCTGGCCCAGCCCCAATCATTGCAAGAATTTGGGAAATGAAACTTCCTCTTCAGAGGAAGAAGAGAGTGCTCTTCTCTGAAGAAGAGAGTGCTTTCTTGCTGTCTTTTACTTCTCTTGCGCTCTTCCCCCCTCCACCAAATAAATAATTTTTTTTAAAAAAAAAGAGAAGAACGTGAGAACCCAGCCCAACCTTCCACAGAACTCTCATGACAAACCAGTTTTACTTGCTCACATGATGGGCTTCTTCCCAGAGTTAATCAGCCTGCACATTTGGGCAAAACCCAAATGCTTGACCTCATTTACCAAATCCTTGAGAAGGTATTTGCAAGGAAGGAGCCCACTTTCCTTAATGAGACAACTGGCTGCACTAATGCAAGCAGTTGTAGCAGCCTTTCCCTAACCCCTTGACCTTCTTGAACTCCAGTCTACTTTCCACCCCTGCTAAAAGGCTTCAGAAAGAGCCTGTCCTCACTGCTTCCTTATCTCTGATCACCAGCCCCAGAAAGCTGCCTTCTGCACAACTCCTCCCCATGGAAAGTGCTCAGACACTTTCCCCAACCTCCCTAACTCATCAGTGACTAGGCTGAGGGGTGTTTCAGGGTCTTTTCTCGGGCTCTGCTCAACTTCTCAGAGCATTGAATCCTGATGGCAATGCTCTTAGCAGATCTCTCTAAGTTGCTATGGGGAAGGAGAAAAGAAATGAGTGTGTACTGACGGCCTACTGCCCACTGATCTGCTGAACCAGGAGCTGGTGCTGAGTATTGAACCCAGTCACTCCTATGTGGGATGGGGGTATTCTAACCTGAGTTGAACTACTAGGCCCCAAGTGCCTATTTTTGAATCTAGAAATCAGCACTATATCCTATCAGAAAAAGCCACTTGAGCTATAGCCCATATCTATTTCAGGTTTCTAAAGCAGGCTTCTATAAGATAGTTTGATTTATCTATTTTTGGAAAACAATACATTTAAGGAAGCTAAAATAAACCAAAATGATTCACTCACTGCTTCCACTTCATGCCTGATCAAGCATGTGTCTTTTGAAAAGTACCTTTCAGATTCCTCTGAGGATGAACTGTGGAGCAGGTTCTGCCTCAGGTACTCTGTGCTATTACAGTCACTGCAAAATCTGAAGGAATGAGCTGAATGATCCCTTTCTAGAAATGTGTTAAGTGAAATTCTATAAACAACTCAGAGGAGATCCCACAACCATGAAGTGGGGGACCTAACATTTAAACTCAAGTCTGAATCTAGAACCCATGCTCCTTATGGTAATAAAAGTAGCTACTTAATTAGACCCAAATCTAGCCCACTCTATTGTCCTGCTACATGTCACCAACATGGAAACTGGGACACAAAAGAGAGAAATGGAACACAGCGTGCAGGGATTTTCTTTCCAAAAGTGGTTTCTAGTGCAGCCACTCGGGTCCAGAGGACAGACAGGCAGCCTGCCTCTGTTCTCTGGCAGCAGGAGGAAAGTCAATACCACCAGATCCCCATGCAAGGGGCAGGCTGGGGAGGGAAGGGAGGGTGGCAACAGTCAATGATGCAGAGGGAGCCCAGGGCTCCCTTTAAACACACTTGAGCAGTGTGTTTAATCTGAACAGTGTCGAGGCTACCTGCCCATCCTGGCATCCCCTCTCAACACCAAGAGCCGATTCTCTCCGCCCACTGGACTTGCTGTGTAAGTGGGGGAAAACAGGACTGTATTTCTCTGTTCCTAGATGGCCAATCCACTTATTGGTCATCTGCCCCCACCTCACCCTGAATGGCACAGGATCAACTGAGAAGACAACTCAGGGAGTGTGATGAAGGATAAGTAACAGACTAGATGCACCTGGAGGAAAGGGTGGGAGGGGGAAGGAGCTTGCAGGGGCCAGTGCCCAGGGACCCAACCCTTAGACTGCAGGGGACCCCAAGACCTGAGAGTTCCCAATGCTACCAATAGGGTTGGCTTTATTACGGTACCCTGGCCACCTCCTCACCCTGTAGCACCCACTATAAGAAAAGTTTACCTGTGGATAACCACTTTGATTGGATAGGTTCAACTCTGATGTGGGTGTATCACTCAAGCTTCTTCCAACCACCTGTTTTGGGAGATTAGACCCACTTTTGGATGACAGATGAGCTTCTGGGTCATCTCCTCACTCACCTTCCAGTGCTATCTACTGGCCCTTCCTCTGAATTTTAGAGGAAATCAAGTCTCAGTGGAGACCACGATGCCCCCACGCATAGAAGCCTCCAAGTCTCTATACGAGAACTACAAGATTAATAAAGTGAAACTTCAGGGCAGTTTGTCTCTCCACACCATGCAGAGCCCCAAATTCCAAATGTCATCTGGAGTTACTGTTCAGAGCACCTAAAAACAACACATGCATACCCTGGTTGCTAACACAGTTCCTAGGCCCATTGCAATGCTCATCTGCTTTGACCTAGAATAAGTGCTAGAATTTTGACCTAGAATAGGTCAATACAAGTGCTGAGGAATACTCCTCCAGCTCTTCCTGTTTATTTTCATTCCACAGCTCTGCTGGAGTTCTAGAAACAGACTGCTTTGCAGTCAGAGGCCTCTGACCTAATTCTTTATCTGGTTTTAACCAGATTAAGCCAAGAGATAGCTCACAGCTCCTGCTGCCAAACTATGCCAGCCAAGCCACGGAAAGGGGCTGCTAAGCAATGCAATTTGAGCTCATTTTGTCTAATGTGGGAAATTCAGGCCCATGCATGGATTTAGAGATAGCAGGGCCAAACTCAGGATGTGATCTGACTGATGCTGCCAGCAGGAGAAACTGGGGCTCGGTGTCCTCCATGTGACACTGTTATTCTTAACCAACCAGTCAGAAGAAACTACAGAGTGCTGGGGCTCTGGTCACTGCAGAGAAGACAGACAAGTTGTTGTTGTCGCCAGAAGCAAAGGATAGCAGGACTAGCTTCCTGTCCCTGGAGAGGAAATGAGAACTTAAAATTCTTAGCAAGGTAGAAACAGCCAACTCCTTCTAGAGATGTGCCACCAGGTTGCTTGTTCAAAGTACTGACCCAAGTTTAGATTTAAGAATGGACTGCCTGGATTCAGAGGCTGGAAGACATCTCAAAGATCTGAGTTGCTCCAGCAATCCCACAGCAGCCACTGTCTGCATGAGGCCGTTGAGCAACAAAGGTGTGGCTGGACCAAACTGAGATACACTAAAAATACTCATTTATTGTGAAAGGTAGAGAGACAGGGAGAGAAAGAGAGAGAGAGACTGAAACAGATACAGACAGAAGGCATCGCATGTGAGAGAGCCAGTGGGCCAGCTAGGGTCTCTCTTCCTCTTCTTACAGCCATCAGCGCCATCCTAGGAACCCACCCTCATGACCTTATCTAATCCTAATCACCTCCCACAGGTCTCACTGCCAAAAACCATTGACATGGGAATTTGAGAATTAAGTTTTCAGTGTATGAACTTTTGAGGACACAGCCCAAGTTTCTCATTTTGTATACAACAATGCTTTCATAGGGGCCTGCATAGCAGGTTAAACATAACTTGTGACATCAGCATCCCATATTGGAGTGCAGGTTTGAGTCTCACTGTTCTGCTTCTGATCCTGCTCCCTGCTAATGCACCTGTGAGGCAGCAGATGAAGGTCCCAGTACTTGGGCCCCTGTCACCCACATCGCAGACCTGGATGAAGCTCTGGGCTCCTGGCTCCTGCCTGACCCACCCCGAGCCATTATGACTATTTGGGGAGAGAACCAGCTGACGGAAGATCTATATGCGTGTGTCTCAACCTGTCACTCTTTCAAAAAAATAAAATATATCTTTGTAAAAAATTCCTTTATAGGGCTGGCATGATGGCATAATGGGCTAAGCCTCTGCCTGTGGTGCCAGAATCCCAGATGGGCACAGGTTTGTGTCCCAGATGCCCCTCTTCTGATCCAGCTACCTGCTGATAGCTTGGGAAAGCAGTGGAAGATGGCCCAAGTGCTACAGCCCCTGCACCCTGTGCAAGACTCAAAAGAAGCTCCTGCCTTGTGGCTTCAGATCAGCCCAGCTCTGGCCACTGTGGCCAATTGGGGAGTGAACAAGTGGATAGAAGACCTTTCTCTCTTTCTCTCCCTCTCTCTGTAACTCTGCCTCTCAAATAAAATCTTTTTTAAAAAATTATTTTAGACTCATAATCTCACTTAACTGATAGGTACATTAGACAAAAGTCATTACTTCTAAAAGACCTCCAAGACAATGAAAAAGGCAAATAAATTTGACTAAGTAAAAATTTGAAACTTTCACAGACTTAGGAAAGAAAATATAACAAAAAGATGAGCAACATGCTTTAAAAAGTGATATAAATATAGCAAGGGTTAACATAGAAGGAAAATCATAGCACTGAGAAAAAGACAGAGATGATCCATGAAAAGATCAATTTGAAAGTAACACGAACCGGGGCCAGAGCTGGAAAGACAGTGCTACGAAGGGGGTGCTTTTGTATTATAAGTTAGTTACAGTTTTTTGTGAAAACTATTTGGAAGCATCAAAATGAAATGAAAATGGGTAAAATTTTGGGAGTCAACACTCTGGTATCATAGGTAAAACTGCCTGAGCGGTTGGCACTGTGGCATAGTGGGTAAAGCTACTGCCTGCACACCAGCATCACATATAGGTGCCAGCTTGAGTCCCGGCTGCTCCACTTCTGATCCAGCTCCCTGCTTATGTGCCTGGGAATGCAGTGGAAGATGACCCAAGTGCTTGGGCACCTGCACCTACCACCCACATGGGAGACTTGAATGAAGCTCCTGGCTCCTGGCTCAGACTAGCCCAGCTCTGACCACTGAGGCTATCTGGGAAGTGAACCAGTGAATGCAAGTGGTCAGCCTCTCTCTCTCTCTCTCTCTAACTCTGCATTTCAAATAAATCTTTAAAAATGAAAAAAAGCTGCCACCTGCGATGCCAGAATTCCACATGGTTGCTGGTTTATGTCTCAATTGCTCCAGTCCCCTGTTAATGGCCCGGAAAAAGAGTGGAAGATGGCCCAAGTGCTTGGGCCCTGTCACCCCCATGGGAGACCCAGATGAAGTTCCTGGATCGTGGTTTCAGTCTGGCCCAGCCCTTGCTGTTGCAGCCATTTGGGGAATGAACAAGTATAAGGAAGATCTGCTTCACTCTTCCCTCCCCTCTCCTCTCCTCTCTTCTCTCCCCAATGCTCCCGTCCACTCCCCTCTCCTCTCTCCTTCTTCCTCCCCTCCCCCAACTCCAACTTTCAAATAAATAATCTTTTTTTAAAAATGGCTAAAACCTTTAATCCAAGAATTACAGTTCTAAAAATCTATCCCAAGGAAAGAATCTCAAACACAAGAAAAATCACAGAGCAGGTAGACAGAACAGGGCAAGGTGATGACAAGGACAGTAATCCCAGGGCTGGGGGCCACCTCTGGAGGTGGGAGGAGGGGGTTTCTATAGAGCTAGGCAGGGGATACAAGGGGGAAGATAGGAGGAATGCAGAAATTAGATCACTATAATGTGCTGCTTTTGAAAAATTAATTTGAGAGGCATAAAGAGAGATAGGAAAGAGAGAGAGAAATATCTCACACTTCTATCTCTTGGCTCATTCTCCATAGACCCAGAACAGCCCTGGGCTGAGCTGAAGCTGGGAGTTTGTAACTCAGTTCAGGTCTCCCACAAGGGTGACAGGAACCCAATCTCTTGAACCATCACCTCTGCCTCCATGGTGTGCATTGGCAGGAAGCTGGAGTTGGAAGCTGGAGCCAAGTATTGAACCTAGGCAGTCCAATTTGGGACACAGGTATCTTAATAGCTAAGCCCAATGCCCACCTCTAAAGTGCTTTTGTAAAACCGACAAAGGTTGCAGGTAGGAGGGAAGTTATTGGGGGGGGGGGGGCATTGTAATCCATAAGCTGTACTTTGGAAATTCATATTCTTTAAATAAAAGCTTTATAAAAAAAAAAAAATCATGTAGGACCTCTGTCCTTAATGTGCTGTACACTGGGATTTTATGCTATAACTAGTACTCAAACATTATTTTCCACTTTGTGTTTCTATGTGGGTGCAAACTGTTGAAATCTTTATTTAACAGAAACTAAACCGATCTTCTGTATACAAAGAGAATTGAAAATGAATCTTGATGTGAATGAAAGGGGAGAGGGAGTGGGAAAAGGGGGAGGGTTACGGGTGGGAGGGAAGTTATGGGGGGGGGGGGTAAATCATTGTAATCCATAAGATGTACCTTGGAAATTTATATTCTAAATAAAAGTTTTTAAAAATAAAGTTTAAAAAAAGAAACCGGCAACCCCAGAAACCTAACGGTTTGCCATTCTTTAACACAAAAACATCTTATTGTAGTGATAACTCGTTTTAGAATTACTTTTCCAGGATATCTTATCACCACCGACTATATTTATAATTGTTCTTCATCTATTTGAAAGCTGTCAGGTTGCTTATTTCTGCTTGACACTGGATAATCCTAGTCCTTTTCACACCTTCATCCCCCGGAGGAAAGCATCTAAGTAGCCAGCCTGTGGTCCACTCATCCACCTAAAGGGAGTGGAAGGGGGAGGGAAGGTGGAGGCTCTCATGGAAAAGGGAAGAAGGCACCTGTCTTATTTCCTTATCACCTGAACCTCCAGGTAACTACACTAAAGATGTGTTAGAGAATGCTTAGCAGGATGTCTCTGGCGAAAGGATTAGAATCAGGATTCCCAGAGTGTTTAAGGCATGACTCCTTGGAAAGTGTCAAGCATGCTACAAATTAATGAGGGCTACAAAATGAGGCTCTCTCATCATTCAAATGTATTACATTGTGCTCCTTGTTAGACCACCTAATACTCAGAGTTGGACTGACATGTGTAGGAAGCGAGACAGCCTCACCACCCCACATCGTTCTCTCTGCTTCATTTGAGCCCCTCCTTGCCTGCCTCTTGGAAAGTATTAGCAAAGCTTCATAGTAAGGACGATTTATCTGATCCCATAGTGTGTTTTGCTACCCCATCCCCATCACTTGATCCCTACTTCCTATCTTTTCCATATTTTCGTTGTTTTCTCTAGACCTTCTTTAAAGTGCCTGTATCCTTTTAAAGACACAAAGCTGCAAACTGCTTCCTTAATCACACTAAGTGTATCTCTAGCACATGGTGTCTGCATGAACAAACCCAGCCTCACTGGCCCTTTTGCCAGGGGGTCAGTATCCTTGCTCCCCACTACCCGCCAAAAGCCATGTGGCACCTTCAACTGCTGAGGGTTATCATCTAAATTCAAGACATGCAAAACATTTTTCTTTAAAATTCTAATACCATTCACTGTGCTCACTCCCCCATATTCTTCAACTGAGTGGCACACACTGCTTCCCCCACTTTAGTACTTGGAGTTTACTCTTTTTTTTAAATATGTATTTATTTATTTGAAAGAGAGAGTTACAGAGAGAGGTAGAGACAGAGAGAGAGGTCTTTCATCTGCTAGTTCACTCCCCAAATGACCACAACGGTCGGAGCTATGCCAATCTGAAGCCAGGAGCCAGGAGCTTCTCCCAGGTCTCCCACATGGGTGCAGGGGTCCAAGGACTTGTGCCATCTTCTACTGCTTTCCCAGGCCATAGCAGAGAGCTGGATTGGAAGTGAAGCAGCCCGGACTAGAACCGGCGCCCATATGGGATGCCGGCGCTTCAGGCCAGGGCATTAACCTGCAGCACCACAGAGCCAGCCCCTAGATGGTTACTCTTACAAAGCCTAAAGAATGATAAGATGCCACAGAGTTCAAGGCAGAATAGTCAAGTAAGCTGAAGTAGTCCAAGAGTTGCCTGGGAACTCAACTGGTCAACAAGTATGTATGTAGATAAGTACCTGTCTCTCCTAGCAATTATACACACATGACTGATGCCAAGCCAATTAGGAAGCTGCCTTGTGAATCAGAATTAAGTAGCTATGGCCAACTGAGAAGACCTTTGCCTTGTCAGTCACCTGCCTGCCTTATTATCAATATGGCAGGATTTACTTAATTCAAACGAAGCGCTTAAAGCCATGTCTGTGGATTTAAATCCAAGGAGGTAGAGACAATATTGGTATGGCACCAATCCAGGGACAGGGTATACTTAGACATCTTTGGAAGTTATAGAACATTGTTTAACTTAGACTATCCCACAGAATGGATCATCATATAGCCATTTTTCCAAAGAAAATCGATACTAAATAAAAAATGTTTTATACCCATAAATGAAAAAAACTAGATGATTCTCTCAGGTTCTAAAGAGGAGCTCTTCTTCCAAAGTATTGTAAATTTATAGACATACAAAGCCTTCTGCAAAGAAGTTGCTTGTGTGCGTTCTTGTGTGTGCTTGCTGTATGGAAAATTAAATCCACACAATTACGTGGGTCAAATCTGCTGAGCAACAAACTAAAAGCAAAGCTTGCATGCTTGCATGGCCTCGAGTAGCTGGCAAACTGTTCATATAGAGAGCCAAACAATAAATATTTAAGGCCTCTGTCACAACTACTTCATTCAGTCATTGCAGCACAAAGCAGCCAAAGACAATACGTACACCAATGAGCATGACTGCATTCCAATAAAACTTTATTTATAAAAACAGTGGTGGAAAGATTCCATGATGGTGGATAAGGGAATGATATATTAGCTAGCGATAAATAGGTTAAAAAAAAAAAAAAAGGTGAACAGGAGAGATAGGAGAGAAAACTGCACTGGAAATCCTAAAAGAGGAAGAGGAACACTGTGGACCTGTGTGGAGGGTGCAGACATGCAGCATGAACACAAGCAGAACACATCTGCAGCAGTCAGGAGCTGGAGCAGGAGGCGGCTTGGCAGCAGCTTAGAGATAGAGATGAGTCTGGACTGCAGCAAACTGTGGTGAAACAGCCAGAGGGAGAGCATGGCGTGAGTCTGGACTGGAGTCCTGGGGGCTAGCACTTGTTAGTAGTTGCCTGCAGACCCAGTGGACAAGGCATGATTATCTCATCTCAACTTCCCACAGCAGCACCGCTGCCTGGTTGAGAAGGCGCAGGTGCAATTTTGGGTTTGGACAGCAGTTATGGAAGCCTCTGTGCATGCACACAGCCACTGGACACCTCAGCAGAACTGGCAGCAGTGGCAGGGAGAGAACAACATTTGGCCAGTGGCTCTTGTGTACACGTGTGACCCCGAGATTGTAGTAGAAGGAAAAATCTGCAGTCCCCACTGATTTTGAGCTTGGCTTGGAGGTGGCTGGGCACCCATGGAGAACAGTAAGGGGCCCCAGCCTCCAGGGATCAAGGCGCCTAGGCAGAGCTCGCTCCAGGAACATCTGCCTCTCTGTTGACTGGACAGGCTGGCAGTGCAGAGTGAAACCTCTGCACCCAGTGACTGCTGGAGCCTTGTGTGCTTAGACTGTGGGGACTTGGTGGTTACATGAGAAGGTGCAGAGTGTAGCTGGGTCTCTGGGCAATCACGCTCAAACTCCTCAGTTGCTTGGGCAGGCCATTGCAGTGGGAACCTTGCTCACAGTGAGGACTGCAAAGATCATTTGTGCAGATCATATGACTGCACATATGCACAGATGACTACTAACACAATGGGGGCTAACACCTGGGCATTGCCCAGCTTGGAGGAAAGAAGATGAGGGTATAATCACACCAAAGGAGGTGATCATGCCCCCACTTCTGTAAACAAAAGGAGACCTACCTTGCCCAACTTGGATGTTACCCTGGATACTTGCCCCATCCAGGAGCACTGCCCAGAGCTCCCTGGCCACACCCAAAACACACCTCTTGAAATTCATGAAAGTGCAGACATTCCACTAAGTCACAGAGGCATAGCTCAAAGATATAGGCCATCAGAGAGAAAACAACAACAATCAACTCCACAAATGTCCAAAAATAAATGCAGAAATTCAAGAAACAAGAATAAGGAAGACATCATGACCCTCCCAAAGGGGTATTGGAATTTCAATATTAGAATGTGAAGATGAGGAAATTGAGGAAATGCCATACATGGAATTCAAAAAAATTAATTATAGGATTACTCAGAAGCAATCAGAACCAAATCCATGAACTAAAGAAAATAATACATGACATGAATGAAAATTTGTCCCATGAAATTGAGATTTTAAAGAGAAATCAAAATAAAATATTGGAACAGAAGAATTCAATAGATCAAATGAAAACCGTGGTGGAAAGCCTTAACAGCAGACTTGGCGAGGCAGAAGAATAACTGAGCTAGAAGACAAATCTTTGGAAATCTATCAGTTGGAAAATAAAAATAAGAGGAAATTGGAAAATTTTAAAAACAGTGTTGGAGATTTATGGGATACCATGAAATGACCCAACATACAGGTCTTAGAAGTTTCTGAAGGTGTGAAATGAGAGAACAGACTAGAAGGACTATGCGGTTTCTTCGATAGCTCAGTTGGTAAAGCGGAGGACTCTAGTGGATGCTCTCAGACTAGAAGGACTACTTAGAGCAATAATTACAAAAAACTTCCCCAGTTTGGAGAAATAAGTTGGTAACCAAGTACAGGAAGCACATAGAACTCCTAATAGACATGACCAGGAAAGATCTTCACCATTACACATTGTAGTCAAACTTTCCACAGTAAGACACAAAGAAAAGATTCTAAAATATGCGTGACAAAAATGCTAGATTACTTTCAGAGGATCTCCAATTATATTCACAGCTGACTTTTCATCAGAAACTCTACAAGTTTCCACCCTTATTTTAACCAAAGCAGCTTTAATTATATATATTATATATATAT
Organism: Sylvilagus floridanus; assembly: GCA_949820135.1. NCBI lineage: Eukaryota > Metazoa > Chordata > Mammalia > Lagomorpha > Leporidae > Sylvilagus > Sylvilagus floridanus. The sequence continues at coordinate 159,081,089 of OX463236.1, forward strand.
ATCCTAGGAAATACATCATTTGGGCGCCAAAAACCCCAAGATAATAGGAAAAAACTGAAAACCTACAGTATTGATCGATGATCACAATCTCAGTTGCAATGCCAGTACCGAAGCTACTTTAAGGGTGTCAAGAACTGTGAAACAGCTGAGATTTTATCCTCCTTGGCAGCTAACAAGTTCCCTAGCCAGTATCATGGGTGCTGGCATCAAACTCAAGACTCCTGGATCTGCAAGTTTTATGCCTTTCCTTGAACCACACTTTCCACATAGAAACATGATGAAGGACAAGTGATGCATGTGCATGTGGTTGCTTGCATTACAGGAGTGCAATCACAAACTTAGGGAACCTGAATCTTTTATAATGGGCAATATCTCACCAATACTTCCAGATGCTTCACAACCTGATCCTTGCTAATCTCTCTGGTGGCACTTGGCACCGCCCCTCCCTCACTCTGTCCACTGCAGCCACATTGGCCTTCTTGCTGTTCCTGGCATGCACCATGTTCCATCCTATCTAACAGCCTTCATATATCTGTTGTTCCCTCTACCCGGAAGCCTTCAAAAACCTCACTTCCTCACCTCATTAAGGCCTCTGCTCTCTAGCCCAGAGCAGCTTTCTGTCTGGTTGTCTCATTATTCTACAAGGTGTTCATCACTACATGACATTATATGTATTTATTTGTTGTTGGTCTTTCCTTAATATAATGTAAGCTCCCAAGGACTGTGGCACTTACGGTGTCTACATTTGTCCAGCATCAGAATATCTTAACCTTATCAACAGCATGCCCACCATTATGGGTTGAACTGTGTCTCCCTAAGACCCATGGTTGCAATGCTAACCTCCAGGGCCTCATAATGAAGCCTCCTGTGGAGATAGGACCTTTACAGAAGAAATCAAGTTACAATGGCATCAGCAGGAAGGGTTGTAATCCCAGTGGCACCAAAACAAGAAGGGGAAATTTGGATACAGATACACACAGCAGTAAGAGGAGATGAAGACGCAGGGAGAGGAGGACCAACAAGACAGAGAGGGTCTGGAGCAGACATCCCCCTTAGCCAGGGAAAGAACTGCCCCTGGATCTCGGTGGTAACAGAATACATTTGTGCTATTTAAGCCACTTGATGCTTTGTTATGGTATCCACAGCAAACTTACAAATCCTCCACTCACAAAGTGAATCAAACAAACTCCTCTGTGAAGTATGAGTTTTTCCACTTCAGAACTTTCTAGCTAAAACAAGTATGACCTGAGCCTTTATCACAAAAGCTTTTTACTAAGCTGTGCAGCCATGAATGCAGAATGGCAGAATGCAAAGGGCACAGGTTCTGGGTCAGAGCGTGTCCCACCTTTGCCTAGCAAGTCTTTAACCTCTGGGATCCTGGTTTTACCAACTGTAACATGGGAGGCACTGGCCCTGCCAATGCCACAAGCATGTGAAGACTCATGCATGTGACTCTCCACATATGTGAAAGCACTCTTCAAAGAGAAGCACTGTGAAATGTTATAGTTTGGTTTATCTCCATCAGAACGCATTTGAAATTCAATTGGCACAGTGACAGTTGTGAGACATTTCAGAGGTGATGAGGCCAGGCGGTACCACCTCATGAATTGATTAACATAGCTCTCCATGAACTAGATGAGATCCCAAGAGCAAGTTGTTACAAGAGAGGACACCTCCTATGTTCTGTCTTGTTTACCCTCCTGCTTTCCATGAGTTGAACTAGCACAAGACCTTCACAGGCACCACGCTCTTGGGGACCCCCCAGCCTCTAGAAACATAAGCCAAAATAAAACTATTTCCTGGAAAAAGTACCCAGCCTCAGGTACTCTATGATAACAGCAAAGAACAGGCTTAAGTTGGCAAATACTAACTTACAGGACATGACAAACATGGCATCAGTGGCCACAGCTGGTTTAAAAAGCAGCAGTGTCACCTGCTAGCGCCCTTGGCAGCAGGAGCTGAGCAGGAAGCAAACACCCTGCAACCTTGCAGTATGTGCTCTTTCGAGCCTCTAGACTTCAAGAGGTGCCTTTCTGCCCAAGCGTCACTTCAAAGCAGGTAAAAGACAAATTCTATGTTCTGGATTACAATGTCAAGATGAAGATGAGGAGTCAACAAATGCTATGTTTTTGGATCCTCAGCTACCAAAAGCTTACAGATATCTGGGGCTGAGCCAGTTCCTCCTGGTGACCAGATCTTGCCCTGTGTCAGATGAGAAGCTCACATACACAGAGGCACAGATAGACAGAGGTGAAAACGCCTCGAGCAAGCAAAATGAAGAAAAGGAAGGGTGAACCGAGCAGAGGAGCTACTTCTTCCCTTCCTGGTTGCCTTACATAGTCCTGCTCTCAACTTTCTGCAGCTGGAAGAAGACTCAAAAAAGACTGAAAGCAGCGGAAACAAGAGAACAAGAGAAGACCTTTTAAAACTAGGGCAGAGGAACAGCTGAGCGAGTCAGTGTTTCAACACCAGCCAGGGATCTGCCCAGGAGAAGGGAGTCATTTCTCCAGTGTCCTGTGTCACCTGGCTGTCAGTTGGGAAAGACATTCCCAGTATTCTCAGTTGTCCACATTCTCCTACTCTGCAGCTCAAACCCATGTGAGATGCTGACTGCCGCCATGCCAGAGTTCACTCTTCTAAACAGTTCTGTCCTCACACACACAAGATCGTTTGAGACAAGCCACGCTCTGGTTCATCCAGTACCTTGTACTCTACCCTGAGGACCCCCTCTGCATTCCAGGAGTCCAGCATTCTGAGTCTCTGCTAGTGTCTCTAAGGTGATGAAGTTGTCCCAAACCCCAAATCAGGAAGGACCCAAAACTGCAGCGATATTATCCATGGATGTATCTGGAAGCCAAGCAAGAAAGAAGCACTGAGCTGGCCTCCCTGCTCAGAAAACCTCTCCTCTTCCTCCTATTTCAACAATTATGATGAGCTTGGGTTCAGTTTCTCTTTCAAGTTAAATTAATCAACCATTCACACCCCTCACTGAATTCCTCTTTTAAGAATTTCTGTTTTAAAAACTCCCAGTTGAGCTGTGTCTGCATTTAATAGGGTAGAAATACCAGAGAAAAAAATGTTAGAATTGGGGTACCGAGTGGGAGGAGGATAAGCCAGGCTTGGGAGGCAGTCAACTAAAGGGGCGTGGCCAGAAGGTCACATGACAAGAACCCTGGAAGCTGGATGACCCGGGACAGGAGCCTGTAGAAGTAAAGAGGAAGAACAACTTCTAAGCAAAGGAGGCCCAGTCTGCTGGTTACAAATTCACCCTTGAGTAGCTTAGTCCCACCCCAGTGAGTCTACTGCATTGTGACACATTACCCATCGCCACCAAACTTCTGCCTAGAGAAGCAGGTGCTGCGATCATGCCCCATTAGAAAGGCACTGAAGCTTCACCCACTTTAGAATAGTTTATGCAGCACCGAATGTTTTTGAACGTATTTTTTCAGACTGCTGAGATTAGACTGAAAGGGTAGACACCCTCGTGTGTGCATGGTCTAGAAGTCTCTCCCTTCTGAAAACCTAAGGCCATTTCCACCCTGAGACCTGCTCAGAGTCCCCCATGTTTTTTAGTAAAGACTGGGAAGAGAGACCAGAGCAAGTGAATAAAAAAAAAAAAAAAAACAGACCAGAGTGGATACTCTGTGAAGTACTTCTGTGCTTATCAACAACTCAACTGTAGTGGGTTTTTACCTCCACCCCTTGAATGTATTTCAGAATTTCTCGTAAACTCGCAGAGACTGGCATAAACAAAAATAGAGAACAAGGAAGTCCATCTAGTTACACAATTGAACTCAAGATATTTCGGTTACGCTAGGCAAGGCTGACCCCCACCACACCCTTCGGATGACTGCTCCAGATCTAGGCCTGGTTAATGGACAAGGGCACCTGGTTCTTGGTTTTAAAATGTCCAGGACCAGCAACTTGTACCCCAGCACCCTCTTCCCACAAGGTTGTGGTCTCCTACCACAAAGCATCATTTATGGAACAAGGAACTAGGTTAATTTTGACTCAGGTCCATTGAAAATAGCCCTAAGTTAAGAGTTTAAAAAACACTGAAGACAACAGCAAATTGTTAAAAGAGCCTGGACATGATTTCACCTCATTTAATTTGTAATTAGCAATTATCTGTGTTTCCAGAGGGTGTGCCTAGTTTGTATTAATGAGCAGTATGACTTCCCTCTTAGATTGCATAACCATAAAATGGTGCAGGGTACTCCTGGGCTGGAAATAGCAGGATCATGTGTAATAATTACGTAATAGCAGGTATGCAGAAGCCCTGGCACCCAAATGGAAGGGTTGCACCATGTCAAGAAAAAAGTGTTCTCCTTCCAGCACATACTGGGGATTCAAGCTTGAGAGGCAGGTCTGAGCCTGAATCAGACCCTGGGGGACTCCCACGTCTCCTACACGCTCATCACAGCTGGAACTCACGTGTTCTTATGGAGCACTTTTCAGAACACTCCTGCAATCTCCCAGCTGAGCCATGCTTATGTCAGAAGTCCCAGTGCATCTGTATCAAGAGATCTCTGGGGCTTCTGTGCAATGAAGTGTCATTTTTGTTTATTCTAAGAGGACATAGCTCAACCAAAGAAAAGAGCCAAGGCAGGGACAGGGATATTTGTATGGATAGAGTGGTAAAAAGCCAGAAGATACAAAAATCTCTACTGGAGGGGAAGAGACTTTCAGAGAAAGAAGCTGGTGTATATGGAAAATCTCAGAACACAGAAAAGATAAATGTTGTTGTCAGAGGGCATCAGGCACAATCTGCCTCCGTATACTTGGGGGAGATTCCTCAAAGCTGTTCCAACTCCTCCTAAACTACTCTCTCCCTACCTGGCTTCTCCCTCTCCCACTCCCTGCCCCCTTTCTCCAGCATGCACACAGTAAGACAAAGCAAAACAGTCAAGAAACTCCCAGGGAAAGAGCCACTACAAAATGTTTTGTGAAAAAGTAGGGTGAAAATTTTGGTTCATATGGAACATATGTGTACAAAGCAACATATACATCTAACATTATTCTCAAACAGTAACGAAGAATATAAAGTAAAGGAAAAATCACCTTCCCTCTACCCACTTCTAACAAGTGCACAGATCACATTCCACAAAGCATATCACGTGTACCAGCATACACATGCTTTTACACAAATGGGGTAATATAATACAGACTCACCTAGCAACAATCATAACCATCTTTCCAGGTCAACACCTACAAATCCTGTCTCATTATGTTTCAAGCTATGTGACATTCATTACTATATTGTTGGTGATATATCCAACTGGTACTTTCACAGAATAATTTTATTTCCAGGTTTTTATTTTTCAAAATAATTCTGCAAAGAACATATATCTTTATTTAACACTGTGATAATATCCAAAGGATAGATGGATAACAGCAAAACTGCTGGGTGAGTTGATTTAATTTAGATTCAATATTGAGGCTGTTCTACCTGAAAGAGCCTCAAGCTGGTGAATGCAGCCTAACTCACAGATGGGAAGTAAAGCAGCTATTGAATCTCCACGGAATACCATCCTGGGGCAACCAGTACCCATGGGTTTAGCCAAGAGATAAGCATAGATATTTACTGAATGCCACCACAGTGCATTTGGGCAGAGATTCTGCAAAGCTTAATGTTCATTGAAGAATGCTGTTCAGCAGCCTCCATCTACTGCCATCAAGGGAGAGGAAGTCCTAATCAGATAACAAATAACTTTATAGTAAGTTCTCACATCCTGAGGACAATGGTAGTTGGCATAGTAGACATGAAAAGCTTAGAGTTGCACCTGGAATACAGTGAGTGTTCTACAAGTATCAGTGAATTCTTATTGTTGGGTCCCTTCTAACCAAGCCACATCTTGTAAAGTCACTGGCTTCCCTTACAGAACTTCTATATTGTAGGAGAGGGACTGCACTGAGCAGTAAGCTGTAAACTTAAAAATATACAAAAATGATAAATTATACACAATAAAGAAAAGAAAGTGGTCATCTGTCCCAGACACAATTTACATTTTGGCCTGAAATACTTAATGTAAGAACTTCCTTTTCCTCTTAGTTAGGATCATAAGTGATTATGTTCCAAACTGGACAATGAATATTATGATCATCCCAAGGTTAAATACCTGCTTGGCATCACTGAGCCAGAATACAGCAGAGGAATGACTCATCCCCAAGTCTGTCTGATTCAAAGGTTCATGTTTTTCACTACACAACACATCCTATTGAATATCTATTGATATTCCCACTGCTTACATCAAGTTTGCCAATACTGATTGTCTCAACTCCACTGGAACATTGTAAGAGACATTTCTTAGTCAGAAATATTATGCTAAGACCAATCTTCAAACATGCTTACATATTTCCAAAGAGGTGAACAAAGACTAGAAAGAACCTGCAGACAGAAAAACACAATGCCTTCTGTTGTTACCTAATGGGTTTTAGCACCCAGAATGGAGCAGCAGCATCATGAACACCTTACATGAGGAGCCCAACACAGTTTGATAACACACACAAACCAATGTCAATCACACTGAGATTCCATTGGTACCGAGTGTGTAATGATAAAACAAGCACACAGACCTGAGCGTCTACTCAAGGCAGGAAGTCAAAACCCACTTAGAAATTTTGGTTTTGACCAAAAAGATTACACTGAAGCTTTTTCTAAATTCCCTAGAGCATGCAGCAGTGGCTAATGGTTTCCAGGTCAAACAGAGCTGAGATCCCAGTTCTCACACTCATTTCCTCCTACACCCTGAATAGACAACTGTAATAGGTCCCTCAAAATGTATTAAAATGCCTCCTTTGTGGGACTCCTGTGAGGATTCACTGTTTTTATTTTTTAATTTATTTTACGTATTTGAAAGGCAGAGTTACAGAGAGAGAGGAAGAGACAGAAAGACAGTGATCTTTCATCCTCTGGTTTATTCCCCATATGCCTGCAATAGCTAGTGCTGGACCAGGACGAAGCCAGGAGCCAGGAGCTTCACCTAAGTCTCCCATGTGAGTGCAGGTTCTCAAGTACTTGGGCCATCTGCTGCTGCTTTCTCAGGCACATTAGCAGGGAGCTGGCTTGGAAGTGGACGGGATACCGTGTTTGCAGGTGGTGGCTTAACCCACTATGCCACAATGTCTGTTCTTTTTAAAACCACCCCAAAAATAGATTTACCAATTTGAAATGTAGAGTGACAGACAGAAGAGGGAGAGGTAAAGAGATTTTCTATCCATGGGTTCACTTTCCAAATGCCCAAAACAGCTGGGGCTAAGCCAGGTAGAAACCAGAAACCCAAAATTTCATCCAGGTCTCCTATGTGGGTGGCAGGGAATGAAGCACTTGGACCATCATCTGCTACCTTCTCAGGAACATTAGCAGGAAACTGGATTGGAAGCAGAGTAGCCAGGATTTGAACCAGCACTCTAGTATGGGACGTGGGTGTATCAAACAGTGACTCAACCTACTGCACCACAATGCTCACCCCAGAATTCAGTCTGTCTTGGAGAGCATTTTGCACACTGCTTACCACATAGCATAATACTCAATAAATGTTATTATCTAGAAAGTAGGACAGGATCACTGGATTCTCAAATCCTAATGACTTTTTTATTTTCTCCAGTCTCGCTCCCCCCCCACCCCGCCCAATCCTCTAAACCCAAATAGTCACGAGCTGAGTAAAATGAAGAATGGATGCATTCAATAATCAAGATCATCTGTTCCCACAGAGGACCCAGACTCATCTAGAGAGCTGCTTCAATGTTCCTGTTATTTAGCTCCTCCATGGTTAGAATGAACACTGCAGTGCTATCTCCAGCAGCAGCTAACATTCACCCACTCGTGGAGAAATCAGATGGGCCTTGCCCTTCTGGTGAACACTTGTTGAGACACAGCAATGCAGAGCCAAACTGGAAGATCCAGGTCTCTGAGTGCTTATGAGTTGTGAGGCTAGGACAGGATCATTTCAGCCCGTCTTCCTAACAAATGGTCCAGCCGACTGCTTTGTTGCTTCTTCTTGAATTAGGGATGTGATAGGTTGTGCATAAATCCAGACACGAGAAACAGCCCTGGGGAAGGGTTATTGCTATTTTTTAACATTTTCAGTAACTATTCACAATGGCAGGCAACAGGCAATCCTGAGCACAGGAAGAGTAAGCAAATTGTAAACCAGAAAAATTGTATGTTTTTGCTTCCAGAATATAAAAAAAAAATCATATTGGGCTGCTCCCTGGGGTTCAGCATTATTCCTAGGCCCACTCCAGCTGCTCAGGCATCTGCTGATCATATGCCTCTTCCTGCTTTGTAAACCTTGCCTGCCTCAATGCAAACAAGAGGGCACTCATCAAGAGAACTACATGCATTTTTGAGTCTGTAGTTATTTAACAGCTTTAAATATAAGCAACAGAATTTTTTATCATCCACTATGCCAAATAAGCATTGTTTATTTTTTAACTGAAGCAGTGCTTCAAAGTGTCCTTGAGAATGAGCTGCTAGTTAGCACATCATTTATTAATCAAAAATGTAAAAGGAGACGTGCATGTGGCCTGGCCGTTGAGACACTGATTAGGACACCTGCATCCCATACCAGAGCACCTGGGTTCAAGTTCCAGCTCCACTCCCAATTCCAGCTTCCTACTGATCTGCACCTTGAGAGGCAACAGGTAATGGCTCAAGTAGCTGGGTCCCTGGCATCCACATGGGAGACCCGGGATTGAGTTCCCAGTTCGCAGTCTCAGTCCCAGCCATTGTGAGTATTTGGGAGAGTGAATCAACAGATAGGAGTATCATTCACTCATATTCATATTCTCTCCCTCTCTCTCTCTGCCTCTTAAATAAAATAAAATGAAATGAAAATAAAGGACCTGCTATCTAATCAGCATAAATATCTACTAAAAAAGTGTTCAAGCCTTTTTTAGCAGAATAGAAGATATGTGCAAACTCCTAAAAGAACTGTTGTTACAAACCATCAGAAGGGGTACCAAGTACCAGTCAGAGAAAACCAAGTAAAGTGAAGAACTAGGAAGAAGAAGAAAATACACCTAAACTAATAAAACAGAAGCCTGGGGAAAGACTCCTAGCCAGCTTCAATCTCCATGGGAAAGCCTAACTCAGAACACAGGTATTATGCCAGGAATACTTTCTGAAACAGTCACACCTTCAACCAAACACAGTTCTCGTCTCACTGATGTGAACACATCTTTCATGTATACAGACTTCAACACATCACACACCCTTGGGTACATTTTATGCATGCATTTTGGAATCACACATGATATCTGTTGCTATCTATTTCCATCACAATATTCATTATATATTATGTCTGGATTCAGAAAGCCTAGATTCAAATCCTAGCTTAAAATTTAACAACTACATGGCTTTGGATAAATTGCTTAAAATAGGAATAATAACAGTACCCACTTGACTGAGTGATTGCTGATGATATAGTTAATAAATGCAAAATAGATGAGCAGGCGTTTAACCTAATGTTAAGATGCCTGTGTCTCACATCAGAATGAATGCCTGGATTTGATGTGGAGCCTGGGCTCCTGACTCCAACTTTGTGCTAATGTAGACCCTGAGAGGCAGTAGTGATGACTCAAGTAATAGGATTCCTGCAGCCCATGTGGAAGACCTGGATTGCATTCCTGGCTCGACTCCAGCCCTGGCCCAGCCCTGGCCCAACCCCAGCCATTCCAGATATTTAAGGAGTGAATCAGTGAATGAAGTGTGCGTGCTCTCTCTCTCTCTCTCTCTCTTTCTCTCTCTCCTCTCTCCCTTTTAAATAAATCAAAAATAATATTTAAAATATTTAAATATATATATGTAAAGTGGTTTGAAGCATGCCTGGCACTGTTTTCATTATTGTTAATACACTGGGAGACAAAGTCACTCAGTATGATTACAACTATTTATATCAAAATGTAAATTCCATGTATAGATATATCAACACCAATTATTAAGCTTCCTAGAACAGAGTGTGTTATGTAAAGCACAACTAGTTTAATGAGAATGAACATAAGGATAATGATTTAGAGACATGGTTTTGAGGATGTTTACTCTTTTTTAGTCAAGCATAAAGTACTTTATGGCATCATTCAACGACAAGAACAACCATTTTTCTACTACCTGGAAGTCTGCCAATGCATCATCATCTGCTGTGGGTTTACTCTCCATCAGCTCTTGACAGCTTCTACAAATCAAGCTGTATTCTGTCTATGGGATTTAAGTAACGTGACTCTACAAATTCTGACACTGTAAGTTACTTTCAGTTCACACCTTTGCTTCATTATTTGTTCTCCTTTTTAGCTTCTTTTCTGACTTTTTTTCAAACACCATAAATTTAACCTTAATCATTTGTAGCCCTTCCTCTGTCAGCTCACATTCAATGGGGGAATGTAAGGAGTACACTCATTGGGGCCAGCGCCATGGCTCACTTGGTTAATCCTCCACCTGCGGCACCAGCATCCCATGGGTGCCGGGTTCTAGTCCCGGTTGCTCCTCTTCCAGTCTAGCTCTCTACTGTGGCCCGGGGGGGGGCAGTGGAAGATGGCCCAAGTACTTGGGCCCCTGTATCCGCATGGGATATCAGGAGGAAGCTCCTGACTCCTGGCTTCAGATCGGCGCAGCGCCGGCCATGGCGGCCATTTGGGGAGTGAACCAACGGAGGGAAGACCTTTCTCTCTGTCTCGCTCTCTTTCTCTCACTGTCTAACTCTATCTGTCAAATAAATAAATTAAACAAAGGGGTACACTCATTGTTTTCAAATTATTTTCATCATTCAGGGATCTTCAAACATGAGACTGAACCCCTATAATATAAAGGCAGGACCCAGCTTCTGTTCTATCTTCCTTAGCACAATAGATCCTTGCTTGTCCTTTATCAAAATAAATTCACTGAATTGAGAGACTGATAGAGCTGGCCCTGCAAGATTCTCATCACTGGCCCCAAGAAGTCATTTGCTTCTCCAACAGATAAACCTTGTTGGCCGGTACCGTCCTGAGCAATTTGTTTAGGGGAACTCTAGGTCCAGGGAGGGAAATTCCAGGTCTGTGGTCAGAGGTAACTACCGCTTACATGCTAACCCCTAGGTCAAGTGAAGCCCACCTGGCCTTCATAAAAATTTCCTAAAGAGCACAGCATCACTGACCAAGCAAAGAAAGGTCACCAGCAGCACTGATGAACCAGGAACTTGAACATGAGCTGAACACACACCTCTCAGCTCTAATTTAAATTTTTTTTAAAATTTTTATTTAATGAATATAAATTTCCAAAGTACAGCTTATGGATTACAGTGGCTCCCCCCCCCCATAACTTCCCTCCCACACACAACTCTCCCGTCTCCCACTCACTCTACCTTTCCATTCACATCAAGATTCATTTTCAATTATCTTTATATACAGAAGATCAATTTAGTATATATTAAGTAAAGATTTCAACAGTTTGCACCCACACAGAAACACAAAGTGTAAAATACTGTTTGAATACTAGTTATAGCACTAAATCACAATGTACAGCATATTTAGGACAGAGATCCTACATGAGGAGTAAGTACACAGTGACTCCTGTTGTTGACTTAACAAACTGACACTCTTGTTTATGGAGTCAGTAATCACCCTAGACTCTTGTCATGAGTTGCCAAGGCTATGGAGGCCATTTGAGTTTGCCGACTCTGGTCATATTTAGACAAGGTCATAGTCAAAGTGGAAGTTCTCTCCTCCCTTCAGAGAAAGGTACCTCCTTCTTTGATGACCTGTTCTTTCCACTGGGATCTCACTCGCAGAGATCTCTCATTTAGGTGTTTGGTTTTTTGGGTTTTTTTTTTTTTTTTGCCACAGTGTCTTGGCTTTCCATGCCTGAAATACTCTCATGGGCTCTTCACCAGATCCGAATGCCTTAAGGGCTGATTCTGAGGCCAGAGTGCTGTTTAGGACATCTGCCATTCTATGAGTCTGCTATATCACGCTTCCCATGTTGGATCATTCTCTCCCTTTTTTATTCTATCAGTTGGTATTTGCAGACAATAGTCTTGTTTATGTGATCCCTTTGGCTCTTAGTCCTATCATTATGATCAACTGTGAGCAGAAATTGATCACCTGGACTAGTGAGATGGCATTGGTACATGCCACCTTGATGGGATTGAATTGGAATCCCCTAGCACATTTCTAACTCTATCATTTGGGGCAAGTCTGATTGAGCTTGTCCCAAATTGTACATCTCTTCCCTCTCTTATTCCCACTCTTATATTTAACAGAGATCACTTTTCAGTTAAGTTTCAACACTTAAGAATAAATGTGTATTACTTGCAGAGTTCAACCAATAGTATTAAGTAGAACAAAAAAAATACTAAAAGGGCTAAAGTATTAAGTTGTTCATCAACAGGGCAAGAGCTGATCAAGTCACTGTTTCTCATAGTGTCCATTTTACTTCAAGAGGTTTCCTTTTTGGTGCTTGGTTAGTTGTCACCAATCAGAGAGAACATATGATATTTGTCCCTTTGGGACTGGCTTATTTCACTCAGTGTGATGTTTTCCAGATTCCTCCATTTTGTTGCAAATGACTGGAATTCATTGTTTTTTTTACTGCTGTATAGTATTCTATGGAGTACCTGTCCCATTATTTCTTTATCCAGTCTACTGCTGATGGGCATTTAGGTACAAGAAAAAATGTTCAGGATCACTAGCAATCAGGGAAATGCAAATCAAAACCACCATGAGGTTTCACCTCACCCCAGTTAGAATGGCTCACATTCAGAAATCTACCAACAACAGATGCTGGCAAGGATGTGGGGGAAAAGGGACACTAACCCACTGTTAGTGGGAATGCAAACTGGTTAAGCCACTATGGAAGTCAGTCTGGAGATTCCTCAGAAACCTGAATATAACCCTACCATACAACCCAGCCATCCCACTCCTTGGAATTTACCCAAAGGAAATTAAATTGGCAAACAAAAAAGCGGTCTGCACCTTAGTGTTTATTGCAGCTCAATTCACAATAGCTAAGACCTGGGAGCTCCAATTTAAATTTATAAGAACTTTCACCCTTAAAACTTGGGAAGGCCAGGAATTAAGCGAAAGCTACCCAGCTCCTTGATCTGCGCTTTGTAATGAATACCTACTTTCTTCCACCACCCCGATGTCAGTGTTTGGCTTTCTGCACACTGGGTAAGGGGGTCAGATTTGGAGATTCTATAGCAATACCTCCAGCTAATTTGGAAGGCTGTTCTGAAACAGATACTTTTAGGTCTTTTGCTCAAAGCGAAACAGCATGTTCACTTTTCTTAACATTGTACTTGAGCTTCTAAATAGTGACATATATAAATATCTAGGTTCCTTATTCATTGGTAGGTGGAATTTAATTTCCTTTCAAAACAAAAAATATCAATTTCATTTAAATCTGTACCAATTTTTTTTTATTTTTTTTGACAGGTAGAGTGGACAGTGAGAGAGAAACAGAGAGAAAGGTCTTGCTTTGCCATTGGTTCACCCTCCAAAGGCCGCCAAGGTTGGCGCACTGCGGCCAGTGCATCGTGCTGATCCGAAGCCAGGAGCCAGGTGCAAATCCTGGTCTGCCATGCGGGTGCAGGGTCCAAGCACTTGGGCCATCCTCCACTGCACACCCGGGCCATAGCAGAGAACTGGCCTGGAAGAGGGTCAACCGGGACAGAATCCGGCACCCCGACCGGGACTAGAACCCAGTGTGCCGGCGCCGCAGGTGGAGAATTAGCCTATTGAGCCATGGTGCCTGCCAAATCTATACCAATTTTATCCTCTTTGAAAAAGAAAGTAATAGTAATTGATACGGAACTTATTCAAACTTAAAACACCCTCACCAGCTTTCTACCTTCACCCTCTAAATAACTAGTAAGTTCATTGTTCAGTCACATTGGACAAAATGACAATAACAACAAGTAGTACGAGTAGTAAGTCTCACTGTAAATGCCCTTACATACCAGTAGCCCATTAATATATTTTGTTTAGCAACATTTTAAAATATGAATTATGATTTTAAAATCTAGACAATTTGGATGAAATGAAATGAAAATCTGGATTTTCATTTTCATTTTCATTTCTGTTTTAGAAAAATCAAAATTTCCAACCTTTGTGGGCCCACATTCCAGCACAGCAAATAGTTATCTGGAGTTTTGAAACTGCTCTTCTTATATTTGGTGAGAGTTTACAATGCCATTCAACATGCTAGGCATGGGTGTTGCTGCTAGTCCCTCTGGTGATCTCAAGTTGCAACCTCTGTTATGCACCTGAAAAGTTTTCCCTAGGCTCTTCCAAGGATGAAGCACTGTCACCATTCCAACAGTTTAAGTGCACACACTTTGGCTCAACAGCTCTATACCTGAAAAAACTCTAGACGATCACACAAGTATATATGGATATAGACTCCAGCATTGCTTCTAAAAGCAAGAAAAATGGAATCAGTCTAAACACCAATCAAGACTGGTTGAACAAACGATGGTAAATCCATGCTGCAGTGTAGCAGGGAGTCCCCAGGAGCAGTGAGGTAAATGAAAGCACACTGAAATGGAAAGATGTCCGAAGCATATTAAGGAGAAAAAAGCAAGGTACAGGATAATGTATATGATCCATTTTGTGGGAAATTGAATATAGACATTAATACATGCTTGTATTGCATATTTGGGAAGACAATATAAGCACCCTTTTAAATTTAAAATTTTAATATAAAATTTAAAATTTCAAAGTTTGAAAAAGGAAGCACTATGAACAGGGATATTTCAAACTGTTTCATGTATAATCATCACGTTTCTGGGTTGTTTATATGGTTGCCTGCCTTGGTAACAGAGTTCCTCCAGAGTCAAGTTTGACTCCATTTCTTGGGCAAGGAGAAAAAAAAGCCTTCTGGATGTCTCTGCACACCAGATCTAAGGACCAGCACAGAAGAGACACAACCAGCCATCGTGGAAGTGTGCCTGTTGACACTGCTCTGCAGCTCATGTTGCTTAACCAACTGTCTTTAGCATAAGCTCCTCCAGGAAGAGCTACCAAGTTCAGCTCCAAACAGCCCTGGTTATTCCTTTCACATCTTCATGAAGGCCGGGGATACATGTTTATGAATGTGCATGAGTGAACATATATGTGTGTAAGTGCACATGCACACATGGGGCAAGAGGCTACATGTGATTTCCCTGTTGCTGTTACTGCCTTGGGTAGAGCCCAGGAATAAGAGAAAGAAAAAAGAACCAGTTCCATTGTCACCAGCAAAAACCCGAATTGGTCAACTCAGTACAGCAGAAGTGGAGAATGTCCAGCCCATCAGGCCAAATAAGGCTCACAAAATCATTTGTTCTGTCCCTGCCAAGGCAACAGTATGTGGGACTTTAAATTCAATAAACCCATGGCAAAATGATTTTCAAGTTCATAATTTTGCATGGCCTTTAAATGATGTTATAAATATTCAAATGGCTCTTGGCAGAAGTTCTCCACCCATGCTAATGTCAGGATTGGCTCTTCCCATTGAAGTGAAGCAAGGCCCCTGCTCCCATTCACCTGCTCAGGAAGGACAGCCAGGCAGGCTGTGCTAGTAGGAGCAGCTGTTGTGTTAAGCTTTCAGTGTTAGCAGTCAAGGAGGGGATTTTGCCGGGACATGGCAAGCCAGAGAGAGAACGGTGCTTTGCCACCAGTAAGATGCTTGCCAACCTCTGTGGGGCTCTCCAGCCCACACTTTCCCAGACCTCAAGAACCGGAGACAAGGGACCAGTGTTGTGGCACAGCAGGCTAGGCCTCTGCTTGTGGTGCCGGCATGCTATATGGGCACTGAGTCAAGTCCCAGCTGCTCCTCATCCAATTCAACTCTCTGCTGTGGCCTGGGAAAGCAGTGGAAGATGGCCCAAATGCTTGGGCCCCTGCTCCCACATGGGAGACCTGGAAGAAGCTCCTGGCTCTTTATATATATATAAAGAATCAGAGGTGGCAGCCAGCACTGTGGTGTAGTAGGCTAAGGCACCAGTTTAGAGTCCTGGCTGCTCCTCTTCTGATCTAGCTCTCTACTAATGGCTTGGAAAAGCAGTAGAAGATGGCCCAAGTGCTTGTGTCCACGTGAGAGACCCAGAAAAAGCTCCTGGCCCTTGGCTTTGGATCAGCTCAGCTCCAGCTGTTGTAGCCATTTGGGGAGTGAACCAGCAGATGGAAGACCTTTGTCTCTCTCTCTTTCTCTCTCTCTCTCTCTCTCTCTGTAACTCTACCTCAAAAAGCAAATAAATAAATAAACAGAAGAAACAGCCCCTCCCCCAGCCTATGTCCCTACTCCAACCCCTGCAAAGGCATCCAGGTCAAAGGACCAGGACATAGAACACTTCTAAAAACTATAACCTACTGCTAGAATATTATTTTGGTGGTGGGGGAGTGGAGAGGAGGATAGTTAGCAATTAATTCACAAATATAAAGAAATCTAGAGACGGAGCTGATGACCTCCACTCTCTGGTCCCCACTCTGGTGCTTTCCTTCAGAGCACAAGCCGAAGCTCTGAGGTTCTCTACTCTGCTCTCAATCATTGTAGGGTACAAAGAAACAGCCAGGGCATACTGTATGCTGAGCTAACCGGCACAGAAGTCAGCAAACCAAGCTTGCAGCACTTGGAAAATGGCATCATACTGTAGTCTACAAAGTCCTCCAATATCACTTCTGAAAGAAAGAAAGAAAAACCATGGTACACTTTGCTGTTTTTAACTTCTGGAGTCCCATACTTTCTAATACTCCAGCACTCCCATAACCAACAACCTTGAATTGAGTCATTAGGAGTGGTTTCAAGCCTTATCACAAAAATCATCCCACACAGCAGCCCTTCCACTATCTGATACATACACAATTTAAGGAGTTTTAAGAAAAACAACAAATTCAGGTTCTATGCATTCAGAATTAGTGATAATGCAAAGTACCCTTCAAACTTTAGTCTGAATCAACTGTGGCCTGCTACACAACTGAAAAGACCAGAGATGGAGAATTTAATCCAGTAAAAATGATCAACCATCTGCACAAGCTTCAACAGCATCGTCTTGTACGTAATTTGCATGATTAAGGTGAGAATCAGAGTCTTATCTATTTATAGCACCAGTCCATCAAGACTAGCCATAATTAGCAAGGACTGATAATATACGGACTAATATACTGCCCTTCATTTCAGATAGCTCATCCATCATTCTTTCTTTCTAGCTGATCTTCCTCATAATTGGTGTCTCCCTCTGCACACAGCAAGATGTCGAAAGGTGCTTACCAGAGGCAGGCATTATGGCACAGCAAGTTAACCTGCCACTTGGATACCTGGTATTCCTTACTGGAGGGCCTAGAATCCAGTCCCACTTCTGTTTCTGACCCACCTGGGAGGCAGCAAATGATAGGTCAAATACTTGAGTCCCTGGGAGACCCGGGAGGAGTTCTGGTTGCTGAGTCCCGCCTAGCCTGCCGCTGGTATTGCAGGCATGTGGGGAGTGAACCAGCAGATGAAAGATTGGTATCTCTCTTCCTGCCTCCCTCCCTCTCTAGCTCTGCCTTTCAAGCAAATAAAATATTTTTTAAAGAAAGGTGCTTACCTCAGAGTCCTTTGCCTGCTGATTACGAATGACTATCAGATTGTACAGGATTCTGTCATCGTCAGCCTCTGTGTGAGACACGTCATGAGGCAGACTCCATAAGTTCTTTTCATCATCCCTTGCCAGAGTTGCTCCAAATGAGGAATACGGATTGTTGCCACTGTGGGATCAAAGGGAGGAGGCAGGTTTTGTGATATATATATATATATATATATGCAATATATTATACCTCCCAGTATGCAACATGCCATATAAATTAAAAATACCTGCAATATGCTATCTAACATAGTATATAAATACCAGGGTACTTCAAAAAGTTTGTGAAAAAATGAATTAAAAGGTGAGTTTATTTGGGTCAAAACATTTTTGAAATCCATGCACAGTTTTTTCATAATATGGACTTTCCATGAACTTTCTGAAGATCACCTTCCCATAATTAAAAACATAATGCAAGAGCATAATACAATCAAGCAAGCAAACAAAAGGTCAGTTTTAAAAGAGGATGAAACAGATATGAGCAGTTCCCTGGGCAGAGTTAACTACTGAAGTCAATCATGAGACTCAGCACTGAGGACCCCAGTAGCTAAGGCAAAGGAAAAAAAAAGAAAGGCAATGCACAGGGTGGGGGAGGGTTGAATTCCCAGGAGTAAAGGAAGGCAGTGAACAGGAAGAGCACAGGAAGCACAGTGGAGCACAGTGGAGCACAGTGTTGTGTAATAGCTAGCGAACGCCTTCCACCAAGAAACCAAAGGAATAAATACACATATTCAAATTCTCGCACTCTGCAATGCAGGAATTTCTGTGGCTCTGTTTTAGACATTCATTTTATGATTTATTCTTTATAAGGTGGTACCCATCGAGGACATGCCCACACACAGCCCCAGCTAACTTCTGTTGGGCAGGACAGGTGGGCACATGCTAGGGCTACTCACATCACCTAATAATATGTATGAACCACTGACTACACATTAATCACAGGGCTCAATAAAACTCCCAGCAAAACAGACACAGCTTCTGTCCTTGGCCCTCCTTGGAGGTTCACATGGGAACCATATTCGTGAATGACCACATGACTACATAATTAAAACCTGTGATGAGTGCTGAAAAGGTGAGGTCAACGTGCTGTGAGGGCAAATGCAAGGTGCAGATGGAAAATCCTCATGGAGATGGGCATCAGGTGGGTACTGGGGTTAAGGGGGTGTTTGAGCTTCAAGTCAAAAGATAAGAACAGAGGAGAGGGGCCAGTACTGGGGCACAGTGGACTCAGTCTCTGCCTGCACCCCATATGAGTGCCGCTTCAAGTCCTGGCCACTCTGCTTCTGATCTAGCTCCCAGCTAATGGGCCTGGGAAAGCAGCAGAAGATGATCCAAGAGTTTGGGCCCCTACATCCACGTGAGAGACTCAGATGTAATTCCAGGCTCCTGGCTTCACCCTGGTCCAGTCACAGTTATTGCAGTCATTCGGAGAATGAACAAGCAGAGGGAGGATACCCCTCTCTCTCTCTCCAACTCTGCCTTTCAAGTAAATAAATAAATAGATATATGAATCTTTAAAAAACAAAAAGAACAAGGAGTCCAAGGAAAAGCATGTTCAAAGTCCCAGAGTGGGAGGCAATCAGGGGCACACATTCAAAAAAAGAGGGCACTGGGCGCTTTCTCACATTCTTCTATCCTGGTCCTGCTTGTTAAAAGCTACACAAGAATTGGAAGGGTTTGAGCAAGACTGTGATGTAACACCAACAGTATCACATCTTTAAGTCTTCCACCTGGTTAGAGGGTGGAGAACACTACAGAGGGGTCTGGAGTGGGTGTGGGAGGGTCATTAAGATGTAGTTGAAGTTACTCAGGTGAGAGATGAGAGGCATCAGGATGGGAATGACAGCATAGAGCTAAAGAGACTGTTTAGAAGAGAGTTTTGTGATATGCTAGAGGAGGGTAGAGAAGGAAGGGGCGGTGGGAGGAGCCAAAGATCACTGGGAGCTCTCAGGCTTACTCACTTGGACAGAGAATGATGCTGTTCTTTGGGACACAGCTAGACAGTCCCAAGGCCATGGCTGCTAAAACACTTGCAGGTGTGACATGAGGGAATGGCAAGTGAGGACAGGCACAAGGCACTCAGATGGACACCTAGGAACTTGGACAGACCCTGGGAAGGAGGAATGAGAATGACTGACAGCTGGGCTGAAGGTAAATGTCAAGATGCCAACAAGCATAAGCAACTAGCTCCAAGGAAATCTCAAAAGCCAGCAAGCAACGGGCGAATCACCAGTGGAGCAGCAGGAAGCACCCAGCAAGGGACAGCTCTAGGTCAGGCTGCCAACCAAGGCCTCAGACTTGGGAAAGACAATCGGGGCCACTCAAGACAACTGGGGTAAAAGGTGGGGACAGGATGTGAGAAGCAAGGCTGGCAGGAAGCCAGTCACCTGCGTGAGCACAGGGCTAGGAGACAGGGTCCTGACAGCACTCCTGAAACGTCTCTGGCTGTAGGTCAGAAGGTGAGTCTGTGGACTGGACAGAGCGATCAGTACTGTGGGAAAGGAGCCACTCACAGACAGTGAGACACAGCTCAACCACGCTGTTCACAGACCCTCCCTGTTGTTACTCACTCTGACTGATAACATCCACAAAGGCTGAAACACAGAGCCCCACAGCCTGGCTCCTTTTAAGACACCAGAGCACCTGCGTTAGAGTCCTGGCTCCATTTCAGATTTCTAGCTTCCTGCTACTGTGCACCCCGAGAAGCAGCAGGTGCAGTAGTTGAGTCCCTGACACCCATGTGGCAGACCCAGACTGACTGTATTGTTCCTGGTTTCAACCTGGCAGCCCCAGCCATTGCAGGCATTTGTGGAGTGAATCAGTGGATGGAAAATCTGTTTCTCCTTCAAATAAATAAAAATAATTATATAAAATAACGAGCCAGTGAAAGGGGAGGCAAATGATGCCTTGATGTCCTGTCCATGCTTGTTTTAAAAAGCTTATCAAGGGGTCGCCACCTGCAGTGCAGGTATTCCATATAGGCGCCAGTTCTTGTCCCGGATGCTTCACTTCTGATCCAGCTCTCTGCTATGGCCTAGGAAAGCAGTAGAAGAAGGCCCAAATGTTTGGGTCCCTGCATCTGCATGGGAGACCCAGAAGAAGCTCCTGGCTCCTGGCTTTGGATTGGCACAGCTCTGGCCCTTGCAGCCAATGGGTAGTGAACTACCCAATGAAAGATCTCTCTCTTTCTCTCTCTGCCTCTGCCTCTCTGTAACTCTTTCAAGTAAATAGATAAATAATAAATAAATAAATACTTATCAAAGAGAGTGCTGTGGTATAGTAGGTTAGGCCTCCACCTGCAGTACTGGCATCCCATATTGCTGCTGGTTTGTGTCCCGGCTGCTCCTCTGCTGTTCCAGCTCTCTGCTAATGGTCTGAGAAAGCAGTGGAAGATGGACCAAGTGCTTGGGCCCCTGTACCCACATGGGAGACCTGGAAGAAGCTCCTGGCTCCTGGTTCCCAGCTTTGGATCGGCTTAGCTCCAACCGTTATGGCCATTGGGGAGTGAATCAGCACATGAAAGACTTCCATCTCTCAAATAAAATAAATTTTTAAAAAATCTTTTGAAAAAAAAGCTTACCAAATTAATTCATTCAGCTGTTTGTCTATTCAACACAGAATGGACACCTGCTACATACTGGGTATCGGGTGGGTTCTTGATGAACATGATGTTTCCAGAAACAACTCTGGATAGAGAAGGAACAAGGAAGTGGCTTAGAAGAAGGTGTGGTTGTCATGCCCTGCTCTTCGAGGTCCTAGTGTCAGGGGCCTTGGGGTCA
Organism: Sylvilagus floridanus; assembly: GCA_949820135.1. Taxonomy (NCBI): domain Eukaryota; kingdom Metazoa; phylum Chordata; class Mammalia; order Lagomorpha; family Leporidae; genus Sylvilagus; species Sylvilagus floridanus. The sequence goes on from OX463236.1 coordinate 159,102,444, forward strand.
CTGCAGGCAGGAGTGGAGGAGGAGACAGGCAGGGTTCCCCTGGCAGAGACAGAAAGAAGCCCACAAACCAACCACAACCAGAGTGGTGACTCTGCTCTACTCCACTTAGTGAGAACTTCCAGAAGATTCCCTCAGGCACAGGAAAACTTTGATTCTGTTGCTATACAAACGTGAGGGTATTCAACATGTAGAATAAAATGGAATTAAAAATAAGCTTATTTTGGTGCAAAAAAATTCAAATAGGTATATCGTTTTTTCATGAAACACATTGTCCAAGGATTCTGTGAAGAACCCTCATAAATATGTAATTTTAAATGCTTTGAAACGGTGGTTGAGATGCGAGCAAACAGGTGTGAACCAGGGGAATAGCAGTGATAGTGGAAATGAAGGGGCTGATTCCAGCAGCACTGGAGAAGGATCCACACAGGTGCATGAGAGGGTGACATGTACAGGTGACATATTCAGCTGAGACACAAAGGGTAGAAACCCCAGCTGACCTTGTGAACCTGCAAACAGGGAGATGTCAGAGGTCTGGGGTTAGGAGTGATGGCCAGGCAAAGATCTGGATGCAGCAGAAATGTACATGCATTTCATGTCAGCACAGAAGCCATGGGATCAGAGGAATGGTCTGGGAAAGGGGAGTGGGGCACTGGAGAGAGCAGGAGGCCCAAGGAGAGGGGCAAAGAGAAGTTTCACAGAGCAGATAGACTCTAAGTATTGATAAAAGAATACCACTGACTCCAATTTCTCTTTGGCTAAGTAGCTCTTATAGCCAGTGACAAGCCTCCATGGCATTATGTGAGCACATAGCCAGTGCTTGAATAAGGGTTCCTGCATCCCACCCCTCGTGTTATTCAACTATCAGAGGTAGGAAGGGCGCAGGGTGTTATCCCACTTAGCAGAGAAGCAAGAATGCCAAGTTGCTCTACTCTCCACTGGCCAGAGGGCCCAGGGCCCATTGACAATCCACCCAGAACAAAGTGCCTACTGCGGAGTCTCTGACTCCGAAGCCACATGCTGTCACTGGTAGGATGCACCTCCAGGTGGAGCCAGCTCAGGTATGGGGTGCAGGAGTGGATGTTCTCTGCTCAGACTACACCCCTATAATGTAAAGGCAGGACCCCACCTCTCATCTGTCTTCCTGAGCTCAAGGTGTCCTTGCCCATGCTTGCCATTTATCAAAGGGAATTCATTAAATTGAGAGTTGTACAGCTGCCCTGACAAGGTTCTAATCACCAGACTCAAGAAGTGCTTTGCTTTTCCAATTAAGCCCTGTTGGCCAGTATTATCTGGAGGGGTTTGTGTGGGGGAATTCCAGATCCAGGGAGGGAAATTCCAATCTGGGGCCAAAGGTAACTACTACTACATGTAACCCCCTCAGACCAGCCAAAGCCCACCTGGCCATCATAAAAATTCCCTAAAGAGCACAGCATCACCAACCAATCGAAAGAAGCCCACAGGCACTACTAGCCAACCAGGAATTTCAACACAAGCTGATCATGCTCTTCTCAGCCCCAATTTCAATCTGTAAGAACCTGCACATCTAACTCCTCAGGGAGCCAGGGAATTAAGCACAGCTGTCTGGTTCCTTGCTGTGTACTTTGCAATAAACACTTCCTTCCAACACCCCAGTGTCAGTAATTGGCTTCCTGTGCATCGAGCGAGCAGACCCAGGTTTGGGGGTTTATAGCAACACCTCAGTTAGTTTGGGGGTTGTTCAGCAACAAAGCCAGAGAATCTTCCTGGGGCTTCTCCCAGGGAGATGACTCATTGAGTCATCCAGGACTGGCACATTCACCAGGAGCTGCACCCTGCACTGTGAATGCCACCACTGTAAATGCACCTTGGGGGCCACTGGGACCCTAGTGCCTTCCTGACACTGCTCTTTCATGGGCTCCCAATCTGCCTTGTTTTGTAAGTCCTGTCTCCTCAACAGGTTGATCGCATACCTTAAGGGCAGCTACTGCATTGAGTACTTCTTCTAAGCCCCGTGGGGCCTCGGAAGGCTCCAACACAAAGCAGTTGCATTAAAAATTCTTGGTGAATGGAGCAAACTGAGATATAGACATAATGCATTGTCACCCTTTCTAAAACTTAAATAAAGCAGGTTTGGAAATCAGCCAGCAGTTATCTGAGTCATCAGTAAAAATCATATGAATTATCGAGCTCCCTGTTGCTTTCCTAAGCCACAACTCCCTTTCCTGTTTTAAAATGGTCACAGCTTGGGCTGGCATTGTGGTGCAGTCAGTTAAGCTGGGGCCTGCTGTGCCAGCGTCCCATGAGTGCCAACTCAAGTCCCAGCTGCTCCACATCTGATCCAGCTCCTGCTAATGTGCCTGGGAAAGCAGTGGAAGATGCCCAAGTGCCTGGACCCCTGCACCCACGTAGGAAACCTAGAAGAAAGCTCCTGGCTTTACCTGGCCCAGCCCCAGCCAATGTGGCCATTTAGGGAGTAAACCAGCAGATGGATAGAAAATCTATCTGTTTCTCCCCCACTCTGTAACTCTGCCTTTCAAATAAAATAATTAATTATTTAAAAAAATAAAGCGATCACAGCTGCCAGCCAGCTCCCTACCCTCTCACTATCTCTTTTACCTCTCCTGTCTCCACACTCTTGTAATCTCTTCCACCTCTCCTCTCTGCTGTTCTGTCTCTCTAGCTATCCCTGTGTCTGTGTCTCTGTTGTCCTTTCTTTCTTCCTCCCCTCCCTCTCTCCTCTCCAGCTCTCCCCCACCCCTCACCCTATGCATTACTCCAGCCAAAGTGAAACACCAGCCACTCGTTCTAAACCTACAAACTCAGCAATGCTCTACAGGAAGACCAAGCCCAGCCTGTTTAGAAGAGCTCATGTCCCCAGATACACAAGAGCCTCCTGAGCTCTGCTCACACCAAGCTGAGCCCTGCCCTAATTAGGAGCAGCCTTCCCCAGGCGCCCTGGGAGGAGCTTCCAACTGCCTAGTCACCGATACCCAGGGGACAACGTAAACCAGCACAGAGGATCAACAGCTGCTACACAGGACCAGCGGGGACCCTCACCAGCCGTGTAGGCTTGCGAGCTTCTGCCACCCTCCCAAGCCCCCATCTGGCCTGCTCTTGGCTACTGTGCAGCCTCCTCCACACTGCCCCATCCACCTCCACCTGGACCTCATTCCTGCCATGTTCTTCTTCAGCAGTTACAAGTCAGCTTTCTTTGCAGTGTAGGAAAGATGGGGTCCTATTGTTAAATAATTAAACCTAAAAAAAAACTGTTGCAGGTGAAAAATCAATGAAGGCACAAGCTCATTCAGCAGTGGCAGAAGCACCTGCCAGGGCTCACTCATGGGACCCACCTGGGTCTGCAATCAGTATGCCAGTCCCTGCTGCATCTACTCCTGCACTACTACCCAGTTAAGGTACTGATCCACTTTAAGACTCTGTACCTTTAGGGCAGAAAGACCTGAAAACAGAGAAAAGCCTAAAGCAAACAGCCAAAGGGGAAGCAGCCTGGGAGCCTCCGTGTACCCCAGGCAGAGAAGGGCTCTGGGGTGTGCTTAAAGAGAATTCCAGGCAAAGGCCCTGAGGTCTGGGCCTGAGAAGCCCTGGGAGGATGGATGGGAGGAAGGTGGCTGTGGACCAGGAGTCTCCCTTTCTCTCCTTCCCCCATATGATGACTTCTGTGAAGTTCCAAAGAAAGTGAGAGTGGATGCTTTGCCCCTGGCCACCATCTGCCGATGATAAATATTTTACTAACTTCAGGCCTTTGAGAGTAGCTCTGATGTTACACAGCAAGCAGCTGCTGCTTGCACTCCTGCACCTGGGATGAGAAAAGCCTCAGGTTTCCCCCACTCGCCCCAGGGGCACAAGAGCCAATCAAATCGGCTGAGAGCCTTCTTTCAACTGTGGCCTGAGGATGTGGCTGCCAAGTGCAAGTCAGCACGGAAGCTTTTTACCAAGACTGTCCCGGATTCCTCACCACGAACATGGGCCCACAACACACCGGGCACACAGGCTGGCTGCCCACACTAGCGGTTCCAGTGACCTTACTGCCCTGCCCACAGGACATGTGTCAGCCATCACCTGTTTAAGACTGAAGCACTAAAAATATAAAATCTCGAGTAAAGAGTCACCAAAGAGCTAGGAGAACAAACCCAAGAGGCTGTCCTGTCCAACCACTGCACTCCTCAAGGCCTCCTGCTCTGACTCCCCAGCGGAGCTGGCTGGCCTGCTGGCCCAGGCTGCCAGCCCTCTCCCTCTCCTCCATTCAAACCTCCCTGAGAAGGAGCAGGTGAACCTAAGGTCCTTTATCCCCTCATTTCCCTACCCTCCCTCCCTCCCCTCTCCTCCGTCTCTCCTTTCCTTCCTTCCTTCCTCTCTTTCTTCCTCCCCCCTTCTCCCTCTCCCTCTTCCTCTCTCCCTTTCTTCCTTTCTTTCTCTCTTTACTGCTTCCAGGACAGACACTCCAGCTGCTCTCTCATCCAGCTGATTTACTTAAATCTCCAGTCTTTCTCCCCAAGGTCAAACATTGTTCCACTGATTCCAGAGCTCTGCTCAGCACTTAACCTCCTGTCTTGCAACTTCCCCCAACACCACAGATGTGACCCTCTCAACATGCAGGCAGGAAAACACTGGGCACCCCTTTCCTGGCAGTCCTCCATGATATGCCGCTACGTCTTGCCTTCCTCGAAGCTGCACCAGAGCCCTGGGTGACCTGGTTGTGTGGCCCTGCATCCTCCTTTCCAGGCTTGGAATGGTCTCTTAGCAAACCCCCGTGGAGCGTTCTTTTCATCTCCCCTACTGGGGAAATGCATGGGCTCTGCTTATGCTCATGCCCCATCATCCATGCCTTTAAACAGCATCCACATGAGAAAGAGTCCCGGCTCCTGATCTGGACCCCCAGCTCGATGTCTCCCCCAATGTCAGGCTCTCCATCTCCACTTGGATGCCTAATAGACAGCTCAGGCTCAACATGATTCAAACCAGGCACCGGATCCGCCCTGACCAGCAGAAGGCAGTGACCCATGACCTTGCAGTCATCCTGCCTCTGTGTCTTCAAGCACATCAAACTCTTAACATGTTTTAGCTGTTGCAACTTATGAAAGTCAGGCTTCCAGTCTTGTGGGAGGAAGCAGATGACAAACGCATATTTATGTCAGATGATACCAGGACCGTGAAGAAATCCACAGTGAATAAGGGGCAGGCGGAGGGGCAGAGCTTCCTGTTCCACACAGGGCACTCAGGCGAGATCTTTCTGCCAAAACTACTGTGTGCAGAGAGCTGATCCAAAGTGCGAGTTCTCCATGCAGAGAACAACATTCCAGGCAAGGGAGTTAGGAAGTGCAAAGGCTCCACGGCAGACCTATGCTTGGCATATCCAAGGAAATAGAAGGAGAGCAGCGGGGCTGAAGGAGGAACAATTTCACTTTTTTTTTTTTTTATCTAAACCATGCCACATAGCACCAAATTGGAAGTTACAGAATAGCAAAATGTATAAACAAAGTAGAATGTAGGAACCAGCACTGTGGTGTAGCAGGTTAGGCTGCCGCCTGCAGTGCTGGCATCCCATATGGGCGCCAGTTCGAGACTTGGCTGCTCCTCTTCCAATCCAGCTCTCTGTTATGACCTGGGAAAGCAGTGGAAGATGACCCAAGTCCTTGGGCCCCTGCACCCGTGTGGAAAACCCAGAAGAAGCTCCCGGCTCCTGGCTTCAGATTGGCACAGCTCCAACCATTGCGGTCAATTGGGGAGTGAACCAGTGGATTGAAGAGCTCCTCTCTCTCTGCGTCTGCCTCTCCTTCTCTCTCTGTGTAACTCTGATTTCAAATAAATAAATAAATCTTTTTTTAAAAAAAGTAGAATATATATGGGCCTTCATAAAGTTCATGGTAAAGAGATATTTTTTTTAAAAGCTAGGTATAGATTTCAAGATGGTTTAGGGGCCAAAATAAAGTTATCTTTGATTCCATTATGCTCTGTGGACTTTCTGAAATCCCCTCACGGAAGGGATGAAGGAAATGGAACACACTATAAAGCAATGAGAACCCCTGGCTGAGTGCCACATGACAGCACGGATGTGTCTATCAAACTGAGCCAACGAAGTGAGTCACACAAGAACACAGTTGGACCCCGTTTATGTAAAGTTCAAGAGCAGGTAAATCTATTTTTTTTTTTTTGACAGGCAGAGTGGGCAGTGAGAGAGAGAGAGACAGAAAGAAAGGTCTTCCTTTGCCGTTGGTTCACCCTCCAATGGCTGCTGCAGACGGCACGCTGAGGCCGGCGCACCACGCTGATCCAATGGCAGGAGCCAGGTGCTAGGTGCTTTTTCCTGGTCTCCCATGGGGTGCAAGGCCCAAGCACTTGGGCCATCCTCCACTGCACTCCCGGGCCACAGCAAAGGGCTGACCTGGAAGAGGGGCAACCGGGACAGAATCCGGCGCCCCGACCGGGACTAGAACCCGGTGTGCCGGCGCCGCAAGGCGGAGGATTAGCCTGTTGAGCCACGGCGCCGGCTGCAGGTAAATCTAAAGTACATCTTTTTTTACTGTATTTGTTTTCATCTATTTGAAAGGCAGAGAGAGAGAGAGACAGCTTCTAGTTCACTCCACAAATGCCCATAACAGCCAGTGCTGGGCCAGGCTGAAGCCAGGAGCCTGGAACTCCTCCAGGTCTCTCACATGTGTGGTAGGGGCCCAAGCACCTGAGCCACCACCTGCTGCCTCCCAGCACGCATCAGCAGGAAGCTGGATTGGAAGCAGAGGTGCCAGGACTGGACCCCACACGCTGCTATGGGAGGTAGACACGGCATGCTGCCCCTTAGCCTGCCGCACTATAACTCCCACCACTGAAGTACACCTTTAAGGTGCACTCGAGGGGTAAGGCTATAAAGCAAAATGAGAAAATGACTTCACAAACATCTCAAGAGTACCAGAAGGGCACAAGAGGTGAACAACAACTACCTGGTGCCCTGGGCAGTGGTTAGAGCAGCATTCACTTCACAGCAGCTCTGTACACATACGCTGTATGTTTTTGGTCTGTGTTCTCACACACGCAAACACACATTTTTAAAAGTTAAAAAAAGAAAAGACTAAGAGGACAGGGTCAGACAACACAGGGGTTCTTTAGATGCTGTCTTGGATACCCACTGTCTCACCAAAATTATTTCCTAAAGGGTACAAAAAAATAGAGCGCACGGTACATGATTGGGATGAAACAAATATGTATCAACCAGACTGAAAGGGACCTTTAGTCACTCACTGAATCAACTATTTTAGCAGAATTTACTTTCCAAACAAGGGTAGTTAAGATTATCTGGAAGTTCCAGGACACCCAGATCACATGCTGTGTAGGAGAAAAACTCTTCTCTTCCCGGGAACTTCCAACGTCACCGAGACTGACTACCACAAGTCTCAAAAGAAGAAGAGGGATGCTGTGGGTTGCTGTTGAAGAAAACCTTTAAAAGTCATCTTTGTGTCCTGCGACTGGCTGACTTCCTCTAGAGCCCTGACCTTCCACCGATGGGATTTAAAGCCCTAATCCAGGGACAGCCCCATGACCCTCCCTATCTCTCCTGTCTCTCAAGAAGCTCAAAGTGCTGGCCTTGGAAGGGGGTTCTTGGAGCAAAGGGAACCTTCCTGCCTCCTGCCTTTGTGGGATCTTCTTATGAGTCACTGTCTGACCCCTGGGCTACCAGCTCTGTGAGCTGCAGCTTTTTGCAGGAAGCTGGGGATGGGATGCAACACCTCTTCTCCATCTACTTGGAGATCTGGCTCTAAGGAATCCAACAGGAGGGTCAAGGTGGGGAAAACCAGGCCTTCTGGCCTCAAGTCTGATGGACTGCAGTGACATGAACACATTCACCAACATTTTTAAATGCCCTTCCAAGGAGGGAAGACAATCTGACCAGTGCAAAGGTCATGTGAGCCCACACTGTAAAATGAAAACCTCTACAAGTACAGGAGCTTATTGCACTTTTGGAGTTGGTGGTGACTCCCTTACCAGTGTCCTGAGCTCTCCGTGACCTCACCCTTCCCTCCCAGTGGCACCTGGTTTTGCTAGTCTCAATGCAAAAAAGGGGCCCAGTGTTCTGGACCCCAGGCTGTAACAATTCAGGGGAAGTCTCATACTCTTCAACTCAATTTCTAGCACACACTACACAAGCTGCTGATTACACACCTCCCTGCACACTAGGAAGGCTCTGCTCTCTGTGACACTGAGACATAATAGGATATGAATCCAAGCTTGGCATGTGTGTCTTTGAGCAAGTTAGAAAAGCACTCTGTGCCTCAGTTTCCGCAACTGTCTGGTGAGAGCATAGAAAGAATTACAGTTGACTCTTCTTACCTGAGAATTCTGTATTTGAAATTCTCCAACTCACTACAATTATCTAGAACCTCAAAATGAATACTAGTGATGTTTTCAAGGACATTGGTAGATACGACTCACAAGTTCCTTGAGGTACATGTTTCCAGCTAGGGTGGAACAGGCACCTGCCTCCCTGTTTCAGTTCTCATAACAGAAACAAGTTTCCTTATTGAAGTCTATTTAATGTCACACGTATCCTGCATTTTTGTACTTTTAGATGATTTTACCATTTAAAGTGGTCCCCAACTATCCTGTTGAAGTGCTGAAATCCATGCGTTACACAGAACTCATTCAGATGTGAGATACAGTGCACTATTAATCAAGAGTGCACATTAAATAAGATGCCTCGATGCAGAAACACATAAAACAAGATTGTGTATGGATTGGCTGGTTGATGACTCAGCTTGCAGGAACCTGAGACTGGACTGCCCCGAGAAACAATGGCTAAGTAGTCACGAAGTCAGCATTCCAGGTGGTTACAGAGAACTTGAGTACCACAAACAAGAACAACTATACTTCACAGGGTTGTGGTAAGAATTTAATTACAGATATAAAGCACTTAGGACGTACCTAGTACACTGCAAACACTAAGTAGAATGGCCCTCTTCACCCACAGGATCTGCACTCACTGATTCAACCCACCCTGTATGGAAAAATACTTGAAAAATTGTCTGTATTGAACACAGACACTTTTATGGTCATTACTCCCTAAAGCACACAGTACAATAACTATCTTTACAGCACTCACATTGTCTTGGGTATTATAAGTAATCTAGAGATGATTTCAGATATACAGGAGCATGTGTGTAGGTCTTTTGCAAATATATACTGTTTTATCTAAGAGAATTGAACATCAGCATGGGTTTTGGCATCTAGGGAGGGTCTTGGACACAGTCCCATGTGGATACCAAGGGGTGACTGTACTACAACCTATAAAGAGTCAAGAAAGCAAAGACAGGGAAGGACAACTGTCACAGATGCCATTCTCCCCAACCTTCCTATCACCCTCCCCTGGATCTTGAAGCAGAGCAATTCAGACTAAACCATTTCATTATTGCCTGTGCACCATTCCAGAAAATTCAATTCTATTGCCCACACTCATAGGGCCAGATGGATTCCTTCTTAGAAGACCCTTCAGTATGGTCCAAAACAATCATCTAGGGCAGACTGAGATTTGGTTTGATTTCTTCCTAATGGAAGTTCAGGCATTGTAAAGAAATAAAACATGAAGCTCTGTTCTCCTCCATTGCCCACAGTATGTGCATCAGTTCTGTTCTCACGAAGGAAAGCTACAGGTGCGCACAGAGAAAAGCAGGGAGCCAAATATTTGGAAGCTTGGTATGTGGTCCACTTAGGTGGCTTATGAGAGAGCCATGAGTGGTTGAATACCTAACCATGGTTAATTATTTCCATTGCTTCTTTTGCTTTTAAGAGACCAGTCACAATGATGCATATCAATCATTAACAGCCAAAAAAGAGAGAGAGAGCGTGAGGCAGAGGGAGAGAGAGAAAAAGTTATATTTCCCTGGAACACTTCAAAATAAGCCTTGGAAAAGCAGTGAATGATACTTCACCACAGCCAGCTCACTCACGTTCCGTTTCAGTCTCCCCAGGGCTCTGCTGTCTCTAAAGGATGTCAGATGGCAGGAGTCTCTATGGGACCAGAGGTCATGGGCAAATCTCTGCTTACAGGTGACTGCAGCTGGTCCTCCAGGGCTATCACTCATGCTCAGATAGACTGATTTGGCAAGAGCTGCTTTTGGCACAGATGGAAGAAAGCCATGCCACAAAGTGAAATAAAAACCAATGCTTGGCCGGCACCGCAGCTCAATAGGCTAATCCTCCGCCTGCAGTGCCAGCACACCGGGTTCTAGTCCCGGTTGGGGCACCGGATTCTATCCCGGTTGCCCCTCTTCCAGGCCAGCTCTCTGCTATGGCCCGGGAGTACAGTGGAAGATGGCCCAAGTGCTTGGGCCCTGCACCCGCATGGGAGACCAGGAGAAGCACCTGGCTCCTGGCTTCGGATCAGCGCGATGTGCCGCCCTCAGTGCACCGGCCACAGCGGCTATTGGAGGGTGAACCAACAGCAAAGGAAGACCTTTCTGTCTCTCTCACTGTCCACTCCGCCTGTCCAAAAAAAAAAAAAAAAAACAATGCTTGGCCTCATACAGTTTTCTAAAAGTACTCTGTAATGGTGTCTCCTAAAAAGACACATCTAAATCCTATTCCCTAGTGCCTATAAATGCGATAGTATTTGAAAATAAAGACCTTGCCAGTGTACTTAAGTTAAGGATCTTGAAATGAGACCATGCCTGCCTGATTTTAGGATGGACTCAAAATACAGTGACTGGTATCTTCATAAGAGAAAGAGGAAAAATAAAGATTCAAGATTCACAGGAGAAGAGATACAGGGAAGAAAATGGAGGCAGCAACTGAAGATGTTTGACCACAGGCTAAGGAACATGAGGACTCTACCATCAGCAGCAATGATTCCCCTGTGGTGCCTTCAGAGGGGTTTTGACCCTTTGATTTCTGACTTTAGGCTCCCAAAACTGTGAAAGAATGAATGTGTGTTATTTTAAGCCAACAAGTTTGTGGTAATTTGTTGTGCTGACATTAGAAACCTAATAATATCCATACATACCCCCACACGTTTCTTTTAATTAAAACACGAAATTATGAACCAAAAAGTCATTCACCATTGCACAGATACACAATCAATGATCTTGCCATTCAAAAACAATCCATTTGCATGTTGTTCAATGCCTGCTGGTTTGTTTTGTTGTTTTGGTCACCACCCCACTTCAGAAACATGCCGAGCATAGGGATGAGTGATGTACAGAACTTCAGACCCTGTAGAGATGGTTGATGCATTTCACATGACTCAGTCCTAAAATCGGGGCACAGGGTAAGAAAGCTGTGAGTAAATGAGTCAAAGATTGAACTAAACCTTGGGTTTGCTTTGAGACTGAAGTCTGAATTAGGATGTGTCCTTTGTCCAGACCCAAACTTGTCCTTAAGCTTCTGTGAGTTAGAAGTGGCTCCTCAAGGCCGGCGCTGTGGCACAGAGGGTTAAAGCTCTGGCCTGAAGCACCAGCATCCCACTGGTTCTAGTCCCGGCTGCTCCTCTTCTGATCCAGCTCTCTACTGTGGCCTGGGAAAGCAGTAGAAGATGGCCCAAGCCCTTGGGTTCCTGCACCCACATGGGAGATCCTGAAGAAGCTCCTGGCTCCTGGCTTGAGATTAGCGCAGCTCTGGCCGTTGTGGCCATCTAGGGAGTACACCAGTGGATGGAAGACCTTTCTCTCTGTCTCTACTTCTCTCTGTAACTCTCTTTTTCAAATAAAATAAAATAAAACTTAAAAAAAAAAAAAGTGGCACTTCAACTGTTTACTGCTGAAGCAACCCTGGGCCTTTGAAGAGCTGGACAAACGGTCAGGATCCACAACTCCTGGGCCTGCAGGATCCTTCCTGGCACTACAGTTAGCCTCCCTGCCCTGTGTTCCAGTCTATGTTAAACAGAATGTCAGCGAACACAAGTCCACAGAAAGAGGATAAGCAAGTCTAGACCAGCCCTTCAAGTTCATAATGTTGATCTCATTTTCTAGAAGAAACTAAGGCCAGGGAAGTGTAAGGACTTCCCCAGCATCTCACAGCTGATTAATAACTGGAACTAGGACTCAAGTTTCCTGCTTCTCACTAGGGCCAGGAGGCTCACACATCTAATGGAAGACTCACAATGACGAAGGGCGTGGAAAAGGGGAAGAAGGAGGGGGGCAGAACAGACATGGACTAAGGCAGTGATATCCAGGAATTTCTAAAACATTAACACTTTTAGAAACTGCTTCATAGTTATCTAAATTGTCTACAATGCAAGTCATGCACCTTGAATCAGACAGACATACACCCAGAATCTGGCTTTCCAATGTATCAACTGTGACTTTGAATTATTTACATTCTCTAAGCCCTAGGTCCCTCAGCCACAAATGAAAGTAACTAATATCTACCTCATTTGGTCATGAAACTGCTAAATGACGATGTACAATGGGTTTCTAAAAGGTTCATGAGAAATGCATATTACGACAAAAACTATGTGTGGATTTTAAAAGTCATCTGCCCCAATTAATCCTATTTCACTCACACGAAAGCCTACTTGTAGAATGCATCATGAATGTAAACTTTAAAAATGCTAAGCACAGATTCAGTAGGAGGAGGATAAAGTTATACATGGAGAGCTCTAACTCCACTATTTCTTTTTAAATTATTTAGTTGATTATTTTATTTAAAATGCAGAGGCACAGAGAAATATGAGACAGATAGAGATCTTCAAGCCACTGGTTCACTCCCCTAAACACCTGCAATAGCTAGGACTAGGCCAGACAAAAGCCAGGAGACTGAAACTCACTCTAGGTTTCCCATGTGGGTGGCAGGAACCCAAGAACTTGAGCCATCATCTGTTGCCCCTCAGGATGCGCATTAGCAAGAAGCTGGAACTGGAAGCAGAGCTGAGGTACGAAGCCAGGAACTCTACAGTGGGATACAGGCATCCCAACTCCACTGCACCGAATGCCTATCCCTAACTCTGTCATTAATGTTTTATTTTTTCCGAATGTGTTCAAGGTATATGAGTGTTTGCTTTATTGTTCTTCATCACACTTTAAGCAAAAAATGTTTTAATGCACATAGAGAAAGCAATTAGTAAATGAATAGATTATGGCATTATTAACCAAGAAGTATTTACTCAGTCCTTACTCTACTGCCAAGTCCTTACCCTATTGCCAAGCACTCTAGTGGCAATATAGGGGATACTAAGGTGAGTAAGATTCAGCCTTTCCCATCTAGACTACAGCCTCCAGTCACATCAGGGTTACAACTGCCGTACCAGGCAGAATGCAGGAAGTGACCTGAGTGGTATAAACAGAGAAAAGAGACAGACTAACTCCTCATAGGAACTTTTCTAAGACTTCTTCAGAGAGGTGACAACAGAAATGAGTCTTAAAAAATGAGCATAATTTTAATAAGTAGTAAAAAAAAAAGTGTTTGTACTAACAACTGGGACACTGGCTAAGAAAACCAGCTCAGTCAGCCTGACCCCTGGCAGAGCCTGGAGCAGGCAGGATCAGAGAATAAGGACGGGAAAAAGGATGAATGATCAGCACAGAGGTGTCCATGTACACTGAAAAAATATTGTCCAATTTCTTTCTTTTGTAACTTTCAAGAGAGGAATTTTCATGCACTTATACAGGGGACAAAAACCAGGTTCCAGTGCCTGGCAAACAGTAGGAGCTACAAAAATACTCGCTTAAATAAATGAACCTACCTAAATGAGCTTGCCCACAAGGAGGAGAGCAATCCCTCCATCTTGTCTTATGCTCAAGCTTGTTGAGCCAGGCTTCTCAAAGGCTGTCCCCAGATCACTTGCAGCAAAACCACCTGGCACATTTACCAAAGTGAAGATTCCCCAGACCCCACCCAAGACTCTATAAATCAAAACCTTGGAGATGTACCTAGGAAGCTGCATTATTAGCAAGCTCACCAGGCGATTTTAAGAAAAGAGAGAAGGGGGAGAAAACAGTGGTGAAGAAGCAGTGTGGGGGAGGGGGAGGCAGGGTAACAGCTGGCCACTTTTCAAGACATTTGTGCACGCAAAGGACAGCAGAGAACAGTAGCTGGAGGTCTGGAAAATATGAAGATGAACTGCTAATCAGAAGAGCCCTCAGAATATTTCCACATAAAGGGAAAGACAAAATAAAACTAGTGAGACGCAAATACATATGTGCATCACAGAAGACACAGGCACTTCCCAGCAGGTACAAGTTTCCAGAAAAAGAAAAAGGACAGGGTCAAAAACGCCGAGTAGCACTATCAGACTGGCCAATGAGCTGAGAGCAGGAGCTGGTTTTTCCTGACCTAACAGTCCCTGGTGTGTCTCTCCAAAGGGCTAGAGGTGACCATGCACATAGATGACAAATACCATCCTGCCAGCCACACCTCTTCCAGACACGGCTGCTGCAGGGAGTGAAGTAAAACATGAAAGTCATTAAGACAGCAGAAGCTGTACAAAATGTACTTTGCAAATGGGAACAAAAAAAATGATGCAAAGAAGGGAGTTCTCATTCAGATCACCTAGCCACGTGATTTCACCCCATCAAGATTTCAATCCAGTCACTTTGGGAAACAGTATGACAGTTTCTCAACAACATACAATTACCATAAAACTGAGCTAGTCCATAACTATGTATTTACCCCAAACGGATGATATGTCTGCACACAAACATGCACATGAATGGCCACAGCATCATTCATAACACCAGAAAGTGGAAACAACCCAGAAGCCAATCAACTGCTGAATGTATGCACAAAATATGGTCTATCCGTACAATCGAACGTGATAGGAATGAAGGAGCAAACTTTTGGCCTAGTAGTTAAAACACCAATTAAGACACCTGAGTTCCATATCAGAGTACCAGGGTTCTGAATCAGCTCCACTCCTGACTCCAGCTTCCTGGAGACCCTTCAGGTAGACCCTAGGAGACAGCAGCAATGGTTCAAGTGATTCAGTTTTACCACCCACGTGGGAACCCTAGACTGAGTTTTTGGCTCCCAGCTTTAGCCTCAGCTAGGGGATAATGTGGGCATTTCAGGAATGAGCCAGCACATGGGAGCTGGTCCTTTCTCTCTCTGTCTCTCTCTCCCTCTGTGTGTGTGTGTGTGTGTGTGTGTGTGAGAGAGAGAGAGAGAGAGAGAGAGAGTATCTCTTTGCCTCTCAAAAAAAGTTATGTGTGTGGGAGGGGTGAATTGTGGCACAGCAGGTTAAGCCAGTACTTGGGATGCCTATATCCTATTTCAGAGTTCCAAGTCAAGCCCTGGCTACTCAACTGTTAATGCATCTTCCTACTAATGTGCCCAGGAAGCTGTGGAGGATGGCTCAAGTACCTGGGCCTCTGCTGACCACCTGAGAGACCTGGATGGAGTTCCAGGCTACTGGTTTAGCCTGGCCCAGCCTTGGCTGCTGTAGGCATCTGGGGAGTGAACTAGTGAATGGAAGATCATTCTCTCTCTCTCTCTCTCTCTCTCTCTCTCTCTCTCTCTCTCTCTGTGTGTGTGTGTGTGTGTGTGTGTGTGACTCTGCTTTTCAAATAAGCAAATAAATATTTTTAAAGGAATGAAAAGGTGACATATGGTTTGATTCCATTTCACAAATGTCCAGAATAAACAAATCGATAGTGACAGAAAGTAGATTAGTGGTTGCCTGGGCAGGGTTAGAGGAGCAGGAGGAGTGACTACTGATGGGTAATGTTTCTTTTGGGGGGTGATGAAAATGTGCTGGAATTAGATCTTGGTGATGGTTGGACAACTTTGTATACACACTAAAACCACTGAATTACACTTAAAAATTACATTAAAGAAAAATTATTTCACACCAGACCTTCAGATGACCTGGGTGAGAAAGAACACGCAGGTATCCACACACACACATACCATTGCTCCACATGTCCATTAATAAGCTGTTCTTCCCAAATAGTATTGCATTGAAATGGTGCCAGAATGACACCAAACCACATGAGACTAGTCCACTCATATTCACATTCTCGGAATAACAAGGATAATTATCTAAAATTTATTGAGCATTTACAATGTGTCAGACACTATATTAAGCACTTTATACCTATTGCCTCCTTTCATTTCGCATTACAAACCTTTCTGGTGCATGCCATTATTATCCCCATTTTACAGATGAGGAAATTGAGGCACAAATCGTGCCAGGTCACCCACCTGGGTGACTCGCCCCAGGAAATCTGATTCATGAGCACCATGCATCCTGCTCCAACTGACCTCATCTTCTTTGAACCACTTGCAAAATTCATTGACTTACATTTGCCAGGTGTAAGCCAAAGCAACAGACGGCCTATTAACTGAACGATTAGCTGGAATAGCAATCCCGGACAGAACACTGGAAATACCCAAGGCTCTGAGGATGAAACTGAGCTGAAGGCTGTATTTCCTGTTACCAAGAGCATTGAGAAGTTGAGTGTGTAATCCAAGCATGAAATTCTAGACCATTATCCATTACCCTTTAGACCAGGGGTAGATGACTGTTTCTCCCTGCCCACAGTAATCTGGAAATCATAGTAGCAGCAGCAGCAAGAGCAACAGCAAACATTGTGCACTCTGTGTGTGTGTGTGTGTGTGTAATACACATGGCAAACGCTAGCTAAACAGTGAGGAGCAGATGGTGAATTACATAGCAGAGGCAATGACATCAAAGAGGTTTGCTCAAGGAAGCTTTGACATTCGCACTTCTGAAGGGGCAGCAGGACTAAAGCAAGCACAGAGAGAGGAAGAAAGCATTGCTCCTCCAGGGTTTAATATCCTGGAAAACAAGAGCGGACAGGCAGGAAGGCCTTATGTAAGATCTCCAAAGTCAAGGGAAGTGTTTGGGCTTGACAGAGTACGAAAAGATAAGTCATGCTTTAGCAACAGTTGTGAAAGATTTATTGTATGGCTTGCCTACTTCATAAAAGAAAAAAATAAAATCCTGGCTCCAGTCCTTGCTTCCCCAACCCTGAAATTCTGCCTTATATACTGTTTCCTAATTTCATTTTAAACATTCTGCCTCTGTGATATCTAACCCTGAGGTATGACCTAATGGAACCTTCATTTTCATCTACTCAAGATACAGAATCATTGCTCAAAATCACAACTCTGAACAAGACTCCGTTGTATGGTTTCTTCACAAAGCCTCTTAGCATGTCACTAATGAGCATTACATTTCCTCACACTTCACGGCTTAACCTATAATGAATCAACAGCCTCGTGAACAGCCTGCGCCTTGATAAAATATGTATTCTTCATGTGAGAAATATTTCCTTGCGCTCCCTCACTGAAATTTTCTTTAGGTAAAAAGACTTGACAACGTATCCAACTTTTTCTGCTGAGTGCCACAGAATTCCAGTTTTCTCCTTCACTGTCATGCACCTAACACTCACAACTGATTTTTTTTTTAAGGGGACCCTGTGGAAACTTCTCTCCCGAACTTGCGCTGCAGCTGACAGCGGCATCCACCTGGGTCTCAGGTGCTACAGGGATTTTAGCATTCCAGGCAAGAAACACACCGAAGACTGCTGTTCAGGTCCCAGGGGCGGAGTTTGCCCCTCAGTAGACTCCTACAGCGAGACCCCTCGCCAGCACGGATCCAGGCTCCGCGACGCGCGGCTGCGCCCAGGTAACCCCAGCCCCCGGGCCGGGCTGCGCACTCACCTGACCAGGGGCTCCTTCTCGGGCAGGGCGGGCTCCTCCAGGCACTTGCCGGGGCAGCAGCAGCAGCACACGGTCCTCAGCCAGCCCCTCAGCCCCATGGAGAGCGGCCACCCGCTCTGGCGCGCGAGGCGAGCGATCGCGGCTGGGGCGCGGCCACCGCGCCGGCGTCCAGGTGCGGGGACGGCGGCGGCCCGGGCGTCGCGGGCCGGGCCCTGCGCATCACGCCAGGGCTGCGGACAAGCCGAGGGCCGAGGCGCCTCCGCGTCCCAGGGGGCTGCGGGCCGCGCGCCTCTGTCCCCTCGGGGTTTGTTGTTGGGAGCGTGTTCTGTTGATTTTGTTGGTTGGTTGGTTGGTCCTCTCTTAATTCCCGGGGCGCAGGTTGGGGCGCATGCGTCCCGGAGACGCCGCGCTGCTGCCCTCTAAGGAGGAAGCGGGGATCCAGGCAGCCAGCCGCAGCCGCAGCCGTGCGCGCAGAGACGCGCGGAGAGAAAGCCCTGGAGCCACGGGGCACGCGGTGCGGCTGACTGCATTCAGACTTTTTATTGGCTTCCCAGTGGCAGGAAATAAAAGGTCGTCCGCCCCCACCCACCCTCCCGCCACGCCTTCAAAGCGGAGTTTCCGGCATCTTTCCAGCGTGCTGGCCCCTCGTGGATTAAGTCGGCCAAAGTGCCTGTGTGGGTGACAGGGCGTCTGAAGAACTGTCCTCGGACCTCCCCGCCCCTGGAAGAAAAGCTACCACTTGTGAGACTTTGCACAGCTGCTTTTGTGTTGGGTGTGGATTTATGCACAGGTGTATTTACGTGTGCTTGTCCAAACTTGTAATTGTGTGCGTGTCCATAGCTCCCTGCCTTTTTACCCTAGCACTCAGGATGTCACAGACATGGTGTCAGGTCCGTGCGGTGAGGGAGTCCCTTCCTCTGTCTTTATAACAGGCGCCTGTTTTGCAGCCATCCTACATGTCTTGTCTGTGGAACCAGACCCCTACTCGGGGGTATGGAGATGTATTCCAGGCTTCTGTTATTAAGGCGATGCCACAGTGGACATCTTTGAGCCGTGTATTTGGACATTTCTGCAGGAATATCTATCAAACAAATGTCTGTCAGTGAATTTTGAGTCTTAAGTAAGATGCCTTTTTAATTTTAATGGATCGTGCCAGATTTCTCTCCAAAGAGAAAAGCCCAATTGGCACTGTCCAGCAAGATGAAAAAGTATCCACTTCCCTGTCCCACTACCAATGCACAGTGCCATCTAACTTTTCGTCTTTGCCTATCTGGTTTATTCAACAAATATTGACTAAGGGTCTGTTATGTGCCGGGCATGTTCTAGGAACTGGTGCGGGAGCAGTGAAGAAAACAAAAATCCTTGCTCTCCTGGAGTTAGACAAGTGAAAGGACAGTGTTTAATATGTTAGAAGATGAGAACAGGCACTAGAGAGAAATAAGGCAGGGACAAGGATAAGAAGTGCTAGGGAGGGTATGTCTGTGTGTGTGTGTGTTGGAGGTGGAGGCAGGGGAGAGTGGTACCTGCAGTTTGTTTTGAGAGGCAATGAGAGATAAGCAGATGGACAGTTTTCACCCACTGGTTCACTCCCCAAATGCCAGGGGCTAGGAACACTGTCAAGGTCTGCCATGTGGGCGGCAGGGATCCAATTACTTGGAGGACCGCCACTGTCTCCCAGGATCTGCATTACAGGAAGCTGGTGTCCGGAGACAGAACTGGGTATCGAACCCACATACTCTGATGTGGGAGGTCAGCATCTTAACCTCTGAACCAAAAGCCCACTCACTCCTGCCTACAGTGTGAAGTGGGGTTTTTAAGGAAGGCTTCCCCGAGACTGTGACATTTAAACAGAGATTTGGAGCTGAGCAAGCTAGCAGTGATAGATGGAGGAGATTTTGAGAGGGAATAGAAGGAGGGAGACTGAGAAACAGCAGGGACCCCGGGAGTCCTAGAGAAAGGGGCTCAAGGGGAGACAGTAGCAAGAAACAGAGGAATGTCAGGGATCTTGGAGGACGCATGAGCTAAGCAAACCTTCCAAGGCTTTAGAGAGAGGAAGTGGTGGAGTTGACCTCTGCAGGTGGCAGGAGATTGGCTGGTGTCTCTGCAGTGCCAAAGGCTGTGTTAGGGAGACTCATCTGAGGATTCAGGCGACAGACAACAGGGTGGTAGCAGCAAGGGTGGTAAAAAATAGAGGGACTCTGGATGGAACTTAAAGATAGAGCCACCAAGAGTTGCTCGAGGAGTGTAAAGTAGAGTTTGAAGATAAAATGGGAGAGACTCCAAGGCTTGAGATTTACAAGCTGTGAAGGCTGACCCGCCAGCGACTGGGACAGGGGGCTGTAGGAGGAGCAAATGTAGAGGGGTGAAGAGGAAGGTGAGAGTTTATTTTCAGAAGTGTCAATGCTCGTGGGTGGCTATCATTTTCAAAAGTACTTTACTCCACCTAGATTGGCCCTGTGCTGGCTACAGAGTAAGTCTGAAGGGACGTAGCAAGTGCCTCTTCATTCAGAGGCTACAACACAAGGGAAAATAGCAGAAGTTCCCTGTGGCATCCATTTTCGTTGGGGAGAAAACATGTGGACCAATCATAAAATGTTGGCAGGACAGGACAGAGTACCAGCTGTCCCAAGAGGGCACAGGTGGGCATCAAGCCCACAATCAGGTCATTTATCCCTTCAGCTGGTGCCAGGAGAGAGGCCATGTGCTGTTCTAGAAAACACACTTCCAGCTGACTGGGAAGTCCTCTTGGTGGACTATGTTGTGAAATTGGATTTGGGATTTTGAGTGAGTCCACACCAGGTCAGGTAGGCAGTGCATCCACGGTGCTGCCAAAGTGTGAACTCAGCAAGCAAGAAAATGCCATGAGAGGCTACAGCTGCCACTAGTGACGCTGGGTCTGCTGGGAATGGCGAAGTTACGGAAAGCGTCCAGCTCTGTCCCTTGACTACCTTTGATTTTTCTGAACCTCAATTTCCTAGCCTATGAAATAGGGCAGCTCTGGCTCTGCTGTGCACAGTTGCGAGACTCAAATATTGGAGACTGTTTAAAAACCGCAAAGCCCTGTAGAAATATCAGAATTCAGCACCAATGAACCAATCCAAATAATATAGGTCTGTCAGGGAAAGAAGTCCATTCCAACACTCCTCGGACTGCATATGACAATTTTTTCCACATCTGTACCTTGGCCACATGTGGGCATCTTTTATGTGGTCTGTTTCAAGCAGGATATTTATAGAAAGCTGTTAGAACCATGTTTACTCCAACAAACCTGACAAAGAGGTTAATGTCCTCCCTTACTGTATGCACTGCTTGCCTTCTCTAACAGTTACTAGTATTTTGCTTTATTGATTTATTTTCTGAAAGTATTTATTTTTTCAAGATTTATTTATTGTTTTGAAAGGTGGAGTTACAGAGGCAGAGTCAGAGAGAGAGAAAGAGAGGTCTTCCATCCGATGGCTCACTCCCCAAATGGCCACAACAGCCAGAGTTGAGCCCATCCGAAGCTAGGAGCCAGGAGCTTCTTCTGGGTCTCCCACAGGGCTCCAGGGTCCCAAGGACTTGGGCCATCTACCACTGCTTTCCCAGGCCATAGCAGAGAACTGGATCTGAAGTGGGACAGCCGGGACTCGAACCAGTGCCCATATGGGATGCCAGCATTGCAGGCAGCGGCTTTATCTGCTACACCACAGCGCCGACCACGGAAAGTATTTATTTATTAACTTATTTTGAAACACTCAAAAAGAGAGAGCTCCCATCTCCCGTTAAACCTCCCCCCCACCCCGGCCGCACCAAATGCCAGAGAGTTTGGAATTCAATCTAGGTCTCCCATGTAAGTGGCAGAGACCTAACCACTTGGGCCATAACTTGGTGACTTCCAGGGTAGGCACCTGGAATCAGGTGGGGAGCCAGAACATAAAACCAGGCACTCGGGTGTGGAATATGGACATTTTAGCTGCTATGTCAAAACCCACCCCTCTTTTAAATTAATTTTAAGTTGTCAAAGCTATCAATGAATTATTCCTGTTAAAAAGTAGAAATATTACAGTTCAAATTCCTTCTGCAAACTACCCACAATCCCAGTCCCCTTTCTACCCTGCCCAGGGTAAGCATTATTGTCAGTATAAAAAGAAAAAGAAGAAAGGAAGGGAGGGAGAGAGAAAGGGAGAAAGGGGAGAGAGAACCAAATCTTTCTGTGAACACATGTGAGATGACTTCAAGAACTTCATGGAAAAATGGAATTAAAAGATAAGCTTAGGGGCGAGCACTATAGTGTAGCACGTAATGGGTACCATTCAAGTCCCTGCTGCTCCACTTCTGATCCAACTCCCTGCTAATGTGCCTAGAAAACCAGCAAAGGATGGCCCAAGTGCTTAGGCCCCAGCACCTACATGGGAGACCCGAAAGAAGCTCCTGGTTCCTGGCTTTAGATCAGCCCAGCTCCAGCCATTGTAGCCATTTGGGGAGTGAACCAGTGGATAGAAGATATTCATTCTCTCTCTCTCTCTCTCTCTCTCTCTCTCTCTTTCTCTCTCTCTCTCTGACTCTTTCTATAACTCTACCTTTCAAATAAATAAATCTTTTTAAAAAGTTTATTTGGGGTAGATACTTGGCTTAAAAATTAAGCTGCCCACATTTCATATCATTGTGCCTGCATTCAAGGCTCAGCTCCCCTTCTGATTCCAGCTTCTTTGTGTTGTGCACCCTAGGAGGCAGGAGGTTATAGATCAAGTAATTGGGTCCCTGCCACCCATGTGGGAGAGCTGGATTGGGTTCCCAGCTCATGGCTGGAAGCTTTGGCCTGACTCGGCTTCAGCTATTACGGGCATTTGAGGAATGAATTAACAAATGGGAGATATTCTCTCTCTCTCTCTCTCTCTCTCTCTCTCTCTCTCTCTCTCTCTCTCTCTCTCCCTCCCTCCCTCAAATAAATAAATAAATAAATAAATAAAATTAAAATGTGTTAAAAATATAAACGTATTTCAAGGCCAGCAATGTGCACAGCATGTAAAGCCACCACCTGTGATGGCAGCATCCCATGTGGGCACCAATTCATGTCCCAGTGGCTCCACTTCCAATCCACCTTCCTGCTAATGGCCTAGGAGAAGCAGCAGAACGTGGACAAGCGTTTCGGCCCTTGGTACCCACATGAGAGACCCGGATGAAGCTCCTGGCTCCTGGCTTCTGATTCCTGGCTTCATCAGTAGCACTGGCCGTTGAGGCCATCTGGGTAGTAAACCAGTGGATGGAAGATCTCTGTCTCTCACTTGCTCTCTCTGTAACTCTGAATTTCAAGATAGAGAGAGAAATTTTAAAAAAAAGATAATCTTATTTCAAGGCAAAAAGAATTGAAATCCATGCATAAGTTTTTCATAATACACATTTTCCATGGAGTTTTGAACACCCACCTGGTAAATATGTACATGCTCATGTGGTGTAGCATCACTTTGCCCGTTTCATTATAGTCAGTTCAGCTTTGTATGCACACATCTATTCCCACCTTTCCCACTTACAATCTTTTGGAGTAGCTGTCACGAGTATTAGTTTTTTGAGGACTAAGGTTTTTCATAGTGCTCATCTTCCCAGAGTGGAACGCCTTCATCATGTTTCTGTTTTTGATGAATTGGACCTTTGACAAGAGTAACAGTGCTGCTAACCCCTCCAGCTTCAGCTTGCAGGGAGCTGCCAGCACATTTTGACAACCTCGTTCTATTCAGACATCATTCACAGGAGAGCAGCAAGCTTCCCTTTTTTAAGGTGGTACTAGATTATTCTCACTGCCTGAATTTACGCCCACAGCACCAGCCACAGCGATAGCACATGATATTTACCCCGAGTCTTTGGGCACCTGGTGTAGAGGGCGTAGGCAGTCCCCTGAGGCAGCGATAACTCACAGACCCATCAGCTTCTTGTTTTTAAGGCAGAAGTAGGAAACTGGTTGGCCCCTGTTTTCAGAATTCTCGGAATGGGGGGAATTTTAGAGTCTGTTTTGAAAGAAAATATTGGTGTAGTTTGAAGTCCCTGCCCTTTAAAAATATACTGGTGACTTCTGAGAGTTGGAGGAAATGACATATGCAAAGAGGAAAAAAATAGAAAATCAAAATATTTAAGCTCCAACATCGCATCATGAATGCATTCTACAGAACAGCTGTGGCTGGAACACTATAACAACGAGCTGGTCCCATTCTGTTATTCATTCAACAAGTATTTCTTTTTTAAGTTTTTTTAAGATTTATTAATTTTTATTTGAAAGACAGAGTTACAGAGAGAGGGGTAGAGACAGAGAGACAAAGAGAGCCTCCATCCACTGGTTCACTACCCAATTGGCTACAACAGCCAGAGCAGGGCTGATCCAAAGCCAGGAGCCAGGGGCTTCCTCTGGGTCTTCCATGTGGATACAGGGGTCCAAGCACTTGATCTATCTTCCACTGCTTTTCCCAGGTGCATTAGCAAGGAACTGGATAGGAAGTGGAGCAGCTGGGGCACAAACTGGTGCCCAAATGGGATGCTGGTGCTATAGACAGTGGCTTTTCCCACTAAACCACAGAGTTGGCCCCAACAAGTATTTCTTGAGCCAGGTACAGAGGATACAATGGGGAAACTAGAAAATAATTTCCATGCATGAAGGTGGGGACTTGGTTTTGCTCTTTGCAATCTCCCCAGCAGATAGAATAGTGCGGACCCATAGAAGGGTGTCAATAAATAGAAGGATATGCTGTACAGCCTCATCTAGAACAATGCATCCATATGACAACATGGTGAGCACTTAATATATACATTGACTAGTGTAAGAAAACAGAAAAAGAGTTATTTAATATTGGTGTGGAAATGTCTAACTTCTGAACAGTCTGTTTAGGTATTACCCAAATCCAGGAAAGAAAAACCAAAAAACCACCACCCTCTTCCTTACAGATCTTCAAGCCGGTATCCTGAGCCAACCTCAGCATCATCACTCCCTCCAACCACCCAAGATGGAGAGCCTACATGTCTCACGTCTCCAGGGAAGTCTTTTTATTTTTTTATTTTTTTATTTTTTATTTTTTGACAGGCAGAGTGGACAGTGAGAGAGAGAGACAGAGAGAAATGTCTTCCTTTTTGCCTTTGGTTCACCCTCCAATGGCCGCCGCGGCCGGCACGCTGCTGCTGGCACACCGCACTGATCCAATGGCAGGAGCCAGGTGCTTATCCTGGTCTCCCATGGGGTACAGGGCCCAAGCACTTGGGTCATCCTCCACTGCACTCCTGGGCCACAGCAGAGAGCTGGCCTGGAAGAGGGGCAACCGGGACAGAATCCGGTGCCCCAACCGGGACTAGAAACCGGTGTGCTGGCGCCGCAAGGCGGAGGATTAGCCTGTTGAGCCAAGGCGCTGGCTCAATCTAGGGAAGTCTTACGGGGAGAGGTGGAGGCCCACATGACTGGAGGTCACCATAAGGTCTCTTGTTTCTGCATATATAATATCTCTCCTTTTGGTAACAGCACTTGCTTTTCCTTTGCACATGCTCCACCCTGATTCTATAGGTTGTCCATGGGCAGTGAAGGCTCCTTGCACCTCTTACCCCTCACCCCCAACAGAGGATGAGCATGTAACTAAAATGAGTCAATCAGACACTCTCCCTGCAATTTGTGTCTCAAGGGCAAGGACCTAAAGATGGAAAATGGCTGGAGTTGGGACAGGATTTATTTTAGCGATATGCTGAAGAGTAGGCCCAGTGCCATTGGTGTATGTATAGATAGAATTTTCCTGCCCCTGCATTTCCCTAGGCCAGGTTTTTCCAGCTGTTTAGTTTTCCCATCATTCTGTACATTACTCCATCACTTGTCAATCAGTAATGTATTGTTTTCTTTTTTTTTTTTTTTTTTTTTTGGCTTATGTTAACCAGGGTCACAGTCTGTAGCTATCAGAACTAACTCCATACAGCCCCACTGAAGTGGTTAACGTAAGGAAAAAGGGTCATTGTGACGGTTGATCATTCCTGTCAGGGGAGGGGAGGGGATACAGTGCACCGAAGTTGGATTTGGTCAGGTGAGATTTGTGTTTCTTTTTCTGTGCATGATTTCTCTCTGAAGAGAATTGGACAGTATCCGTGGCCTGAGAATCCTTCAATCCCATCTCTCTGTGCTTTCCCAGAATGCAAAATACTTTCTGACTTTTCAAGATAGTTTTATTTGTTGCTGTCTCCTGTCAATTTCACTTCCCTACCACCCTTTAAATATATACTTTGAGAAAACCTTATAATCACAATCTTTGCTCATTCTTCATCAGTTGCAAGGGACAAACATTTCTGCTCTCCTCAAAGATGAGCGAAGCTGCTTTTCTAAACAACTTAAACTCCTTTTAAAAAGAGGGTGCCTGTGAACAGAATAAATACAAGCGTAGGTGGGGAGATGAGGTCTTGAGCACACTAAGAGGTTCTTCTTTAAAACACTTGACTCTGGGGCCAGCGCTGTGGCATGGTAGGTTAAGCTTCTGCCTATGGTGCCAACATCCCACATGGATGCCAGTTTGAGACCCAACTGCTCCACTTCGGATCCAGCTCCCTGCTAATGGGCCTGGAAAAGCAGTGGGAGATGGCCTAAGTGCTTGGAACCCCTGCACCCATGTGGGCGACCAGAAGAAGCTTCTGGCTCCTAGCTTCAACCTGGCCTAACCCAGGCCATTCTGGCCATTTGGGGAGTGACTCAGTGGATGGAAGACCTCTGTCTCTCCTCCTCTCTCTCTAACTCTGCCTTTCAGTTAAATAAAAATAAAGCTTGAATTAAAAAAAAAAAAAAAACTCTTGCAGCCTTACCATGAAGGGAGCCTAAACCTGTTGAGTAGCAACTCAATCCAGCAATTTTGGTTCAGATTTTTGTGGCCTTTGTCCCCTGAATATTACTCAGCTGCTAATTATAAGTGATAATAACATCATTCAAACTGGTTTCAATGTAACAGGAAATATATTAGCCCAACTAACTGGAAATTTCAAAAGAAATGCTGGTGTTTGACACACCTGGATCCAGGTGCTCAAAGGTAGAATAAAGGTGAGTCTCTTTTCATCTCTTTTAGTCTTGGGTCCCCACGAGCTCCAGATTACTCAGCTTTTCTGCACAAAGGAAATATCGTCTTCCCAATCAACAGACCAACAGGCCCCAGGCTCGGCTCTCACTGGCTTAAAATGCAACCAACTGCTCTGTTTAGAGGGAAAGAATACATCCAACTATCAGGCTCTAGTCTCATGCACACCCTTGTGGTGTTCAAGTGAAAAGGAACTGGGGATCTAGGAAAAGTCAGTTTCTTGGACAAGAGTGGGGAGAGGCATAGATTCCTAAAGAAAATCCACTGGAAGCACAGCAAGGGGAATAAATATTGGGAAGGCAAAGCAATACACATCTAGTATTCTTAGGGGCTGCTGCACAGATCCAAACACAGTTGTGTGTGTCCAAGAATCTTCTGTTACCTGGAGTGGACAGAAAGGACCCCACAAGTAATAGCCAGTCCATAGCTTCAACACATGCTACAGGCACTTTCTACAAAAGGAAATTCAGAATCCCACTGCATACACTAAAAATTCACAATTAATTGATGAGTTCATCCACATCTACTTCTCAAAACAGAGAGAAAGAGAAATTATGTCACTGAATGTACATCCATGTCTGCATCCAGTAATGTGCCCATTGCAATTAAATTCCCATGTCTAACTGTACTCCTGGAATTAACTCTGCTGTCATGGCATTCTATCATGTGGGTAACAAACACTTTTCCAATGCCCAAAATAGTCTCTATTCTCAGCCCAGGAGATGAGATCTGAACTCCCATCTCTTCCCACCTCTGTAATATCAGCCCCTCTACAATTCCAAGTGTTCAACATTATCAAAAGTCTCTCCATATTATTATTATTAACTAAAAGTAAGCATATGCTGGACCCATCTATCAGGCCATACCTCTTTCTAATCCAATTAGACTCTAGTAAACATTTATTAAGCACAGGTGACACAAAGCTATAAAATATGAGAAAATATACCTCAATAACTATAATTTGAGAAAACATTAGTATCATTCTTACTTGCTGTGAAAGACCCAATGCTTGCCTACACTCTAAGCCCAGGTCCTGCCAATCTGAGTGCTAACAGATAAACAAATTTATGCATATGGATTTTTGGTTTGCAATTCCTTTATGTAATTTCTTTCTCCATAATACCCACAGAGACACATAAACGGACCAGAACCCTGCAAGTTCTATACAGGTGAAGGTACTAGGTAAATCTCATAAATTACACACTAAGGAAATAAGCACTCCTATAATCCTCTCTACTGCCACCTCATGGCCTTCAACTGTAAATGAACTGCAGCCTGGAGATGAGGGTTAAGATTCTGAAATGCATGAGAGAGCTTTCCTTCACTCCACAGACGGAAAATTGGAGCAACTACAGATCTTAAAAGGCCATAGTAATAGTTCAGTGTAGATTCTGACTGGTTTAGGCTGAAGTCTAAACTTGTTTGGGTACTGCTAAATTGAACAGTAAGCCTTCTCTTTTCATCTCTACCATGTTCCAACATCAATCATTATTGTATTGTTATCTCATTTGATTATTTAGCATTAGTATTTGACTTGTTATCCTGAAAAACCATAGAAAAGTGCATAGGCTTTTACATATATTTCTACATAAAGGAAATTTTTTCAATAAACCATTGAAATTGAGGAGTTTTTTTAAATGATGTGATTTATTCCATCTTTTATGTACTGAAATAAATCTGTCTCAGAAGCTGCTTGACAGTATAGATGAAAAGGTGTTTGGCCTAGCATTAGCATGAAAGTTAGTATGCCAATGCCCAAGTCAGAGTGCTTGGGTTCAACTCCCAGCTCTCGCTCCTGATTTTAGCTTCCTTAATGCAGATCCTGGGAGGCAGTGTGGATGACTCATGTAGT
This sequence comes from Sylvilagus floridanus, assembly GCA_949820135.1. Classification (NCBI taxonomy): domain Eukaryota; kingdom Metazoa; phylum Chordata; class Mammalia; order Lagomorpha; family Leporidae; genus Sylvilagus; species Sylvilagus floridanus. The sequence continues at coordinate 159,130,947 of OX463236.1, forward strand.
TGGGTTTCTGCTACCTATATGTGAGACATGACTGAGTTCACAGACCCTGGCCAGGGCTCCCCTACCCCTTGTAGGCATTTGGGGAGTGAGCCCACAGATGGGAGAACTCTCTTTCTCTCTGTTGCTCAAATAAATAACTAGTTTTTTTTTTTTTTTTTTAAGGTAGGAGAGCAATCCCTTAGGAAAAGAACAGATGTGGTTCAGTGAAATGCATTAACCGGCCATTTTGGCTATGCAAAAATTCCCTCAAGGGCAGGCAGTATAGTGCAGCAGGTTCAGCTTGGAGTGCCTACATCCCATATTGGAGTGTATGGGATTGAGTCCTGCTTCTGCTTTTAATCCAGCTTCCTGTTAATACACCTGGGAGTTAGCAGATGAGGGCCCACTATTTGCCTTCCTATCACCCACATGGGAGACCTGGCTGGAGTTTCTCATTCTTGGCTTTAGCCTGGCTCAGCCTGGCCCAGCCTGGCAGTTGCAGGCATTTGAAGAATGAACCAACAGATGTAAATTTAAAATGAATAAATATTTTTAAATTTATTTTTTAATTTTATTTAAGTTATACAAATTTAGGAACATACTGATACTTCCCACCCTATCCTCTCTCCCACCCATGCTCTAACCCTCTCCCATTCCCACTCTTAATTTTTACAAAGATCTACTTCCAGTATACTTAATGACTGTAAGGTTAACCCTATGCTAAGTAAAAGAGTTCAACATAGTATGAAGAAAAAAACCACTGTCCCTCAACAGAAGAGACAAGGTCTATAAACAGTCATCGAAACTCAAAATATCCATTCTTTGAAAAATAACTGCATGGACCCAGAGAACTGTCTTGTTCTGTGTGGTAAAGGAGGAAGAGTCTGAGTTTCCCTCAGAGATTTCAGAGGAGCATGAACTGGGAAATGTGAGGGGCTGGGAGAGGAGGACAGCCTGGCCTCAGAAGGGCATCAACAGGGAGCCTTTTCTACAGAAAGGTGGCAGTCGGCCCCTCCATGACAGGTCAGCACCACGTGCCAGTGCTTAGATGGGGAAGCTCAAGTTCTCAACACCTTAATGGATGTTCTATGCCTTCATTACCTCTTAACATCTTTCCTATATTTGTCTCTAGGCTACATTTTTTTTTAATATGAGAGAAAGATGTTTCATCTGCTTGTTCAATCTCCAGATGCCTACAATGGTCAGGGCTGGACCAAGTTGAAGCCAGGAGCCTGTAACCAGGATCCCACATGGATGGTAGAAATGCAGTTACTTGAGCCATCACCCCTGCCTCCCAGGGTCCACATTGGCAGGAAGCTTGAATAAGATTCAAGCCAGGACTTGAACCCAAGCACTCCAATATAGGATACAGGCATCCAAAGGGGTATATGAACTGCCTTGCCCAAACCTACCCCACCAGGCTTGCCATGGATACTCTGCAGTCCGTAGGAGACCCATGTCTTAAATATATATATATATATATATATATATATATATTTGTTTTCTTTATTTGAAAGAGAAATTTACAGAAAGAGGCAGAGAGATAGGTCTTCCATTCGCTGGTTCACTCCCCAAATGTTTACAAAAACAAAAACAACCAGGACTACAACAATGATAACAACAAGAAGCCAGGAGCCAGGAGCTTCCTCCACATCTCTCGCATGGTTGCAGGGGCTCAAACACTTGCACCACCCTCAGCTGCTTTCCCAGGCAAGTTAGCAGGGAGCAGGATCAGAAGTGGAGCAACCCAGGACTCAAACCAGCGCCCATATGGGATGCCAGTGCTGCAGGCCAGGGCTTTAACCTGATATGCCACAGCGCTGGCCTGAGACCCATCCCTTTGCAGTTCCTATTAAAGAGAGAGTGCATTCTATGTAGAAAATACATGTATTACAAAGATGAATAGAATCATGTATTTCCTTAATAATTTTCCATTGAGAAGCCATTGGGAACATAACGTTATGATCCAAAGCCCTCGTCCATTAGCATCTTTAGTATAACCCCGTTGTTGGGCCCTTCAATCTCAGATTTGATATAGTAAGGTTCTTTAGTCATTACTACAGGTTGTTGCATTAGAGCTATTTCTAGAGCTTCCTGTGCAGTTCTTTTTGCTGCTTTATCTGCTACTGCGTTTCCCGAGCTAACATAGATGTCTCCCTTCTGATGTCTGTTACAGTTAATGGCAGCCACTTCCAAAACCTCTAGTACTACCTGAAGTAGAGCTAATGTCTCCTTTCTGTATTTAACAGGGGAATTCTTTGCAGTCAGTAAGCCTCTTTCTCTCCAGATTGTTGCCTGTGTGTGTAATGCACGTAAAGTATATTTGGAATCTGTATGTAGATTAATTCACTGACCTTTTCCTAGTTGCAAGGCTCTAGTTAATGCAGTAAATTCGCCTTTTGAGCTAAATTATTGCTTGGTAATGCTTGAGCTTCTATTTCCTGGGTAATATCTGCTATAGCATAACTTGCCTTTCTAACTTCTTCTTTCATGTAGCTTCGACAATCAGTAAGCCATTCAGCACCTGGATTCTCCACAGACTCATCTTGGAGGTCAGGTCTACTAGAATACACCTGTTTTATAGTTTCTACACAAGAATGAGTTAACTCTTTCTAGTACTCTCAAGTGGCAGCAGAGTTGCTGGGTTGAGGCCCTGGCACACTTTAAGAATTTCCTCAGACAAGTCTAACAGTAGAGCCTGATGTTTTATGAGGTGCCCTCCTGTTAGCCATTGATGTCCTTTAATTTCCAAGACCCCTTGCACCTGGTGTGGAATTTGAACTTCAAGTGGCTGGCCTAACGCCAGTTTGGTAGCTTCCTCCACCAAGAGTGCTGTAGCAGCAACAGCCCTTAAGCATGCAGGCCACCCGGTAGCCACTGAATCAACTGTTTAGAAAAATGGGCCACTGGCTGTGGAAGTGGATCCAATTTCTGAGTCTGTACTCCTAGAGTAACCCCCTGTTTCTTTTTTTTCTTTCTTTTTTTTTTTTTTTTGACAGGCAGAGTGGACAGTGAGAGAGAGAGACAGAGAGAAAGGTCTTCCTTTGCCGTTGGTTCACCCTCCAATGGCTGCCGTGGATGGCGTGCTGCGGCCGGCGCACCGCGCTCATCCGATGGCAGGAGCCAGGTGCTAGGTGCTTTTACCTGGTCTCCCATGGGGTGCAGGGCCCAAGCACTTGGGCCATCCTCCACTGCACTCCCGGGCCACAGCAGAGGGCTGGCCTGGAAGAGGGGCAACCGGGACAGAATCCGGCGCCCCAACCGGGACTAGAACCTGGTGTGCCGGCGCCGCAAGGCGGAGGATTAGCCTGTTGAGCCACGGCGCCGGCAACCCCCTGTTTCTCTGCTGTGAACATGGTGAATGGCTTACTCAGGTTAGGAATTCCTAATGCTTTCTGTTAAAAGCTCTTTAATTCTTTGAGATGACTTCTGTAAGTCCCCTGTCCAGCAAAGTAGGTCTGTGTCAGGGCCTTTTAAAGCTTCCTACAAAAGTTTGGCTATTAATCCAAACCCTAGAATACATATTCCACAGAATCCTGCTGTTCCCAGAAATGTTCTTAGCTGCTTTTTCATCTGTGGCAACTCCACACATAGAATAGCTTCCTTTCTCTTGCCTGAGAGTGCATGCTTTCCTGGGGTTAGAATATATCCCAGGTAACCTACCTCTTGTTTAGAAACCTGAGCTTGTGTTGAGGAAACTGTATCCTCTTTCCACTATGAAGCTCAAAGCCTGGATGGTATTTTTATCTGAATCCTCCCTAGAGGGGCTGCAGATTGGAATATCATCTGCATATTGTAAGACTGTGCCATTATTTAGCTGTAACTTCCCTGGGCTCCTTTGCAAGTGCATTGTGCATAGGCTGTCCCAGAACCGTTGGGGGAACACAGTCCATGTGTATTGCTGAGTTATACCTGAAGCTGGGTCAGCCCATCCAAAGGCAAATAAAAATGCTGAACTTAATGGAACACAGAGAAAGCATCCTTTAGGTATAAAGCTGTATACCATGGGGTCCTTTCAGGTATTTGTGTCAATATAGTATAAGGACTTGGCACAATAGGATGAATTGGAATAACTGCCTCATTAACAGCCCTGAAGTCCTGAACCCTCCTGTAGTCTCCATTCAGTTTAAAAACAGGCAAGGTAAGAGTATACCAGGAAGACTGACATAGGAACAAGAACTCATGTTTGGGAAACTTATCAATCAAAGGTTAGAGTCTCCGTCTCCTAGCTTCTGGCTTTATCAGATATTGGCACTGGTGAGAAAATGCAGTCTTAGCCTTTAAGAAAACTTTGACAAGCACAGCATGTGTAGCCTGTCCAGGAATTCCTTGATCCCAAACTGGAAGATCTACTCTTATTTTTTTTTTAAAGATTTATTTATTTGAAAGTCAGAGTTACACAGAGGGAAAGAGAGACAGAGAAAGAGAGAGGTCTTCACTACCCAGTTGGTCACAACAGCTGGAGCAGCACTGATCCGAAGCCGGGAGCTACTTTCTGGTCTTCCCATGCATATGCCAGGGCCCAAGGACTTGGGCCATCTTCTACTGCTTTCCCAGGCCATAGTAGAGAGTTGAATTGGAAGCAGAGCAGCCAGGTTTTGAACCTGTGCACATATGGGATGCCAGCACTGCAGGCAGTGGCTTTACATGCTGCACCACAGAGCCAGCCCATACTCTTTATTTTATATCAGTAGGAATAATATCTAAACTAGGATGTGCCTCAGTACTTGCTAGCATCATAACAAATGATCTAGACTTAGAGGGCGTTAACTTTTAAAAAGCACCTAAAGATGATAACAAATCTGTTCCAAGCAATGGAGTTGGATGCTCCAACATAACTGAAAATTGGTGAGTAACAAGAACATCTTCCATCTGACACATCAAGGGTAAGGAGAATCCTTGGGACTGAGGTTTCTCATCAACTCTCATAACAGTGTGACTTTCCATGGAAAGGGGTCCAGGTTGGGAAGTGAGCACAGAGTAAGTAGCTCCTGTGTCAATTAAAAAATTAACATGCATCCCTGCAACCTCAGTAGTCACATGATAAGCCTAGGCTGTGGAAGCCATTTGAATCCCCAAATTCTATCAGTCTTCAGATGAGGCCATGAGCAAAGTGGAAGTCTTCTTTGATGACCACTTCTTTCCACTGGGGTCTCACCCACAGAGGTCCTTCATGTAGGGAGACATTTTGCATCAGTGCCCTGGCTTTCCATGCCTGAAATGCTCTTGTGGGCCTTTCAGCCAGATCAGAAAGCCTTAGGGGCTGACTCTGAGGTCACTGAGTGCTACGTACAGCAATTGCCATTCTATGAGTCTGCTGCATGAACTGCTTCCATGTTGAAGCACTCTCTCCTTTTTAATCCTATCTATTATTAATAAACAGTTAATCCTATCTATATGATCATATGATCACCAAACACTTAAAATGCTATTTTTACCAACCAACTTAAGGAGAGTTGGAAATTCATGGTAAGTCTGCAGAACTATACAGCTGAACAATCTCTTTGTAGGACTTGAGAAGATAAAATCAGACACAGCTCTTTACAAGCTTAATTATCTTTAAGCATGTAACTTGGATGCATTGCATTAGCTATAATTTTGACACCTTAAAGTCTCCATTTGTACATAAAATGGGGCCCATTACTTTACCCAGCCCACTGAGGGGGCTCCCAATTTTTTTCCTTTTTCTTTAACCCAGTGTAAAGCTAAAACGCCATACCAAAACAAAAATACAACACCACCTTGTCAAAGATGAACTCTCAGAAGGCCCACTGTGCCAGGGATACTAAACCCTAGGAGGCCACTGCCAGGCCTGGGGAATGGAACCCTAGAAGGCCAAAGAGAATCAATGTAAAGCTAAAATAAAAATATGGGAATCCAAAATGGGACCAGAGTATAGCCAAAAGAATAAGGGAGCTGGTATGAAGCCAAAAGGTTAAATAAATGAGGAATCCAAGAGGTCTAGCATAAAGCCAAATTAAAAAGTTAAAATAAAAATGCCATAATATCAAAACCATCAGAGAGCCAGAATAATAAACCAGCATAAAGACAAAATAAGATTTAAAAAAGCCGTAACAAAAAGTCACTCCGCTAATTGGGTGTGCAGCATGTGATCAGCCATGGGGGCCGCCATCTTGGGGGTGGAGTCTGTTGCCCATCTTCCAGTCAGGGCAGAAGTAAGTCCCCATGGGGACCTCCATCTTGGAAATATGTGTTTTTAATGGAGGCCACTATCTTGGCAACCATGTGTGAAGTAGTTTAAAATTTCCTTACCATATTGGCTGGTTTTTAAACAGATTAAACAAGTCCCTTTGTGATTGCCATTCATGTTATAAGAAAACATAAGCCAAAATTTAATATTTTGGGTTCTTGCCATTTACTAAGATAAGAATTCTAAGCACCAGCCCATATGAGATAGACAACATGGTAAAGTTCAGGCTTTATTTGAAAAGTGACAGAAATATACAGGAATGTGAGGGCTTTATTAAGAGAAACCAGGTCTGAAAGACTAAGTGGGGCATTCCATACCAGCATTTTCCAGGGGGCAGGCCAGAGGCTGCGAGAGAATGCACGGGCAGGAGAGTGGCACTAGGGCAGGCAAGTGAAGCACAGGACAGCAGGCAGGAGAAGCGGCAAAACGGGCCAGCTTAGCGCACTCCAGCCTCTCACCCACTTCCAAAAGGGGAGTGGTTATGTAGTCTGATTGACAGGTGGTTGGATACAGGTGCGATCATGCAGGGGGCAGGGCGATGAGGCCTCCAGTATTTGTCCCCTGAGTAAGAGTCCCCAACTTACTCTTCCCCTGCTACTCTTATCTAAGTCATAGATCATTTCTATTTTATAGCGTTTTTTGTATTTTGATGATATCTGAACTTATCCAGAGGAGAAAATAGTGAAATCAACCATGCAACATATATCTGTTACTCAGCCCAAACAATTACTACCAGTTATATTGCCAATCTCCTTTCACCCACCTTTCTGCACTTCTGCCATATTTTTAAAGATAGGCAGAGAGAAAGGGATACACAGTAAGAGATGACTGGTTCATTCCACAAGTGGTTGCAATGACTGGAACTGGGCCAGGATGAAACCAGGAGCCTGGAACTCCATCTGGGTCTCCTACATGGGTGGTAGGGGCCAAAGTACTTGGGCCATCTGCTGCTGCTTTCCCAGGATCATTAGCAGGGTGCTGGATCAAAAGTGGAGCAATTTGGACCAATGCTGTCATATGGGATGCTGGTGCTGCATTTTGTAGCTTAACCCATTTGCCGTGGCAACAGCCCCTCCTCCCATTTTTTTTTAAACCGGAATATTTTTAAAGCAAATCCCAGATTTCAACACTTCCCTGATGAGTAGGAACAATTTAAAATATAACTGCCCTGGCATGGTCATTTCAATTCTTTAACATTAGCTACTAAGCAATCCATATGCAAATATTTCAATTTTCTCAAACCCCTCAAAACAGCAAGAAAGTGGCAGAAGCTTGGATTTGAACACAGGCAGCTGGACCCTAGCAGACGCGAACATCTGTAACCCTGAGAAGGGAATTCACACAGAACTGAAGGAACTGACGGGAACAAAGGCAGCAGGTGACAGCGTGCCAGGAAACTGTAAGCAGAAGGTTGCTCGTAACCTCAGAGCAAAGGGTGGCTTCAGGCAGAAAGGGAGTTCAGAATGGGTCCTTTCAGGAAACTGATAACCTCAAGGAGGACAACTTTGGAGGCAGCAGATGGAAAGAGGTGGCAGGGTCCAACTAGACCAAGAAGTGCAAGGTGGATGGCAACAGCATCAGGCCCTGGTGGGTCCTGGCAGCATGGCTGCCACCAGGGAAATGCATGGGAATGCCTCTCTCTCCACTCAGCCACAGCTGCACAAAAGCTGCACCAACCAGCAGAGAGCCCTGGTAACCCACAATCATAATTGATGTTCACAAGACAAGACTCAAAATACTCTCTCTGCATTACAGGTGATTTGGGCTGTTTTAAAACAAGAGAGAGCCATAATCCCTATATTTTGATGTTTTTGATTCTGTAAAACAAGGAATGAAAAAGAAATGCTGAAAGAAGAAACTAAAGATCAGGCTGAAGCTTTATTAGAGCCGGGTCCTAGAATCACAAGATGCTGCCCAGAGAAGCTGGTGTTCCACGATTAACCACAAGGTGGCACTGTTTTGAGCCCAGTCCCTGAATACAGTCAAAAATCAATGTAGACAATGGTGATTGTATTACCATTTTTTGAAAGATTTATTTATTTTTTGGAAATGCAAAGTTACAGAGAGGCAGAGAGAGAGAGAGAGAGAGAGAGAGAGAGAGAGAGAGAGAGAGAGAGAGAGAGAGAGAGAGAGAAGAGGAAAAAAAGTCTGCCATCAGCTGGTTCACTCCCCAAATGGCCACACAGCAACAGCTAGGCTGATCTGAATCCAGGCGCCAAAAGCTTTTTCCAGATCTCCCATGCAGGTGCAGGGGCCCCAGGAATTGGGTTATCTTCTGCTGCTCTCCGAGGCCATAACAGAGAGCTAGATCAGAAGTGGAGCTGCCAGGACTCAAACTGCCTCCCACATGGGATGCTGGCACTGCAGGCAGTGGCTTTACTGGCTACTCCACTGCACCGGCCCTGATGGTATTACCATTTCAAGGGAGCCATAAAAATGCACCCCTTTGATGAACTGCTGTGGGACACATAATTGACTGTCAGCCCTAGCCATTCTGAATTCTCTTCTGTATCCATCCATGGGCTGCTCCAGGACAGTGAAGGGGCACAGCCGAGCTCCTCCCCATGCCATCAGTGTGGTCCAGCTTTTTTGAACCCAGCTGTGTTCAAGATGCCCCTCTCCTGCCCAGTTGTCAGGACTTCAGTACAGCCAAATTGAGAGGTGACCCTGTAAGATTGTGGAGACAGGAAATCTTCCCTAGATGTGCAGTTTCCAAGTGGCACAGCTAGTACAACACTGGAAAAGAAAAACAGCCTGGCTCGAGACTACATAGAGATTCCAGAGCAGTGAACAACGGTTGGCCAGGACACACAGGGGTCTGAGGGAGAAGCATGTGGCACAAAGTGTTATTTTGTCTTGCTCATTAATATCCACTCGCAACCCCATGGAAACAGCACTCAACCTGGCCTTATTAGCTGGCCTACTTCCTCACCTCCCCAGAACTGATGTAAATGGGCACATTGCAGCCTAGACCTACAGCATGAACCCCACCACCACCACCACCTAACCAAGGCTGATGTGGTTACTGCTGCCTCCAAAGGTCCAGCCTATGGGCAGTGAAGAACAATGGTGAGTCTCATCCTGGCACCATGCCCTAAGGAGACCAACAGGCCACTGAAGGCAAATCAACAATCAGGTGAGTTGCAGATTCAGTGCTTCTCTGTAAATAAAATAGAATTGGCTCCTTTAAAGGGTTTTCCTCCACTCACTGGCACTGAGGCTTTGCTGTAGAGGGGGGTAGAGAGACACTGGAGCTGTGTAAGGGCTTTGCTCCCCAATCACTATGGTGCAGGCAGCTCACACGCCATGGTCAGCAATACCAGGCTCTCCCTGGCACCTCCCTCGGTAGTTTTGTAACAGGACCTAGGGTGAGACACCTCTCTGTGGACAGTTTTCCCTGGTGCCCTGGGTGGTAGACTTCTAGCAAGTTCTACCAGCAGAGCTCCGCAGTCACTTCTCTGCTGCCCATTGTGACACAGCCGTGGCCTTCCCACTAGAGTGGTCATCAGCCTAGTGGGTTGAGGAGCCTGATCTTTGGGTGCTGCAGGGCCAGTTGCTCCTTACATCTTCTGTTTCAGATTCTTTGGAGCTCTCTTCACTTCCTTCAAGCTAATCCTTCATTACTCCGTTATTTAGAGTTAACTTCCCTTGTTCTAATGACAGTATGGTCTCTGTGCCATTCCCCAGAGTGATAGATACCTACTCCAGATAAGGGTTTGCCTTTGCTTCCTGCAGGGACACAGACACCACCACCATCTGGGAACTTACGTAAGGCCTGATCCACAGACACAGAGTCCCATGCAACACAGCTGTAGCCAGGTGACCCACTTCCCAGGGAAGGAGATTTCAGAGTGTGTTACACACTGCACATCCACAAGCAGCCAACCTCACACAGGGCTACAGCAACCAAGGCTAAGCTGAGTGCCATCTTTCAGGATGCCCATCCCCAGTAGGTTTGGGAACATGTTCAGGAACCCACAGGAGAAAGTGGACATAGCCCTAAGTTCCATCACTCCCAGTGTTCCACTGTGGGATCAGAGCAGAGTAGCAGAGAATAGGAACATTAGAAACCCTGGTTCCAAAGAGGGTGGCTGTCGCCAGAGGACACAGCAAGAAAAGTCCCATTGAAAAACAACCATGACTTCTGCAAGGACCCTTGGACTTCCTTTGTCCAGACACCTGGTGGTCACTGCCAGCAAGAGGCAAGAAGTAGGGCTACTTCTAAACAGGGGAGAAGGAGGAGCACCGATGGAATCCAGGAGACCTGCTGAGTGCCTCCTGCTATTCCCTTGTGCTGGTGTGACTGCAAATGAACACACATAGCAACCTGAACCTAAGAAGGGTTAACTGTGCAGCAATCTGAGATACTTCCTACCAGTCTCACATCACAGGCTGAATGCTATTACTGCCTTCTGGGGATCCCTGTCTTATCCTCCACAGGCAATTCCCAGTAAGTCTCATGCATGTCTTAGTAGGTCTTCCTATCTGCTTCTCGAAGGACTTAACACAAGCCTCAAGCCAATAGAGCAGTGTGTGATGCCCCCCGCCCAATCATCTCTCAATAAAACTCTTGTAATATGAGTAATTAGAATTGTTCTTGCTTCCCTCCATGTAGCTTTTTCTTTCTGTTATAGGCTTTTAGCACCACAGCCTTATCCATTATAGCACTTCATACATACGAATTTTAATTTTATGGGTGTGGTTTGATTGATGGCTGGATGGCACATTCTGTCTAGAATGCAAGCTCATTGAGGACAAGATCCATGTTTGTTTGTTTCCACTGTTTCATGTCTGACTCCTAGCTTAAAGCTGAGCACACAGTGGTGTTGCAGGAATTCAAGTTGGTTCTTGTCTCATGTCAACTAAGAAAGATGATGTGAACATTGAGAGTGGGTGAGCAAAAGCTAGGCTAGATTTGATTGAGAGGCAAAGACTTCTGCTAACCAGGAAGGAACCAAAGGGAGGGTTCCGGCAAGGTCTGGGTGTGGGAGTTTACACAGGGAGTGCATATCAGTTGACCAGTTCTTTCACATGGTTTCAATATGTCAGCGGTCTGTTTTGGTTTTTTCATGTCTCTGGAGAAGTGGTCATGGTTGCTAACCAAGAGGAAGTGTTACTTTGCCGACCACTTGAGAAATGTGGACAGCCAAGAAATATTGCTGACCTCCCCAGTTAAGGAAGGTTATGCTAACCCGATCAGCTGCGAAGCACTTGAGACATGCTGCTTTGTGATGGGGTCTGGTCTGGTGCCAAAGCCTAGGTTCTCATATAGGAATTCTCTCTGCCTGCAGTTACTTTCACTACCTGCTCACATTCCCAGACGGGAATCGCTATCTGCCTATCAACCCTTTTAACTCCTTGTAGTAGTAGCTCAAGGTTAGTTGGAGACTTCTCAGCAATTTTCCTTCTACAGCAAAACTTGTGTTGCAGCAAGAGAGCATTATTGAAAAGACAATATGTACAGAATTCCTGGAGGCCTGATTCTAGAACTGATCAATATGTATTGATCAGTACAATGATAATATGAGAAGCAACTCTGATAAGGACTTGCAACTAAGGTTAGTGCTGAATAGGGCAGACTTCCTGCCAAGCAGAAACAAACAACTGTCAACACTAGGCAGACTTGCAGGGTTTTCGACAGTCATCAACACAGGGTCATTTGAAAAGCAAACGCTGCCTTTTCTACCCCTACCGAGTTGCATCAGGGCCACCTTGTCCTCCAGCATGGCTTGTGATTCTTACCAGCAGTTACATTAGCATCTATAGCTGTCTGCAAAAGAAAGATTTCTGATCTCTTCACATGAACACTCTCAGTACACAGTTTAAGGACACCCTTTAGGGATAACTGCACTTACACACACACATGAGAGAGAACACCTTAAATGTTGCACCCTGGGCATGTCATCAGTCTTACCCTTGTGTTGGTCTTCTTGGGATCCTGGCAAACCAAATGCAGATTCTGAGGCCCCTGGCCCCAGAGTTTGGTAAATTGTATATACTTGAAAGTGAGTGTCACTGTTAAATTAGTGACTTCTCCTCACTCACTTGCATTAAGATAAATGGGGGCCAGTGCTGTGGCACAGCAGGTCAGCACCCTGGCCTGAAGCACTGTCATCCCATATGGACACCAGTTCTAATCCTGGCTGCTCCTCTTCCGATTCAGCTCTCTGCTATGGCCTGGGAAGTCAGTAGAACATGGTCCAAGTCCCTGTGCCGCTGCACCCATGTGGGAGACCTAGTAGAAGCTTCGGATCAGCACAGCTCCGGCCGTTGCAGCCAACTGGCGAGTGAAACAGCATATGGAAAACACCTCTCTCTCTCTCTCCCTCCCTCTCTCTTTCTCTCTCTCTCTCTCTCTCTCTGCTTCTCCTCTCTCTGTGTAACTCTGGCTTTCAAATAAATAAATAAATCTTTTAAAAAAAGATAAAGAATGTCATGTGCAAATAGTTAATGGCATTTTTAAATAAGCATCTAACAGGATCGATGGAAAGGTGGAATACTAAACCATGATCTATTGGCATAAAATTTAGTTTGATTTGATTTCTGTATACAGAGGAGGTATATGGAGAAAACAGAATACTTTGGCAATTCAAAATACATACCAAGCACTGCAAATACAATACTGCATGTAACAACTTCTTTGGATTAAGAGGGTTGAAACAAATTTGACTTCAAGTACAAAACAAACTTCACATCAATAATTACCATAAAGTTTTATTGATCTGAAACATTTGCCATCAAAAATAAGTCATTTAACTTATAATGTATAACTCTGATTGTAAAAATCATAATTATGTCACAATTTAGATATATTTTCTACATTTACAGTTAAGTATTAATATCTGAAGTTCACAGTCCCTCTAATTATTTAAATGATTTCATTTTTGTTACCTTCTTAGAAACAGAAAATATAATCCTTTAATTATGTTAATTTGGGGGCTCCCAAAATTGTTATTTTATCTCATGGGTTAACAGACATTGTTTAGGAAACAAAGTGCATCTGTTTGGGGGATAGTTTATGTATAACTATAAAAGATAAATTAAAAAGTAGAAATTATGCAAATTACAAACTCTTTAAAAGTACAGAAGTGTATTCTCAAGACGTTAAGGCACTTGGAACCAAAAGACACCTCGCTCCCTTGGGTCAGAGATTGGCTTTACGCTTGAAAGACTCCTTCAACCTTTTGACAGTAGAAAGGTCCCCAACTCCCTCGGGCCAGTTGTCATGATCTGCAAGCAAGTAGGAAATGTAGGTCACTTGCAAATCAGTTAAACTCCATTGTCTTTTTGTTATTTTTCCTGTTTCATCCATTGTCACAGCAAGAAAAAAGAAATCTTTAGGACAAATGGCAGAGTTACTTTTTTACAATGATTTTATTTATTTGATAGGCAGATACAGACAGAGAGAGGGAGAGACAGAGAAAGGTCTTCCACACGCTGATTCACTCCCCAAACGGCTGCAATGGCTGGGGCTGGGCTGATCTGAAGCCAGGAGCAAGGAGCTTCCTCTGGGTCTCCCATGCGGGTGCAGGGGCCCAAGGACTTGGGCCATTTTCCACTGCTTTCCCAGGCCATAGCAGAGAGCTGGATCAGAAGAGGAGCGGCCAGGTCTCTAGCCAGTGCCCAGAAGGGATGCCAGTGCTCCAGGCGGAGGCTTAGACTGTGACACCACAGCGCCAGCCCCATTGTATAGGTTTTGTAAACAGCTAGCTTTGAATCCCAGCTCTGCCACTCACTAGCTCTGCCCAAGGCATAATAACATCTACCTTTTAAAGGTATGGGTTAAAGGTGACGCCATATGTGCAGTGCTTGGCATACTACGGATGTTCAATAATAATATTCACTTAATAATTTTTAAATATTGTGCTGCCTTGGTACCAGGTGCCTCCCCAGCCATCTTTCCAATTTTCTAAATCCTCTTTCCAACAGCATCGTTTCCATTTAAGAATCAACAAGGGTATGGGGAAGTGACCTTCTGCTGGCACAACTGGCAGGGGAGGAGGAGGCAGCATGTGATCTAAGCTAAGTCAGCCAGGGCCTCCCATCCCCTGGCTGTGTTATTAGTTGACAATGATGCTTACAGAAGCTGATCTAACACACAGTGCATCTCAGAATTTTCTTAGAAATTCTGAAACAAAGCATTCCCCCTCCCCTCTCTCTTTGTGCAGGGGGATGTGGTCTCAGGGGCAGCAGGCAGCTGCCTTGCAACCAGCACAGCCAGCTGTAAAACAAAGTCAACATAGCGGGAACAAAAACAGAGGAAGAAGGAGGAAACTGTCCTTGAGAGTTATCTCACCTCCTTTTCTGGTATTGAGGTAACAAATCCCTCTGTCATTTAGGCCCATTTGATTGGCAACTAAACAAATTCTCTGACACTGGGCTCTCTGTGCATTATCTGACTTAATCCTTCCAACGCCTCCACAAAATAAATAAATTTCAGATCCAGGTCTTTTCTCAAAAACTACGTCATTTGCTATCAGTCCTAAAGAAAGGGAAAGCAGCACCACACCACTCATACCCCCCTAGTGGGTCTGATTGTTCTGCACAGACATTCAAGTTTCTTACTGGAGAAAATCCATGGCAACCTCTTCTCTTGTACATACAAATTCATACTGAGAATATTTTAAGGGTTCAATTTCTACCAATGTATCCACACACAAAAACTTTTTTGAATATATAAAACTAAACCCTATAATAAATATACATCAATATTTTCTGTGACTAGGAACATTTCCTTTAAAACCATAACTGTAAATAGTTTGCAATTCTGATATTCTGGAGGGGATTATCTGTTCAATAACAACGTTAAGATTGAACCTGACCATGAACGTGAGAAGGCGTGAAGGTAGTGACGACTCACCTGGAATCTCATAGGAGTGAGTATACAGAGACTGACCCCCATCCACGTCTACCAACTGCCCAGTGATGAAGGAGGCTGCGGGAGATAGCAGGAAGCACACCACAGAGGAGATCTGGAGGAAGAAAACACACATGTACACTTAAAACTACAAACTCCCATTCCTAGTGCTTCACGGTCTCAAGTCAACACATCTCAAAGCCACAACTAGGACATGAATCCTACTTGCATGTGCACCATCGCCTGACAACACATGGACACCTCCCCTTTTCTGTGTCAGCATCATTGAAATCATACATGACTGGGGTAAAGGTGGTGAGAAAAGAAGGAGCCCCAGATGGTGTCAAAGCCACACCCGAGTGAAGAAGTCAGCGGTGAAGTCAGGGCTTAAACTCCCCTTTCACATTTCAGGCATTCAGTCCCTTCCGTGCCTTTCATTGTCCACTGCAACCCCACTTTCCATCACTGCTCCCACGTGTCTTTTAGATTTGGGTCCCTGAAATAGTCGGTGTGGCTGTGTAGCAATAAACTGGCATTGTGATCTGTTCAGATTGTGCTCTTGTCAGGCCAGAAGCCCAGCAACACAGACAGCAGGAGCGTCCCACAAAACTGGATTCTGAATCTTACTGCATTCTTTGAATAATTCAAATAGTTAGTTGGTAAGTTCAGCAACATCTACTCCCAAAACCAAACAGGCAGGCAGAAATAATTTCATAGAAGATAAAGGAAGGTAAAAGCTGCTGGCAGAAGTCAAGTTTTTTAAAGGGTACTCATCCTCCTAACTCTCCCCTAGGGACTGTCACTTAAAAGGAGATAACACACTGATAAGCAAGCCAGCCCCTGGCCAGGTGGGAAAGTTCGGCCCATCTACAGATTCTCTCACAACCAGGCAGAGGTCAAATTGCTCCCTTCCTGCTGCACCTCACTGTGTTGACCATCGTCTCTCTTGTATGAAAGAATGACCTACAGCAGCTGCTGTCAAAGTGCAGTGGGGGCAAAACCTGAGCATCCCTAAGACCTTTGGGTAGGGGTGGGGCAGTGTTCAAAGTCAAAACTTTTCCCAATAATATTAAACCCTTATTTGTGTTTTCCACTGTGTTATCATTTGGACTGTGGGAAAGGGCTGCTAGGAGAGTTAGCATGAATCGTGCCAGGAACACAACATTGCACTTAGTCACCTAGTACTCATGGGAGCGGGGGGAATGCCCATCTCACTTGATGAAGTGACTTGTACTGAATCTTGACCACCGAGTTCACGTCTTCATAGTCTCCTGTGAGATGAGTGTTAAGTCCCCACCCATGCCCAGTTCTTCTGTGCAGTAAATGAGTACGGTGGTTGTTTCAAGGACAAGAAACTGACTGAACTGAGAACCAAAGTAGCCATGGCTTTCATGATGTTTTTTTACTTGGAAGAATGACTGACAGTTATTCATACTTGGGCATTTGGTAGATATTTTTTTCAAAAACAAACCAAGTGAGACTGTCACATCAAAGGAAAATAACTGGCAGTATTTGCTGTCAGTGATAAAATTTGAACCTTCAAGTGAAAATTAGGATTTTGGAAAACTTGGCCGTGTCCGCATGAGCTTGACAGCTTCCCGATACTTAAAGGCCTTTTGGAAGAGATCAGTGGAAACACAACAAATGGGATCCTTTGATATTGTGTAATGAATTCTGTGTCAACATGGAGAGCATCTGCATAATTCACTGAACCAGTATTTTCCAAAAGACCGATGCCTGATGTTATGAAATCCTGTGCGGATGAAAGGGCCATAGTGTGAGAAATATTTGAATGTAACACAGCACAGGAAGTTCACTGAACCCAGTTTCAAATTCTTTAAGAAACTACCACTTGCTGAGTATCTAAGACAAGTGTCCATAGTGATCTGAGAAGATTGTGAAGAGCTTTCTTTCCAGCCATCTGAGGGAAGCCACATTTTCTTCATATGCTTTGCCTCAGCGTGAATACAGAGCAGAATTGAGAGTTCGGCTCTATCCTAGGAAGCCCCATGGACTATTTAGCTGTACTGTAAGGGGATTTGTAAAAAATGTAAAACGAATATAAATAAAAAGGATTTTGTGATTTGCTTGTGAAAATGTAGCAATTTATCACTTCAAACTGTTTTTGTTAACCTAATGACATGCTCATTCTTAAATGAATTAATAAATATTTCTTAAATTTTCACCTTAAATTTCTACAACAGCAAATATAGACAGTGCACATCAGCAGAGAGAGTACTCTGGTGTGGGCATTTGGCACAGCAGGTAGGATGACCACATCCCATAGCAGAGGGCTTGGTTCAACTCCCAGCTCTGCTCCCACTTACAGCTTTCTGGTAACACTCCCTGGAATGCAGCAGGTGACAGCCAAAGTGCTTACATCCCCGTCACCCACATGGGAGACCCAGATGGAGTTCCAGCCTCCTGGTTTTGGTCTGGCACAGCCTCAGCTACTGCAGACATTTGGAAAGTGAACCAGCAAATGGAAGATCTTTCTGTCTCTGCCTTTCAAATATATGACACTTTAAAGTGTTCTATTCAAAATATAAATTTAACGGTTTCACGCCCTCTTGAACTCTCTCTTCAAAGTTCTTTTCAACTTTCCCTTAGGTACTTGTTGACTATCGGTCTCGTGCCAATATTTAGCCTTAGATGGAGTTTACCACCCGCCTTGGGCTGCATTCCCAAGCAACCTGACTCCGGGAAGACCCGGGCCCTGCGCACCGGGGCCGCTACCGGAATCACACCATCCACGGGCTGGACCTCGATCAGAAGGACTTGGGCCTCCCACAAGCAGCGCCAGGGAGTGGGTCTTCCGTATGCCACATTTCCCGCGCCCCACCGTGGGGCGGGGATTCGGCGCTGGGCTCTTCCCTGTTCACTCGCCATTACTGAGGGAATCCTGGTTAATTTCTTTTCCTCTTCTGACTAATATGCTACAGTAGGGGAGGACTGGTTTTAGTGGGAGAGGATTGGAAGATGATTTGCTTAACCAGAAGGGTAGAGAGTCATATATTGTATGCCAACTCTACAGTTAATACTAGGTCAAGGTAGGTGCAGAGACGAGCTAAACTGGTGGCTGATGGTTACTCAGAGATTAGAGTTTCAGATGGCAATGGTGTTATTGATGATTCTTTAAAAAAATGAGAAGAAAAAAGATTGTCATGCTTATTTTGTGCTTTAGAAATCACAGGTGCTTGTTTTAAACTTTGAAAGGCAATCTCAAAATGTATTTGTATAGTCAGTAATGGGTTAAAAGAAATATAGTGATCCATAATTTTAAAAAATATAAATTTAATACTCCTTCAACTGAAACATTTCTAAAACAACTCAGCTTTCAGAATAAAAATCCAAATATCTCATTAACAAGGGTCATCAAATGTCTGAATTAACAATGCCTTCCAAAATTTAATGTGAAATCGGTTTTAGTTCAGGAATTTCACTTTTTTTTTTTTTTTTTGACAGGCAGAATGGACAGTGAGAGAGAGAGACAGAGAGAAAGGTCTTCCTTTTGCCATTGGTTCAAACTCCAATGGCTGCCGCGGACAGCGCGCTGCGGCCGGCGCACCATGCTGATCCGATGGCAGGAGCCAGGTGCTAGGTGCTTCTCCTGGTCTCCCATGGGGTGCAGGGCCCAAGCACCTGGGCCATCCTCCACTGCACTCCGGGGCCACAGCAGAGGGCTGGCCTGGAAGAGGGGCAACCGGGACAGAATCCGGCGCCCCGACCGGGACTAGAACCCGGTGTGCCGGCGCCGCAAGGCGGAGGATTAGCCTGTTGAGCCACGGCGCCGGCCAGGAATATCACTTTTAGAAATTTAATTCCTTACACAAGATACATTGCTATGTTCAAGGATATTCACTATAGAATTACTGGAATCATAAAAAATATAAATAGAATCTAAATGCATAACAGGATCTGATTCAACAGATTATGATATATCCATAGCAAGTTGAAGAAAAGAACAAATTGCAACCTGATTTTATTTATTTCTTTAAATTTATTTGAAAGGCACAGTTACAGAGAGGCAGAGGCAGAGACAGAGATATACTCCATCCCCTAAATGCCCACAATGGCTAGAGCTTGGCCAATCCAAAGCTAGGATCCAGGAGCTTCCCTCAGGTCTCCCACATGGGTGCAGGGACCCAAAGGCTTGGCCATCTTCCAGTGCTTTCCCAGGCACATTAGCAGGGAACTGTATCAAAAGTGGAGCAGCCGGGACTCCAACCTGCACCCATTTGGGATGCTAACACTGCAGGTAGTGGCTTGACCCTCTACATCAAAGAGCTGGCCCCTTATTTTTAAAAGTCAATAAATATTTTTGTTTATGCATAGTAAATTTTGAAACAACACACATCAAGCTAATAATAAAAAACAGCTTTAGGAATACAGCTGCATTTTCTTCTAAGAATTTCATGGTTTTGCTTTTTATATATAGAATAGGAGGCCTAGTTTATTGATTTTTCAAATTTTTAAAGATTTATTTATTTATTTAGAGAGAGGTAGAGAAACAGGAGCAGGGAGAAGGAGACAGAGACAGAGACTCCCATCTAGTGGTTCACTTCCCAGATGTCTCCAACTTCTGGGGTGGGGCTGAAGCTGGGAGTCAGGAACATGTTAAGACTGATATTGCTAGCATTTAATGAAGCACCTGAGTTTTGCATACTTCAATCTGGCCACCTTACTGCTGTCTCTTAAGAAACTCCATGTAGCCATGACCATCTGACTGACTTAGGGTTCTGTGTACCTGCAAATGCCATATGATCAAATAATAGAGCCTAGAAGGACAATGAGACAACAATGCATGCTGCTCTGAGATCACACTGCATTTGCTCCTGCATTAAGAAGGCACAGCCAGGATATCCCCGAGAGCCAGAAAACACAGGAGACATGGATAGGTGGCAGTGAGGAAAATCCTCTCTGTCAGCCAACCAGACCACATAAAAAGGACACCAAATGATGCTGATTACAAAGTCTCACATATAATCATTCTAATCAATGCTAGAAATACACATCACCTCCTCAGGAACTCCAACCCGTTTAGCTGGGACAACTTGAAAAGAAGATTCAAATAACTCTCGTCCCACGTCACCATAGTTGTCAGCTGCAGTCTGCGAATAAATGATTCCCTGTGTTTAAAAATGAAACAAGAACAAAAAGAATAAAAATTAAATGTTAATTGTAAAAACATCAAGGCAAGACAAACAAACCAATAATTAAGTGGCTTACGTTTAACAGAACAGCTAACATTTCTAATATTAATTTTTCTCACTGTTGTCAAAGGAGTACAGTCAACTACTATCTACACATACATTATCTTAATCTCATCTTTCATTTTGTGACCTTGTCTCCCTTAATAATCAACCACACCCTGGGCTTTTTCATAGAAGACTGGGTTTCTCCAGAACACAATTTTCAGTACATCACTGAGGCACGTAACTGGGAACAATGCGACAAGAGAACCTATTTTGTCTTCCACCAGGGTTCTCTGCTTTAAAACAGAAGACTAAGAAATGGTCTGTGAAACTTAGAATATGCAGTATTTTATTGGCTATTCACCTAGAATGAAATCACAAATAAAACATTTGAATCCAATGTAAATAGACTAAAACTTTAACTGGTTAAGTGGTATTTAATTCTTCTTTCCCTAGATTTCAAGGGTTTATAAAAGCCAGGAAACTTATTCAAAAACTGTATGAAGATCCTTAAAAAAAAAGTTCTTGGAAAATGGAATTAGAAGTTTTTTCCTGGGGCCGGTTCTGTGGCATAGTGGGTAATGCCGCCGCCTGCAGTACCAGCATCCCATGTGGGCACCAGTTCAAGTCCTGGCTGCTCCACGTCCTATCCAGCTCTTTGCTATGGCCTGGGAAAGCAGTAGAAGATGTCCCAAGTCCTTGGGCCCCTGCACCCATGTGGGAGACCCAGAAGAAGCTCCTGGCTCCTGGCTTTGGATCAGCATAGCTCCAGCCATTTGTGGCCAATCGGGGAGTGAATCAGTGGATGGAAGACCTCTCTCTCTCTGCCTCTCCTTCACTCTCTGTGTAATTCTTTCAAGTAAAATCAGTAAATTTTTTTTAAAAAAGAATATTATTCCTATGCAAGCAAATTTGAAACATGCCTTTTGAGGGGCTCTTCAAAAAGTTCACAAAAATGAGAATCATGAAAAAAAAACATGCATGATGTATTTCAAAAATTTGTGGCACCAAAATATTTAATTCCATTTTACATGTACTTTTTGAAGTGCTCTCATGTAACACAAGATCAAGTTATTTGTTATTGATTCTAACTATAGGTTATGAGGAGGAGCATAGGAAATTGAAGTGAAAGTAAAATGAAGAAATTTATCAGTATTAAGTACTTCAAATGATGCAACAGATATATTCATTGACAATTAAACCATCTGCATCCTTTTACTTAAAGAAGATGAAATCATCCAGAAGTATTAAAGCTTAGACATCAAATTAAAACATCTAAACATCCCTGGAGGGCACGGATGAATCAGTACTGTCTTTATTATACTCACATACCATTAAGGGTTTTCAAGAAATGCACTTTAAGGCTAGTATTCCAAGCTGTCAACCTTATTTAATTATCTTAGAAATATCTGAGCACAATATGAGTAAAATAACACAAGCTATAAAGGACCGAAGGACAATGAGGCTGCTGCTTGGAGCTACAGTCTTACTAGATGAGATTTCTCTACCAACTTCAATAAACCAATGTATCTGCAGACACTGTAGCACAAAACAGTATCTACAGAGATTATGTTGATATCCACAGATACTACAGAAGTTTCAGCTGCACGGGTTATTACAATCTTAGCAATGACTAGGGAAGATCACAGAAGTGAGACTACAGCGGAGTTGTACAGGATGAGTGAGATGTTTGATGTAGTGTCTCCCATGGAGTATATGGCCAGTGTGCACTACAAATAAGGCTTTGGCTACAGCTTGCCATAAAAAATGAGTTTCTGAAGTTGACTATATTGTGATGTTTCCCTCTACCATTTACATTATGATTCACAAAAATTTTCTCTTTATCTGGGACTTCCTTCCTAAAACTTTAAACATTCAATTTCTCTCTCTCCTAATAAAAGATTAATGATGTATCAAGAAATGACTAAATACTTTAGTAAAATTCATACTTTAAAATGGTGTATCTCAAACTTCATGTTAATTTTCCTAATTTTCATTTTAACTTTCATTTTAATTTGCTTTTTAAAATACAGATAGATGCCTGCACATCCATGATGCAATGCTAAAACACATAGATCTTCATTATTTAAATATTTCACAAATAATTCTTTTTTTCATCTTTTTTTTATACTTAGGTTATAGGAAGAGGAAAGAGAGAGAGAGACAGAGAGACAGAGATTGAGATCATCCATGTCCTGGTTCATTCCCCAAATGGCAATAATGGCCAGGGCTGGGCCAGGCCAAAGCCAAAAGCATGGAGCTTCTTCCAGGCCTCCCTCTTGGGTGCGGGGGTCCCAGCACTTGGGCCATCTTCTGCTGCTTTCCCAGGCCATTAGCAGGAAGCTGGATTGCAAGTGAAACAGCCAGGACTCAAACCAATACACATATGGGATGCTGCTGTCACAAGCAGAGGCTTAACCTTCTACATCACATCACTGGTCCACAAATAATTCTAATATGAGGGTATTTTAAATAGCTCATGGAAAATGCCCATAATATTTTAACTCCATTTGTCCACAAGCACTTGAGGTACACCAGTATAGCCAGTATAGAGAAACATTGGCTTAATTTAACATTCTTCACAATCTGGTTATAAATCAAATACTTCTATAATATAAGTTGCTTTCTCAATTCATTTGTTTGAAAAATCAATCTTTGTTCATATGCTGATCTACTGTCCTGCTATCAACAACACAACTGGAATCAGAAGAGTAAAATTTTCAACAGACCTCATATAGAACATTTACTTACAGGGGCTACACAATTGATCCTTACGCCATTCTTAGCCCATGTCAAAGCTAAGGACTTGGTGAGGTTGTAAACTCCTTCTCTTGCAGCTCCAGTATGCCTTTAAAGCAAAACACAAATATTATAATTAGCCTCTGTTGAGTATTTCACTAACCAAGCTGACAAGTGTGCCAACGCCCGGACAAGAGCATTCTGATTATGCTCAACAGGATCTATCTCTTGTTCAGTCTCCACCTAAACAGTGGAGAAAGAATTGAGTCCTTTTATTTTAACCAAATCATGGCTCTCTGGTGGTCAAGCAAATCTCATGGGTTATAGGACTGTAAAAGGTCCCCCAAATCATCATCTACAGAGTTGGAATATTTTGAAGAACTTTTTATTACAGAGGAAACCAAACAAACATGTGGGGGTTTTTTTTTACTATTTTTTAAAATTTTAATTAGTTTTTAACAGATTCCATGGGATTTGTAGATACAATTCTAAGAACATGATGATATTCCCTTCTGTCCTCTCTTTCTCCCTCCCTCCCCTGACAACCCTCTGTCCTTCTCCCTTTCCTTTTTCATTTTGTGAGACAACATATTTTAAATTTACATTACAGGCCGGTGCCGTGGCTCAACAGGCTAATCCTCCGCCTTGCGGCGCCGGCACACCGGGTTCTAGTCCCGGTCGGGGCGCCGGATTCTGTCCCGGTTGCCCCTCTTCCAGGCTAGCCTTCTGCTGTGGCCCGGGAGTGCAGTGGAGGATGGCCCAGGTGCTTGGGCCCTGCACCCCATGGGAGACCAGGAAAAGCACCTGGCTCCTGGCTCCTGCCATTGCACGAGCGCGGTGCGTCCGCCGCAGCGCGCCGGCCGTGGCGGCCAAGGAGGGTGAACCAACGGCAAAGGAAGACCTTTCTCTCTGTCTCTCTCTCTCTCACTGTCCACTCTGCCTGTAAAAAAAAAAAAAAAAAAAAAAAAAAAAAAAAAAAAAATTTACATTACAGTAAAAAGGCTTAATGCTTGTGTGGGGTTTTTTTTAATCAATTTAAATAATAAGGGATATGATGTTCACTTACCTGGCTAAAAATTTTAAAGTATTTCCAGATAGGAAGTCTGCATCAGTATGGGGTCTTGGGCAGAAGATATAAATACTATGACTAAGTATATCTTATTTATTTATTCATTACTTTCTTATTTGAAAGGCAGAGTAAGAGAGACAGACAGACAGACTGATCTTCCACCAGCTGGTTAACTCATCCAAATGCCCACAACAGCCAGGGCTGGGCCAGGCTGATGCCAGGAGCTCAGAACTCCATTGAGGTCTGCTGTGTGGATAGCATGGCCCCAGGTACTCAAGCCATCACTGGCTACTTCCAGGCACATCAGCAGGAAGTCAGATGGCGCTGGATCAAAAATGAAGGAGCTAGGACACAAACTGGCACTCTCATATGGGATGCAAGAGTCCCAACCAGTGGCTTAATGCATTGTACCACAACACCCCTTCACCATCTTCTAATTTGCCTTGTTTCCGGTGGGGATGTGATTCTGTGCACAATGTGTTTGTAAGATTTTTGTCCCCAGCACTGGTTTCAAGCAACATGATTATAGACCTTGCATTTGCCTTCACATTCTCCTTGTGGTTCATGAGCTTCTTAGACCTGCAGTCATCATTTTCATCAAACTTGGAAAACTTTTGGCCATGGTTTCCTCAAAATTATTATTTTCTCCCCCTCCGTTGAAAACTGCCTTACCATCCACTTATGCTCTGTCCATTTTTTGTTTCATTTTTGAATAGTTTCTGTTGCTATGTATTTAGGTTCACTCAGTTTTTCTTCCAAAGTATCTAACCTGCCATCAATACAGTTGCATCTTCATTTCAGGCCCCTGTTGTTTTTGTTTCTAGAAGTTTGACTTGGATCTTTAAAAAATCTCTCCCGTGTCTCTGCCTGGTAAGCTCCATCTTTCCTCTAGCTTTCTGAACCAGGAATACAGTCAGCATAACTGTGTTAACGCCCTCTGTACTAATCTATCATCTGTGTCAATTCTGGGTCCATTCTGATTTTTCTTTGTATCATGAGTTGTATTTTCCTGCCTTTTGCATGCCTAGTAATCTTTTATTGGAAGCCAGATATTTTCCTGTAAACATTGCTAAGATTTGCTCTAGGATGCTGCCAGGTTACTCAGACAAAGTACGGCCTTTTCACGCTTCATTTGGACCAGGGCGACGTTTCTGTTTGGTTACGAGTTTTCCAGCATGGCAGTGGAAATGGACGCTGTTCTGGACCCTGTGTGAGGACTGGGCCCTGCCCCTCCAATCCTTGCAGCCAAGTCTTTCCTCAGCCTAAGATGAAGGAGAATATCTTGGAAACAGATTTTTAAAGTTAAAATAAGGGAGCATGCTAGTAAGAGGAATTAATGACCTTGATTTAAGGAATTTTCCCTACTCACTTACCCTCATTCAAGGGGCTAAACCCAAAGGCTTAGGAAGAAAAGATAAAAACACTTACGCAGCTGTCGGAAATCCATTTTTGGTAAGAGTGATGATGTTAACGATAGACCCTCCATGGTTTTTCATCCAGTAATTGTACACTGCAGGACACACAAAGGACAATCATAGTAAATACTGTGCTAACTCTCCTCTGATTCTTGATTCCAGCACACTGCCTATGGGAAATGTGTTACATTTCTTTTTCTATAAGAAGCCTGATTGAGGGGCCAGTGATGTAGTGTAACAGGTTAAGCCGCCACCTGTGATCCTGGCATTCTAAATGGGTGCCGATCCAAATCCTGGCTACTCCACTTTGACCCAGCTCCCTGCTAATGCTCCTGGAAAAGCTTTGGAAGATGGCCCAAGTGCTTGGACCCCTGCCACCCATGTGGGAATCTGGAAGAAGCTCCTGGCCCCTGCCTTCAGTGTGGCCCAGCCGAGGATATTGCAGCCATTTGGGAAGTCAACCAGTGAAAAAAAAGATTTCTCTCCTCTCTCTGTTTTTCCTCCTGTGTCTGTAACTGTTTTTATAATTGAAGTAAATCTTTAAAAAAGTGTCCCTGACTAAATGATGATACACTCTCATTTGTTTTAGAGTTGGGGGCCAGCGCTGTGGCTCAGCAGTTAAGTTGCTGTCTGCAGCGCTGGCATCACACACCAGAGCCAGTTAGAGTCCCAGATGCTCCAATTCCAATCCAGCTCCCTGGTATTGTGCCTAGGAGAGCAGTAGAGGATGGCCCCAGTGCTTGGGCCACTCCATCCACATGGGAGACCCAGAAGATGCTCCTGTCTCCTGACTTTGGATCTGCCCAGCTCCACAGTTATGGTGACTTGGAGAGCGAACCAGAGGATGGAAGACCTTTCTCTCTGTCTCTCCCTCTCTCAGTAACTCTGCCTCTCAAATAAATAAATAAATCTGTAAAAAAAAAAAAAAGATTTATAGTTCTACTTAGATTTATGTCTCCAATATCTTTGACTGAAAGGAACAAAAAAATCAAGCCTACTCTCTGTGTAGTGAAGATTCTTTGGGTCAGAGTTACACTTGTCCTACCTTTTCTATCAGAAGAGTAACTTGGATAGTTTATGAGGAAACTCTTGCATTACTTAACTTCAGGAGTTTAATATTAACCACCCATGAAATATAACCTTTAACCCCAAGACCAAGCATGGATGCCAATGAGCTTTCAGAAAGCATGTAGACTCTGATATTCTCTCAGATGACTGAATTAATGAATTGCTCCTAATAATAGATTTAATACATTACTTTCTTTAACGCAAAGTGTGAAACTGTTCTCTAGTCCTGTTGCAGTTGATTTCTCAACAATGTTGCAGTGGATTCATTTCTGAGAGGAGCAGCGTGGTGGGGACAAGAGGCGCGGAGTCAACACACAGACCCTGGGAGTCCGGTTAAAGCAGGCTTGAGGCGAGCAGCCGGCAGACTCGTTTATTACATTTGGAACCATGTCTTACATAGCCAAGACCAGCCAATCTGGTCAAAGGGCGGACTATGCCCCAACCAATCACAGCCTGTTGCCAGGAAGGCTCCGTTGCCAGGTAGGTAACTGACACTCGCTTGCCAGAGGCCACCTAGGCATGGCCTTCTCATTCCATCGCATAGTCCTATGATAAACATTGTAGCTAAATCTTTACAGAGGTCATTAATAATTTTCTCATAATAAATTCCTAAAAATAAAACCATAAGATTGAAGGATGTCCACACTTAAAAATACTACCAGATGACTATCAAGAGATGTAACAATTTATGCCTCTATGTTGTATGTATGTAAATGTGAGTGACATGAGACTTTAGGATTCCTAACCGTTTCTCTTTCAAGACATGATCTCTAAATAAAGACACAGTGACCTTTGTGGACACTGATGACACTTGCCTGCTTTGCACATGTAGAAGGTACCTGTCAGGTTGGTTTCAATCACGGCATTCCAACCCTTGGAACTGATGTCTTCCGCAGGAGAGAGGAACTGGCCTCCTCCATTGTTCACCAAGAAATCGATCTTACCATAAACAGCCAGGGTAGATTTAATCAAATTATTTACCTAAAGAAGAAACACACAAAAGTTTAATAACCTAACTTTCTGCTGGGATAGCTTGCTCTATAGGCCTATCAGAGCTGCAATTCTCACAGTGAACCATCTCCGAGTAACACAATGAATAACATGAACTAAGCAGCAATGAAAAAGAAACCAAAACACCCTACTTCAGTGAGTCAATACTCATAGACCATAAAGATAAAATTCTGATTTTGAATCCATGAGCCTGGATCATCCCACTGGAAGGCAATCACATTATTTTGTAAGATACAATCCCTAAAGAACAAAATCAGGTTAAAATGAACACTAAGAAATGACTTAAAAGGCAAAAGGAGTCTAGTTGAAATCACATCCTTGCTTAACTTCTTTATCTTGTCTTCTACCCTGACCTCCCCTTGGGCCACTAGCTCAACAGATCATTTGCATCAGAAACCTCTTTGCTGGCTCTGCTTTGTGTGAACCTTGCCCAACATAGCCACCACAGGAGAACCTGAAGCATAGCCAGGGTTAAGAACCACAGCTGTACATTAGAACGAGGGAATAAGTGACATATTGCATCACCTCCTCTTCTTTCCGGATGTTGCACTGTATGGGAGTGACTTGAGCCTGGCTGGTGGCGGGCAGACTGCGCTTCAGGTCTTCTGCAGCAGATTTTAATCTGTCCAGCTTCCGGGACGCAATGACCACATTGCAGCCTGAGGAGAGAGTAGCCAGAGAACAAGTAAATGTGCGTTTATGAGTTCTCCGAATGTCAAAAATAACAATGGTTAGAAAATACTTTGTGTGTTGCTGTCAAACAAAGATTATTTAGGCCTTCTGCTTCTGGACAGGATGCAGCAACAGCTACTGAATTATCCTCCAGCCCTGAACAACTAAAAACCTGGGCAAAGTATATGAAACAATGGTCTTGAGGCATTGGACATGAAGTAGCACTGGACTTGCTCTATGAGAGGGTGGAAACAAACAAGGGGAGCCCTGTGATTACTGCAGCTTACTGCCTGGAGAGAGCTTCCAAATGAAGCAGGAACCCAATCAAGAGCCTAGACATCTCCCCAGGCGAAAGAGATGAAGTTGGGGATCCCAGGAGGCCATGATGGTTGCTTACAGATGACATACAGAAAAGAGAGGTATAGAGAGAGAAATCTAGAGATTTACAGAGTCCCCCATGAGTCTTCTAGGTACTGGTTAGTACATGTAAATACATAAACAGACTTGGGTAGAACTCCCCCCAAATAAGCAGAGAGAACAAATCTTGCACTCACACAGTGCTGAGAATGGTTATAATCACACCATAAAACATGTTTCACTATAGAAGGGCTATGACCTCAACGATGAGGCAAAATTAGCCACAGACTAAAGGATGTTCAGAGCATTTAAATGAAAAGCAAGCCTTGGCCGGCACCATAGCTCACTTGGTTAATCCTCCACCTGTGGCGCTGGCATCCCATATGGGCACTGGGTTCTAGTCCCAGTTGCTCCTCTTCTAGTCCAGCTCTCTGCTGTGGCAGGAGAAGGCAGTGGAGGATGGCCCAAGTGCTTGGGCCCTGCACCCACATGGGAGACCAGAAAGAAGCACCTGGCTCCTGGCTTCAGATTGGCCCCGTTACAGAGCTAGCGTCCATATGGGAAGTGAATCAAAGGAAGGAAGACCTTTCTCTCTCTCTCTCTGTCTATAACCCTACCTGTAAAATAAATAAATAAGTAAGCAAGCCTCTTTTAAAGTACTGAACTATTTTCAAGTAACCATGCATCCCCGGATAAAATTCAAGCATGTTTACAGAATATAAAATAACCAACACCCAACAAGGTAGAAACTAAAAAAAATTACTAGGCATGCAAAGGAGTAGGAAAATAACCCATAACAGGGAGAAAAGTCAATGAATAAACACAGACCCAGAAATGATACTGCTGATGTAATTACATAAACCAGTGATGAGGAAGGGAACATTCCCAAAGCAGCCAGAGAAAAACAACACATTTAGCACAGAACAACAACAACAAAGAAAAAGATCTCTTTCAGAAACAATGCGAGCCAGAAAACAGGGTAGCAATATCTTTAAGGGATTGAAAATAAAAAATAAAAAAGATCATAGTGAAAATATCTTTCAAAAATGACAACATAATGACCCTTCCACACACATGAAAGCTGGAAGAATTCAGCCACGTAGAACTACATTACTAAAGAAGATTAAAGGAAGCCCTACAGCAGAAGGAAAAGGATACCAGATGGAAATCAAAATCTACGTAAAAGCAGAAAGAGAAGCAGAAATGGTAATGACATGAGCAAATATAAAAGGCTTTTCTGCTTTCTATTTAGATCTCTTTTAAAGGTAGTGATATTTGTGGAAAGCAAAAAAGTGTACCATGGTATTGTGCGATTTAAAACATATGTAGAAATGAAGCTCTTCCCTTCTTCTCCTTGATAATAATAGCACAATGGCCAAGAAGGAGCAGTAGGGGTAGTCTTTGTTTTTTTCAGCTCTACTTATGTACTAATTCCAGTTACCTCTGTTAGTTAAGTAAGGCCAGTTCTCCAAAAAACATGTCTCAAATTTCAGGTATCAAGGTACATTAACTCTGAGTATTTGTATAAAATACAAACTTCCTTGCCAACTCTTCAGTTTACAAATCACTAGGTAAACAGCAGGTGCACGTGATGATCAGTGACTAATTATGGCACTTCTTTCAATTCTTCTAGTGATTGGTCTTGTGCATCTTCAGTTCATG
Source organism: Sylvilagus floridanus (assembly GCA_949820135.1). Lineage (NCBI taxonomy): Eukaryota > Metazoa > Chordata > Mammalia > Lagomorpha > Leporidae > Sylvilagus > Sylvilagus floridanus. The sequence goes on from OX463236.1 coordinate 159,161,182, forward strand.
CACAGACATCAAAGAAAGTAGCTCTGTTGCCTCTGTGATTCACAATGGTCAATCCACAAAAATTCTATAATAAACAATGATCAGAAGAGATATTTGGCAGTAAAGATGGAAGTGGATCAAAGAAATGAAAAGCGGCAACACTGCAAGTGAAATTAGAAGGCAATGTCATTCTAATGTGCTCTGGTTTAGTGGGTAAACCCACCGCCTGTAGTGCCAGCATCCCATAAGGACCCCGGTTCAGGTCCTGGCTGCTCCACTTCTGATCCAGCTCTCTGCTATGGACTGGGAAAGCAGTAGAGGATGGCCCAAGTTCTTGGGCCCCTGAACTCTCACGGGAGACCTGGAAGAAGCTCCTGGCTTCAGATCCGCACAGATCTGTCTATTGTGGCCAACTGGGGAGTGAACCAGTGGATGGAAGACCTCTCTCTGCCTCTCCTCCTTCTCTCTGTAACTCTGACTTTCAAATAAATAAATAAATGAATGACTCTTATAAAAAAAAAGAATGCAATGTCAGTAGTGTTATAAGTGGAACAGATGGCACATGCATGTTGACATTCTCACCACTCTAGACACTACAGCTACACAGGCAGAAGAACTCAGTGAAGGGAAAGGAATCCAAATAAATGAGGAAAGTGGTCTTGACAAAGAAGATGAAGATGTCCTACAGGACCTACATCCACCAAGAAACAAACCAAAAGAATCCTCATATACAAAGCTACTTTGGGAAATATTTCATGATATTGACAGTATAAATGATAAAATGTTTGAAGACGATACAAATATAGAAAGAGATATGATAATTTAACAAGGAATAGGAAAAAAGCTTGCTCCATATCATGCAGCATACAATGAAAAGAAAGCAAGCGCTATTCTTCTTTTTATTTTTTTAATCTATTTGAGAAACAGAAAGCACTCTCATTCACTGGTTCACTCAACAAAAGCCCATAATAGAGTGCTGGGTCAAGGCACCCACATACCATAGTGGAGTGCCAGGGTTTGAATCCTAGGTCTGCTTCTTATTCCACCTTCCTGCTAATGTGCACCTGGGAGGCAGCAGTGATGGCTTAAGTTAAAGGAGTTGAGTTCCTGACACCCATGCGGAGACCCTTCTAGAGGCCAGCCCCTCTAGATGAAAATCTTATCAAAAGTAGTTTGGTACTTGCCAGAGAGCAAGCATTTAGCCTCCTGGTTAAGTCCCAAATTGGATTGCTAAAAGTTGATTCTCAGCTACAGCTCCAAGAGGAATAAGTTGAGTTCCTTGTTCTCAGCTTCAACCTGGCCCAGCCCCATATGGAAGATATATCAATTGACCTCTCTCTCTCTCATTCTTCCCTCCCCCTCCATCCACCTGCCAAATAAATAAAAAATAAAAGCATTTAAGCAAAATAGCTTGTTTTAAAAACTGGAGGAGGGGCCAGCGCTGTGGCATAGTGAGCTAAATTCCCTCCTGCAGCGCTGGCATCCCATATGGCACCAATTTGTGTCCCAGCTCCTGGCTCCGGGCTTTGTATCAGCTCAGCTCTGGCCATTGTAGCTATTTTGGGAGAGAACCAGCGATGAAGACCTTTCTGTCTCTTCCTCTCTCTGCCTGTAACTCTACCTCTCAAATAAATAAATAAATAAAATCTTAAAAAAAAAAAAAAAAAGGAGGAGATATTGAGGTATTTGGCCTAGCGGTTAAGGTGTCCACCCTAAGTGCCTGAGTTTGAGTCTTGGCTCCACTCCTGATTCTAAGTTCTTACTAATGCACACCCTGGGGGCTGGTGCTGTGGCGCAATGGGTTAAAGCCCCAGCCCGAGGGCTGACATCCCAAATGGGTGCCGGTTCTAATCCTGGCTGCTCCTCTTCTGATCCAGGTCTCTGCTAACGCCTGGGAAAAGCAGTAGAAGATGGCCCAAGTGCTTGGGTCCCTGCACCTACGTGGGAGACCCGAAAGAAGCTCCTGGCTCCTGGCTTCTGATAGGCGCAGCTCCAGCCGTTGCAGCCATCTCGGGAGTGAAACAGCAGATGGAAGACCTCCCTCTCTGTCTCTACCTCTCTCTGTAACTCTGTCTTCAAATAAATAAAAATAAATCTTAAAAAAAAAAAACTAATGCACACCCTGGGAGGCAGCTGGTGATGGCTCAGTAGTTGAAGCCCTACTACACCTATGGGAGATCTGGATTGACTTCCCAGCTCCTGGCTTCTTCCTGGCCCAATCCTTGTTGTTGTGAGCATTTGGGGAGTAAAACTGTGGATGGGAGCTCCTTTTTTCTCTGCATCTCAAATAACTAAAATGTAAAAAATAACAAAATACATTAAAATTTTAAAATAAACTGTGAAGTCATTCTTACATTTTTTAAAAAAAGATGTATTTATCAGGGCTGGCGCTGTGGCACAGTGGGTTAAAGCCCTGGCCTGAAGCACCAGCGTCTCATAAGGGTGCTGGTTCTAGTCCTGGTTGCTCCTCTTCCAATCAAGGTCTCTACTATGCCCTGGGGTAGCAGTAGAGGATGGCCCAAGTCCTTGGGCCCCTGCACCCATGTGGGAGACCTGAAAGAAGCTCCTGGCTCCTGGCTTCGGATCGGCACAGCTCCAGCCATTTTGGCAATGTAGGGAGTGAACCAGTGAACAGAGGACCTCTTTCTCTGTCTCTACCTCTGTCTATAACTCTTTCAAATAAATGAAATAAATCTTTAAAAAAAAAAAAAAAGGTGTATTTATCTGAGAGGCAGAGTTATAGAGAAAGAGAGAGAGAGAGAGATTCCTTCTACTGGTTCACCCCCCATATGGTGGCAATGGCTAGGGCTGGGCTAGGCTGAAGCCAGGCACCTGGAATTCCATCTGGGTCTCCCATTTGGGTGGCAGGGGCCCAAGCACTTGGGCTATCTTCCTCTGCTTTCTGAGATATATAAGCAGAGAGCTGGACTAGAAGAGGAGCAGCCAGTACTCAGTGGGCATTCATATGGGATGCTGGAACCACAGGTAGTGACTTACTCCACTATACTACAATGCCAACCTCATTCTTATATTCTTTTTTTTATATAAAGCTTTTATTTAAAGAATATAAATTTCCAAAGTACAGCTTATGGATTACAATGCCCCCCCCATAACTTCCCTCCCACCCACTACCCTCCCCTTTCCCGCTCCCTCTCCCCTTGCATTCACATCAAGATTCATTTTCAAATCTCTTTATACACAGAAGATCAGTTTAGTATATATTACGTAAAGATTTCAACAGTTTGCCCTCACATAGAGACACAAAGTGAAAATACTGTTGGAGTACTAGTTATAGTATTAATTCACAATGTACAGCACATTAAGGACAGAGATCTTACATGATTTTTTTTAAAGAATTAATTATCTATGCAATTTCCAATTTAACACCAAGTTTTTTTTTTTCATTTTCAATTATCTTTATATACAGAAGATCGATTCAGTATATACTGTGTAAAGATTTCATCAGTTTGCACCCTCACAGAAACACAAAGTGTAAAAATACTGTTTCAGTACTAGTTACAGCGTTACTTCACATTGGACAACACATTAAGGACAGATCCCTCATGAGATGTAAGTACACAGTGACTCCTGATGTTGATTTAACAATTTGACACTCTTGTTTATGGTGTCAGTAATCTCCCTAGGCTCTAGTCATGAGTTGCCGAGGCTATGGATGCCTTTAGGGTATGCCGCCTTCGATCTTATTCCGACAGGGTCATAATCAAAGTGGAAGTTCTCTCCTCCCTTCAGAGAAAGGTACCTCCTTCTTTGATGGCCCTGTTCTTTCCACTGGGATCTCACTCACAGAGACGTTTCATTTAGGTCTTCTTTTTTTTTTTTTCAGAGTGTCTTAGCTTTCCATGCCTAAAATATTCTCATGGGCTCTTGAGCCAGATCCGAATGCTTTAAGGGCTGATTCTGAGGCCAGAGTGCTATTTAGGACCTCTGCCATTCTATGAGTCTGCTGTGTATCCCGCTTCCCATGTTGGATCATTCTCTCCCTTTTTCATTCTATCAGTTAGCATTAGCATACACTAGTCTTGTTTGTGTGATCATTCTTATATTCTATATGAAGTGTACCACATCACTAGCACAAGGTAGACTACAGTACGTAGTACTATATGTACACTATAAACCCTTAAACCACCACCAAATAAACAGAAAGAAGAGTTAAAATAGGCCAACAACAGATTAACTTAAAATCCATAAAAATATCCTATTCAAAAGAAGGCAGAAAACAAGAGAAAAGTAAACAAAGAACAAATGGGACTTTAAGAATAGAAATAGGCCGGCGCCATGGCTCAATAGGCTAATCCTCCGCCTTGCGGCGCTGGCACACGGGGTTCTTGTCCCAGTCAGGGCACCCAATTCTGTCCCGGTGCCCCTCTTCTGGGCCAGCTCTCTGCTGTGGCCCAGGAGGGAGTGGAGGATGCCCCAAGTGCTTGGGCCCTGCACCCGCATGGAAGACCAGGAGAAGCACCTGGCTCCTGGCTTCGGATCAGCGCGGTGCGCCGGCCGTAACGTGCTGGCCACGGCGGCCATTGGAGGGTGAACCAACAGTAAAAGGAAGGCCTTTCTCTCGTTCTCTCTCTCTCTCTGTCCACTCTGCCTGTCAAAAAGAAAAAAAAGAATAGAAATACCAAGATGGTAGGTTTAATTTCACGTATGTTGATAATCACATGTAAACTTTCTAAAAAAATCTACTTGAAGATATATATTGTCAGAATGGATGAAAAAGCAAGATCTAAAATGCACTGCAAGTATAAAGACACAGAGAGGTTAAAAGTAAAAAGAATAGAAAAAAAGATACAACATTCTAACAGTAATCCAAAGAAAGCTAGAACAGCTATATTGATATTAAAAAAATTTCACAGCAAGAATATTGCCCGAGATTAAGAGGTGTATTTCACAGATATAAGTGTCAACTTATAGAAAAAGAGGATATATTGGCACAATCAATTTGTCAGTTTCTTAAAAAGTTAAACACTCACCTATCATATAAACCAAACATCACATTCCAGGCATTCAAGAGTAATGAGAGTGTACATCCATGCAAAGACTTGAGTACAATGATCATAGACACTTTCTTTTGTATTAGCCAAAAAGTGGAAACAACTCAAATGACCACCAATAAGTGAAAAAACTGTGGTACAGTGATAAAATGGAATATCACTCAGCAATAAATAATAATGAACCACTGATACATGCAACAACATGAGTAAATCTAAAAATATCATGCTAAGTGAAAGAAAGAAAAGAAACCAGGTAAGCGTAGTACATACTGTATGACTCCATTTATATAAAACCTTCAGAGAGTGCAAACTACTTGATAGTAATAAAAAATAGATCAGTATTGCCTCAGATGCACAAGGGGGATAGGTTGGGGAAAGAGATTACAAATGGCACAAAGAGGCAGAAGCTAACAATCAGGGGTGGTCGATATGTAAATTATCTCCATTGTGGTAATCCTTTCATGCATACATACTATGTCAAAACTCAACTGGGGGCTGGCGCCATGCCTTACTTGGCTAATTCTCCGCCTGCAGCACCCCCAGGTTCTAGTCCAGCTTGGGGCACCGGGTACTAATCCTGGTTGCTCCTCTTCCTGTTCAGCTCTCTGCTGTGGCCCGGGAGGGCAGCAGAGGATGGCGCAAGTGCTTGGGTCCCTGCACCCGCATGGGAGACTGGGAGGAAGCACCTGCCTCCTGGTTCAGATCGGCACAGTGCTGGCCGTAGTGGCCATTAGGGGAGTGAACCAACGGAACAAAGACCTTTCTCTCTGTCTCTCTCTCTGTCTATAACTCTGTCAAATTAAAAAAAAAGAAAGAAACTCAACTGGGTGCTTGGCGCAGCAGTTAAGAGGCCACTTGGCTTGCCTGTATCCCTTATCAAAGTGCTTGGTTGGAGTTCCCATTCTACCTCCTAACCAGCTCCCTGCTAATGCAGGAAGGCAGAAGGTGATGGCCCAAGTACTTGGGGCCCTGCTGCCCACGTGGGAGACCGGGGTGATGTTCCTGTCTCCTGGCCCATCCTTAGCCCTTGTGGGCATTTGAGGATAAAGCTAGCACATGGAAGATCTGTGTTTCTGTCTCACTCTGTGTGTCACTCTGCCTTTCCAATAAATACACATAAACATGAAATTTCACATTTCAATCTGTGAAATAATTATTGTCAATTATTTAAATACAGATCAAAAAACCTCATATGCATTGTACAGTCAAATATTGCCCCAAATTATTTGTCACTGTAAAGGAACCAAGCTATAACATGATGGACTACCCATTTATCTTATTAAATAATGCTGGGTCTTGTTGCTCATTGTTGCATTATGTCTTAACTCATCCTACATAAATCCTTCAAATGAAACATGTCACATATGTATTAATATGTTACATATATGCATATTTAATGCATGTACTAAATGCACAGCATGCATTTATCTATGCACATATACACATATATGTGGTATGTGATATGCATGCACAACACCCGTAATAATATAGGAAGCAGAAATGCTTGCCATGGCTGCCTCTAAGCAGGGAAAAGAAAGTGCATGCCACCCCTGGGAAGCACTGCTAACCCTCCTCTCACTCCCCAGGTCACTGCTCTATCCCATGTCCCTGTCCTCACAACAGTGCAGCATACTGGCCTGCACTACTTCATAATAAATGAGCACCCTCCCTCTGTCATCCCTCGGAGAGTAGCACCTTGTCATTGCTGTGTCTGTTAGGCAAGACACAGCCACATTCAATACACGCAAAACAAATGAGTCAGGGTTTTTGCAATTTTTTTTTTACAATATTTATTTGAAATGTAGAGTCAGAGAGAGAGAATCTTCTGTCCACTGGTTCACTCCCTAAATGGCCACAATCTTCCATCCATTGGTTCACTCCCCAAATGCCTGCAATAGCTGAAGTTGGGCTGATCCGAAGCCAGGAGCTAGAAGCTTCCTCCAGGTCTCCCACATGTGTGCGAGGCCTTAAGCACTTGGGCCATCCTCTGCTGCTTTCTCAGGAGAATTAGCAGGGAGCTGGATTGCAAGCAGGGTTGCCAGGACTCGAACTGGCACCCATATGGGATGCCAGCACTACAGGAGGCACCTTATCCCACTATGCCACAGTGCTGGCCCCCTAAGTGAGGCTTATAAAGGCAAGTTCAAAGGCTCTCACCTGGCCTGAATTGTATTAGTTGTATAGGATGAGCTACCTACTGCACAATAAGATACTTTTAAACAGTATCTTTCACGTTTCAGCTATAATTTAGCGAGTTACAAATGGAGACAGCATTTGGAAAATCTAATGAGCAGCCTGAGAGTTTTATAAAGCAGAGATTTGAAAGATTTGCCATGAATTTCTTATAAGACAAGTTTAACTTTAAAAGAATAATATGGGGGCTGGCACCATGGCTCACTTGGTTAATCCTCCACCTGTGGTGCCCCCATCCCATGTGGGCGCTGGATTCTAGTCCTGGTTGCTCCTCTCCCAGTCCAGCTCTCTGCTGTGACCTGGGAAGGCATGGAGGATGGCCCAGGTGCTTGGGCCCCTGCACCTGCATGGGAGACCAGGAGGAAGCACCTGGCTCCTGGCTTCAGATCAGTGCAGCGCACTGGCCATGACAGCCATTTCGGGGGTGAACCAATGGAAGGAAGACCTTTCTCTGTCTCTCTGTCTCTCTCTGTCTCTCTCTGTCTCTCTCTCTCTCTCTCTCTCTCTCTCTCTCTCTCTCTCTCTCTAAATCTGCCTGTTGGGGGTGGGGGAGAACAATCAGGGGATCAAACTGCATGCAGTATTCAATATGGCCCAAGGTATACTGTTATTAGGGAGAATCTCACTCCTTTTTCCTTTTCTTTCCAGGAGCAAAAACAATTGACCTTTAGATCTGATGCAACCATGAGTTAGAAGCAATAGCCAAGCAAATCATTAAGATGGAAAGAAATAATGAGGGGCTTGGGTCAACCAGCACCTCTGCCCGGCTCTAACCCTTTCTTGCTCTGGTTTTTCTGTCATCTACATGGGCACTTGGCAGTCCCAGTTCCCAGAGTAGGGCTTGGAGTGAACAAAGCAGAGTTTAAAAAATTAGACCCCTACAACTGTTCCCAAACCCAATGTAAAAAATTAAATAATAATAATAACAACAACACAAACCTCAGAGACAGGCATTTGGTGCAGCCATTAAGACTGCTTGGGTTTCCCACATCCCATAATGGAAGACCTGGTTCGAGTCCTGGCTCCTCTGATTCTGATAAAGCTTCCTGCTAATGTGCACCCTGGGAGCAGAAGATGATGGCTCAAGCACTTCGGCCCCATCACTCTTGGAGGACACAAAGATGGAGTTCCATGCACCTGTCTTCATCCTGGCCCAGTTCTGGTTCTTAATGGCAACTGGGGAGTGAATCAGCAAATGGAAGATCTGTCTGTCTCTGCCTCTCTCTACCTTTCAAATAAAATAGCTTTAAAAATATATAAATAAAAACTTTGTAAAAAAAAAAAAACCCTCTCAGGAATACAAAAGTAACAAATGCATGTTAACTTTGTCAACAGCCTTCAGTAAGAGATACCATAAAAACATCAATAGGATAATTCACGAGGATTATCTGATTAGAATCTTACTGAATTACCAACCTTCAGGTCTGTTACCTAATACAGGAAGAGCTGGACTGGAAACAAATTTGACAGAGACATCCACCTTAATTGCTACAATTTTCCATGGCATGCAAACTTGAACCAGGGTGCAAAGGTATTACAGGGAAGAATGCTACAATGCTGGCTAAAACACTGGCATTTGGGAAATGAACCAGCACATGGAAGATCTCTGTCTCTCAAAAATAAATTAAATATTGGCTTGTGTCACAATTTCCACTTGGATTTCCTACTGCCTTGCCATCTACCATGTCTAATTTATGTTCTGCTGGAGAGATAATGATGAGCGATGAGCGTGCAGACAAGGATATGACTTGAAATCAAATGGAATGGTCTTAGGTATTCCCTGGCAGAATCAGGACTCCCTCTGCCTAAAGCATCTGTCCAACAGACAAAAGAGACCTAATTCTCCCCACTACATCCTGCTCTTATATGCAGTGGCTCTTCTTGTCCTCTAAGCACAAGGAAAAGTCAAAGCAATAATCACCATTTCAAAACCCATGCCTCCAAATACAAATTATAATTCACATTTTCAAAAAAGTGGCCTTCATGCTGGATAAAGAATTCTCTAACATTTTATTTGCTTAATTTGGATTAACGTAACAATTTTTAAAATAATGCTGGCATTGAAAAATAAGATGGAAAAAGTCATAGTAAAATTATTTTGTATCCTTTCACCAGAGGAAATCATTTCCAGTTTGATAAAGAATTATGTATGTTGGTCTTTTTTAAATATAAGAAGTATTTTTAGGTAGACACTGTTTTAATACTTTAGCCTTTGCTAGTAAGATAAAGTTTGCCATTTTACCCCAAACCTGACAAGTAGTGTTTGGCCACTGCAAATTTACCAAGCAGGAAGAAAGTTCAAATACATACAAACCCATGAAGGGTACAACTAGAATTTTACAAATCTGCCGAGAAATCTTGTATCAGGCCTTTGCATAAAATGATCACCAATTCTGATTTTCTTATTGATTTTCCTGAAAGGTAATAGAGTTTGTTATAAAGAATGAACTGTGCAGTGACAGAGATGAGGCTCTACCAGGGCCAGGTTAAGGAAATGTTAATTTCCCATGTTTTTCTTCCCATGTTTTCAAAGGTATGTATGTTTTGACGTGTAGAGTGCGTTAATGAACGCAGGTGCACAGTTCTTTCCCTAAGGTGTTTGCTCAGGTCTCAGGTACTGGGAGTCCGGCTCAGAACGCCCTGCAGCCCGGAACGCGGGGCTCCCCACCCCCCACTTCTCCACAGTCTCTAGGGGACCCTGCCGCCCTCCCCGCCCCTCGCGGCCCTCACCAGGCTAACCTACACCTCCCAAGGCCTGCTCCTGTCCCCAGGCTCCTGCCCTCAGGGGTCCCCAACCATGTGTCCACCGAGCCTGGCTGCAGGGCCCTGGACGCTGGGGCCTGCCCACGTACCGAGGTGCAGCAGCTCCTGGGCGATGGCCTTTCCGATGCCCGTGGCCCCGCCGGTGACGATGGCCGCTTGGTTCTGCAGCAAGCCGGCCGCCAGGCAGCTCTTGCCCTTAGTCCACGACCCCATTGCCCCGAACGTCCCTCACCCTGAGCCCTGACTGCAAGCAACCTTTGTAGCAGAGGTGGGCGGAGCGCAAGGCGCGCACGCGTGCTAGGCCCCGCCCTCGGCCCCGCCCACCCGCGGAGGCGCTCCGCAGCCTCCCAGGCAAGGCCCCGCCCCGTCCTGGGGCCCCGCCCATCCGCGGCGGCCGCCGGGCAGCCTCCCAGAGCAGGACCGGTCCCCCGTGGCCGCTTCCAGACCGTCCGCATCCTACGCCGGCGTCGGTCTCCGGGCTTGCGCGGGTGAGGCTCCTCGTTCGCTTTTTAAGAATTTCGATTCCATTGGGGAAGAGGGGAGGGTAAGAAAAATGAAAAAAAAAAAAAAAGCAGCGGTGTGTTCTATTTTGAAAATTAAGTCCTCAGGGCCATTGCTGCTACGGTTAATTAAGATGATGTCCCCAGTGCATCTGGAATGGGAAAGGGCTGCAGCTAGGCGCAGGTGTCCTGGGTCCTGCCCAGCAGTCTACCCTTACCCGGGGGGCGAGCCTAAGAGCCTGGGGGGACGTTTCCTATGGTGTCTTGGTGCCCAGCAACACTGGTTTATTATTCAGATTCTGCTGTTCTTTTCTCCCTGAAAAACCTGGCAGGTGCGGGAAGCCAGTCTGGCGCAGTGTCAGTCCAGGCAGCCTGCGGCTCTGAGCACTGTCACAGTGCTTGTTTTCCCCCGCCGGGGATTCAGATAAGGCAAAAGCCGACACACTGTATCATTGTTGTTGTTTTTGTCGGGACCACCAACTAGGATCCACAAAGCAAATTGAAAATGGGTCTGCCTCAGAGGAGAGTGGGACATCACTTCCTGCGCCAGGTTCCACCCTCCTGCCAGGCTGCAGTTCCTGCCCACATGTGGTCTTGTTCCCTGGGCAGTGGTTAGAGCAGCATTCACTTTACAGCAGCATCTGTATTGACCATATACACTTTTATGGACATTACTCCCTAAAGTACATTGCACAATAACTATCTACACAGCACTCACATTGTCTTGGGTATTATAAGTAATCTAGAGATGATTTCAGATATACAGGAGCATGTGTTAGGTCCTAAGAGAGTTGAACATCGGCATGGATTTTGGTATCTAGGGAGGGTCTTGGACACAGTCCCATGTGGATACCAAGGGGTGACTGTACTACAACCTATAAAGAGTCAAGAAAGCAAAGACAGGGAAGGACAACTGTCACAGATGCCATCCTCCCCAACCTTTCTCTTACCCTCCTCTGAATCCTGAAGCAGAGCAATTCAGACTAAACCATTTCATTATTGCCTGTGCACCATTCCAGAAAATTCAATTCTATTGCCCACACTCATAGGGCCAGATGGATTCCTTCTTAGAAGACCCTTCAGTATGGTCCAAAACAATCATCTAGTGCAGACTGAGATTTGGTTTGATTTCTTCCTAATGGAAGTTCAGGCACTGTAGAGAAATAAAACATGTAGCTCTCCTCCACTGCCCACAATATGTGCATCAGTTCTGTTCTCACAAAGGAAAGCTGCAGGTGCGCACAGAGAAAAGCAGGGAGCCAAATATTTGGATGCTTGGTATGTGGTCCACTTCGGTGGCTTATGAGAACCATGAATGTTTGAATACATAAGCATAGTTGTGAATTATTTCCATTGCTTCTTTTGCTTTTAAGAGACCAATAAGTCACAATGATGCTTATCAGTCATTAATACCCCCAAAAAAGAGAGAGAGAGAGAGAAAGTTACATTTCCCCGGAACAGTTCAAAATAACCCTTGGAAAAACAGTGAATGATACTTCACCACAGCCAGCTCACTCACGTTCCGTTTCAGTCTCCCCCAGGGCTCCACTGTCTCTATAGGATGTCAGATGGCAGGAGTCTCTATGGGACCAGAGGTCGTGGACAAATCTCTGCTTACAAGTGACTGCAGCTGGTCCTCCAGGGCTATCACTCATGCTCAAACAGACTTTGATTTGGCAAGAGCTGCTTTTGGCACAGATGGAAGAAAGCCATGCCACAAAGTGAAATAAAAACCTATGCTTGGGCCAGTCCCACGGCTCAATAGGCTAGTCCCAGGATTCTGTCCCGGTTGCCACTCTTCCAGGCCAGCTCTGCTGTGGCCCGGGAGTGCAGTGGAGGATGGCCCAAGTACTTGGGCCCTGCGTCCCATAGAAGACCAGGAGAAGCACCTGGCTCCTGCCTTCAGATAAGCTTGGTGCGCCAGCCGCAACACGCTGGCCGCAGCGGCCATTGCAGTGTGAACGAAGGCAAAGGAAAAGGAAGACCTATCTCTCTCTCTCTCTCTTGCTTGAGCTCATACAATTTTCTCAAAAGTACTCTGTAATGGGTTGAATGGTGTCCCCTAAAAAGATACATCCAAATCCTATTCCCTAGTGCCTACAAATGTGATAGTATTTGAAAATAAAGACCTTGCCAGTGTACTTAAGTTAAGGATCTTGAAATGAGACCATGCCTGTCAGATTTTAGGATGGACTCAAAATACAGTGACTGGTATCTTCATAAGAGAAAGAGAAAAAAAGATTCACAGGAGAAGAGATACAGGGAAGAAAATGGAGGCAGCAACTGAAGATGTTTGACCACAGGCTAAGGAACACGAGGACTCTACCATCAGCAGCAATGATTCCCCTGTGGTGCCTTCAGAGGGGTTTTGACCCTTTGATTTCTGACTTTAGGCTCCCAAAACTGTGAAAGAATGAATGTGTGTTATTTTAAGCCAACAAGTTTGTGGTAATTTGTTGTGCTGATGTTAGAAACCTAATAATATCCATACATACCCCCACACATTTCTTTTAATTAAAACACAAAATCATGAACCAAAAAGTCATTCACCATTGCACAGATACACAATCAATGATCTTGCCATTCAAAAACAATCCATTTGCATGTTGTTCAATGCCTGCTGGTTTGTTTTGTTGTTTTGGTCACCACCCCACTTCAGAAACATGCCGAGCATAGGGATGAGTGATGTACAGAACTTCAGACCCTGTAGAGATGGTTGATGCATTTCACATGACTCAGTCCTAAAATCGGGGCACAGGGTAAGAAAGCTGTGAGTAAATGAGTCAAAGATTGAACTAAACCTTGGGTTTGCTTTGAGACTGAAGTCTGAATTAGGATGTGTCCTTTGTCCAGACCCAAGCTTGTCCTTAAGCTTCTGTGAGTTAGAAGTGGCTCCTCAAGGCCGGCGCTGTGGCACAGAGGGTTAAAGCCCTGGCCTGAAGTGCCAGCATCCCATATGGGCACCGGGATTCTGGAGCTGCGTTTTGCAGTTTAACCCATTTGCCATGGCACAGCCCCTCCTCCCATTTTTTTTAAACCGGGATATTTTTAAAGCAAATCCCAGATTTCAACACTTCCCTGATGAGTAGGAACAATTTAAAATATAACTGCCCTGGCATGGTCATTTCAATTCTTTAACATTAGCTACTAAGCAATCCATATGCAAATATTTCAGTTTTCTCAAACCCCTCATAAGAGCAAGGAAGTGGCAGAAGCTTGGATTTGAACACAGGCAGCTGGACTCTAGCAGACGCGAACATCTGTAACCCTGAGAAGGGAATTCACACAGAACTGAAGGAACTGACGGGAGCAAAGGCAGCAGGTGACAGCGTGCCACAAAACTGTAAGCAGAAGGTTGCTCATAACCTCAGAGCAAAGGGTGGCTTCAGGCAGAAAGGGAGTTCAGAATGGGTCCTTTCAGGAAACTGATAACCGCAAGGAGGACAACTTTGGAGGCAGCAGATGGAAAGAGGTGGCAGGGTCCAACTAGACCAAGAAGTGCAAGGTGGATGGTAACAGCATCAGGCCCTGGTGGGTCCTGGCAGCATGGCTGCCGCCAGGGAAATACATGGGAATGCCTCTCTCTCCACTCAGCCACAGCTGCACAAAAGCTGCACCAGCCAGCAGAGAGCCTTGGTAACCCACAATCATAACTGATGTTCACAAGACGAGACTCAAAATACTCCCTCTGCATTACAGGTGATTTGGGCTATTTTAAAGCAAGAGAGAGCCATAATCCCTATCTTTTGATGGTTTTGATTCTGTAAACAAGGAATGAAAAAGAAATGCTGAAAGAAGAAACTAAAGATCAGGCTGAAGCTTTATTAGAGCCAGGTCCTAGAATCACAAGATGCAGCCCAGAGATGCTGGTGTTCCATGATTAACCACAAGGTGGCACTGTTTTGAGCCCAGACCCTGAATACTGTCAAAAATCAATATAGACAATGGTGATTGTATTACCATTTTTTAAAAGTTTTATTTATTTTTTGGAAAGGCACAGTTACAGAGAGGCAGAGAGAGAGAAAGAGGAAAAAAAGTCTGCCATCTGCTGGTTCACTCCTCAAACGGCCACAACAGCAACAGCTGGGCTGATCTGAATCCAGGAGCCAAAAGCTTTTTCCAGATCTCCCATGCAGGTGCAGGGGCCCCAGGAATTGGGTTATCTTCTGCTGCTCTCCGAGGCCATAACAGAGAGCTAGATCAGAGGTGGAGCTTCCAGGACTCAAACTGCCTCCCACATGGGATGCCGGCACTGTAGGCAGTGGCTTTACTGGCTACGCCACAGCACCGGCCCTGATGGTATTACCATTCAAGGCAGCCATAAAAATGCACCCCTTTGATGAAATGCTGTGGGACACATAATTGACTGTCAGCCCCAGCCATTCTGAATTCTCTTCTGTATCCATCCATGGGCTGCTCCAGGACAGTGAAGGGGCACAGCTGAGCTCCTCCCCATGCCATCAGTGTGGTCCAGCTTTTTTGAACCCAGCTGTTTTCAAGATGCCCCTCTCCTGCCCAGTTGTCAGGACTTCAGTACAGCCAAATTGAGAGGTGACCCTGTAAGATTGTGGAGACAGGAAATCTTCCCTAGATGTGCAGTTTCCAAGTGGCACAGCCAGTATCCACACTGCAAAAGAAAAGCAGCCTGGCTCGAGACTACATATAGATTCCAGAGCAGTGAGCAACGGTTGGCCAAGACACACAGGGGTCTGAGGGAGAGGCATGTGGCACAAAGTGTTATTTTGTCTTGCTCATTAATATCCACTCGCAACCCCCTGGAAACAGCTACTCAATCTTGCCTTATTAGCTGGCCTACTTCCTCACCTCCCCAGAACTGATGTAAATGGGCACATTGCAGCCTAGACCTACAGCATGAACCCCACCACCACCACCACCCAACCAAGGCTGATGTGGTTACTGCTGCCTCCAAAGGTCCAGCCTATGGGCAGTGAAGAACAATGGTGAGTCTCATCCTGGCACCATGCCCTAAGGAGACCAGCAGGCCACTGAAGGCAAATCAACAATCAGGTGAGTTGCAGATTCAGTGCTTCTCTGTAAATAAAATAGAATTGGCTCCTTTAAAGGGTTTTCCTGCACTCACTGGCACTGAGGCTTTGCTGTAGAGGGGGATAGAGAGACACTGGAGCTGTGTAAGGGCTTTGCTCCCCAATCACTATGGTGCAGGCAGCTCACACGCCATGGTCAGCAATACCAGGCTCTCCCTGGCACCTCCCTCGGTAGTCTTGTAACAGGACCTAGGGTGAGATACCTCTCTGTGGACAGTTTTCCCTGGTGCCCTGGAAGGTAGACTTCTAGCAAGTTCTACCAGCAGAGCTCTGCAGTCACTTCTCTGCTGCCCATTGCGCCACAGCTGTGGCCTCCCCACTAGAGTGGTCATCAGCCTAGTAGGTTGAGGAGCCTGATCTTTGGGTGCTGCAGGGCCAGTTGCTCCTTACATCTTCTGTTTCAGATTCTTTGGAGCTCTCTTCACTTCCTTCTAGCTAATCCTTCATTACTCCGTTATTTAGAGTTAACTTCCCTTGTTCTAATGACAGTATGGTCTCTGTGCCATTCCCCAGAGTGATAGATACCTACTCCAGATAAGGGTTTGCCTTTGCTTCCTGCAGGGACACAGACACCACCACCATCTGGGAACTTATATAAGGCCTTATCCACAGACACAGAGTCCCATGCAACATAGCCTGTTCCCAGATGACCCACTTCCCAGGGAAGGAGATTTCAGAGTGTGTTACACACTGCACATCCACAAGCAGCCAACCTCACACAGGGCTACAGCAACCAAGGCTAAGCTGAGTGCCATCTTTCAGGATGCCCATCCCCAGTAGGTTTGGGAACATGTTCAGGAACCCACAGGAGAAAGTGGACATAGCCCTAAGTTCCATCACTCCGAGTGTTGCACTGTGGGATCAGAGCAGAGTAGCAGAGAATAAGAACACTGGAAACCCTGGTTCCAAAGAGGGTGGCTGTCGCCAGAGGACACAGCAAGAAAAGTCCCATTGAAAAACAACCATGACTTCTGCAAGGACCCTTGGACTTCCTTTGTCCAGACACCTGGTGGTCACTGCCAGCAAGAGGGAAGAAGTAGGGCTACTTCT
The DNA here is from genome assembly GCA_949820135.1 of Sylvilagus floridanus. Lineage (NCBI taxonomy): Eukaryota > Metazoa > Chordata > Mammalia > Lagomorpha > Leporidae > Sylvilagus > Sylvilagus floridanus. Next base: position 159,177,745 of record OX463236.1, read on the forward strand.
AAACAGGGGAGAAGGAGGAGCACGGGTGGCATCCAGGAGACCTGCTGAGTGCCTCCTGCTATTCCCTTGTGCTGGTGTGACTGCAAATGCACACACATAGCAACCTGAACCTAAGAAGAGTTAATCTGAGATACTTCCTACCAATCTCGGATCACAGGCTGAATGCTATTACTGCCTTCTGGGGATCCCTGTCTTATCCTCCACAGGCAATTCCCAGTAAGTTTCATGCACGTCTTAGTAGGTCTTGCTATTTGCTTCTCGAAGGATTTAACACAAGCCTCAAGCCAATAGAGCAGTGTGTGATGCCCCCCACCCCAGTCATCTCTCAATAAAACTCTTGTAATATGAGTAATTAGAATTGTTCTTTTTTTTTTTTTTTACAGGCAGAATGGACAGTGAGAGAGAGAGACAGAGAGAAAGGTCTTCCTTTGCCGTTGGTTCACCCTCCAATGGCCGCCGCGGATGGCGCGCTGCGGCCAGCGCACCGCGCTGGTCCGATGGCAGGAGCCAGGAGCCAGGTGCTTTTCCTGGTCTCCCCATGGGGTGCAGGGCCCAAGCTCCTGGGCCATCCTCCACTGCACTCCTGGGCCACAGCAGAGGGCTGGCCTGGAAGAGAGGCAACCGGGACAGAATCCGGTGCCCCGACCGGGACTAGAACCCGGTGTGCCGGCGCCGCAAGGCGGAGGAATAGCCTGTTGAGCCACGGCGCCGGCCTAGAATTGTTCTTGCTTCCCTCCATGTAGCTTTTTCTTTCTGTTATAGGCTTTTAGCACCACAGCCTTATCCATTATAGCACTTCATACATACGAATTTTAATTTTATGGGTGTGGTTTGATTAATGGTTGGATGGCACATTCTGTCTAGAATGCAAGCTCATTGAGGACAAGATCCATGTTTGTTTGTTTCCACCGTTTCATGTCTGACTCCTAGCATAATGCTGAGCACACACTCGTGATGCAGGAATTCAAGTTGATTCTTTTTTCTTTTTTTTTTTTTTGACAGGCAGAGTGGACAGTGAGAGAGAGAGATAGAGAGAAAGGTCTTCCTTTGCCCTTGGTTCACCCTCCAATGGCTGCCGCGGATGGCGCACTGCGGCCGGCGCACCGCGCTCATCCGATGGCAGGAGCCAGGTGCTAGGTGCTTTTTCCTGGTCTCCCATGGGGTGCAGGGCCCAAGCACTTGGGCCATCCTCCACTGCACTCCTGGGCCACAGCAGAGGGCTGGCCTGGAAGAGGGGCAACCGGGACAGAATCCGGCGCCCCGACCGGGACTAGAACCCGGTGTGCCGGCGCCGCAAGGCGGAGGATTAGCCTGTTGAGCCACAAGTTGATTCTTGTCTCATGTCAACTAAGAAAGATGATGTGAACACTGAGAGTGGGTGAGCAAAAGCTAGGCTAGATTTGATTGAGAAGCAACGACTTCTGCTAACCAAGAAGGAACCAAAGGGAGGGTTCCGGCAAGGTCTGGGTGTGGGAGTTTACACAGGGAGTGCATATCAGTTGACCAGTTCTTTCACATGGTTTCAATATGTCAGCGGTCTGTTTTGGTTTTTTCATGTCTCTGGAGAAGTGGTCATGGTTGCTAACCAAGAGGAAGTGTTACTTTGCCGACCACTTGAGAAATGTGGACAGCCAAGAAATATTGCTGACCTCCCCAGTTAAGGAAGGTTATGCTAACGCGATCAGCTGCGAAGCACTTGAGACATGCTGCTTTGTGATGGGGTCTGGTCTGGTGCCAAAGCCTAGGTTCTCATTTAGGAATTCTCTCTGCCTGCAGTTACTTTCACTACCTGCTCACATTCCCAGACGGGAATCGCTATCTGCCTATCAACCCTTTTAACTCCTTGTAGTAGTAGCTCAAGGTTAGTTGGAGACTTCTCAGCAATTTTCCTTCTACAGCAAAACTTGTGTTGCAGCAAGAGAGCATTATTGAAAAGACAATATGTACAGAATTCCTGGAGGCCTGATTCTAGAACTGATCAATATGTATTGATCAGTACAATGATAATATGAGAAGCAACTCTGATAAGGACTTGCAACTAAGGTTAGTGCTGAATAGGGCAGACTTCCTGCCAAGCAGAAACAAACAACTGTCAACACTAGGCAGACTTGCAGGGTTTTCGACAGTCATCAACACAGGGTCATTTGAAAAGCAAACGCTGCCTTTTCTACCCCTACCGAGTTGCATCAGGGCCACCTTGTCCTCCAGCATGGCTTGTGATTCTTACCAGCAGTTACATTAGCATCTATAGCTGTCTGCAAAAGAAAGATTTCTGATCTCTTCACATGAACACTCTCAGTACACAGTTTAAGGACACCCTTTAGGGATAACTGCACTTACACACACACATGAGAGAGAACACCTTAAATGTTGCACCCTGGGCATGTCATCAGTCTTACCCTTGTGTTGGTCTTCTTGGGATCCTGGCAAACCAAATGCAGATTCTTAGGCCCCTGGCCCCAGAGTTTGGTAAATTGTATATACTTGAAAGTGAGTGTCACTGTTAAATTAATGACTTCACCTCACTCACTTGCATTAAGATAAATGGGGGCCAGTGCTGTGGCACAGCAGGTTAGCACCCTGGCCTGAAGCACTGTCATCCCATATGGGTGCCAGTTCTAGTCCTGGCTGCTCCTCTTTGATCCAGCTCTCTGCTATGGCCTGGGAAAGCAGTAGAACATGGCCCAAGTCCTTGGGCCCCTGCACCCAGGTGGGAGACCTAGTAGAAGCTCCTGGCTCCTGGCTTCAGATCGGTGCAGCTCCGGCCGTTGCAGCCAGTTGGGAAGTGAACCAGAGGATGGAAGACCTCTGTCTCTGCCTCTCCTCTCTCTGTGTAACTCTGGCTTTCAAATAAATAAATAAATAAAACTTTAAAAAAGATAAAGAATGAACATGTGCAATTTGTTAACGGCATTTTGTAAATAAGCATTTAACAGGATCGATGGAAAGGTGGAATACTAAACCATGATCTATTGGCATAAAATTTAGTTTAATTTGATTTCTATATACAAAGCAGGTATATGGAGAAAACATAATACTTTGGTAATTCAAAATACATACCAAGCACTGCAAAAAAAAATACTGCATGTAATTTCTTTTTTGGATTAAGAAGGTTTAAACAAATTTGACTTCAAGTACAAAATAAACTTCACATCAATAATTACCATAAAATCTTATTGATCTGAAAAATTTGCCATCAAAAATAAGTCATTATAACTTATAATGTGTAACTTTGTAAAAATCATAATTATGCCACAATTTAGATATATTTTCTACATTTACAGTTAAGTATTAAAATCTGAAGTTCACAGTCCCTCTAATTATTTAAATGATTTCATTTTTATTACCTTCTTAGAAACAGAAAATATAATCATTAAAGCATGTTAATTTGGAGGCTCCCAAAATTGTTATTTTATCTCATAGGTTAACAGACATTGTTTAGGAAACAAAGTGCATCTGTTTGGGGGATAGTTTATGTATAACTACAAAACATAAATTAAAAAGTTGAAATTATGCAAATTACAAACTCTTTAAAAGTACAGAAGTGTATTCTCAAGACGTTAAGGCACTTGGAACCAAAAGACACCTCGCTCCCTTGGGTCAGAGATTGGCTTTACGCTTGAAAGACTCCTTCAACCTTTTGACAGTAGAAAGGTCCCCAACTCCCTCGGGCCAGTTGTCATGATCTGCAAGCAAGTAGGAAATGTAGGTCACTTGCAAATCAGTTAAACTCCATTGTCTTTTTGTTATTTTTCTTGTTTCATCCATTGTCACAGCAAGAAAAAAAAAGAAATCTTTAGGACAAATGGTATATTTACTTTTTTTCAGTGATTTTATTTATTTGAGAGGCAGATACAGACAGAGAGAGGGAGAGACAGAGAAAGGTATTCCACAGAGAAAGGTCTTTCCACAGAGAAATGTCACTCCCCAAATGGCCGCAATGGCTGGAGCTGGGCTGATCTGAAGCCAGGAGCTAGGAGCTTCCTCTGGGTCTCCCATGCGGGTGCAGGGGCCCAAGGACTTGGGCCATTTTCCACTGCTTTCCCAGGCCATAGCAGAGAGCTGGATCAGAAGAGGAGCGGCCAGGTCTCTAGCCAGTGCCCAGATGGGATGCCAGTGCTCCAGGCGGAGGCTTAGACTGTGACGCCACAGCGCCAGCCCCATTGTATAGGTTTTGTAAACAGTTAGCTTTGAATCCCAGCTCTGCCACTCACTAGCTCTGCCCAAGGAATAATAACATCTACCTTTTAAAGGTATGGGTTAAAGGTGACGCCATATGTGCAGTGCTTGGCATACTACGGATGTTCAATAATAATATTCACTTAATAATTTTTAAATATTGTGCTGCCTTGGTACCAGGTGCCTCCCCAGCCATCTTTCCAATTTTCTAAATCCTCTTTCCAATAGCATCGTTTCCATTTAAGAATCAACAAGGGTATGGGGAAGTGACCTTCTGCTGGCACAACTGGCAGGGGAGGAGGAGGCAGCATGTGATCTAAGCTAAGTCAGCCAGGGCCTCCCATCCCCTGGCTGTGTTATTAGTTGACAATGATGCTTACAGAAGCTGATCTAACACACAGTGCATCTCAGAATTTTCTTAGAAATTCTGAAACAAAGCATTCTCCCTCCCCTCTCTCTTTGTGCAGGGGAATGTGGTCTCAGGGGCAGCAGGCAGCTGCCTTGCAACCAGCACAGCCAGCTGTAAAACAAAGTCAACATAGCGGGAACACACACAGAGGAAGAAGGGGGAAACTGTCCTTGAGAGTTATCTCACCTCCTTTTCTGGTATTGAGGTAACAAATCCCTCTATCATTTAGGCCCATTTGATTGGCAACTAAACAAATTCTCTCTGACACTAGGCTCTCTGTGCATTATCTGACTTAATCCTTCCAACGCCGCCACAAAATAAATACTGTATGTGTCCCATGTTGCAGAAAAGAGAACAGAGGCCACTTGAAATTAATTTTCCCAAGCCAAGAAGGGTAGATAGAGCCGGGTTTCTCTGCCAGACACTCCCATTCTGGAGCCAGCAGTCTTAAAGACAGCACCATAGCAAGAGGCTACATACTCCTGTCCATTGTTTGGACGTATTTTTATTCTTAAAAGATAGATATGTGTGGTTTCCCCCCAAAACTTAAAACATACTTAGTACTGACAAAACAGTGTTAGAGTCACAAAAGAAAATTAATTTATGGAGGCGTGGAGAAGAAGCCATCTGTAATTTTTTGGCCTTTCTAAAGGAAAATCGGGGCTGGGCATTTGGTGCAGTGGTTAAATTGCTGCTTGAGACACTTGCATCCCATATCAGAATGCCACGTTCAAGTCAGCAGCTCCACTTCTCATGCCAGCTTCTGCTGATGCACATCCTAGGGGGCAGCAGGTGATTATGGCTCAAGTGCTTGGGTCCCTGCCACTCTGTGGGAGACCCACATTGAGTTCTGGATGCACATTAGCAGAAAGCTGGATCTCAAGTTGAGGAGCCGAGACTTGAACCAGGCACTATGCTTTAGGATGTGGGCATCCCAAGTGACATCTTAACCAAATTCAGAAAAGTTACTGAATGGCAAACCTGGGTTCAAATCCAGGTCTTTTCTCAAAAACTACGTCATTTGCTATCAGTCCTAAAGAAAGGGAAAGCAACACCACACCACCAATGCCCCACCTAGTGGGTCTGATTGTTCTGCACAGACATGCAAATCACTTACTGCAGGAAATACATGGCAACCTCTTCACTTGTACATACAAATTCATACTGAGAATATTTTAATGGTTCAATTTCTACCAATGTATCCACACACAAAAACTTTTTTGAATACATAAAGCTAAACCCTATAATAAATATACATCAATATTTTCTGTGACTAGGAACATTTCCTTTAAAACCATAACTGTAAATAGTTTGCAATTCTGCTATTCTGGAGGGGATTATCTGTTCAATAGCAACGTTAAGATTGAACCTGACCATGAACGTGAGAAGGCGTGAAGGTAGTGACGACTCACCTGGAATCTCATAGGAGTGAGTATACAGAGACTGACCCCCATCCACGTCTACCAACTGCCCAGTGATGAAGGAAGCTGCGGGAGATAGCAGGAAGCACACCACGGAGGAGATCTGGAGGAAGAAAACACACATGTTCACTTAAAACTACAAACTCCCATTCCTAGTGCTTCACGGTCTCAAGTCAACACATCTCAAAGCCACAACTAGGACATGAATACTACTTGCATGTGCACCATCGTCTGACAACACATGGACACCTCCCCTTTTCTGTGTCAGCATCATTGAAATCATAAGTGACTGGGGTAAAGGTGGTGAGATAAGAAGGAGCCCCAGATGGTGTCAAAGCCACACCCGAGTGAAGAAGTCAGCGGTGAACTCAGGGCTTAAACTCCCCTTTCACATTTCAGGCATTCAGTCCCTTCTGTGCCTTTCATTGTCCACTGCAACCCCACTTTCCATCACTGCTCCCACGTGTCTTTTAGATTTGGGTCCCTGAAATAGTCGGTGTTGCTGTGTAGCAATAAACTGGCATTGTGATCTGTTCAGATTGTGCTCTTGTCAGGCCAGAAGCCCAGCAACACAGACAGCAGGAGCGTCCCACAAAAGTGGATTCTGAATCTTACTGCATTCTTTGAATAATTCAAATAGTTAGTTGGTAAATTCAGCAACATCTACTCCCAAAACCAAACAGGCAGGCAGAAATAATTTCACAGAAGGTAAGGGGAGGTAAAAGCTGCTGGCAGAAGTCAACTTTTTCAAAGGGTACTCATCCTCCTAACTCTCCCCTAGGGACTGTCACTTAAAAGGAGGTAACACACTGATAAGCAGGCCAGCCCCTGGCCAGATGGGAAAGTTCGGCCCATCTACAGATTCTCACAACCAGGCAGAGGTCAAATTGCTCCCTTCCTGCTGCACCTCACTGTGTTGACCATCGTCTCTCTTGTATGAAAGAATGACCTACAGCAGCTGCTGTCAAAGTGCAGTAGGGGCAAAACCTGGGCATCCCTAAGACCTTTGGGAAGGGGTGGGGCAGTGTTCAAAGTCAAAACTTTTCCCAATAATATTAAACCCTTATTTGTGTTTTCTACTGTGTTATCATTTGGACTGTGGGCAAGGGCTGCTAGGAGAGTTAGCATGAATCGTGCGAGGAACACAACATTGCACTTAGTCAACAAGTACTCGTGGGAGCGGGGGGAATGCCCATCTCACTTGATGAAGTGACTTGTACTGAATCTTGACCACCGAGTTCACGTCTTCATAGTCTCCTGTGAGATGAGTGTTAAGTCCCCACCCATGCCCAGTTCTTCTGTGCAGTAGATGAGTACGGTGGTTGTTTCAAGGACAAGAAACTGACTGAACTGATAACCAAAGTAGCCATGGCTTTCATGATGTTTTTTTACTTGGAAGAATGACTGACAGTTCTTCATACTTGGGCATTTGGTAGATATTTTTTTCACAAACAAACCAAGTGAGACTGTCACATCAAAGGAAAATAACTGGCAGTATTTGCTGTCAGTGATAAAATTTGAACCTTCAAATGAAAATTAGGATTTTGGAAAACTTGGCCGTGTCCGCATGAGCTTGACAGCTTCCCGATACTTAAAGGCTTTTTGAAGAGATCAGTGAAATCACAACAAAAGGAATCTTTTGATATTGTGTAATGAATTCTGTGTCAACATGTAGAGCATCTGCATAATTCAGTGAACCAGTATCATCATTTCATGACACAGGTCATCAAAAGTCTGAATTAACAATGCCTTCCAAAATTTAATGTGAAAATCGGTTTTAGTTCAAGAATTTCACTTCTAGAAATTTAATACCTTACACAAGATACATGGCTATGTTCAAGGATATTCACTATAGAATTACTGGAATCATAAAAAATACAAATAGAATCTAAATGCATAACAGGATCTGATTCAACAGATTATGATATATCCATAGCAAGTTGAAGAAAAGAACAAATTGCAACCTGATTTTATTTATTTATTTAAAGATTATTTATTTGAAAGGCACAGTTACAGAGAGGCAGAGAAAGAGACAGAGAGAGTGAGATATATACTCCATCCCCTAAATGGCCACAATGGCCAGAGCTTGGCCAATCCAAAGCTAGGATCCAGGAACTTCCCTCTGGTCTCCCACATGGGTGCAGGGGCCCAAAGGCTTGGCCATCTTCCAGTGCTTTCCCAGGCACATTAGCAGGGAACTGTATCAAAAGTGGAGCAGCCGGGACTCCAACCTGCACCCATTTGGGATGCTAACACTGCAGGTAGTGGCTTGACCCTCTACATCAAAGCATTGGCCCCTTGATTTTATTTTTAAAAGTCAATAAATATTTTTGTTTATGCATAGTAAATTTCTGAAAAAACACACATCAAGCTAATAATAAAAACTAGCTTTAGGAATACAGCTGCATTTTCTTCTAAGAGTGTCATGGTTTTGCTTTTATATATAGAATAGGAAGCCTAATTTATTTATTTTTCAAATGTTAAAAGATTTGCTTATTTATTTAGAGAGAGGTAGAGAAACAGGAGCAGGGAGAAGGAGAGAGAGACAGAGATTCCCATCTAGTGGTTCACTTCCCAGATATCTCCAACTTCTGGGTGGGGCTGAAGCTGGGAGTCAGGAACACGTTAAGATTGATATTGCTAGCATTTAATGAAACACCTGAGTTTTGCATACTTCAATCTGGCCACCTTACTGCTGTCTCTTAAGAAACTCCATGTAGCCATGACCATCTGACTGACTTAGGGTTCTGTGTACCTGCAAATGCCATATGATCAAATAATAGAGCCTAGAAGGACAATGAGACAACAATGCATGCTGCTCTGAGATCACACTGCATTTGCTCCTGCATTAAGAAGGCACAGCCAGGATATCCCCGAGAGCCAGAAAACACAGGAGACATGGATAGGTGGCAGTGAGGAAAATCCTCTCTGTCAGCCAACCAGACCACATAAAAAGGACACCAAATGATACAGATCACAAAGTCTCAAATATCATCATTCTAATCAATGCTAGAAATACACATCACCTCCTCAGGAACTCCAACCCGTTTAGCCGGGACAACCTGAAAAGAAGATTCAAATAACTCTCGTCCCACATCACCATAGTTGTCAGCTGCAGTCTGCGAATAAATGATTCCCTGTGTTTAAAATGAAACAAGAACAAAAAGCATAAAAATTAAATGTTATTTGTAAAAACATCAAGGCAAGACAAACAGTACCAATAATTAAGTGGCTTACGTTTAACAGAACAGTTAACATTTCTAATATTAATTTTTTCTCATGGTTGTCAAAGGAGTACAGTCAACTACTATCTATAAATACATTATCTTAATCTCATCTTTCATTTTGTGACCTTGTCTCCCTTAATAATCAACCACACCCTGGGTTTTTTCACTGAAGACTGGGTTTCTCCAGAACACAATTTTCAGTACATCACTGAGGCACTTAACTGGGAACAATGCGACAAGAGAACCTATTTTGTCTTCCACCAGGGTTCTCTGCTTTAAAACAGAAGACTAAGAAATGGTCTGTGAAACTTAGAAAATGCAGTATTTTATTGGCTATTCACCTAGAATGAAATCACAAATAAAACATTTGAATCCAATGTAAATAGACTAAAATTTTAACTGGTTAAGTGGTATTTAATTCTTCTTTCCCTAGATTTCAAGGGTTTATAAAAGCCAGCAAACTTATTCAAAAACTGTATGAAGATCCTTAAAAAAAAAAAGTTCTTGGAAAATGGAATTAGAAGTTTATTCCTGGGGCTGGTGCTGTGACACAGTGGGCAATGCCGCCGCCTGCAGTGCCAGCATCCCATGTGGGTACCAGTTCGAGTCCTGGCTGCTCCAAGTCCTATCCAGCTCTTTGCTATGGCCTGGGAAAGCAGTAGAAGATGTCCCAAGTCTTTGGGCCCTTGCACCCACATGGGAGACCCAGAAGAAGCTCCTGGCTCCTGGCTTTGGATCGGCACAGTTCCAGGCACTGTGGCCAATTGGGGATTGAATCAGTGGATGGGAGATCTCACTCCCTCTGCCTCTCCTTCTCTCTCTTGATTTAATTCTTCTTTCTCTTGACTTATTGTGGATCTTTATCTGGGAGTTCTTTCCTAAAACTTTGACATTCAATTTCTCTCTCTCCTAATAAAAGATTAATGATGTATCAAGAAATGACTAAATACTTTAGTAAAATTCATATTTTAAAATGGTATATCTCAAACTTCATGTTAATTTTCCTAATTTTCATTTTAACTTTCATTTTAATTTGCTTTTTAAAATACAGATAGATGCCTGCACATCCATGATGTAATGCTAAAACTTACAGATCTTCATTATTTAAATATTTCACAAATAATTCTTTTTTTCATCTTTTTTTAATACTTAGGTTATAGGAAGAGGAAAGAGAGAGAGAGACAGAGAGACAGAGAGAGAGATTGAGATCATCCATGTGCTGGGTCATTCCCCAAATGGCAATAATGGCCAGGGCTGGGCCAGGCCAAAGCCAAGAGCATGGAGCTTCTTCCAGGCCTCCCTCTTAGGTGCAGGGGTCCCAGCACTTGGGCCATCTTCTGCTGCTTTCCCAGGCCATTAGCAGGAAGCTGGATTGCAAGTGAAACAGCCAGGACTCAAACCAATACGCATATGGGATGCTGCTGTCACAAGCAGAGGCTTAACCTGCTACGTCACACCACTGGTCCACAAATAATTCTAATATGAGGGTATTTCAAATAGCTCATGGAAAATGCCCATAATATTTTAACTCCATTTGTCCACAAGCACTTGTGGTATACCTGTATAGCCAGTATAGAGAAACATTGGCTTAATTTAACATTCTTCACAATCTGGTTATAAATCAAATACTTCTGTAATATAAGTTGCGTTCTCAATTATACAATGTAATACTTTATGCATTTTAGTATTTTTTTATTCTAGTACTAGTGGTTGAACTCTGTAATTAACACACAAGTATTCTTATGTGTTTAAATTTTAACTGAAAAGTGATCCCTGTGAAATATAAGAGTGGGAATAAGAGAGGGAGGAGATGTACAATTTTGGACATGCTCAATCAGATGTGCCCCAAATGATGGAGTTAGAATCGTGCCAGAGGATTCCAATACAACCCCAACAAGGTGGCATGTACCAAGGCCATCTCACTAGTCCACGTGATCAATTTCAGTTCACAATTGATCACACTGATAGGTCTAAGAGTCAAAGGGGTCACACAAACAAGACTAGTGTCTGCTAATACTAACTGATAGAATCAAAAAGGAGAGAATGATCGAACGTGGGAAGCGAGATACACAGCAGACTCAGAGAATGGCAGAGGTCCTAAATAGCATTGTGGCCTCAGAATCAGCCCTTAAGGCATTCGGATCTGGCTCAAGAGCCCATGAGAATATTTTAGGCATGGAAAGCCAAGACACACTGAAAAAAAAAAAAAGAAGACCTAAATGAAAGATCTCTGAGAGTGAGATCCCAGTGGAAAGAATGAGGCCATCAAAGAAGGAGGTACCTTTCTCTGAAGGGAGGAGAGAACTTCCAGTTTGACTATGACCCTGTCGGAATAAGATCGAAGTCGGCGAACCCTAAAGGCTTCCATAGCCTCGGCAACTAATGACTAGAGCCTAGGGAGATTACTGACGCCATAAACAAGAGTGTCAAATTGTTAAATCAACATCACGAGTCACTGTGTACTTACGTCTCATGAGGGATCTGTCCTTAATGTGTTATCCAATGTAAAGTAATGCTATAACTAGTACTGAAACAGTATTTTTACACTTTGTGTTTCTGTGTGGGTGCAAACTGATGAAATCTTTACATAGTATATACTGAATTGATCTTCTGTATATAGATAATTAAAAATGAAAAAAAATCTTGGTGTTAAATTGGAAATTGCATAGATAATTAATCAATTTTTTTAAAAAAAATCATGTAGGATCTCTGTCCTTAATGTGCTGTACATTGTGAATTAATACTATAACTAGTACTCCAACAGTATTTTCACTTTGTGTCTCTATGTGAGGGAAACTGTTGAAATCTTTACGTAATGTGTACTAAACTGATCTTCTGTGTATAAAGAGAATTGAAAATGAATCTTGATGTGAATTGAAGGAGAGAGGGAGCGGGAAAGGGGAGGGTAGCGGGTGGGATGGAATTTATGGAGGGGGGGAAGCCATTGTAATCCATAAGCTGTACTTTGGAAATTTATATTCTTTAAATAAAAGCTTTATTTAAAAAATGAAAAAAAAATAAAAATCAATCTTTGTTCATATGCTGATCTACTGTCCTGCTATCAACAACACAACTGGAATCAGAAGAGTAAAATTTTCAACAGACCTCATATAGAACATTTACTTACAGGGGCTACACAATTGATCCTTACGCCATTCTTAGCCCATGTCAAAGCTAAGGACTTGGTGAGGTTGTAAACTCCTTCTCTTGCAGCTCCAGTATGCCTTTAAAGCAAAACACAAATATTATAATTAGCCTCTGTTGAGTATTTCACTAACCAAGCTGACAAGTGTGCCAACGCCCAGACAAGAGCATTCTGATTATGCTCAACAGGATCTATCTCTTGTTCAGTCTCCGCCTAAACAGTGGAGAAAGAATTGAGTCCTTTTATTTTAACCAAATCATGGCTCTCTGGTGGTCAAGCAAATCTCACGGGGTATAGGACTGTAAAAGGTCCCCCAAATCATCATCTACATAGTTGGAACATTTTGAAGAACTTTTTATTACAGAGGAAACCAAACAAACGTGTGGGGGTTTTAATACTAATTTTTTAAATTTCAATTAGTTTTTAACAGATTCCATGGGATTTGTAGGTACAGTTCTAAGAACATTATGATATTCTCTTCTCTTCTGTCCTCTCTCCCTCCCCCCACCCCTCTTTCCTTCTCTTTCCTTTTTCATTTTTTGAGACAACATATTTTAAATTTACATTACAGTAAAAAGGCTTAATACTTGTGTGGTTTTTTTGAATCAATTTAAATAATAGGGGATATGATGTTCACTTACTTGGCTAACAATACTATCAAGAGAATGTCTAGCCATACCAGAAGTTTAATAAATTTTATAGTATTTCCAGATAAGAAGTCTGCATCAGTATGGGGTCTTGGGCAGAAGATATAAATACTATGACTAAATATATCTTATTTATTTATTTACTTACTTACTTTCTTATTTGAAAGGCAGAGTGAGAAAGACAGACAGATCTTCTCACAGCTGGTTTATCATCCAAATGCCCACAACAGCCAGGGCTGGGCCAGGCTGATACCAGGAGCTCAGAACTCCATTGAGGTCTGCTGTGTGGATAGCATGGCCCCAGGTACCCAAGTCATCACTGGCTACTTCCCAGGCACATCAGCAGGAAGTCAGATGGCGCTGGATCAAAAATGAAGGAGCTGGGACACAAACTGGCACTCTCATATGGGATGCAAGAGTCCCAACCAATGGATTAACACATTGTACCACAACGCCCACACCTTCACCATCTTCTAATTTGCCTTGTTTCCGGTGGGGATGTGATTCTGTGCACAATGTGTTTGTAAGATTTTTGTCCCCAGCACTGGTTTCAAGTAACATGATTATAGACCTTGCATTTGCCTTCACATTCTCCTTGTGGTTCATGAGCTTCTTAGACCTGCAGTCATCATTTTCATCAAACTTGGAAAATTTTTGGCCATGGTTTCCTCAAAATTATTATTTTCTCCCCCTCCGTTGAAAACTGCCTTACCATCCACTTATGCTCTGTCCGATTTTTCTGTTTCATTTTTTTAAACTTTCATTTAGTAGACATAAATTTCCAAAGTACAGTTTATGAATTACAATGGCTTTTCCCCCCCATAACTTCCCACCCACCCACACCCCTCCCATCTCCCACTCCCTCTCCCATTCCATTCACATCAAGATTCATTTTTTAATAGTTTCTGTTGCTATGTATTTAGGTTCACTCAGTTTTTCTTCCAAAGTATCTAACCTGCCATCAATACAGTTGCATCTTCATTTCAGGCCCCTGTTGTTTTTGTTTCTAGAAGTTTGATTTGGATCTTTAAAAAATCTCTCCCGTGTCTCTGCCTGCTAAGCTCCATCTTTCCTCTAGCTTTCTGAACCAGGAATACAGTCAGCATAACCGTGTTAATGCCCTCTGTACTAATCTATCATCTGTGTCAATTCTGGGTCCATTCTGATTTTTCTTTGTATCATGAGTTGTATTTTCCTGCCTTTTGCATGCCTAGTAATCTTTTATTGGAAGCCAGATATTTTCCTGTAAACATTGCTAAGATTTGCTCTAGGATGCTGCCAGGTTACTCAGACAAAGTACGGCCATTTCACACTTCATTTGGACCAGGGCGACGTTTCTGTTTGGTTACGAGTTTTCCAGCATGGCAGTGGAAATGGACGCTGTTCTGGACCCTGTGTGAGGACTGGGCCTTGCCCCTCCAATCCTTGCAGCCAAGTCTTTCCTCAGCCTAAGATGAAGGAGAATATTTTGGAAACAGATTTTTAAAGTTAAAATAAGGGAACATGCTAGTAAGAGGAATTAATGACCTTGATTTAAGGAATTTTACCTACTTCACTTGCCCTCATTCAGGGGACTAAACCCAAAGGCTTAGGAAGAAAAGATAAAAATGCTTACGCAGCTATCGGAACTCCATTTTTGGTAAGAGTGATGATGTTAACGATAGACCCTCCATGGTTTTTCATCCAGTAATTGTACACTGCAGGACACACAAAGGACAATCATAGTAAATACTGTGCTGACTCTCCTCTGTTACTTGATTCCAGCACACTGCCTATGGGAAATGTGTTACATTTCTTTTTCTATACGAAGCCTGATTGAGGGGCCAGTGATGTAGTGTAACAGGTTAAGCCGCCACCTGTGATCCTGGCATTCTAAATGGGTGCCGATCCAAATCCTGGCTACTCCACTTTGACCCAGCTCCCTGCTAATGCTCCTGGAAAAGCTTTGGAAGATGGCCCAAGTGCTTGGACCCCTGCCACCCATGTGGGAGACCTGGAAGAAGCTCCTGGCCCCTGCCTTCAGTGTAGCCCAGCCCAGGATACTGTAGCCATTTGGGAAGTCAACCAGTGAAAAAAAAGATTTCTCTCTTCTGTTTTCCTCCTGTGTCTGTAACTGTTTTTATAAGTGAAGTAAATCTTTAAAAAAGTGTCCCTGACTAAATGATGATACACTCTCATTTGTTTTAGAGTTGGGGGCCAGCGCTGTGGCTCAGCAGTTAAGTTGCTGTCTGCAGCGCTGGCATCACACACCAGAGCCAGTTCAAGTCCCAGATGCTCCAATTCCAATCCAGCTCCCTGGTATTGTGCCTAGGAGAGCAGCAGAGGATGGCCCCAGTGCTTAGGCCCCTGCACCCATGTGGGAGACCCAAATGAAGCTTGGCTCCTGGTTTCAGCTTCACCCAGCCCTGGCTGCTGCAGCCATGTTGGGAGTGGACCACTAGATGGAAGATATTATCTCAAACCCTGCCTTTTAAATACATAAATAAATCTTTAAAAAATAATTGAGGTAGGTGCCGGCACCAATGCTCACTCGGTTAATCATCTGCCTGCGGCACCAGCATCCCATGTGGGCACTGGTTCTAGTCCTGGTTGCTCCTCTTCCAGTCCTGCTCTCTGCTGTGGCCCGGGAAGGCAGTGGAGGATGGCCCAAGTGCTTGGGCCCTGCACCTGTGTGGGAGACTAGGAGGAAGCACCTGGCTCCTGGCTTTAGATCGGTGCAGCGCACCGGCCGTAGTGGGCATTTCGGGGGTGAACCAATGGAAGGAAGACCTTTCTCTCTGTCTAACTTTGCCTGTCAAATAAAAAAATGATTGGGGTATAATTTATAAACCATAAATGCATCTACTTGAGGTAATTTCCTAATTTTTAATAAATACATGGAGTTGGGTAATCACCCCTACAGCCCAGTTTCACATTTCTATCCATCACCCTAAGTCCTATTATACCCATTTTAAGATGAGGAAAACACTCATCTTTCTGTTGCTATCGATTTATTTCTGCCCATTCTGAATATGTCATATACATTGAATCATGCAATATGTGGTTACATCAGTCAGCTTTTCATTACCATGATGAACTACCTGAGGTTGGATAAATATTTTTTAAAAGAAGGTTTCTTGGGCCGGCGCCGTGGCTCAACAGGCTAATCCTCCGCCTTGCGGCGCCGGCACACTGGGTTCTAGTCCCGGTCGGGGCGCCGGATTCTGTCCCGGTTGCCCCTCTTCCAGGCCAGCCCTCTGCTGTGGCCCAGGAGTGCAGTGGAGGATGGCCCGGGTGCTTGGGCCCTGCACCCCATGGGAGACCAGGAAAAAGCACCTGGCACCTGGCTCCTGCCATCGGATGAGCGCGGTGCGCCGGTAGCAGCGCGCAGTCCGCGGCAGCCATTGGAGGGTGAACCAACGGCAAAAGGAAGACCTTTCTCTCTGTCTCTCTCTCTCACTGTCCACTCTGCTTGTCAAAAAAAAAAAAAAAAAAAAAGAAGGTTTCTTTTGGTGCACAGTTTTGGAGGTACAATAGCCTTCTTGCTGGCAGAGTCCCAAGATGGCCAGGGGATCTCAGGGCAAGATACAGCCTGTGTGTCTCTCTGTATCTGTGTGGTCTCTCTCCTCTTTATAGAGCCGGCAGGATACAATCACAGAGCCTGCACCCCGATGGCCTAATCTAATCACATTCTGAAGGCCTCACCGCTAAACACCAGGGCTGGGCCAAGTTTCCACCTTTTAAATACCATTTTATTTTTTTTTGACAGGCAGAGTGGGCAGTGAGAGAGAAAGACAGAGAGAAAAGTCTTCCTTTTCAATTGGTTCACCCCCCAGTGGCCGCCGCGGCTGGCACGCTGTGGCCGACACACAGCGCTGATCCGAAGCCAGGAGCCAGGTGCTTGTCCTGGTCTCCCATGGGGTGCAGGGCCCAAGCACTTGGGCCATCCTTCACTGTACTCCCGGGCCACAGCAGAGAGCTGGCCTGGAAGAGGGGCAACGGGGACAGAATCTGGCGCCCCAACCAGGACTAGAACCCAGTGTGCTGGCGCCGCAAGGCGGAAGATTAGCCTATTGAGCAGTGGCGCTGGCCCTTTTAAATACCATTTTCATGAGACTTTGAGGTGTTGAAATCCTGCATGGGTTTGGGAACAAATCATACTCAAATTATAGCATGGTTTTTGTGTCTGGTTCTTCCACTTAGAATGTTTGTGAGGTTCACCCATTTGAAATGCATTAGCTCCTTTTATTGCAGAGTAGAATTCCATTGTATAGATAAGCCATAATTGGTTCATCCATTCATCAGCTGATAAACATTTGGATTAGTTCCTCTTTGGGATAATTATGAATACAAATCTCTCTCTGGACATTTGTTTTATTTCTCTTAGTCACATAAAAAACCTATATGTGAAATTGCTGGATCTTATGGTAACTCTGTTTAACTTTCTATTTTTTTTTTCATTTTCCATTTTATTTGAAAGGCAAGGAAACATAAAGAAAGAGATATAGATTTCCCATCCACTGGTTCACTCCTCAAATGTCCACAACAAGCAGGGTTAGGCCATGCTGAAGCCAGGAGCCTGGAACTCAACCAAGGTCTCCCAGGTAGGCAGCAGGGACCCAAATACCTTACCTATCATCTGCTCCCTCCCAGGGTGGATTGGAAATGGAGGAGCCAAAACTCAAAGCAGGTCCCCTAGATGGGATGTGGGTATCCTAATGCAGCATCCAACTGCTGCACCAAATGCCTGCCCTCTGTTAAAGAAACTGCTCTCTAAAGTGGCTCCACCATTTCCCATTCCTACCAGAAATGCAGAAGTGTTCGAGTTTCTTCCACTGTCACCATCTGACTTTATGAGTGTAGTCCTTCTAGGGGATATGAAGCGGCATCTCACTGGGATTTTGATTTGCATTTTTCTAATGATGCTGATGTGTACATCTATCCTAAAGCCATTACCATACTGTCTTAAAATCCAGATGTGGTTCTGAAATCAAGAAGTGTTATTCCTTCAACATTCTCCTTTTGCAAAATTGGTTTGGCTATCCCAGGTCCTTTGCATTTCCATATATATTTTAGGTTCAGATTGTTATGTCTGCCCAATTTTTTAAGGATGTCATTGAATCTACAAACCAATTTGGGAAGAACAACCATTTTAACAACATTCAACCTTCTAATCCATAAAAGTACAATGTTTTCACATTATTTAAATCTTCCTAATTTCTATCCACAATGTTTTTAGCTGTTAGTAAACAAGTCTTACATTCCTTTTGTTAACTTTATTATGAAATAGTTCAACCATTTTTGAGGCCCCTTTGATACTTAGGCCCCCATTCTGTTTATAGAAAACGATGTAATGGTAGAGATGTACCTCCAGGTTCCTCTCAACAGAAATCTAAATTTTCAGAATGTAAAGATCAGAGGAGGGACCAGCGCTGTGGCATAGTGGGCTAAGCCTCCACCTGCAGAGCCAGCACCCCTCTGGGTCTAGTCCTGGCTGTTCCTCTTCCAATCCAGCTCTCTGCTACAGCCTAGGAAGATGGCTCAAGTACTTGGGCCCCTGAACCCACGTGGGATATTCTGGAAGAAGCTCCTGGCTTCAGATCGGCCAGTTCCAGCCACTGCAGCCACTTGGGGAATGAACCAGCAGAGGGATGACCTTTCCTTCTGCTTCGCTGCATCTCTAACTTGTGGGAGACCTGAATGCAGCTCCTGGCGGCTGTTTGCCCAGTCCTGGACATTGTGGCCATCTGGGGAGAGAATGAGCAGATGGAAGACTTCTCTCTCTCTACTTCTGCCTCTCTCTCTGGAACTCTGCCTTTCAAATAAATAAATCTTTTTTTTTAAAAATCTACCTATAACAAAACCCACAAACCTCTGCTAAGAGATATAAAAAATTCGTTAATGACAAGATATGTCATGATGGGGAGACTGAATATTTAAATATATAAACTATTTTCAACTTATTAAGTTTAACACAATTCCAATAAAATTCTCCAAAATGACTTCTGAGGAAGAAAAGTGAATATAAAATTCATCTGAAATAATAAGTGGTCATGAATAGCCAAGAAAAGTTTGGAAAGGAAAATAAAGCATTATAGTCCATATCAAATATTAAAAACTGTATAAAATCATTTGATTCCAGTATAAAGGAGAGTAACAGTTAATTTCAATTACCCTATATAGACTTTTTGCTTCTAGATAAATATCACCATTTATTTTACAAGAAAGAATTTTATGTTGCTCTTCTGACATTTTTGCAAGGTACAGAAGATGAGGGCATTTCTTTAAGATATTTGAGATAGTTATCAGAGAAACCAGAAAGCCACCCGAATAAATGTAGAAGAAGGATATATATATATATATAACATTTTATAAAACAACATGGAAGGTTTAAAAGCAACTTGAGAAGGAATGTTAGCAAATGAAAAACCAAATGATTTGGAGAAAGCTAGAATATTAAATTTTTAGAATCATCCAAATTAAAGAACAAGCCCTGTGGTCAAAACAGATTAAGGATCTTTTTTCCCTTCCATTTCCTTTTATTGTGGTAAAATACACATAACATAAAATTCATCTTAACCATTTCAAGGGTACAGTTTAGTGGAATTAGGTATATTCATCTTCTTGTGCAACCATCATTCATCTCCAGAACACTTTTCATCTTACAAAATTGAAATGCTGGCCCCAATAAGCTATTTCTCATTGTAGCCTCAGCCCCTGGCAATACCATTCTACTGCCTGGATCAAGAGTTATTTTCAAGGCTTGACATCATTGATGCTTAGAGGGTTTTGTGACAGCACAATATATATGTATATAGCGGACAGTAGATATGGATTTAGAAGATTAGGGTCTCAGTCCAGCTTCAAGGTGATCTTGGACTGGTTGGTCTAAATTTGAGCTGGATATGATATTTTTTGTAGTACTTAAATTGAGGAGGCACTATGAGCATCAAGTAAGATACCAGATGTGAGAAACAGTTCTATAAATGTAAGTAAAAAAATTAAGAAAAATAAAATGCTTTCTAGATGAGATAATTTAAGGATGTCTCACAGGAAAATAATTGTATTAAAACTGTCCTCCTCATCATTAAATAATTGCAAAATAACTATTTTATATGCTAACTCTCAAGATAAGAACAAAACAAAGTCTTGTTTTCACTGTGGGAAAAGAAGATCCAAATACGGAATAAGAAAAATTAGAAAGAATCTGATGGTAATGGATTTGAATAGAGGTATAACTATGAAGTCATTATTTTTAATCAGTGTGCTAGCTAAAATGCTAAATATATGAAAAAAAGACATAATGGTATAATGAACTTCAGACTTTTACCATCTTGATTCAACGTTATTCCTTTATAGCCAACCTCTCCATTCATTTGCCCACCTCTTCTATACTCTCGGAAGCCAACTGGAGATATCTTTTCATTCAATCTATAAATATTTCCATGTTTATCTCTGAATTAGAGGAAAGTTTTTAACAATATAATCCCAATTCCATCAATATACTTAACTAACAATAATTTCTTAATACCATCAACTACTCACTCAGTGTTTGTATTTCCCTCTTTGGGTAATAATTTCTTAAGAAATATTTGCTGGAATCAAGCTCCAAATAAAGCCCATACAATGCAACTGGTCAATTCAATACTCCATCATTTCCAAACTGTAGGTTCCCCTCCAACTCTTGTCCCTCCCTCTATGCAGTTTGTTCAAGCAGCTGTGTTGTCTTCTAGTTTCCCCACAGTCTGGATTTTGCCCATGGCACTCCATAGAATCATTCAAGATCTGTTCTGTCCCCTGTATTTTCCATGAATTGGTTGTAAGATTCCAGTTTGGCACACATATGTGTGTGTGTGTGTGTGTGTGTGTGTGTGTGTGTGTGTGTGTGATAGGTGATACTCTTGTAGTTCTACCAGGGCACATTGAGTTGTCTGTTTTTTGTGATATGTAATCTGCTACTGATGATTGTTATCTAGATCCAGTAATTCATTAAGGGTTAAAAATGTTGACTTTCTTCATTAACATAATCTATTTGTTTCCCTGCTACCCCATTCATATGTGAGCAGAAAAAAAAAATTCTCTATCTCCTTATAAGTTACCAAAAGACTTGTTTCTCTAGCATCCTCCAAAAACCTGACCATTAATTCTTCCTAGAATAATTTTGAATTCATGGATTTAAGCATAACTGATCCACCTCAGTCCACAGACATTCCAACAGGAGTGAGGTGATATCTCATTGTGGTTTTGATTTGCACTTCCCTTATGGCTAGTGATGTTGAGCATGTTTTCATATCTTTCTTTGCCATTTGGATTCATTCTTTTGAGAAATGCCTGCTAAGGTCTTTTGCCCATTTATTATTTGGGTTGGTTGTTTATGTCTAACTTTAAGAAATATACTGGCAAAGTGCTATGATGTCTATAATTCATTTTGAAGTTGTTTATTAAAAATTGTGGGGGGATGGGGAGAGAGAAGAGAATTCATGGAAATGGAACAAAAGGAAAGGAATACATGGGTTCGGCCGTGGCTCAACAGGCTAATCCTCTGCCTTGCGGCGCCGGCACACCGGGTTCTAGTCCCAGTTGGGGTGCCGGATTCTGTCCCAGTTGCCCCTCTTCCAGGCCAGCTCTCTGCTGTGGCCCAGGAGTGCAGTGGAGGATGGCCCAAGTGCTTGGGCCCTGCACCCCATGGGAGACCAGGAAAAGCACCTGGCACCTGGCTCCTGTCATCGGATGACCATGGTGCGCCAGCCGCAGAGCGCAGGCCACGGTGGCCATTGGAGGGTGAACCAACGGCAAAAGGAAGACCTTTCTCTCTCTCTCTCTCACTGTCCACTCTGCCTGTCACAAAAAAAAAAAAAAAAAAAAAAAAAAAAAGGAATACATGGGTTCATTGTAATTAACTTTGCCATGGATTCATCATTGGTGGGGGTGGGAAGCGGGATCCTGTATGATTAAAATGAATGCTATAGGGAATTCCGAATTTACTGACAATTTACACGCTGACTTTTCTGTATTTCTTTAGCAATAGGATATTATGTCGAAGAGAACAAGCTGAAACAAGCTGGGACTTCAGGGCATTCATCTTTTAAACAATTTTAATTACACAAATAATACATAGTTATTTTAGAAAAATTGGAAAAGGCAGATAAACAAAAAAAAGTCACATGTAATTTTTACCTTCCAAAGATGATGTCTGTCAGTATTTTGATATAAGTTATTCTAGAATTATTTCTATTCAAATATATACACACACATAAATTATACTGCTGGTTTACAGATCTGTGATTGTGCTAGACAGAATGCTTTATAATGCATTTTCCCACAGTGAAATCTGGGGATATCTTTTCATGTTAATAAGGATATTTTTATACCAACGTTTTTAATGGCTGCACAGTAATCCAGCATATAAATGTATAAGAATTCACTCAAATAATACTTTACTCATTATACAGAAAAAATATTAGATTCATACTCCTTGTGGCAGAAACAAAATATTAACAGCTCAATTTTTTGAAGTAAAAACAAAACAACCATAGGTTTTCCATTCTTTAATTCAGTTTTGGATAACAAAAATCATGGCTAGGCCCTGGCATTGTGGCACAATGGGTTAAGCTGATGCCTACAATGCAAACATTCCAGATGATCATCAGTTCAAGTCCCATTTGCTCCAGTTCTTTTTTTTAAAAAAAAAAAAGATTTATTTTAAAGACAGTTATTTATTTGAAAGACAGAATTACAGAAAGGTAGAGACAGAGAGAGGTCTTCCAACCGCTGGTTCACTTCCCAGATGGCCACAACAGCTGGAGTTGCGCTGATCCAAAGCCAGGAGCCGGGAGCTTCTTCCAGGTCTCTCACGTGGGTGCTGGGGCCCAAGGACTTGGGCCATGTTCTATTGCTTTCCCAGGCCACAGCAGAGAGCTGGATCAGAAGAGGAGAAGCTGGAACTAGAACTGGCGCCCATATGGGATCCTGGCGCTTCAGGCCAGGGCTTTAACCCACTGCACCACAGCACCAGCCCCGCTCCACTTCTGATCTAACTCCTTGAAAATGTGCCAGGGAAGGCAGCAGAAGATGGCTCAAGTGCTTGGGCACCTGCCATCTAAGTGGGAAACCTAGATGGAGTTCTAGGCTCCTGGTTTCAGCCTGGTGTCCCAGCCCTGACTGTTGCGGCCAGTTGAGGAGTGAAAGATAGAAGATCTTTCTCTCTGTGTCTCTGCCTCTCTCTCTGTAACTCTCCCTTTCAAATAAATAAATAAATCTTTAAAAAAATCATGGCTGAAGGATAGGCATTTGGCCTAGTAGCTGAAATGCCTGTATCCCATATCAGAGTACCTGGGTTCAATATCTGGATCTGGCTCCAGACTCTAGTTTCCAGCTAATGCAGACCTTGGGAGACGGCAGTCATGGATCAAGTGATTGTATTCCTGACACCCACATGGGAGACCTAGTTTGAGTTCCCAGTTACTGTCTATGGTCCAGCCTGGCTCCAGCCAAAGCAGACATTTCAGAATGAACAAATGGATGGGGACCCTCTACTCTCAGTCTCTCAAATAAATAAACTTTAAAATTATTTTAAATCATAGTTGAATCTAGACTCTGCAGGTCTTCAATTAATAGCTGTTAGCACTGAGCTATAACATTTGGGTTAAAGACTACTAGCTCTCTCCCAAGATTTATTCTCCCCTTCTTACAAAGAAGTAGAATTTATAGCTGCGCACACAATTGCCCATTTAAAGACTCTGTTCCTTTTGGAGAAAAGTATGATCATTTAACTGAATCCTAACTGGCAAATGTGAATAAATTTAATGGTGCTGTTTCCAGATGATGCCCCTGAAAGACTTGGGCAAGCAATATACTTCTCTCCATTCCTGCTGTCTAGAATGCACATATGAGGGCACACACCAAAAAAGTCATCTTGAACCATGGTAAGGAAACTGCAGCTCAAGAACAGTGGAGCGATAAGAATGTCAGTTTCTAATGATCATGAAATGATTATACTATCCTACATGGACTTTCAGTGACAGAAATCAACTCTGTTATTCAAGCCTCTATTTCTTCTGGGTCTCTCCATTGGAGCAGCCAATCTTGTATCATTACTTACACATGATTTATACTTCTACTTACAGGGGCCAGCACCAGAATCCCATATGAGTGCCGGTTCGTGTCCCAACTGCTCCACTTCTGATCCAGCTCCCTGCTAATGCACCTGGGAAAGCAGTGAAAGATGGCCCAAGTGCTTGGGCCACTCCACCCTCATGAGAGACCCAGAAGAATCTCCTGTCTCCTGACTTTGGATCTACCCAGCTCCACAGTTATGGTTACCTGGAGAGTGAACCAGAGGATGGAAGACCTCTCTCTGTCTCTCCCTCTCTCTGTAACTCTACCTCTCAAATAAATAAATCTCTAAAAAAATTTATACTTCTACTTAGATTTATGTCTGCAATATATCTGACTGAAAGAAACAAAAAAATCAAGCCTACTCTCTGTGTAGTGAAGATTCTTTGGGTCAGAGTTACACTTGTCCTACCTTTTCTATCAGAAGAGTAACTTGGATAATTTATAAGGAAACTCTTGCATTACTTAACTTCAGGAATTTAATATTAACAACCCATGAAATATAACCTTTAACCCCAAGACCAAGCATGGATGCCAATTAGCTTTCAGAAAGCATGTAGACTCTGATATTCTCTCAGATGACTGAATTAATGAATTGCTCCTAAAAATAGATTTAATAGATTACTCTTTTTAAAGCAAAGTGTGAAAGTGTTCTCTAGTCCTATGATAAACTTTGTAACTAAATCTTTGCAGAGGTCATTCATAATTTTCTCA
Source organism: Sylvilagus floridanus (assembly GCA_949820135.1). NCBI lineage: Eukaryota > Metazoa > Chordata > Mammalia > Lagomorpha > Leporidae > Sylvilagus > Sylvilagus floridanus. The sequence goes on from OX463236.1 coordinate 159,202,581, forward strand.
TAATAAATTCCTAAAAATAAAACCATAAGATTGAAGGATGTCCATACTTAAAAATACTACCAGTTGACTATCTAGAGATGTAACAATTTATGCCTCTATGTTGTATGTATGTAAATGTGAGTGACATGAGACTTTAGGATTCCTAACCGTTTCTCTTTCAAGACATGATCTCTAAATAAAGACACAGTGACCTTTGTGGACACTGATGACACTTGCCTGCTTTGCACATGTAGAAGGTACCTGTCAGGTTGGTTTCAATCACGGCATTCCAACCCTTGGAACTGATGTCTTCCGCAGGAGAGAGGAACTGGCCTCCTCCATTGTTCACCAAGAAATCGATCTTACCATAAACAGCCAGGGTAGATTTAATCAAATTATTTACCTAAAGAAGAAACACACAAAAGTTTAATAACCTAACTTTCTGCTGGGATAGCTTGCTCTAGAGGCCTTTCAGAGCTGCAATTCTCACAGTGAACCATCTCCGAGTAACACAGTGAATAACATGAACACACGTAGCAATGAAAAAGAAACCAGAACACCCTACTTCCATGAGTCAATACTCATAGACCATAAAGATAAAATTCTGATTTTGAACCCATGAGCCTGGATCATCCCATTGGAAGGCAATCACATTATTTTGTAAGATACAATCCCTAAAGAACAAAATCAGGTTAAAATGAACACTAAGAAATGACTTAAAAGGCAAAAGGAGTCTCTAGCTGAAATCACATCCTTGCTTAACTTCTTTATCTTGTCTTCTACCCTGACCTCCTCTTGGGCCACTAGATCATCAGATCATTAGCATCTGCTTTGCTGGCTCTGCTTTGTGTGAACCTCGCCCAACACAGCCACCACAGGAGAACCTGAAGCAAAGCCAGGGTTAAGAACCACAGCTGTACATTAGAACGAGGGAATAAGTGACATATTGCATCACCTCCTCTTCTTTCCGGATGTTGCACTGTATGGGAGTGACTTGAGCCTGGCTGGTGGCGGGCAGACTGCGCTTCAGTTCTCCTGCAGCAGATTTTAATCTGTCCAGCTTCCGGGACGCAATGACCACATTGCAGCCTGAGGAGAGAGTAGCCAGAGAACAAGTAAATGTGCGTTTATGAGTTCTCCAAATGTCAAAAATAGCAATGGTAAGAAAATACTTTGTGTGTTGCTGTCAAACAAAGATTATTTAGGCCTTCTGCTTCTGGACAGGATGCAGCAACAGCTACTGAATTATCCTCCAGCCCTGAACAACTAAAAACCTGGGCAAAGTATATGAAACAATGGTCTTGAGGCATTGGACATGAAGTAGCACTGGACTTGCTCTATGAGAGGGTGGAAACAAACAAGGGGAGCCCTGTGATTACTGCAGCTTACTGCCTGGAGAGAGCTTCCAAATGAAGCAGGAACCCAATCAAGAGCCTAGACATCTCCCCAGGTGAAAGAGATGAAGTTGGGGATCCCAGGAGGCCATGATGGTTGCTTACAGATGACATACAGAAAAGAGAGGTATAGAGAGAGAAATCTAGAGATTTACAGAGTCCCCCATGAGTCTTCTAGATACTGGTTAGTACATGTAAATACATAAACAGTCTTGGGTAGAACTCCCCCCAAATAAGCAGAGAGAACAAGTCTTATACTCACACAGTGCTGAGAATGTTTATTATCACACCATAAAACATGTTTCACTATATAAGAGCTATGACCTCAATGATGAGGCAAAATTAGTCACAGACTAAAGGATGTTCAGAGCATTTAAAAGAAAAGCAAGCCATGACCAGTGCCATAGCTCACTTGGTTAATCCTCCATCTGTGGCGCTGGCATCCCATATGGGCACTGGGTTCTAGTCCCAGTTGCTCCTCTTCTAGTCCAGCTCTCTGCTGTGGCAGGAGAAGGCAGTGGAGGATGGCCCAAGTGCTTGGGCCCTGCACCCACACGGGAGACCAAGAAGAAGCACCTGGCTCCTAGCTTCGGATTGGCCCCATGCCAGAGGTAGCGGCCATATGGGGAGTCAATCAAAGGTAGGAAGAAGTTTCTCTCTCTCTCTCTCTCTCTCTCTCTCTCTCTCTCTCTCTCTCTCTCTCTCACCCTACCTGTCAAATAAATAAATAAATAAATAAGCAAGCCTCTTTTAAAGTATTGGACTATTTTCAAGTAACCATGCATCCCCAGATAAAATTCAAGCATGCTTACAGAATATAAAATAACCAACACCCAACAAGGTAGAATCTAAAAAATATTACTAGGCATGCAAAGGAGTAGGAAAATAACCCATAACAGGGAGAAAAGTCAATGAATAAACACAGACCCAGAAATGATACTGCTGATGTAATTACATAAACCAGTGATGAGGAAGGGAACATTCCCAAAAGCAGCCAGAGAAAAACAACACATTTAGCACAGAACAACAACAACAAAGAAAAAGATCTCTTTCAGAAACAATGCGAGCCAGAAAACAAGGTAGCAATATCTTTAATGGATTGAAAATAAAAAAAGATTATAGTGAAAATATCTTTCAAAAATGACAACATAATGACTTTTTCACACACATGAAAGCTGGAAGAATTCAGCCACATAGAACTACACTACTAAAGAAGATTAAAGGAAGCCCTACAGCAGAAGGAAAAGGATACCAGATGGAAATCAAAATCTACGTAAAAGCAGAAAGAGAAGCAGAAATGGTAATGACATGAGCAAATATAAAAGGCTTTTCTGCTTTCTATTTAGACCTCTTTTAAAGGTAGTGATATTTGTGGAAAGCAAAAATGTACCATGGTATTGTGCGATTTAAAACATATGTAGAAATGAAGCTCTTCCCTTCTTCTCCTTGATAATAATAGCACAGTGGCCAAGAAGGAGCAGTAAGGGTAGTCTTTGTTTTTTTCAGCTCTACTTATGTACTAATTCCAGCTACCTCTGTTAGTTAAGTAAGGCCAGTTCTCCAAAAAAACATGCTTCAAATTTCAGGTATCAAGGTATATTCACTGTGAGTACTTGTATAAAATACAAACTTCCCTGCCAACTCTTCAGTTTACAAATCACTAGATAAACAGCGGGTACACATGATGATCAGTGACTAATCATGGCACTTCTTTCAATTCTTCTAGTGATTGGTCTTGTGCATCTTCAGTTCATGCACAGCCATCAAAGAAAGTAGCTCTGTTGCCTCTGTGATTCACAATGGTCAATCCACATAACATATTATAATAATCAATGATCAGAAGAGATATTTGGCAGTAAAGATGGAAGTGGATCAAACAAATGAAAAGCGGCAACACTGCAAGTGAAATTAGAATGCAATGTCATTCTAATGTGCTCTGGTTTAGTGGGTAAACCCACCGCCTGTAGTGCCAGCATCCCATATTGACCCCAGTTCGGGTCCTGGCTGCTCCACTTCTGATCCAGCTCTCTGCTATGGCCTGGGAAAGCAGTAGAAGATGGCCCAAGTTCTTGTGCCCCTTCACCCCCGCAGGAGACCTGGAAGAAGCTCCTGGCTCCTGGCTTCAGATTGGCACAGCTCTGGCCATTGTAGCCATTTGGTGTCATATGGGATGCCAGCATTCATATCAGCCAGTGAAAGAATTTCTAATGCTTTCACAAAAATATTTAAAGATCAAGAAACTATTGTAAGTTTCCCATGGATTATTAAATTACCTTGGCACAAATTATCAGCAGGCATAATCATTATTATAGTCCCACAATGCTGTGCAAAACAAGGACCATCTACAAACTGTTATGTCAGGGCAGGCATTTGGTGCAACAGTTAGCATGACACTTGGGACACCCACATACCATAGTGGCCCAATCCTTGTTGTTGTGAGCATTTTGGGAGTAAAACTGTGGATGGGAGCTCCTTTTTTCTCTGCATCTCAAATAACTAAAATGTAAAAATTAATAAAGTACATTAAAAATTTTAAAATAAACTGTGAAGTCATTCTTACATTTTTTTAAAAAAGATGTATTTATCAGGGCTAGTGCTGTGGCACAGTGGGTTAAAGCCCTGGCCTGAAGCACCGGCATCCCATAAGGGCGCTGGTTCTAGTCCTGGCTGCTCCTCTTCCAATCAAGCTCTCTGCTATGCCCTGGGATAGCAGTAGAGGATGGCTCAAGTCCTTGAGCCCCTGCACCCACGTGGGAGACCCGAAAGAAGCTCCTGGCTCCTGGCTTTGGATCGGCACAGCTCCAGCCGTTGCAGCCATCTGGGGAGTAAACCAGTGGACGGAGGACCTCTCTCTCTGTCTCTACCTCTCTCTATAACTCTGTATAACTCTTTCAAAAATAAAATAATTTTTTTTAAAAAGATGTATTTATCTGAGAGGCAGAGAGAGAGAGAGAGAGAGAGAGAGAGAGAGAGAGAGATCTTCCTTCCACTGGTTCAGTTCCCATATGTGGCAATGGCTAAGGCTGGGCTAGCCTGAAGCCAGGCGCCTGGAATTCCATCTGGGTCTTCCACTTGGGTGGCAGGGGCCCAAGCACTTGGGCTATCTTCCTCTGCTTTCTGAGATATATAAGCAGAGAGCTGGGCTGGAAGTGGAGCAGCCAGTACTCAGTGGGCGTTCATATGGGATGCTGGCACCACAGGTGGTGACTTACTCCACTGCACTACAATGCCAACCTCATTCTTATATTCTATATGAAGTGGTACCACATCACTATCACCACCACCAAATAAACAAAAAGAAGAGTTAAAATAAGCCAACAAAAGATTAGCTTAAAATCCATAAAAATATCCTATTCAAAAGAAGGCAGAAACAAGAGAAAAGGAAACAAAGATCAAATGGGACTTTAAGAATAGAAATAGCAAGATGGTAGGTTTAATTTCACCTATGTTGATAATCACATGTGAACTTTCTAAAACAACCTAGCTGAAGATATATATTGTCAGAATGGATAAAAAAGCAAGATCTAAAATGCACTGCAAGTATAAAGACACAGAGAGGTTAAAAGTAAAAAGAATAGAAAAAAAGATACAACATGCTAACAGTAACCCAAAGAAAGCTAGAATAGCTATATTAATATTAAACAAATTTCACAGCAAAGAATATGCCCGAAAGGAGAGGTGTATTTCACAGATATAAGTGTCAACTTATAGAAAAAGAGGATAGGCTGGCACCGCAGCTCACTAGGCTAATCCTCCGCCTTGTGGCGCCAGTACACCAGGTTCTAGTCCCGGTCGGGGAGCCGGATTCTGTCCCGGTTTCCCCTCTTCCAGGCCAGTTCTCTGCTGTGGCCAGGGAGTGCAGTGGAAGATGGCCCAAGTACTTGGGCCCTGCACCCCATGGGAGACCAGGAGAAGCACCTGGCTCCTGCCTTCAGATAGGCGCGGTGCACCAGCCGCAGCATGCCAGCCGCGGCGGCCATTGGAGGGTGAACCAATGGCAAAGGAAGAACTTTCTCTCTGTCTCTCTCTCTCACTATCCACTCTGCCTGTCAAGATAAAAAAAAAAAGAAAGAAAGAAAAAGAGGATATATTGGCACAACCAATTTGTCAGTTTCTTAAAAAGTTAAACACTCATGTATCATACAAACCAAACACCACATTCCAGGTATTCAAGAGTAATGAGAGTGTACATCCATGCAAAGACTTGAGTACAATGATCATAGACACTTTCTTTTGTATTAGCCAAAAAGTGGAAACAACTCAAATGACCACCAATAAGTGAAAAAACTGTGGTACAGTGATAAAATGGAATATCACTCAGCAATAAATAATAATGAACCACTGATACATGCAACAACATGAGTAAATCTAAAAATATCATGCTAAGTGAAAGAAAAAAAAGAAACCAGGTAAGCATAGTACATACTGTATGACTCCATTTATATAAAACCTTCAGAGAGTGCAAACTACTTGATAGTAATGAAAAATAGATCAGTGTTGCCTCAGATGCACAAGGGGGATAGGTTGGGGAAAGAGATTACAAATGGCACAAAGAGGCAGAAGCTAACAATCAGGGGTGGTCGATATGTAAATTATCTCCATTGTGGTAATCCTTTCATGCATACATACTATGTCAAAACTCAACTGGGGGCTGGCGCCATGCCTCACTTGGCTAATCCTCCACCTGCAGCACCCCAGGGTTCTAGTCCAGCTTGGGGCGCTGGGTACTAGTCCTGGTTGTTCCTCTTTCTGTCCAGCTCTCTTCTGTGGCCTGGGAGGGCAGCAGAGGATGGCCCAAGTACTTGGGTCCCTGCACCCGCCTCCTGGCTTCAGATCCGCACAGTGCTGGCTGTAGCGGCCATTAGGGGAATGAACCAACGGAAGGAAGACCTTTCTCTCTGTCTCTCTCTCTGTCTATAACTCTGTCAAATTAAAAAAAAAAAAAAAAAGAAACTCATCCGGGTGCTTGGCACAGCAGTTAAGAGGCCACTTGGCTTGCCTGTATCCCTTATCAGAGTGCTTGGTTGGAGTTCTCATTCTACCTCCTAACCAGCTCCCTGCTAATGCAGGAAGGCAGAAGGTGATGGCCCAAGTACTTGGGGCCCTGCTGCCCACGTGGGAGACCGGGCTGATGTTCCTGTCGCCTGGCCCATCCTTAGCCCTTGTAGGCATTTGAGGATAAAGCTAGCACATGGAAGATCTGTGTTTCTGTCTCACTCTGTGTGTCACTCTACCTTTCCAATAAATACACATAAACATGAAATTTCACATTTCAATCTGTGAAATAATTATTGTCAATTATTTAAATACAGATCAAAAAACACCATATGCATTATACAGTCAAATATTGCCCCAAATTATTTGTCACTGTAAAGGAACCAAGCTATAACATGATGGACTACCCATTTATCTTATTAAATAATGCTGGGTCTTGTTGCTCATTGTTGCATTATGTCTTAACTCATCCTACATAAATCCTTCAAATGAAACATGTCACATATGTATTAATATGTTACATATATGCATATTTAATGCATGTACTAAATGCACAGCATGCACATTTATCTATGCACATATACACATATATGTGGTATGTGATATGCATGCACAACACCCGTAATAATATAGGAAGCAGAAATGCTTGCCACACTGCCTCTAAACAGGGAAAAGAAAGTGCATGCCACCCCTGGGAAGCACTGCTAACCCTCCTCTCACTCCCCAGGTCACTGCTCTATCCCATGTCCCTGTCCTCACAACAGTACAGCATACTGGCCTGCACTGCTTCATAATAACTGAGCACCCTCCCTCTGTCATACCTTGGAGAGTAGCACCTTGTCACTTCTGTGTCTGTTAGGCAAGACACAGCCACATTCAATACACGCATGATGAATGAGTCAGGGTTTTTGCAATTTTTATTTATTTATTTATTTATTTGAAAGGTAGAGTCAGAGAGAGAGAAGCTTCTGTCCACTGGTTCACTCTATAAATGGCCACAATCTTCCATCCATTGGTTCACTCCCCAAATGCCTGCAACAGCTGAAGTTGGGCTGATCTGAAGCCAGGAGCTAGAAGCTTCCTCCAGGTCTCCCACATGTGTGCGAGGCCTCAAGCACTTGGGCCATCCTCTGCTGCTTTCTCAGAAGAATTAGCAGGAAGCTGGATTGCAAGCAGGGTTGCCAGGACTCGAACTAGCACCCATATGGGATGCCAGCACTACAGGAGGCACCTTATCCCACTATGCCATAGTGCTGGCCCCCTAAGTGAGGTGTATAAAGGCAGAGTTCAAAGGCTCTCACCTGGCCTGAATTGTATTAGTTGTATAGGATGAGATACCTACAGCACAATAAGATACTTTTAAACAGCATCTTTCAAGTTTCAGCTATAATTTAGCGAGTTACAAATGGAGACAGCATTTGGAAAATCTAATGAGCAGCCTGAGAGTTTTATAAATCATAGATTTGAAAGATTTGCCATGAATTTCTTATAAGACAAGTTTAACTTTAAAAGAATAATATGGGGGCTGGCACCATGGCTCACTTAATTCGCTGCCTGTGGTGCCAGCATCCCATATGTGAACCGGGTTCTAGTCCCGGTTTCTCCTCTTCCAGTCCAGCTCTGTGACCCAGGAAGGCATGGAGGATGGCCCAGGTACTTGGGCCCCTGCACTTGCATGGGAGACCAGGAGGAAGCACCTGGCTCCTGGCTCCAGATCGGCGTAGTGCACTGGCCATGACAGCCATTTGGGGGATGAACCAATGGAAGGAAGACCTCTCTCTGTCTCTCTCTCTCTAAATCTGCCAGTCAAGAAAAAAAAATAGAACAATCAGGTGATCAAACTCTATGCAGTATTCAACATGGCCCAAGTTATACTGTTATTAGGGAGAACCTCACTCCTTTTTCCTTTTCTTTCCAGGAGCAAAAAGAATTGACCTTTAGATCTGATGCAACCATGAGTTAGAAGCAATAGCCAAGCAAATCATTAAGATGGAAAGAAATAATGAGGGGCTTGGGTCAACCAGCACCTCTGCCCAGCTCTAACCCTTTCTTGCTCTGGTTTTTCTGTCATCTACATGGGCATTTGGCAGTCCCAGTTCCCAGAGTAGGGCTTGGAGTGAACAAAGCAGACTTTAAAAAATTAGACCTCTACAACTGTTCCCAAATCCAGTAAAAAATTTAAATAATAATAACAACAACAACAAAAACCTCAGGGGCAGGCATTTGGTGCAGCCATTAAGACTGCTTGGGTTTCCCACATCCCATAACGGAAGACCTGGTTCGAGTCCTGGCTCCTCTGATTCTGATACAGCTTCCCGCTAATGTGCACCCTGGGAGCAGAAGATGATGGCTCAAGCACTTCGGCCCCATCACTCTTGGAGGACACAAAGATGGAGTTCCATGCACCTGTTTCATCCTGGCCCAGTCCTGGTTGTTAATGGCATTTGGGGAGTGAACCAGCAAATGGAAGATCTGTCTGTCTCTGCCTCACTCTACCTTTCAAATAAAATAGCTTTAAAAAATATATAAATAAAAACTTTGTAAAAAAAAAAAACCCTCTCAGGAATACAAAAGTAACTAATGCATGTTAACTTTGTCAACAGCTTTCAGTAAGGGATACCATAAAAACATCAATAGGATAATTCACGAGGATTATCTGATTAGAATCTTACTGAATTACCAACCTTCAAGTCTGTTACCTAATACAGGAAGAGCTGGACTGGAAACAAATTTGACAGAGTCATCCACCTTAATTGCTACAATTTTCCATGGCATGCAAACTTGAACCAGGGTGCAAAGGTATTACAGGGAAGAATGCTACAACGCTGGCTAAAACACTGGCATTTGGGAAATGAACCAGCACATGGAAGATCTCTGTCTCTCAAAAATAAATTAAATATTGGCTTGTGTCACAATTTCCACTTGCATTTCCTACTGCCTTGCCTTCTACCACTCTAATTTATGTTCTGCTGGAGAGATAGAGAATGATGAGCGATGAGCGTGCAGACAAGGATATGACTTGAAATCAAATGGAATGGTCTTGGGTATTTCCTGGCAGAATCAGGACTCCCTCTGCCTAAAGCATCTGTCCAACAGACAAAAGAGACCTAATTCTCCCCACTACATCCTGCTCTTATATGCAGTGGCTCTTCTTGTCCTCTAAGCACAAGGAAAAGTCAAAGCAATAATCACCATTTCAAAACCCATGCCTCCAAATACAAATTATAATTCACATTTTCAAAAAAGTGGCCTTCATGCTGGATAAAGAATTGTCTAACATTTTATTTGCTTAATTTGGATTAACGTAACAATTTTTTAAAATAATGCTGACATTGAAAAATAAGATGGAAAAAAGTCATAGTAAAATTATTTTATATCCTTTCACCAAAGGAAATTCATTTCCAGTATGATAAAGAATTATGTATGTGGGTCTTTTTTAAATATATGAAGTATTTTTAGGTAGACACTGTTTTAATACTTTAGCCTTTGCTAGTAAGATAAAGTTTGCCATTTTACCCCAAACCTGACAAGTAGTGTTTGGCCTCTGCAAATTTACCAAGCAGGAAGAAAGTTCAAATACATACAAATCCATGAAGGGTTCAACTAGAATTCTATATATGTGCTGAGAAATCTTGTATCAGGCCTTTGCATAAAATGATCACCAATTCTGATTTTCTTATTGATTTTCGTGAAAGGTAATAGAGTTTGGTGTAAAGAATGAACTGTGTAGTGACAGAGATTAGGGCCAGATTAGGGAAATGTTAATTTCCCATGTTTTTCCTATTAAAAATGCATATATTTATATACATTTAAAAATATATATACTTATTAAAAATGTATGTACATTTTCATTGTTTCTCAGCATTTTGGCTAAGATCAAGTGTAAGAAAGGTATGTATATTTTCAAATACAATTAGTTCCCAACTTATAATGGTGCAACTTAACAATTTTTTTTAACTTTTGGATAATGTGAAAGCATACCTATGCAACCATTCTATTTTTCACTTTCCCTATAGTATTCAATAAATTGCATGAGATATTCAACATTTTATCTTAAAATACACTCCTGTTAGATGATTTTGCCCAACTTTAAGGTAATGTAAATGTTCTGAGAATACCTAAGGTAAGTTAGACTACGCTATGATTTTCAGTAAGTCAGGTTCATTAAATGTATTTTCCAATCACTATGAGTTTATGGGGACATAACCTCACTTAAGGTCAAGCGACATGTGTACAATACGTTTTTGGTTTTTTTAGGTCGTACTATGCCAGATCTTGGAAACATAATGGTAATCATAGGAACCCTACATGTTCATTTTAAAAAGATCTTTGAAATATGAAGGCAAGTTTAACCACCCAAAATTTAAATTATTTTCAGAAAAAAAATGCTAACAATGTTATAAATGTCCTTCCAGTCTGTTTCTGCATATGCGTTTTTTAGTAAGAATCAAAATGGAAAGCTGTTTTGTTTAAAATCCTGCTTTTTATAAATAAATAGTATGCCTTTCTCCAAATGGAGTCTTCAGTAACAATATATTCAGAGGGCAGCATATTTCAGCTATTAATTTACTATTGTGCACATAATGTTGAGGTTGTTTCCAGATGACATTACATTCTTTTTTTTTTTTTTTACAGGCAGAGTGGACAGTGAGAGAGAGACAGAGAGAAAGGTCTTCCTTTGCCGTTGGTTCACCCTCCAATGACTGCCGCGGACAGCGCGCTGTGGCCGGCGCACCGCGCTCATCTGATGGCAGGAGCCAGGTGCTAGGTGCTTTTCCTGGTCTCCCATGGGGTGCAGGGCCCAAGCACCTGGGCCATCCTCCACTGCACTCCTGGGCCACAGCAGAGGGCTGGCCTGGAAGAGGGGCAACCGGGACAGAATCCGGTGCCCCAACCGGGACTAGAACCCGGTGTGCCGGCGCCACAAGGCGGAGGATTAGCCTGTCTTGGGCACCAATCTTGACCTGGCTCTGATCATTTCCCTACAGTAAATTCCTGAGAAAGGTTACAAGGCCAGAGAGTATGACCATCATAAAGGCTTTTGGGTCTTTTCTCCATAATTTACATCCTGGCCTGCCTTTCTCACTCCCTCCTCAACACTCACTTTTCCGAATGTTTTAAAATTTTGTTAGGAAAACAATGGTACCTCACTGTTTTACTTTGCATTTAATATTCAATAAGGTTGATTATTTTCTCGTATTCTTCTTTTGGAATGCTTAGTCCATACCGTAAGACTATTTTTCTATCAGTGTGCTGGCCCTTCTGTTTGTAAGAGCTCTTTATCTAATTAGATAAAATTAGATCTAATATATTGTGAGTCTTGTCTTTCTTACAAATTTATAGTCGTAAAACTCATGGAGGGCTTACATCATCGCAGAGGTCATGCACCTACTTCCCCCTTTGAGTTGCTCTCCTTGTTTAGAAGAGAATTCGATGAAGGACTCTCAACAGGTTTAGAAGTTCAGTGAAGTCTCCCCAGTCCTCCTAGGCACTCAGATCGGCCGGTGACGTGTAGAGTGCGTTAACGAACACAGGTGCGCACAGTTCTTTCCATAGGTGTTTGCTCAAGCCTCAGGCACCGCGTGTCCGGCTCAGAGCTCCCTGCAGCCCGGAACTCGGGGCTCCTAGGGGACTCTGCTGCCCTCCCCACCCCGCGTGGCCCTCACCAGGCTAACCTACACATCCCAAGGCCCGCTCAGGCTCCTGCCCTCAGGGGTCCCCAACCCTGTGTCCACCGAGCCTGGCTGCAGGGCCCTGGACGCTGGGGCCTGCCCACGTACCGAGGTGCAGCAGCTCCTGGGCGATGGCCTTTCCGATGCCCGTGGCCCCGCCGGTGACGATGGCCGCTTGGTTCTGCAGCAAGCCGGCCGCCAGGCAGCTCTTGCCCTTAGTCCACGACCCCATTGCCCCGAACGTCCCTCACCCTGAGCCCCGACTGCAAGCAACATTTGTAGCAGAGGTGGGCGGAGCGCAAGGCGCGCACGCGTGCTAGGCCCCGCCCTCGGCCCCGCCCACCCGCGGAGGCGCTCCGCAGCCTCCCAGGCAAGGCCCCGCCCCGTCCTGGGGCCCCGCCCATCCGCGGCGGCCGCCGGGCAGCCTCCCAGAGCAGGACCGGTCCCCCGTGGCCGCTTCCAGACAGTCCGCATCCTACGCCGGCGTCGGTCTCCGGGCTTGCGCGGGTGAGGCTCCTCGTTCGCTTTTTAAGAATTTCGATTCCATTTGGGAAAAGGGGGGAGGGTAAGAAAAAATGCAAAAAAAAAAAAAAGCAGAGGTGTGTTCTATTTTGAAAATTAAGTCCTCAGGGCCATTGCTGCTATGGTTAATTAAGATGATGTCCCCAGTGCATCTGGAATGGGAAAGGGCTGTAGCTGGGCGCCCGCGCCCCCTCGCCTGCGTGCGCCGAGGCCGCTGGCTGGGAAGGGGCGAGGGGTCAGGCAAGGCCGAGGAGACCCTGCGACCTCTGGCTCTTCTCACCCTCCGGGAGCGAGCAGGGGTGCGCAGAGAGAGAGAGGAGGTGCCCATGCAGCTACTCCCCCGAAGCAAGATCATAAATGACTTCAGCAGTAAACTCGTCCCCAGCCACCGACCCCGCAATGAAGGGAAGAAACAGCGGTTGTCAGATCTGAGACCTGAGCCATTTCTGCCAGCGTTGCACAAATCCAAAAAAGGATCTTTACTGAAAGGGCGCCTGCTTCCTGCAAGGCGCCTCTGCAGGTGTCCTGGGTCCTGCCCAGCAGTCTACCCTTACCCGGGGGGCGAGCCTAAGAGCCTGGGGGACGTTTCCTATGGTGTCTTGGTGCCCAGCAACACTGGTTTATTATTCAGACTCTGCTGTTCTTTCCTCCCTGAAAAACCCGGCAGGTGCGGGAAGCCAGTCTGGCGCAGTGTCAGTCCAGGCAGCCTGCGGCTCTGAGCACTGTCACAGTGCTTGTTTTCCCCCGCCGGGGATTCAGATAAGGCAAAGCCGACACACTGTATCATTGTTGTTGTTTTTGTCGGACCCACCAACTAGGATCCACAAAGCAAATTGAAAATGGGTCTGCCTCAGAGGAGAGTGGGACATCACTTCCTGGGCCAGGTTCCACCCTCCTGCCAGGCTGCAGTTCCTGCCCACACGTGCTCCTGTTCCTGCATCCCTTGCCCTTCTTTGGCCTCTTTCTCAGAAACACTTCACCCTTTGTTACTGATAATCCCAATCTACACTTAATAAAGAAAGACATCTCTACTGGTTCCCTTTTGCCATGCAATTTACAGAGGAATCACTAACTGTTGGGACCAATTGACAAAAATTACAACACCTTCACCTCCTTTAGAGAAAAAAAAAAAGTAGATCAATTCTTGCAGAAAAAACGTAATTCCTGATGTCTTGATCTCAACGGCACCAGTATTTTCTTAAACAGGAAAAGAAATTTCGACTCAATTCTGTAGGATACCTTATCTGGAAAATTCTAAGCTTTTTTTCTTGGGGGTTGGGGCACATTAAAATTGCTTCTGAAGATAATTTTCTAATGCTTTCTGTGTCCTTCATGAGGGCTGAGCCAATGAAACAAGGGATTCTGAGATCTTCCACTGAAAAAGTGACAGGTGGGGGCTCTGAGCCAGTCATGCCCACAGTTAGAATGAATGACAAGGCACCATTCCTCAGCTGCAAAGAAGTTGTAGGATTAGGGGCAAATGGGTCAAGAAAAACCCATGATTAAGGGAGATTCTTGACCTCTTCAAGTGATCTTTTATTAAAAATAAGGAGTCATGATCTGTGTCTCTGCCTGTGCCCTCAGTCAGGCTTAGAAAACCTGCCAACTCAGAGAGACCTGGAGGCACACAATAGTTGTGCTGCCAGGAAGCCCTTTGTTTTTGGATTTCAGTTCTGGCTCCTGCTTGAGCCATCTCTTCCCAGGGAAACCACGCTGCTCTGCATGGACCACCTCTGTGGCTGAACCCATGGCTGTCTTTCCCAAGCTCTGCATCAGTGCCTCTTTTGTCCTTAAGGGAAAATGCATCACTGTGGCCATGATCCTTCCAGCCCACCACTGGCTCTGTCATGCCCCATTAGCAGTGGCTGCCTTCCTCCTAGAGATTTTTGCAGCTCGCCCTTCTTCCCACCCTTCCCCCAGCCATCTGCCTGCAACCTCATTTTCTCCCCTCTGCAGAGCAGCTGCTGGCTCTGGCTGACAGAGCTTGTGGGAGTCTCAGCATGTAGACTGCTGAAGGAATGTCAATGGGACATCCAGTCCCACCCCTGCCTTCATACAAGACCACTCCTGAGCCCTCTCGTGTAAATAAGGCTCTCAAACAGTCCACAGTATTCAGCCAATATTTCATGAGCACCTGTGGTGTGCCAGGTACTGTTGTAGGCAAGGGAGAGACAGTGCAGTAAATGAGACAGTTAGATTTCCCTGTCTTCATACAGTTTATGACCTCACATGTAGGTACATTGTGAGTGGGATCGGGAGTTGGAAAGGGTATGTGTGTGGGGAAATATAGGACAACAACCAATCGGATGGAGAAGATCAGGGCTTACAGCTCTCACAATAAAGAGATTCCCAAGCCCTTGTAAGTCAGCTACCCTTGCCGCCAGGAAGAGTTTCCTCTGCAGATAGCCTGTTGCCCCTGAACCCACCTGAGCCTGAGAGCCTTTGGGGGCCAAATAGGTTAGGCAATGACAAGAGAAATGCTGCTCACAAGACCCCAAAGGAACTGGCAGCAGCCATACCATCTTCACAGCCAGTTCACGACTGTATAGAGAGACAGTGGACATTCCAGGATGCTGTGACATCATAGTTCATCTTTACGTTGGTGAGATAGTCTTTCTGGCAGGGGCTAATGGTAATTTTCAGTGGTAAAAAAGATGAGCATTTCCTAGTTGATGGTAAGCCAAGGTGTAATTTGGAGGCTCTGCCCCTGCCCTTGCCCCCATAGCAAGGGATTTGTGACACACTGACTGACAGATACACAGACCAGAGAAGAGTTGAAAGAACAGCAGGACTGGGGCAGGCACAATTCACTCGAGTAGTAGTAAATCAGTTTCCCAAATTATGTTACTCCATCCTCAGCTCCAGTCATTCAGGTTCCATATGAGAAAGGCACAAAAAGTCTATTCCTGGGGCGGGACGGGAGCTCAGTGGGTTACAGCTGCAGTCGGCAGCGCCAGCATCCCACATGGGCACTGATTTGAATCCTGATCACTCCACTTCTGATCCAGCTCCTGGCTAATGTGCCTGGGAAAGCAGAAGAAGATAGCCCAAGTCCTTGGGCCCCTGCAACCACGTGGGAGACCCAGATGAAGCTCCTGGCTCCTGGCTTCAGCCAGGCCCAGTCCTGGCCATTGTGACCATTTGAGGAGTGAACCAGTGGATGGAAATCTCTCTCTCTCTCTACCTCTGCCTCTCCCTTTCTGTAACTCTGCCTTTGAAATGGATAAATAAATCTTTTATACAAATATAAAAAAAGTTGCTTCCTAACATTTGTAGCCCAATAGAGTGGACACACCCTTCCTCAGCTAAAGGTAGCAAATGGGCAGCCCCCCTAGTGGTTTTTTTGGTTGTTTGTCCAAATAATAACTCATTTAAATTTAGACTAATTGCAACAATTAATGATAAGCTCTCACATGAAATTTCAGATAACTCATATATAATGGGCCTGCCTTTCTCTATGAGAGGAGTTAGTTTTTTTAAAAAAAAAAAAAAATTGAGTTCCACATTTGGGAGAAAGATTTTCCAAATATCCCCAATAGCCGGGGCTGGGGCAGGCCAAAACCAGGAGTCTGGAACTAAATCCTGTCCTCCCATGTATGTGTCAGGGACCCAAGTCCTTGAGCTATCAACTACTGCCTTCCAGAATGCACATTTGTAGGAAGCTGGATCAGAAGTGGAGCTGGGACTGGAACCCAGGGATTCTGATAAGGATGCAAGTGTCTCAAGTGGTGACTTTGAAAAAATTATATATTTATTTATTTGAGAGGCAGAATAGAGAAGGAGAGACTACCATCTGCTGAGTCACTCCCCAAATGACTGTGATAGCTGAGGCTGGGACAGAAGGCCAAAACCAGAAGCTTGTAGCTCCATCCAGGTCTCCCACAAGGGTGGCAGGGGCCCAAGCACTTGGGCCATCTTCCACCTTTCCAGGCACATTAGCAGGGAGCTGTAGCAGAAGTGCAGCAGCAGGAACTTGAACTGGTGCCCATATGGGATGCTGGCATCATAGATGGTAGCTTAACCCATAGTGCCACAATGCCAGTCCCCCAGATGGTGAGTTCGCAAGTGCACCAAATGCCTACCCCAAGGAGTTGACTGATCTGTGCATTCAGTACATGCAGGAGAAGGAAACAGTAGATTCCTACTTTTCATGAGACCCAAACTCCTTGTGTCCTGAGTCTACCATTTAATAGCTTTCTCCAGCCATGTATGTTACTTGCTTCCCTGCAATGTACATAAGGGCAGAAGCTTCAGACACTCCTAGTTTCTCTACCCAGCAGTTCCCCAGTTCTGCTGAGTACCTGCATGGATTTGGAGAAGACACCACATCAGTGTTTCTCCTGTGGAAACCTGATAATAGAGAAGTCTGAGCTGACTATAGGGAAATCATGCCAGCTGATGAGAATTTCAGAACCTACAGGTTCGAGGTGGACGTTAGAGACAGTTGTGGGAAGGATACTGACCATCAGCAGGTAATAACTATATTTCCTGCTGATGGCTCAACTGTACAAAGCTCCTATTGCTAGATAGATACTTATTGTGTGGCATAGTGAGCCTTTGGGTTTTTACTGAATGCCTAAGAACTGTTGGTTTCTGTTAACAAAGCTCCCGTGGGGTACATAGTTGGGCATCTCGTTACAAGGAGAGAATAGCTTCATATACAGTATTGAGCTCTCCAGTGGATTTCTGGTGGAATCTGAGCCAGTATCAATGTGATATCCATTGTTCTGGACAGCTGAGTTTCAGAATTCTTCATCCACCCAGGAGAATTAAAACTTGGATCATTCATTATTAGGAATAATGCTATTTTTTGTTTTCTGAAATATGTATTGTGACCTGCCTTAGCTCAGGGTTGTCAAATTGGAACCAGAAGAGGTAAAATAACCTTGGAAATCCCCGATATATTAGTGAGGATTTCTGTATGGTTTCCCTAAGGGACCAAAATAGTCATGCATTTAAACTATGTATATCTGCATTTATTTTCTTATTACAGTCCATAGAAAGAGAGAGTATGACTACTAGGGTAGCTGTTACTCCTTCCAACTTATTCCTCTGCTATCCATAAGAGGCTGCCTTTTCTGCATGGCTTCACATTGGCATTCCAACTCTAAAGGTGAAAAGAGGAAGACCAGAGAGAGAAGTTGCACACATCACACCTACTCACATCCCATTGGCCCGGGTTTATCATATCATCACATATGACTGCAAAGTATGCTGGGAAATGTTACATTTACCAGAGACACCATGTGACCAGCTGAAACATCATTATTAAATAGAAAAAAGAAAATAAATGTAAGGAGGAGCACCTAAAAATTGTTCCACAACTGACATACAAAGGAGCTTATTAACATCTCGTTATTAAGCCTCTTTCAGTTTCAGTCTTTGACAAGTCTTTGATAGTCCCAATTTTTTACCCACTTAGCAATAATTTCACTGAACACTTACCTTTGGCCTATCTGTATGGAACCCTTCATAGAAGCTATATTGTAGTAGAGGCGATAGACAATAAACAAGTAAACTAACAAATACATTCTTTGTTACAAAGTAACAAACTGTTTTGATAACAGTGAGAATCAGGACAGGACTTCTTTTGGATCAAGAGTGAAGAAGGCCTCAGAGGAGGTGACATTTCAACAGAGACTTGGGAATCAAAGGAGATGAACATGTGATGGGAAGGGGAAAAGCACTGGCTCAGCCAGCAGCACTTCAGAGGGCCTTGAGTGGGAAAATACGTGCTGCTCTTGAGGTGTAGAGGGGATCCAGTGTGACTGCAGCAAAGCAAGGGCGAGGAGAAAGTACAGGATATGATAGGTGGGTACCTTAAGCCATGTGAAAAGTTTGCATTTCACTTCATAACTGTGTAAAGTCACAGGAAGGTTTTTGGCAGGAAAAGAAACAAATGATTTTGTTTATGATTTCAAAATATATTTCTTACTGCTGAGTGGAGAATTGAGTAGAAGGCATATAGAGTAGAAACCAAAAAATAGAGTATTTTTTAGAACTTTGGGTAAGAGGTCATGGCCTCTTAGACTAGTCTAGATTATCTGTAGAATTTCTTCCAAGAGTGGATTAAAAGCCACTTATTCTTTGTTTTTCAACTTTTATTTAATAAATATAAATTTTCAAAGTACAACTTTTGGATTACAATGGCTCCCCCCCCATAACCTCCCTCCCACCCAGAAGGATCCCATCTCCCACTCCCTCTCTCATCCTATTCTTCATCAAGACTCATTTTCAATTATCTTTATATACAGAAGATCAACTTAGTATATACTAAGTAAAGATTTCAACAGACTGCACCCACACAGACACACAAAGAATAGAGTACTGTTTGAGTAGTAATTTTACCATTAATTCTCATATTACAACACATTAAGGACAGAGATCCTACATGGGGGATAGGTGCACAGTGACTCCCATTGTTGATTTAACAATTGACACTCTTATTTATGGTATCAGTAATCACCCAAGGCTCTTGTCATGAGTTGCCAAGGCTATGGAAGCCTCTTGAGTTCACCAACTCCAATCTTAGACAACGCCATAGTCAAAGTGCAAGTTCTCTCCTCTCTTCAGAGAAAGGTACTGCCTTCTTTGATGGCCCGTTCTTTCTGCTGGGATCTCGATAACAGAGATCTTTCATTTAGGTCATTTTTTTGCCACAGTGTCTTGGCTTTCCACGCTTGAAAAACCACCTTATCTAAGTATATGTTCTTTAAAACACTACTGGTGCTGTGGTGCAGTAGGTTAGACTTCTGCCTGCAGCCCTGGCATCCCATATGGGCACCAGTTCTAGTCCTGGCTGCTCCTCTTCCATTCCAGCTCTCTGCTATAGCCTGGAAAAGCAGTGAAAGATGGCCCAAGTGTTTGGGTCCCTGCACCCACGTGGGAGACCTGGAGGAAACTCCTGGCCGCTGGCTTCAGATTGGCACAGCTCCCACTGTTGTGGCCATTTGGGGAGTGAACCAGGGGATGGAAGACTTTTTTTTTTTTTCCAATCATATGTTCATTTTATTAGTGTTGAGTTTTAAGAATCCTTTGTATATTTTAGATATCAATCCTTTTTTTTTTTTTTTTTACAGGCAGAGTTAGACAGTGAGAGAGACAGAGAGAAAGGTCTTCCTTCCATTGGTTTACCCCCAAAATGGCCACTACGGCTGGCACTGCACCAATCCGAAGCCAGGATCCAGGTGCTTCCTCCTGGTCTCCCATGCAGGTGCAGGGCCCAAGCACTTGAGCCATCCTCCACTGCCTTCCCCGGGCCACAACAGAGAGCTGGACTGGAAGAGGAGCAACCGGGACAGAACCAGCGCCCCAACCAGGACTAGAAACCAGAGTACTGGTGCCACAGGCAGAGGATTAGCCTAGTGAGCCACGGCACCGGCCAGATATCAATCCTTAACAGATAAGTTTCTGAAAATATTTTGTACAAATTTATGGCTTATCTTCTTATTATCTTTTTTCCCTCAAGAAACCTTTTATTTAAGGAATATAAACTTCATGCATTTCCTAAGTACAACTTTAGGAATATAGTGATTCTTCCCATCATCCCCTCCCTTCCACCCACACTCCCACCCCTCTTTCTCCTCCTTCCTCTTCCATTCCCAGTCCTATTCTCCACTATGATCCATTTTCAATTAACTTTATACACAGAAGACTAACTCTGTCCTAAGTAAGTCAGACCTACCTTTCTGTCTGTCTGTCTCTCTCTCTCTGTAGCTCTAACTCTCAAATAAATAATAAATAAAATATTAAAAAAAAAAACAACTACATCCACCTCCCCCGACCCCTTACCCTGGCCACAGGATGACAGAGTTCAAAGCACAAGATTAATTAGGTTTCACATTCTGCAGCATCCTTGTCATTCATAATCACTGAACTGTGTGAGGAAGATGAGTGAAGCCTAACACTCAAAGAAAACACAAAACTGTGTCTCTGTTGGTTAAAGTCTTGGAAATTGGGTAATCATGTTTTCCATCTTTCCTGTGAAATCAAAAGGAAAAAGAGATGTTCAGAACCTGCCTCTCAGATTAATAATAACATATGCATAATAACATATACAAAAATGAGAAATAAAATTAGGTCTTTTTAGCTGTTAAAGACATTTTTATCATATTTCTGAATAGGCATTTTCCTTTCTCCTCTGTCCTATCAAGTCAACGGGCACATCAAGGCTTTCTGTCTCATGTCCAGCCCCTGGCGTCTTCCCACTGGTAATGAGGAAGAACGGTTATACATTCCAGATATATAGAGGTTCACAAACTACATGCAAAGATGAATGAAAGCTCATGATTCCATCCATAGTCAATACAATAATATGAAATGCTGCATAATAACTAAGAATATGGACAAATGACAAATGCTGCTAAAATGTAGGATTGGAAGAAGCAAAAGAAACAGAATGGGAACCAGCATTTGCAAAGTGTTGGGAAGTATCAGTCACATACTAGGGATTTCATACTTGACCATCCATTGAGTTCTCTCCACATTCCTGCCACAATGAGGTAGGAGGGGAAAGCCATGTATGCTAAGGGAGTCCCAGAAGGGGACATGAACGAGTGTCTGTCTTGAGCCTGAAATAAGATTGGGAGGCGGAAGAAGGGTAGGATTACAGGTGGGAGGGAGGGCAGGATGGAAATAATATTCCTAAATCTATATCTATGTATCTGTGTCTGTATCTATATCTATATCTGTATCGATCTATATATATGAAATGCATGAAGTTTGTATACCTTAACCAAAAGGTTTTTAGGTTCAAAAGAGAGAGAGAGATGGAGAAGAGTAAAGAAAATGAAGGAACCAGCAAAATCAGATGAGGTATGGGGAAGGATAAAGGGAAAGGGAAAATTGTTACTGAATCCCGGTGTGGGCATGAATATGAAGAATCTCAAACAGTAGGTCATAAGTGGCAGGACGAGAAATAAATGACATTTTCTTTTGTTTTGTTAATCAACATTTAAAACACTCAAAGAAGAATTCTGTAATGGAAGACAAAAACCCAGCTTTGAGACAATAGTTGAGGGCTGTGTTCTAGCAGATGGTGGCAGTATAAATTTCAATGAACAAATTGGCAAAGAAATTTCATAGGAATGATTGGAAAGACTTAGAAATTGATTATCATTAAGGATATAGAAATATACCATTAATATTGGAAATGGGGTCATCAAAATAAATTCTAAAAGTTTAAGTATGGAATCTTGGGTAAATGTTGGCAGGCAGTATGGCACATAAAAAGAACAATGGCTTTGAATCAGAAAGTCTGGATATGAGGCTCAGCCCTGCCACTTACTAGCTATGTAAACTTGAGCAAATTATTCCCCTAAATGGGCATAATAATGGTACCTATTTCACCAGTCTATGGTGGAAATTAAACAACATTACTGTGAAGCACTTAGCATGGCACCCAGCACACGGTAAACCTCCCAGAAGTTTTAGTTGCTGCTGTTAAATCCAAGGGCCCTCTTCTGCAAAATAGCACTTGCTTCATTAGGTTCTGGTGCCTGGAGCAATTGTGCAATATCTGGCATGTAGTACTGCTCAATAAATGTTTACTGAATGTATAATTAAATAGAGTAGTGCCAGCACAAAAGCTCCTCAAATTATGATGTGGTTACATCCTGATAAGCCCATTATAAACTGGAATTATCTTCTATGGTTTGGATATTACTTGGATATTTAATATCTCCCAAAGGCCCATGTGTAAAAGGCTGGGACCCCAGGGTGGTACCACTGGGAGGTGTTGAAACTCTTAGGAGGTGATGCCTAGTGGGAGCTTCATCATGGGATTGTGCCCTCGGAAGGTCGTTCTCATGAGAGGGTTGTTACAGAAGCCTGAGTTTGGGCCCAGACTTTCTGTTTGCTTCCTGGCTCACCATGTGATTCCTTCTCAGCATGCACTCCACAATTGCCGTTCAATACCATCATCAGTGGCCAAACCAATGGAGATGGTCAATCTTGGGCTTGAGCCTCCAAAACTGAACTTAAACCTTTGCACTTTACACAGTTGGTTGCTTGTGGTATCTCATCACAGTAAGTCAGGTGCCATCTGTATTAGATGGAAAAGCTTGGTTGTGAAAGGAGGAAGATGGGATATCACATAGAATGAATGTCAAGGTGTAGTTGGCTTTCTAAGACTGGGTTTGTTTGATGGCAGCAAGGAAGCAGCAAGTGGAAGACAGAGCTTGGAGATACTGCAGGGGGACGAAGTCAAGAATGAGGAAAAGACAGGATCAACGGGAGAGCTGGAGTAGTCAAGAATACCTGTTTTTGGATTACTTTGAGGGAAATCAGCCGGGATTGTGAGTAAGGACACTCAGATAGCCATGGGGAAGCACACATGAAGAGGAACTGAGTCAACCCCACACCAACCTTTGGATACTTGTAGTCTGGTCGGAAATCCTTAAAGATTTTACAGTTGAACTGGCTAAGACATTCTCAGATTTCTGACTCACAGAACTATGCACAGGAAAGCTACAGAGTTTTTAAAAGATATGTATTGATAAAACACTAAAATATTCTGAAGTACTACAAGACAAAGAGACCTCTGGACTCCCAAATCCCATTTGTAGGAAGCAGGCAGAAAAGGCTACTCACCTTTCAGCTAAGGCAGTTCCCAGTTTCCTGACACACCCATGTGGAATAATAGATGTTTATTGTCTTAAACCTCTATGTTTGAGATAATTTGTTATATGGACACAGATCACTACATTTCTTCTTCTGGGACACATCTGATTCATTTCAGCCTCATAGCAAACAAAATTTAAAAAAGTACTCAGAAATTTAGGGAAATATTTTTTAAAGATTTATGTATTTATTTGAAAAGCAGAGCAATACATGGTGGTGGGGGAGAGAGAGGTCTTCCATCTGCTAGTTCACTCTCCAAATGGCCTCAAAACACAAGCCTGGACCAGGCCAAAGCCAGGAGCCAAAATATTTGTCTCACACTTGGATGGCAAGGACCCTAATACTTGGGCTATCTTCCACTGCCTTCCTGGTTGCGTTAGCAGGGAGCTAGACCAGAAGCAGAGTAGCCAGGACATGAGTTGGAACTCTGATATGGGGTGTCAACTTTGTTAGTGACAACTTAACCCACTGTGCCACAATGCTGGCCCCAGGAAAAGATTGCTTGTTGTGCAGCCATGAAAACTATAACTAGTTTTAAAATTATTCAAGGAAGCATGCTTTGGAAAGCGATGCATTCAGGGCCAGCTCCAGTTAGCTTAAATTGAGCTGGTTTACTTTCAGAAATGATTGACTGATGAGTTTCTTCCCAAAGTCTCTTCACTGAGTGTTATGGTCTGAATGCTTGAGCTCCCTCAGTCTCTATGTTGAAATCCTAATGTCGAAGGTGGTGATATTAATAAATAGAGAGACTTTAGGGGGTAATTCAGTCGTGAAGCACAGCCTTTGTGACTGGAATCAGTGACCTTAAAGTGGTCCCAGAGTGCATTTTCCGCCATGTGAAGATGCAACAGAAAAGTGCTGTCTATGGACCGGGATACAGGTGCTCACCAGACACCCAACCTGCCAGCACCTTGATCTGGAGCTTCCCAGCTTCCAGTATCGTGAGGAAGAAATATCTGTTGTTTATAAGCTGCCCAACTTATGGAGTTTTGTTATAGCTGCCTGTTCTAAGATGCTGGGAAATGTTGATCAATTGAACAAATTTAAAAATGATTCTGATGACTACATTTTGTCTTGCTACAAAGCAATCCATCTTTCCTAAGTTTGTGGGAACATTTTGTATGCTCAAAGGATAATGTTCTAATCTTAGGGAGAAGATGAAATCGTCTCAATGTAAATACAGGATGGTGTTTGCTTTGCAAGTTAGATACTGGGCACTGTCTGAGAGGAATTGTGCCAGAAGCAAAGGAGGGCCTGTAGGTTATCAAGGTTTTGTATTTCACATTGACCATCAGGTTTTTAATGAGGTCTTCTAAGCCCATCTCTCTTCTGGTCTTCTATGGTCATGTTTGTCTTCGAATCCCCAGAAAACTCCAGAGTTTTTCTCAGCACTGATTTTCTGTTTTATTCCGTCCTTAGGTTCAGGAAGGTCTTCTGGTTTTATAACATTGATCTCTCCCAATCTCCTCACAGATTACTCAAATCTGGAGTGTTGGAACATTGCACATTTTTACAAAGCCCATTGACAATGGTTATCATCTCCATGCTTGTGTTCACTTGGCCATGCCTATATCTCCCTAAAGCACTGCCCCTCAGCAAACAGAAAGAACTAGGGAAAAAGAAATGTGAGATTTGTAACTTGCCTTCTCACTGTGCTCTTTGTCATTCTTATCTCCCTCTGAATATCCTATATCTTAAAAGAATGGGAAATTAGTACAAGTGAACTCCCTCTCTCCCAGCTCTGAAGCTCCCATCTTTGAAATGCTTGATATTTCATTCTCAACCCCTTGATTGAAAACTCAGACTGAGTAAAAGGAAGTTAAGAAAACATTGTAGATTAGGGTAGTGTATTTGTCAGATGTTCATTACGACAATGAAGTACCGGATGCAACTAACTTTAAAAGTAGAAAATATTTGGGCAAGCATTTGGTGCAGCAGTTGAGACCCCACTTGGAACACCTGTATCCACATTTGGTGTGCTTGCATTCAAGTCTCAACCCCACTTCCAATTCCATCTTCCTGCTAATGCACACTCTGGAGGGCAGCAGTTGTTTGCTCAAGTACTAGGGTTACTGACACCCATGTGGGATAGCTGGATTGAGTTCTAGCTTCCTGGCTTTGGTCTGGCATAGCCCTGGTTGTTGTGGGCATTGATTCTGAACCAGTAGATAGAAGATCTGTTTCAGTCTATCTCTGTCTCTCCTGCAATAATTTTTTTTAATAATTTGAAAAGATTTATTTTCTCACATTTATCTCATGAGTTATTATCTCACATTTATCTCATGAGTTATTATCTCATGTCAAAGACTGAGCAACCCTGTTGGTTTGGCATCTATGAAGGTAGCAGGTGGCCGTGTTGGAGCATGGGCAGAGGGAGTATTACATGGTGAGCTAGGAAGCAAAGACAGAGAGGCTAAGCCTAAACTCTGGCTTTTATAACCACCCTGTCATGAAAACTCCCTTCTGATAACATATCCCCATTGACCCAAGGGCCTTACACCAGGCCCCAATTTTCAACACTATAATCAGATTAAGTTTTCACTCTCTTATTGCTTCTTAACATATGACTTTGAAGTTTAATGTCCTGTATGAGTTCTGGGTCAAATCATCTTCAAATCATAGCAAGTAGCCTTTCAAGCTATGATATTTGTACCCTTAAGGTAGATAGAAAGTGGTTTGCTAAACAGTCACTCAACAGTATTACTATAATGTGTCTTCTTGGGCATCAGTTAGCACTTGGGTCAGGACAAACACCTTTTGTATTAAACACATTTACAGAGTAGAATTCAAAATTCATATACATCTTTAATAGCAAGATCTAAACAATCTTAATTTTGGAGAGGACAATAGACTCTCAGCTTCTGCTCCAGTCCCCTCTGGGTAAATATCCACTCTCTTCTATATTGAGACCACATTGGTGCTAGAGCCCTGATTGAGCCCATTAGCATCAAGGCCTACTCAGTGTTCTCTTGGTTGGGTTTCTTGTTCTCTGGAGCCATGTTACCTCTGCCCTGGCTCTTCCTTGATGTACCTTTATTGTCTTCGGTATTTCAGCCACCAACAGCCATCTTGGAGATCAGTTGAACTTAAACATGAGAGCGCTTCAATCTTAGTTTTCTTTACTTATCTTGATTTCACATTTAAAACTCCAGTTGAAGTTTCCCAATGTGACTCTAGAAAATCAGTGTTAGCTCAAAGTTATTTTGCAAGCACAAACAATGCATCATGAATACTGTGTTGTCTTTAAAAGACGGCATAGTAAGATAACCTTGCTTATTCTTTATAACAATCTCTCTCCCACCAGGGCAAACTCAGGTGATGAGGTCAAAGTGAAACCTGCCAATTTATTCCTACAGATCTCATTTGCAAAATATCTGTAACTGATTTATTCCAGCATCTGGGCTACGTTCCCAGAAGACAAAGTTCGTTAAAACCCAACATCAGCCAATCCAGTGAGGAATCAAATAAGTAAACCAACAGAGGATAAAATAGGAGCAAGCGTTTAGCCCAGAGATTTTGATGCCCATTTCCCATACAGGAGTACCTGGCTCTGGTTCCTGACTCTGACTTCTTTTTTTTTTTTTTTTTTTTTTTTTAGTATATGTCCTGCCAAAGTAAGTACTCTGAGTTCCTGCTAATTCAGGATGATGGTGATGGCTCATATGATTAGGTTCTTGCCACCACATGGGAAACTTGGATTGTATTCTCAGCTCCTGGCTTCAGCCCCAGCCATTGTGAGCATGTGGGGAGTGAAACAGCAAATGGGAGCTCCCCTGCTCTGTGTCTGTCTGGTTCTCTCTATCTTTACCTCTGCATCTCAGACAAATGAACATTTTTTTTTTAAATAGGGGACAAAGGAGAAAGTGGATGAGGGGGCTAGGGAGGGCAATGACCTGCCACAAATGTTCAAATGATGTCATTCCATTGGACATAAAACATGTGTAAATATTAAAAACATTGCAATGAGGGGGGAAAGTGTATCCTATGGATTGAATAATATATGGTTATCAAATTTATGCAGATGGTTAAATCCCAAATTCACAAACTGATAACACGGATGGTGGTGTTTGGGGGGTACGTCTAGTGGGAGGTCCTTGGGACACTGGGAGCCTGCCTTCAGAATGCAGTTCTTGTGCGAGGGAGGGTTATAAAAGACAAGTTAGGCTTAGCCCCTCACTCTGCTTCATGGCTTGCCATGTGAGTTTTCCTTACAAATCCTGCCATTGTCATTCTCTGACCTTACCAGATGGTCAAGCCAGTGGGGCCCACCCAATCTGAACTGTGAACCTCCAAAATCCTGAGCCAATACAGGTGGCTTCTCCCAGTATGTGTCATGTAGGAAAAGCTGAGTAATCCAGTTAATCACCCTGAAGATGTGCAGGAGCGTTTGGAATTGGTTTACAAGGCAAAGTTGGAGGAGTTTGGAGGAGCAGGTTAGAGAAAGCCTGGCATGCTGTAAGCAGAGTATCATGGGTGATTCTGATGAGGGCTCAGGATACTAGAATGCTGATAACTAAAATGTGGACAGGAAGACCCAGGCTGAAAGACTCTTGGATGGAAATGAGGATTTTCTTGAGATATGGACTGAAGGCCATCCTTGTTATGTTATATTATGTTATGTCAAGGAGTGTGGGTGTTTTTGTGCCTGTGTTTTGATAACTTTCATCACTAGAAGTCCAGTGCACTATCCATTGCACAACAGAACCACCTGTTTTGATACTTTATGAAAGGGTGTACTTAAAAAGGTTGGCCTAGTTTGGCAGAGGAAATTTCAAGGCAGCAGGGTGTTCTGGATGGAGCATGGATGTTCTTGGCTGTTGCTGATAAGTTTTACAATGAGAATCAGGAGCAAAAGAGAACAAAGTGGAAAGATTTGAAAAATCCGTATGGCCTGGCCAGAGAAGGAACAATGAAAATAACATGTTAAGGATGGAATAATGCAGTGGAGGTCTCTTGATTAGAATATTAGTACAGGTTAAAGGAGCAGAGAGCTAATAGGCAAAGTGCCATGAGGCTACTGCAGCCAAGGTTCAAGTGGATCCAGGTGCAGATCGTGCTGGCAGCAGACCTTGGCACAGTCCATCTGATGCTGCTTTGGCAGGTGCAGGGTCATGCCGGCTTCCATCAAGGTCTCACAGTAAAACCCGGGAGGCCAGGCAGAGTTGTGCCAGAGAGTAAGAGGGGCTGATGCAGTGATGCCTGGTGAAGATGGGGGAGTGAAGCCACAGTGAAGAGCCCAGAAAGGTAGAGGAACCAGGAACATGAGGCCCTCAGTAAAGAAAGCTGCAAGCTACTTGCTGGGTCATCCTGGGAAAGCCGCAGACATTAGTATGCTGCCTCAGAGAACAGCCATGTAAGCAAAGACCAGCAGAGTTTTGGAGGTATTGTGTGCTCCCCTGGATTTTGAAGGATATGTTGAACAACCTGGAGGTCCAGGAAGAAACACAGAGGGCTAGGGACACTGCAGAGAGCCCCCACTAGGACAATGCCAAGTGCACATGTGGGGTTGGAATTGCTGCCGAGAGTACCTACCAAGGCAATGCTCAGTGGAACAGCGTGGTTGAGACTCTGGCCAGTGAGAACTGAAGCATAGGCGATGACTATAAAGCCACAAAGGCAGAGCTGCCCAAGCCCTCAGGAGCTTATCCTCCCTTAGTGTGCCCCAGGTGCCAGGCATGCAGCTTTAGAATTTAATATTTTGGCCGGCGCCGTGGCTCAACAGGCTAATCCTCCGCCTTGCGGCGCCGGGACACCGGGTTCTAGTCCCTGTCGGGGCGCCGGATTCTGTCCCGGTTGCCCCTCTTCCAGGCCAGCCCTCTGCTGTGGCCCAGGAGTGCAGTGGAGGATGGCCCAAGTGCTTGGGCCCTGCACCCCATGGGAGACCAGGATAAGCACCTAGCACCTGGCTCCTGCCATCGGATGCGCGCGGTGCGGCGGCCGCAGCGCGCCGACCGCGGCGGCCATTGGAGGCTGAACCAACGGCAAAGGAAGACCTTTCTCTCTGTCTCTCTCTCTCACTGTCCACTCTGCCTGTCACAAAAAAAAAAAAAAAAAGAATTTAATATTTTTTCTTGCTTCCCTCTGATTAATTCTTTTTACATGACCATTACCCTTTTATGGAATGGAAATGTATACCTGTTCCACTCTTGTAGCTTGGAAGTATGTACGTTGTTTTGTTTCATTTTTTTTTTTTTTGACAGGCAGAGTGGACAGTGAGAGAGAGAGACAGAGAGAAAGGTGTTCCTTTTGCAGTTGGTTCACCCTCCAATGGCCGCCATGGCCGGCGCGCTGCTCTGATCAGATGGCAGGAGCCAGGTGATTATCCAGATTTCCCATGGGGTGCAGGGCCCAAGCACTTGGGCCATCCTCCACTGCACTCCCTGGCCACAGCAGAGAGCTGGCCTGGAAGAGGGGCAACCGGGACAGAATCCGGCGCCCCAACCGGGACTAGAACCCGGTGTGCCGGCGCCGCAAGGCGGAGGATTAGCCTAGAGAGCCGCGGCGCCAGCCATGTTTTGTTTCATTTTGATTGTACTGAGACACACAATTGGAGGAGATTGCCTTCAATCTAAGATGAGACTTTGGACTTTTGATTAATGTTGTGCTGAGTTAAGACTTTGGAACAATTGGGGATGGAATGATTGTATGCTGTATATGAGAAGGATAGGAGTTTCTAGGAGCTGGGAGTAGGTTGCTATGCTTTGAGTAGGATATGGCTCCCAAACACAAGTGCATGATTAAATCCTAAAGTCTTAAATTGATGGTACTAAGAGGGTGGAAACTTAATCCAATTACTGCATTTAGGACATTGAGGGACATGCCCTCAGAATGCAGTTCTTGCAAGAGAATTGGTTATAAAAACCAAATTGGGCCAAGACTCTCTCCTTCTGTTTCCTGCTCAATCAAAACATATGATTGCTCCTGCACACAGCCTATGCCATTGCTATCCCCTGGCATCACCAGATGGCAGAACTTGGGGCACCCAATCTTGAACCATGAACCTCCAAAACCATGAGCCAAAATAAACCTCTTGCTCAAAGTTCCGTGCAGTCACATGAATGTAGTTGTTATATATACTCCATAGCCAGATGTCTGGAGTACTTATCCCAGCTATGATGGGAGTAAGAATGGTTCTTAACTCCCATATACTAGTAAGTCCTCCTCACTCAACATTCTTCCTTCTTCCAACTCTCTGCTTCCCCTAACTGGACTGATGGGTTTTGACTGCTATTATATGTTTGTGTAAATGGCCAAAAAATACTATTGTAATACAAATTTAGTCACAGTTTGTTTTTGTAAGAGCATTTCCACCAAACTCTCAAAATAAAATGTCATGGTAAATAAAGGGAGGGGAAGGCTTCTGCCAAGTTGAGGCTCATTTCCCAAATCCCTTTACCTCTAGTCTATTTGTTCCATGTTGATGGCTTTCCATTCCATTTTAGGCCGAACACATCCTTGGGACAGCTCTGCCTAGCCCCAGCCAGGAAGAACATCTGTAATGAGAGGATCCTGAATTTGTTCAAGCAAGTCAGATTCTTTATAAACCACACCTATACATCAGAACTGGGATGGAAGAGCCTGCACCTGTGGAAGGCCAGAGCCAGCTACCAAGCCCACACCATGGCTCCCTGAGAAGGGCTGTGGCTGCTGCCCTGGCACTAGATGGGGAATCCACAATGGGTCGCAGGAAAAAGAAGAAGAAAGATCCTCGCCCTGAATCAATCATCATCTACCGGTCAGAGAATGAGAAAATGGATGACGAGCCTGGGGAGTTGGAGGGTGGAGATCAACCTAAAGAGGAGGAGGGAGACGATTTCCTAGACTATCCCATGGATGACAGTGAGTGTCTCTGGGACCCCTGGTTTGAGGCCATGGGAAGAAGCCCAAAAGGGATCTCCATCTCTCAGAAGACAGACATTTGCCCACTGATGTATTTCTTCTTGGTGATTCATTTCTTATCACAATGTCGTAGTCTTTATTCAGCAAATGGTAGCATTTACCCAGAACCTGGTTATTTCCTGTTCTAAGCAATATGGAGGTGATCTCCACTCTTTCAGAACTCATAGTATAATGGAAGAGGCTTATTTATGCACAACAATTAGTAAAACAGACTATGCTGATTAATTATATAAGATAATTGACAAATATTGGCTTACATAATAATCAGAAAATGTAAAGTATGACAATGAGATATAATTTTCTATCACAAATAGGATTGCCAAAAACTGGGTAAAATATATCAAGACAGGGAAATGGATATATTCTCAATGCCTCAGGTGGCAGTGGAGCTAGTTTCAAAGGGAAATTTGTCAATATTTTTAAAATTCAAAATATGCATATGCCAGATCCCCCAAATTCTTAGTATTTATCCCACAAAACTTATGCCTGTGTTACACATGTATAAGGAGGCATGAGTAAGAATGTTGCTGCTAATGAAACAGTGTCTTGTTTATATTAATTATTATGCAGCATTAAATGGTTGAGATATATCTATTGGTGTATATGGGTATTTCTCTATGACACATGCCCACAGTGAACAAAGCTAGCAATGTCCCTTCCAGTCAGCAGAAGATCATCAGTGGAGAAGTCATCAAATAAAAGATAATTTCAGGTAGTGGTGTGTTCTAAAGACAATAAAACCATGGTGATAGGAAGGTAACTGGTGGAGGGTGGAGGTGGGGAGACTTTTCATGGAAGGCCTCTCTGGGAAAGTGTTGTTTGAGCGGATCCAGAGGATGTGAAGGAGCCAGGCATGAAATGATCTGGGCCAGAGCTTTTCAAGAAAAGAGAACAGCAAGGGCAAAGGCCGTGGATATACAGCGACAGTGGCCCAGTTACACAATGCAGTCATACTGTCTAAAGAGTGCAGAGAACTAGAGAATCAGAATGAAAATCCTGGGCTGCATCATGGTGAATCTTGAGGTCATGGTACAGAGTTGGAATTTGCTTATAAGCGGAAAATTTTAAGCAAGGAAGAGATAGCATCTCATTTATATTTTTCTAAGACCATTCTGGCTTCTCTTTAAAATTACAGGTGGCTGGCACTATGGCGTAGTGGGTAAAGCTGCCACCTGCATGCCATATGGGTGCCGGTCCAAGTCTGCTCTCTGCTATGGCCTGAGAAAACAGTATGAGATGGCTCAAGTCCTTGGGCCCCTACACCTATGTGGGAGAACTGGATGAAGCTCCAGGCTCCTGGTTTCGGATCTGTCCAGCTCTGGTCATTGCAGTCATTTGGAGAGTGAACCAGCGGATGGAAGACCTCTCTCTCTGTCTCTCTGTCTCTCTCTGTCTATCTGTCTGTCTCTCTCTCTCTGCCTCTGTAACTCTGCCTTTCAAATAAATAAATAAAACTTTTTTAAAAAACAAGAATAGATTACAAAGGGTAAGAGTGGAAGCTATTGGGAGATTTCTGTATAATTGCAATCAATTGTATTGTATCTCTACAATTGTATCACCACCACGTGGTGGTGGAGGTGTAACAGGTATGGTGATTTTTTTAAATATAATCTATAAAGATTTAAAGGAAGGGATTGCATCTGCTAAACATTCCCCTAAAGGTGATCAGTAGCTCTATGCATGAAGAAGCTGGAGTTAGCCTTCTGTTGTTTGGTAAAACCTCGCTCAGAGCCTTCATCACTCAGACCAAACAAACAATCCTTTCTGTACTTAGAAGATTAGTCCAGATGACTAGATTCTGAGTTAAAAGAAAATCATTCTTAATGGTGTCCTTCTAGATTCAAAATGTTGGATCCCAAGAAATCATCAGATTTTGGAGACACAATAGCCCTGATGTAGAAGTTGGACTGGGATAATAGCAGGAAGTTGAATTAAAAATGTAATTTGGAACGTGCTGGTTAGAGGTGGGGAGTAAGGGAAAGAGAGGAATCAATAATGACTCCTGAGTAGTTTACAGGAACAGTGGAGAGCATTGGTGGTGACATTTGCTGAGACGAGGGAGACTGTGAAGCCGTTGGAGGAAAACAGTGTCACCTTTCTACATGGGCTGTGAGAGACCTTGCCAATATCCTGGGCCCTGCTCTTTAGGTGGCTCCAATCTGGGTCTTCCAACCATGTGGCAAGGATTATTATCTCTGTCTCCAATCTCATTTCCAGATTGGCCGAAGGATAATGTCTGTTGATGCGTATGTGTAGTATGTATGGGGAGATCCTCATACATGTGTATGTATAATGTGTGTGTGTGTGCATGTTGTGTGTGGGGTGTGTATTATTGCATGTGATGTGTGGTATGGATGTGGTATAGGGTTAGTGTTTCTGTGTGATATGCATATGTGGTGTGTTGTGTATGTGGTTTATATGTATGATGTGTATATGGTATGTGGTAAGAGTGTGTGTATATGGTATGTGTTGGGGGAGTATGGTGTGTGGAGGCTGTACAAATTGTATGTGGGGGTGGGATAGCATTGTGATATGCGGTGTGGGTATGGATGTATGTGTCCATGGTGTGTTTTGTGTATGTGTGGTGTGGATGTGTGGGTGGGTATGTGGTGTTTGGGTATGTGTATGTGGTGTGTTTGGGGAGTGTGTTCTATGGGGGTAATTATGAGGAGGAGATTTGGGGGTGCAGTGTGTGGTATGGGTATGGATATGTGTAGGGTGTGACTTGAGTGTATGGTATGTGGTATGTGTGGGGACTGTATCTAGAGCTTGAATATGAGTGCTGGGGTATTCACAGTCATGTGAATAGGTCCTCTCAGAGCAGCAAAGGGCTGGGTGTGAGAAGGAAAGGAGTGAGCTGCCTATCTGTGCAATGCATGCACATCCAATTTTACATACCATAGCTGAACAGCATTTGTTAACTAGAAATAGCATCATTATAAAGTAATGTCCATAACAAAGTTTCTCATGTGCCTCCATGTCACAGAGATCATGCCAAGTCCGAGGCCTAGAAAAGTGGAGAGAGGATCTGAAAAACAAGCTTAGCCTGTCTTACAACTTTGTCAGGGTCCTGGCACATGGAGTAAGAGTTCACTGTGGGAGCAAGAATAACAGCAACTGCCCTCCCACAGGAGACCCATTCAGTCTGCCATTGACTCCAGTACTGTGACAGGTGTTGTGCAAAGGGACACCTAGGTGCTCATACAAGCTCTGGATAACACTGTGATGAAATATGCCCTTCCAATCTTGACTCTCACTTCCTTTGTGCCTGCAGGTATGTGGGACATGCCTTCAGATAGTCGCTATGTCACATTAACTGGGACCATCACCCGAGGCAAGAAAAAAGGCCATGTGGTGGACATCCATGTCACACTGACAGAGAAGGAACTGCAGGAACTCACCAAGCCTCAGGAGTCACCCAGGGAAACAGAATCTGAAGGAAGAAATGCCTGCCAGATGGGAGCAGACCGTGGGCCTCACGTGGTTCTTTGGACACTGGTCTGCCTGCCTGTGGTTTTCATCCTCTCTTTTGTGGTCTCTTTCTACTATGGCACTATCACCTGGTACAACATCTTCCTTGTATACAACGAGGAGAGGACCTTCTGGCACAAGATCTCATGTTGTCCCTGCCTCATTCTCTTCTACCCTGTGCTTATCATGGCCATGGCTTCTTCCCTGGGCATCTATGCTGCTGTGGTCCAACTCTCATGGTCATGGGGAGCATGGTGGCAAGCTGCCCGGGATATGGAGAAGGGATTCTGCGGCTGGCTCTGCAGCAAGTTGGGCCTAGAGGACTGTTCTCCCTACAGTATCGTAGAGTTGCTTGAATCTGACAATATCTCAGGCACCCTTTCCAACAAGGACTCCACGCAGGAAGTAGAAACCTCCATGGTTTAAACTCCTGATAATTTCCTTTCTTCTCTGGTAGATAGATCTGGTAGCCTATATAATATCTTAGAATTCCAGCAGATTCTTTATTTCTTTTTTTTTTGAAGATTTATTTTATTTATTTGAAAGACAGAGTTATAGAGAGAAGTAGAGACAGAGAGAGAGGTCTTCAATCTGCTAGTTCACTCCCCAGATGGCTGTAAAGGCTGAAGCTACACCGATCTGAAGCCAGGAGCCAGAGGCTTCTTCTGGGTCTCCGTTGTGGGTGCAAGGGCCCAAGGACTTGGGCCATCCTCTTCTGCTATCTCAGGCCATAGCAGATAGTAGAATCAGAAGAGGAGCAGCTAGAACTAGAACCAGCGCCCATATGGGATGCAGGCGCTTCAGGCCAGGTCTTTATCCTGCTGTACCACAGAGCCAGCCCCTAGATTTTTTCTTTAAATTATCCCCTGTCTCCCACAGTTCTTTGGGAACATCCTAGTCCACATTGATCTGTCTACCATCTTGATAGAGGGCAGAGAATCGGGCAATTTGTGCCAAAGTTTTCCACCCAGTGGACAAAGCCTACTTGACTCCTCCTCTAAAATGATCATTTTTATGGGACAAGGAACTCCACTGTGAATCAGTTCAGGCACTTGAAGGTACAACTGGTGTCTGAAATCCATGAGAGTATGTTACTAAATGTGACAGGGAGGATAAGGAGTCTCAAGGATGAGCAAAGCCACTAGAAAACAGGGATGGAGTGAAACATTTAGAAAGCCAGGCTACCGCAGTAGCTTGTAGTAACAATAAAGGTCTGTGCACATCACTATGAGTTAGATTTAGCTCCATATAATTAAGACCCTAAAATATCAATGGTTTAAACAAGATAGAAGCTTCTTGTATAGAAGTCTAGAGGCATACCATTCCTGTGAAGTCATCTAGGTCCTTGGTTTCTTCCATTCCATTTTCAATAGTAGGATGTAGCCCTCATTACTCCTCAATGTCCTGGTGCTGACTACAAAACGTCAACCATCTTATCCACAATTTGGCAAAACAGAGGTGTGGCAAAAAACTACACATCTTCATTTTTAAGGAAACTTCTTAGAAGTTCCACTGAACACTCCTTACATCTCTTTGGCTAGACCTCAGTCACATGCTATCATAGGCAAAAGAGGCTGGGAAATGCCAACTTTAGGCTGTGTAGCTACACTCTCAGTTAAGTATTGAGGTGATGCTATTTTAAAAGAAAAGGGAAGAGTGGCTATTTTGATAGTTAAGTAAGACTTTCTGACTCATAATAATTATTCAAAACCATTCAGAATCTCAAACTGCTGATATAATTTATTTAATTTATTTTTATATTTATTTGTTGCTCCTTAGTTCACTCATTCATTTATTTTAGCCTGAATAGTACATAAGGAATTTATATGTAAGTATCTGCTGCATATACTAGATATGTTTGTGCTATACACACATATTAGCACCTCATGTGCTTTGCAATTAAACTGCCATAATGTCATCGTGCTCAAGTTTTGTCAGAAATAGTGGACAAGAGAGTACAATTGCACAATAGCAGAATAACCCTTTTTACTGGTGGTAGAGGTGGAACAGATATGGTGACTTTTTAATCTAATCTATAAAGACTGAAAGGAAAGGATTGCACTTGTTAAGCATTCCCTAAGGGTGACCAGTAGCTCTAAGCATAAAGAAGCCAGTGTTAGCCTTCTGTTGTTTGGCAAGACCTCACTCAGAGCCTTAATCACTCAGACCTTTCCAGAGTTTGGAAACAAACAGGGTCTTTTCTGTGCTTAGAAGATTAATCCAGATGACTAGATTCTGAATTAAAAGAAAATCATTCTTGACGTTGTCTTTCTAGATTCAAAATGTTGAATCCCAAGAAGTCACCAGATTTTGGAGATTTGGGTCCTCATCCAAAAAAAGCTGGTGCTCATTTCTTGTTCTTATTTCAGAAAGAAGTACTTGGAAGAACTGCTGTGAACCAACCCAGAGGGGTTGATCATGCCCCCCCACAGAGAGTCATGGGCATTTTCCTAATGGATGGTGCTGAACCCCACCTTCAGAATAACTCTTTCTCTTTAAAAAATAGCTATTATTAGTTTGATAAGAGAAGAGGTACTCATCATTTTTGAAGACAAGCTTGGTGCTCTCTGGTGCATTTTCAGAGATATGAACAACTGAAGATAAAGTAAAAATAAAATCTGATTAACATTTGCTTACTTTGCCTTTGAGGTGCTCCAAAATTGTTCTGAATGTCATCATTTGCAGAAATAAAGGTGAGCATAATAGGTGTCTTCTATATCTTTATGTAATGAACTTAGTATGCATCCATAAATATTGACTTTTTCCATGCACTAATAATTTATGTGTTATCTATTTCGGTGGGATATTTCTTCAAATCACCTTTTTATTTAAACCCACATTACAAAATTGTAACCAAAGATGTCACAATTTTCTGGGGTGGAGGAGACCGATGGTCAAGGCCCAATATAATGTGATTAGAACAAGAGCAAGGTGCCCATAGTGGAATGGAGGAGCAGAAGTGAGTGTGAGATTATGGCCAAGGGATACAAAGACAACAAACACTGTCATGGCCTTTATCCTGGTTGGGCTCATCATCTAGTGGAGGAAACAGGCTTGCAAATAAAAATCATTTCAAAGGTGCCCTATAGAGGTAAATGCCCATGCCAGAGGCAGGAAAACTGATCCAAAAAAGAACTAAAGCAGTCTCATCCTTGCTGTCAGAAATGCCTAGACAATATTGGAGAAGAAATTGGAGTTAGATACCTTATTTACCACATTTGCTCAATTCTGTTAACTCCTATTTACCCAATAACCATGGTGACTGTATTTCCCAATTACGTAGCAACTGTAGTATTCTGATCTGGATAAACCATGTCTGACCTGATATGGTTACACTGACGTTTCCAAGTCATCTGTCATTTCACATTAGGCAGTACCCTTCATTTTAGTTCATGTCCATGATTAGTAAGACCCATGAATTTCTTTTTTTTTAAGATTTATTTTAATTATTTGAAAGAGTTACAGAGAGAGAGAGAAACAGAGAGAGGTCTTCCATCCGCTGGTTCACTCCCCAGATGGCTGCAACGGCCTGAGCTGCACCAATCAGAAGCCAGGATCCAGGAGCTTCTTCCATATCTCCCACGTGGGTGCAGGGGCCCCAAGGACTTGGGCCATCTTCCACTGCTTTCCCAGGCCATAGCAGAGAGCTTGATCAGAAGAGGAACATCCAGGACTAGAACCAGCATCCATATGAGACCCATGGTTTTCTATAAAACAAGACTAAATGTTCAAAGAACTACTTTCAGATGATTTGAAAGTTTCATTGTGTCAGTTTGGAATGGCTATGCAGGGCTTAATTTTTGCAGCATTGAAAAAAGACTCCTGGCCAACATGAAAATGTTTCTTTTCTTCAACTCAACATAAGCCTTTTATGTGGATTTTTAAAAATAGTTTTTGATGGAAATAGAACATTGTACATCACCATGTACAACTATTTGGGATGTAAGCTTTTATTTCATATCTGTATCCTATGGGTATAAGTGTTTATTTCATATCTGTACACTACATTTTAACTAATTTTCCCAACTTGTTATCTAACTATTGTTGCAGTTCTCAGTCTGAACACAAAGCCTGCACATTTTTATTTTGTATAATAAAGTCATCACTCACATAGTTAAGAATCAGTGATATCAAACTCAAACACACCGTAGGAACTACAACACTAAATAGTAGGGAAAAAATTTGACCCAGAGGAAAACTTGGCCCTTGGTAAAAAGCTAGAAACATCAGAGGAGTAGTTGCCAAGTTAAAAACCACATTCAAACAATTCTGTTAGTTCATAGTTACCTAATCTTAATAATCTCACTTGTGTGGCTGCCAGTCAGGTGCTGCATCTAAGCTAGATGAGCCTTGGGCTCTCGGTGTTCAATGCTTGTATTAGTCTGCTTGACCTCCATAACAACATAAACTGTCTAGGTGACATGAGCGATAGAAATTTTTCTCCAGTTCTACAGGCTAGAAGTCAAGATCACGGTAACAGGATTGTTGTTTCTGGTGAGGACTCTCCTCTTGGGGTGCAGATTGTCACCTTTTTCTTGTACGTTCATGTACTCTCTTTGTTTGAGGAAGGGGGAGAGCGGGAAGAAAACTCTCTATTATTTCTTCTTATAAAGGCACTAATCCAATTACATTATGAGGCCCTACCTTCATCTTATGGCTTTACCTAAACCTAATTACCTCCCAAAGGCCTCATCTCCAAATGTGAGGCCTTGTTGTGGGTTAGGACTTCAACACGTGAATCTAGGGGGAACACAAACATTCAGTTCATAACAGTGCTCCTCCATGTGGCTCTGTTCATTTTCATAGCACACCAGGCTCATGGCTGTTGGTCTTCACACATGGGGTCTGGGTTTTCTAGAGAGCAAAAGCCAAATCTTCTGGGCAATCTGAAGGCATGTGCACAGAACTTGCCTAGTGTTGATTTTGTTATATTTTACTGACCAAACCAGGTCATAAAACTAGTCCAGACTCAAGGGGAAGGGACTAGTGGGAGGCATGGCACATGGGGTCACCAAAGTAACAGTATGTCATTTCCCTTTCTTTATTCCAACTATCTCCTTCATATGCCACAGTGGATCCCATATTTCTCTCTGTCCAACTCACTTACCAACCCCAAAACACTTACCATCACCTACACTAGTCACAGTCCATCAATCTCTTGTCCTCCCTTTTACACTCAATTCTGTATTATATAAATCCAGAGGGACCATGCAGTGACAGGTAAACATGGAACTAACAAAGTTAGATTCCTTTGCTTGTGGAGGAGGAAGGGAGTAGCCATTATATACTGTCACATTAATAATTTTTGCCACTTCACCCTTGATTAATGGAGGTCTTTTTTCAAGAGAAGCAATACTTAAAGTATACATGTATTCTTAGCACCAAAGCTGTCTAGTTGTCTTGGAGTGAATGGTTCTAAAGACTTTTTTTAAAAGGTTTATTTTTGAAAGGTAGAGTTACAGAGCAAGAGGGAGGGGGAGAAAGAGAGAGATCTTCCATCTGCTGGTCCACTCCCCAAATGGCTGCATCAGCCAGGGTTGGGCCAGGCTAAAGCCAGGAGCCTGAACTCCATCTGGGTCTCTCATTTGGGTTCAGTGGCCCAAGTACTTTGGCCATCTTCAGTTGCTTTCCCAGGTACATTAGCAGAGGGCTGGGTCAGAAGTGGAGCAGCTGGGTCTGGAACCAGAGCCCATATGGAATGCTGGCTTCGCAGAGAGCAGCTCTTAATCTGCTTCCCTACAACACAATCCCCTAAAGATTTCTATCAAGACTGCCAAAATGCATTTCTCCCAGGAAATAGATATGTACTGATGTGTGTGCGTGTGTGTGTGTGTGTGTATAAGGGAGAAGAACAAGAAGTGGGGGGGGGGGGGCGGATAGAAGACAGAGGAAAGAGAGGAACGGAGGAGGGGGAAGAGGAGAGGGAAGAGAGAAAGAAAAATGAGAAATAGATTATATACAAGATAAAATGATGGGCATAAAGCACACAAATTTCCTTCACCATGCCAGTCTCCACTAATTATATTTACCAGTCATAGTGAAAAGGTTATTAAAAACATTTGTTTTAAAAGAACTTGTTTGAATCAAAATCTGGAAGAATGTCCTGAGCAATATAAACACAGTCTGAAAACATCTGACGCTCTTGGCGTCGATGTTTCTATAACTTTGGCTTCCTCAAGTCCCTTCCCGCTTCATGGAATCTTCACTTATTTTTAGCTTTAGTTTCTGCTTTCCCCAGGTGGGATTTTCTAGCATTTTCTGAACAGACATTATCTTCTCAGTTTGGGTAGAGGTTTGCAGACATTTGCCAGGTTCCTGAACCCTGTGTTCAATCACCCGTCAGCTTGTGGCTCATTTGGTATAGAAAACACTTGTTTGCGTGCAAGGGTCACTGGAGCCTTCCTACTTCAAAGGGTGAGAAGCTGCGGCTGCCCAGTTTCTTTTAAGGGGGGGTCAATAGCCTGTCAAGCACTGTGATTGACAGCTGCCATTTTTAGCACTACCAAGACTCAGCTTCTAAATTAAAACTCTCCTCCACTCTTCCAAGCTGGAGGCACTTGGAACTACTGGGAGAACCAGAGCAGATGTCGTTTTATGCCTGCTGATGTTTGTACATCTGATTTAGTCTGCACAGTAGAATGCCCGTTCTGTTTGCTTGGAAAAATACCCATACTCAAGGTAACATGCCGTCACAGCTCCGACACAAAACGCTGTGTTATTCTTAATGAGAGAAAAGGGAAATGAAT
Source organism: Sylvilagus floridanus (assembly GCA_949820135.1). Lineage (NCBI taxonomy): Eukaryota > Metazoa > Chordata > Mammalia > Lagomorpha > Leporidae > Sylvilagus > Sylvilagus floridanus. The sequence continues at coordinate 159,243,879 of OX463236.1, forward strand.
CTTCCGAAGAAGTGATTACAACACAGCTAATGCTAATTAACTTGAGCAGCTCGAAACCCACAAGCTCCTCACCAAGGCGGAAGAGAGGGATTCCGCGCATGCTCAGAACTCCGGACCACAATTTCCCCGCCCCTTCCAGGTTCAACAGGAAGTGGCTCTTCCCTGTACGGTCCGCCTGCCAATTCCCCGGAACCAAATTGCGATGCTGCAGTTTCCCGGCTGGAAGAAGTAACCAAGGCGCCTGCGGACTTGCAACATGGCGCGGTCCTGGAATAAGGTAGACAGGAGTGTGAATTTGGCCCCTTACCCAGGCCGGGGATCCGGAGAGGGCGGTTCGGAAGCAGGAGTTGTGGGACCACCGCGGTGCCAAGGATTAGGGCAAGAGAGGTCATGGTGGTGGGCTAGATCAAGAGGGCCGGAACCGATGGACGTGCCTTGAGAAAAGCTGAGGACTTGGGAGTTCGAAAACCTGAGTTTGAACCTCGCTCACTGCATTTCACCCCTCCCATTTCCCTCTTCCTCTCCCACCTGCTCTCCTGCTCTCCCTCCCCACTCCTCAATCCTACTGCACCTTTTGTTAGCTATGAGTCTGGTTCCTTCTAATCTATACGAGAATGGGAGTTAGCTGTGATAAGCATCTACCCCCGCAGGCTTGTGAAATTTAACAGGGACTATCTGTGAGATAACTTGAAATACGAAGTGTCGTAATCACCTCTACAATAATTTAATGTCTTGCCTTTTTGGACAGCTTATTCTGGGTGAGTCGAGCCCTGTCTCATTCAGTCTTAACACTGAGCGGTGTTGTTAACTGTTAACCCCACTTTGCAGGTGGAAAACCAAGGCATAGAGAACTGAAATGATTAGTCCGTGGTCACCTAGCTTATAAGTGATGGAACCCGAATTTGAACCCAGGCTGTCTGATTTCAGAGCCCTAGAGCATCTCTATTTTGCTAGGAATCTGTGATCCTTGGTGTCCAGATTAACAACAGAAATGACAGTGAATTTTAAAGCGATTTTGTCGATATAAGAGGACAGTTGCAGTTGTCTCTGAAGGGTCACTAGAGGGGGGTATGGTTTCAGGAATTCATTCACTCATTTATCCATGCATACAAATAAAAGAGGAGTTTGGCTAATTGATCCCTAGTCCCCTCCGCTCCCTGTTGATTAAAATGAGTATGAACTCAGAGTGATGCCATTCGCCTCCTTTGTTCCTCTTCTGAAAGCTGCTGAAAACTTTGTAGCTGTAATGGAGAGGTGTTTGTGCCAATGAACTCGAAGTAAAATTTAACAGCCTGTTTTTCTTCAGCGTAGAAACTGCTCAGTTTCTTTTCCTGGTTTTCTTATTGTTGCCAGAAAGGAACTAGAGTATTATATAGACCATTCATCTTCTTCCAGATAAAAAGTGCCATTCTCCTCAACTATTTAATGCCATTTCATGGCAAAAGACTTAGTTTTTTTGAGTTTTCTTCCTCTGCTTTTCCAGGCCATTAGCAGGGAGCTGGATCAGAAAGGGAGCAGCCAGTACTGGAACTGGCACCTATATGGGATGCCAGCATTGCAGGAGATGGCTTAACCCATTATGCCACAATGGTGGCCCCTATTGATTATTTCTAGATGTTATTTCCCACCTTATTTGGAGCCAAGCCAATCTTCCTGTAACTTCCAACTATTGAGCCTATTATCTCTCCTGCAGACCAATCCTTTTATAACACAGATGTCAAATATTTCAGGGGGAGCTCTTATGTCTACCTTGGTCTTCTTATCTGGCTCAATTACCCAGTTTTCTCCAGCTATTGTTTATGTCACATATTCTGCAAATCCTTCAATAATCTCATTTCATGTTCACTTGTAGCTGATCTTCCTCAAAAAATGTGATGCTCAGAAACACACACAGTTTGATCAGTACAAAGCCTGTCAGCCAGAACCAAGGAATGTTAACCCTGGAAATGACCTTAAGCCTCATCAATTTCAATAGTTTCCTGTCTTTATGAAGAAGTGAAATTCTCATGGACTCAGAGCTAATTGGAAGTAGAAATGGGGCTAGATCCCAGATCTCCACATTACCAATCTAATCTTTTCACCAGAAGACTTTGTTCCTTTCTTGATTCACTATACTGTTAAATGAACCTAAAATATTTGGAAGGGTAGAGTAAGACAAGTGTGGGAAATGAGCTATAATTATGTCATATTATTGACTCATTTTATAATCCACCCTGAAATTGTGGTTGCTATTAATTCAGATTCCCTACAAATCATATTAGTTAAATTTTAGAACTATTTCTTTTAGTTTCTGTTTTCCTATTTTCCTGGTCTACATGTGATTGTTATCCAGTGATTTAGTGCCTGCATATGTGGTTGCCTCTGTAACTTCCTTGTTCACATTATTGCTATTCATTCTTTAACAGTCACCCAAGCATCATATACAGGAAGCCCTTTCTGCCTCTTTACCCTCTCTGTCCTCTCTACCAGTCTTGGGTACCTGCTCTTTCTATCTCTCTCACTCATTGTCTGCTGCACACCCCTGTCATGGAATTTGGTGCTACATTTTTGGTTTTCTGTGTCTTCAGCTAGATCCATTTGATGTGTTATTCTCTGATCACTAGTTTATAAACTAATCAAATTGTTGGAGTGTACCATCTTAGCATATATAGATTGTCACAAAAATGCTTCATAACAAACTATGTCCCAAGTCAGTGACTTAAAACAAAAGCTCTTTTCTTACACTTGTAGGTCTACAAGTCAACTGCAGTTTGTCTGATATATGTTTGTCTTAACTGGGATGGATTTAATTCTAACCTGCAGTTTGGTTTCACATCTGCTCAACATGGGTTTATTTTGAGGTTCAGACTAATGGAGTAACAGTTACCTAAAGCAGTCTCTTCTCCTGGATGATACCTTCTAGCTTTTTAAAAATATAAAGACTATTTAAGGCTTCTCCACAGTGAAAATTTATATGTGTTACATATAGTCTCCTTGTAAAACATGTCCCCTCCCTTTATCACACTTCTGAATTCCAGTCCAGGTTCTGCAAATACCATAAGCAAAGGATATATTTCAGAATCTTAAGACTGTTATTTTCTCAAACATTTTTTGGGCCTTTGTTTCCAGGCAGCTGTTGTGCTGTGTATGGATGTTGGCTTTGCCATGGGTAACTCCTTTCCTGGTGAAGAATCCCCATTTGAACAAGCAAAGAAAGTGATGACCATGTTTGTCCAAAGACAGGTAAGTTCTTGAACTTGCAACCCACATTTTGCCTGCTTATTGCCTCCACCTACTAATGCAAGACTCCAGCCTCATACTGTTCAGCCCCAGTGTTTTGGGGAACCTAGTAAGAGGCTACAAGGAGACTCACTTCAGCTAAGCCCACCCAGTCATCTCACAGAACCATGGCATGCAAATGTCATTTAAGACAATGAAGTTTTGGGGTAGTTTGCTATACTGAACTAGACACAAGGAAATTGAAGGGTTCAGTCAAGATCACAGGTTAGTAAATGTGGCAGAACAAGGATTTAAACCTTGGCCATCTGGTTCTAGAGATTATGCTTTTAAATATTATTTTATATTGTCTTTTATTTCTGATAAAAACTATAATGTCCAGTGGAGGGGCCAGAATGAGCAAAGAAAATAATATCAGGTACAGAATAGATAGAACTGCATGTGAATACATGTTAACACTCCCCAGGCTCCCCAAAACACTGGGGCTGAACATTATGACGCTGTGTCTTGTCAATGAAATTGCTGGAATATAAGATATGAATTTGCGAGTTTTTATTTTATGATTTTTGATTGTTTTATATCTGGAAAATTTAAATGTTGAATAGACATTCAAAAAAGACAAAGTAAAATCTTTTCATATTATCCATGATTAGTTTTCATTGAGAGAGAAGGCATCAATAGCAGTTACACTTTCCCATTCCTTCACCCCAGCTTGTCCTGAAATGAAGGATGAGACTTAACAGTCTGTGTAAAAAAGTCTGTGTAAAACCTAGGAATTGTCGTTGCCTTTATGTCTTGTGTTCATCCAGCCTCACATTTTATGGTCCCAGGTGCTACCTATGGTTGTCCTGCTCCCTGAAGGTTAAGTATATTATTGCTTCCAGGATGTTCTAACATAGTTTTCAGTCTTTTGATATTCTTTTGTAGGTTTTTGCCGAGAGCAAGGATGAGATTGCTTTGGTCCTGTTTGGTACCGATGATACTAAGAATGCCCTCGCTGATGGGGATCAGTATCAGAACATCACAGTGCACAGACACCTGATGCTACCAGATTTTGATTTGCTGGAGGATATTGACAGCAAAATCCAACCAGGTTCTCAGCAAGCTGACTGTATCCTTTTTCAGCTAGAGAAAACTCTTAAGAAGTTTCCTTTAACCTGGTGATCAGTTTGGTGAAGCTTCAGAGTCCCATCTCTGTGTATACGGAGATATTTTGCTTTGAGCAGAAGGAGGTGATGTGTGTTAGGATTTGATGTGACGATCAGATTGGGCATGTGGACTCCAGGCCCTCCAATCGCTTGCCCTTTTTCTGTATTACTGATAAGGGATTGGGAGACATAGGAAGGGGAATATTTTAAGTAATATATGTATGTATTGACTGTGTGCAGAGGGTTTGGTGGGGAGAATATTCTAAGGAATATGTATATGTATTGACTATGTTAAGAGGGTTTGGTGGTGGTGTTGGTTAACAAAGTTTGGAGGTTGAAAAGTTTTATTTATTTATTATAATTTATTTGAGATTCAGACAGAGACAGACAGACAGTGTGAGCTCCCATCAGATGGTTCACTCCCCAGATGTCTTTGTTGGGTCTGGCAGAGCCAAAATTGGGAGCTAGAAGCCAAAAGCCAGGAATGCAGTCTAGGTCTCCCATGTGGATAGCAAAGATCCAACTATTTGAGACATTACCTGCTGCCTCCCAGGGTGCACACTAGCAGGAAGCTGGAATCAGCAGTGGAGTCAGAACTCAAACCCAATCACTACAGTATAGAATGCAGACATCCCAACTGGCATTTTTTTTTTAACTTTTATTTAATAAATATAAATTTCCAAAGTACAACTTTTGGATTACAATGGCTTTTTCCCCCTATAACTTCCCTCCCACCCATAACCCTCCCATCTCCTGCTCCCTCTCCCATTCCATTTGCATCAAGATTCTTTTTCAATTATCTTTATATACAGAAGATGAATTTAGTATATATTAAGTAAAGATTTCAACAGTTTGCACCCACACAGAAACACAAAGTGTAAAAATACTGTTTGAGTACTAGTTATAGCATTAATTCACGTTGTATAAGACATTAAGGACAGAGATCCTACATGAGGAGTAAGTGCACAGTGACTCCTGTTGTTGACTTAACAGATTAACACTCTTGTTTATGGCGTCAGTAATCACCCTAGGCTCTTGTCATGAGTTGCCAAGGGTATGGAAGCCTTTTGAGTTTGCCAGCTCTGATCTTATTTAGACAAGGTCATAGTCAAAGTTGAAGTTCTCTCCTCCCTTCAGAGATAGGTACCTCCTTCTTTGATGGCCCATTCTTTCTACTGGGATCTCACTCGCAGAGATCTTTCATTTAGGGTTTTTAGGTTTGGTTTTTTTTTTTTTTTGCCAGAGTGTCTTGGCTCTGCATGCCTAAAATACTCTGATGGGCTCTTCAGCCAGATCTGAATGCCTTAAGGGCTGATTTTGAGGCTAGAGTGCTGTTTAGGACATCTGCCATTCTATGAGTCTGCTGTGTATCCCACTTCCCATGTTGGATCGTTCTCTCTCTTTTTAATTCTGTCAGTTAGTATTAACAGACATTCCAACTGGCATCTTGACCGTTATCCCAAATACCTGTCCTGTGTAGATATTTTTAGGAGAGTATAGCATTAGTAATCTCTACCCTTTACTGAATGGAGGATGCTTTGGGGCCAAAAATCAGGTTGATATGTGAGCAGAGGTTTTTCACTTTCTTCCCCAGGTGCCCTGATTCAAGGAGTTAACTCTTGTACTTTTTCTAAACAATTAGTAGTGCCGTCATTGATCACTGGGAGGTGCTGCTGTGTTGGGAGTGACTTGCAAATACTACACTGTGGCTCACTTCAATTTAACAGTGGACTGTGATCACCAAAAATGTGTTCTAAATCCTGTTAAATGGCATCATAATATTTGGTTAAATGAGTGCAATATGTTAGATTACCTTTTGTATATTTTCTTTTTCTTAGTTATATGAAAGAGCATAAGTGAATGTCTATTAGTGAAATAAACTTTGGAAAAAGCACACTTGGGCAGGTAGTCTTAAGTCCGCAAGTAGTTCATTGTCCATAATTTCCAGTACTGTGGACTTCACTGGAAGCAAAGTTGCACATTCATGGGATGAAGGGACAGTTTGCTGCTATTCCTCCCTTAACAAGCTGAGTCCTGGATGCACTGATCGTGTGCATGGATGTGATTCAACGTGAAACCGTGTAAGTGTCTACAGAGAGCTGGAAATAAGCTTTCTTGCGAAAATTGTATGGGTTGATATATTCAGTGTTCTGTGTGTTCGTCAAGCAGCATGTTTGTGTGGCTAAAGAAACATTTGATAGCATTCAATGATTCCGTTCAAACACTCTGTTTTCTATAAGTTTATTTCATTTTTTTCCTATCTCACTTAAGCAAATTTTCAGAAGTTAAAAAAAAATTAAGTGGCATGAGCCATACAAAATTGAGTGCTTAGTAACTCTGGCCAATTTCCTAATTTGTTATTTGATTACTATGCCTCGAAAATGTGTGTCTTTGAGCAAACACACACACACACACACTTCTCCCCTTGCTTGTTAAGAGAAACATTGGCACTGCAATTCCAGCTGCATCCTCCACATGGTTCTGCTACTAGCCTGTGTATAGAATCAGAGCAGAATATTTGGAAAGTGAACCTCTGCATAACTGCAGTTGTGATTGACTAGAATATTCTGTTTGTATTCTGCCCATGTGGTGGCTGGAAAGGGATCTTTTTTAAATCATAGTGACTTTATCTTTAAACTAAACCAGAGTCAGGACTTTAGGAACACAGTATTTCCATAGTGCTCAGGGCTTTTCCCTAGTATGTTCACAGTATGAGGTATATACCAGGGTTGATTTTGTGTTTAATAGGACCTTACCTGAGAGCATCAACAGTGTGTGGACTTACAGAATATAGTCACATGTATCAGCAATACCTAGATTCATTCTTTAGCCCTTCTCTGCTTAGTGATCAGCTGTATTTGACTTTGTAAGAGATAATTTGGGAGAATGATTTCTTAATGTGATGACTTTCTCTTTTAGAGGAAAGAGGTTTGAGAAGAGGCATATTGAAGTATTCACTGACCTCAGCAGCCCATTCAGCAAAGATCAGCTGGATATTATAATCCATAACTTGAAGAAGTCTGGCATCTCTCTGCAATTCTTGTAAGATTCCAAGAGTAATGTATGTGGATGAATCCTGTGATGGCCTTAGGCAGTGATTGGGACCCCTTTTTAGAGTGCTTGGTTCCCAGGAGTCTTCTCTCCTTGCTCTGAAATGGAATCTGTCCGATGACAAATACTGATTACTCTCTGTGTTGCAGGAACTGTTCTGAGATTTGCAGATAAAAGAGATGAAAGTCACAGTGGTAGAAAAGAATTGAGCTCAGTAGCAGATGGTTTGTTCACTGTTCTTAGACTCAAAGAATTGAGGAATTAGAAGAATCATTGAGGATATTTAGTTTGTCTCCTGCTTACGTACCCAACCAATTACCAGATTAAAAATTCTCTTAAACAGTTATAGAAATTGTATCCTACAAACACTAGATGTTTTAGGGTAGAAGAAATGTTGACTTGGGAAGCATTTTAAAGGTGTATAATTTTAAAAGAAGATTTATTTATTTGAAAGACAGAGTTAGAAGAGAAAGGTCATCCCTCTTCTGGTTCACTCCCCAAATGGCTACAATGACCAGGGCTGGGCCAAGCCAAAGCGAGGTGTCTGGAATACCATCCTGATCTCATGTGTGAGGCCCAAGCACTTAGGTTATTTTCCATTGCTTTCCTAGACATATTAGCAGGGAGCTATATTGGAAGTGGAGCAGCTGAGACTTGAACCAACGTTCATATGAGATGCTGGCATTGTAGACTATGGCTTAACCTACTATGCTGGCCCAAGACATATAATTTTTATATTTAACTCTTTTTCAGAACTAAAGAATGCACAAGCACATACAAAATGCAATTTTCTATGTATATATAGAGTTGGGGCATTCACAGAAAGGGGGGATGTGTATTTTGCAGTTTGTTAGGGGAATAGTCCCTTCCCACATAAAAACTTAGATTTCTCCTCCGGGATGTACTTTTTCTGTCTTATATCCCTAACAAAAAATTCTTTGCACTACACTAATCCTTCCTGCTGTACTTGAAACCGATTTGTTCTTGTACTATTTTTGGTGAAAGCAGAGTGTTGGGATAGGATGTTGAATTATTAATCTGAGGACACTCGTTTTTCAAATTGAGAGCTATACCCAGAAGCCTCTGGCTGAGAGTGGTAAGCTCTTGGCTTCTTAAAATGCCTACCACGGGGAATTAAGACCCTCTCCTGCATGTATGTACTTCTTAAGGCTGCTGAGGGACATCTCTGAAAGACTGTAGAAAAATAGCTCAGAATAAGCCATCAGAACGGAACTTAAGACGGTACTTGAAAGAAATCAAGTGCTTCTTAAGTGACACTTCTAACTGAGTTGAGGTTTTCTCAGTTCTTCAGAAGTCCAGCTCAGCTTCTGCTCCTGTTCAGAATCTCAGGATGCCTCTATGTGGTTGAAGCGTACTGTACTTCTGCCAGTGTCATCTGAAAGGACTTTTATTTTTTGGCATGTACAATACAGTAATGTGCGCAGAAGAAGGAACAAGTTCTGCCACTAGCTTGTTATTTGACTTGTTGCAGTTTCTCTTCAGTAATGTGCCTTCCCACCTGTACCACAAACCTCCAGCATTCAAATTCCATTTTGTGGCTTTATTGTTCGGTGGAGTCCGTGTATAATTGTTGTTATTGGGCTGAGCAATTCCAGCAGCCCAGAGAAGCACTGTGTTCTGAGCAGACTTGTTCCTTGGACATAGTGTTTAGTTTCTTGTACTTACTGACTACTGAGCAAGATTATTTCTGGTCTAATGCAGGGTAGAAAGAACTGTTATCGTAACTCCTTTTTCAGGATAAACTTCCTGACTCTTCTTTTTTATGTCATTTGTCCCTTCCTGGTAGATGCTATGGAAATAACAATAACCTCTTGCAAACCCTGCATGCCACACCTTGCTCCCTGGATGCCTTTAATCTCAGAGAGAATGCAGGGCATGCACATGTGTCATACAAAAGAGTACATAGAAAAATTTAAACAGAAAACCTCTTTTAATTATAACAAAGGGTAGAGAAATCATCTTTAAAATATTCATCCACATAGGGGTGACCAACAAGTAATACTGAGTGAACTTTGCCTTTCAATTAGATGATGGAGTTCTCAGTGTGCAAAAACTGTGCAGTTTTGACCAAATTATTTCAACTCTGTAACTTCATTTTCTTTTTATAAAATGGAGATGGTAGTCTTTCCACCCAATATGTAAAGTATGAAATGAGATTGTTTATATGAATGCTTTTTTATAAAGTACCATACAGTATATTAGAAAATGTACATGGTTAGTGTATTAGAAAATGTGCATGGTTAGTTTAGTTTTGAACTTGTATTGATTACTGAATTTTCCCATGACAGGTAATCCCAATCTAGCTTTATTCTCATTTCAGTCAAAAAAAAAGTGAAATACAATAAAGATCAAGGGTTTTACTTTTTTTTAGCATTCTTCAGTATTTTATGCACATTCTCTTACATAATCTGTATAATAACCTTGAGAGATCATTAATGGGCTTTTCTTTTTTCCATCTGCCTAAAATATCACTTTGGCTTTTTCTAGGAAGTATTCCTTCCTGAACTCAAACCTCCTGGCTTGAATGAAGACTGACATATTCTGTGTGATTCCTGTGTGGGTTTTTGTGTGTGTTTTAAGACAAGAGTTCTGAGTCTCTTACAGGTAGTAGAATTGGGCAGTGTGACCTTGATTTTTTCTGATCCTGCTGCTATAACAAATACTCAAGACTGTATAGTTTATCAACAATAGAATTGTATTTCTCACAAATCTGGAGGCTGGAAAATCCAAGACCATGGTGTCCGCAGATTCAATGTCTGGTCTGCTTCCAAGAGAGCACCCTGTTTTCTGTGGTCTTGCATGGCAGAAAGGGTGAAAACTGTGTCTTCACATGGCAGAAGGGCACAAAAGGGCAGAAGAATACTCTCTTCAGCCTCTTAGAAGGTTACTCAATCCCCTTCTGCCCTCATGACTTAATCGCTTGCTAAAGGTCTCATCTCTGAATGCATGGGTGGTGAATATGTTTGAAAGTTAGATTTCCTAAGTTTCAACCAAAGAATTGTGGACACATTCAGACCATAGCAGAGCTTGAATGTGTTCAAAGGCAAGGTGAAGGTAGGCAGACTGAGAGAATGAAGCCAGCATAAAAGGCCCGTGAAGGTGAAATATGAAGTCATTGTGAGAGGGTCAGATAATCCTTGTGATGTTTGGGACCTTGAGTCTAGTCTTGAGGCTATGTACAACCCTCTCCCTTCCTTTTTGTAAAAAATATTTATTTTTTTATTTGAAAGGCAGAATCACAGAGAGAAAGAAGGAGAGAGAAAGATCTTCCATCCACTGGTTCACTCCTCAAATGGCCACATTTGGGCTAGGCTGAAGCCAGGAGCCAGGAGCTTCTTCCAGGTCTCCCACATGGATACAGGGCCGAAGCGCTTGATCTATCTTCCGCTGCTTTCCCAGGCCATTAGCTGGGAGTTGGATCAGAAGTGGAGCAGCCAGAACTTAAACTAGCGCCCATATGGGATGCTGGTACTGCAAACTGTGGCTTAACCTGCTGCACCACAGCGCTGGCCCCAACCCTCCCCTTTTTGTTGTTGGGGTATATAAGCCAATAATTGTCCCCCTTTTACCAAAGCAAAGAGATAACTGACAGTTAACAGATGAGAAATTTAAAGCAGATGAGGTTGGCCAATGTGTCTGTTTTCTCATAGCTAGTGAGTGACAGTTACAGGGTTAGACCCCCATTTATTGTTGGCCTCAGAGCTTGTCTTAACTACTGCTGATCTTTTCCTGATAGTTTGCCTTTCCCAGTTGGTAAGGAAGATGGAACTGGAGACAGAGGAGATGGCAACTTACCCTTGTACCACCATGGATCCTCTTTTCTTCCAAAAGGAATTACTGAACAGCAAAAAGAAGGTATTCAGATGGTGAAAATGATGATGGTGTCTCTAGAAGGTGAAGATGGGCTGGATGAAATTTATTCTTTCAGGTAAGAAGTGTAAACATTAGTGGCAACTTTGAATTGTACTTATATCAAACTCTTTTGATCAGAAAAATCTAAAAGCTTCTCTTTCTGGACCACTCTTGAATTAGCAATCGCTCTATTAATATGTATTCTGGTTTATTTAAAAAGGTATGCTCATCCTTAACCCCCTTTAAGTTTGGTTGGTAAGATGACTTTTTTTTCTTTAAAGATTTATTTGTTTATTGGAAAGACAGAGTTACAGAGATGTGGAGGCAGAGCGAGAGACAGAGAGGTCCTCCATCCACTGGTTCTCTCCCCAAATGGCCGCACTGGCTGGAGCTGGGCCATTCCAAAGCCAAGAGCCAGGAGCCTCTGTCAGGTCTCCTACATGGGTGTGGGGGCCCCATGGGCCATCTGCCATTGCTTTCACATGCCATAGCACACAGCTGGAACCGAAGTAGAGCAGCCGGTACTTGAACTGGCATCCATATGGGATGCCAACACTGCAGGTGGCAGCTTTACCTGCTATGCCACAGCACAGGCTTTTTTTCTTGTTAAAAAATATTTATTTATATGTATTATTTATTTGAGAGGCCAGGAGTTGGGGGCGGGTGTGAGATGATATAGTGTTTCTGATTTATTTCCAGGATTTTTGTGGTGAAGATTGGAAATATATAGATAGCACAAGAGATGTCACAAGTGAATTTAAGATGAAATAGTATCTTTCTTCTTTATGCCAACTCTGGAGCACATGTATTGGGCCTGTCCTTTTTGTAAACCTACAAACAACATTATTAATTATAGAAAGTGGTATCAGATCTGAGATGGTCAGCATCCTCTTATTTTGTTCATCAGCATATGATGGTATAGTGGTTTTTTTTTTCTTCTTCATTTTGTTTCATTTATTCCTATCAGTTACCATAGTTTTTTTTTGATTTTTTATTATTTTTTAATTTAATTTAATTTTTTTATATAGAAAGCTTTTATTTAAAGAATATAAATTTCCAAAGTACAGCTTATGGATTACAATGGCTTCCCCCCCCATAACTTCCCTCCCGCCCGCTACCCTCCCCTTTCCTGCTCCCTCTCCCCTTTCATAAACATCAAGATTCATTTTCAATTCTCTTTATACGCAGAAGATCAGTTTAGTACATATTACGTAAAGATTTCAACAGTTTGCCCTCACATAGAGACACAAAGTGAAAATACTGTTGGAGTACTAGTTATAGTATTAATTCACAATGTACAGCACATTAAGGACAGAGATCCTACATGATTTTTTTTTAAATTGATTAATTATGCAATTTCCAATTTAACACCAAGATTTTTTAATCATTTGCAATTATCTTTATTTTTTTTGTGTTTTTTTAAATAACGCTTTTATTTAAAGAATGTAAATTTCCAAAATACAGCTTATAGATTACAATGGCTTCACCCCCCATAACTTCCCTCCCACCTGCAACCCTCCCCTTTCCCACTCCCTCTCCCCTTGCTTCACATCAAGATTCATTTTCAATTCTCTTTATATACAGAAGAACAGTTTACTATATATTAAGTAAAGATTTCAACAGTTTTCCCTCACATAGCAACACAAAGTGAAAAATACTGTTGGAGTACTAGTTATAGTATTAATTCACAATGTATAGCACATTAAGGACAGAGATCCTACATGATATATTTTTTTTAAAATTGATTAATTTTCTAGGCAATTTCCAATTTAACACCAAGATTTTTTTTTCCATTTTTAATTATCTATATACAGAAGATTGATTCAGTATATACTAAGTAAAGATTTCATCAGTTTGCACCCACACAGAAACATAAAGTGTAAAATACTGTTTCAGTGCCAGTTATAGCATTACTTCACATTGGACAACACATTAAGGACAGATCCCACATGAGACGTAAGTACACAGTGACTCCTGAAGTTGATTTAACAATTTGACACTCTTGTTTATGGCGTCAGTAATCTCCCTAGGCTCTAGTCATGAGTTGCCGAGGCTATGGAAGCCTTTAGGGTTCGCTGACTTCGATCTTATTCCGACAGGGTCATAGTCAAACTGGAGGTTCTCTCCTCCCTTCAGAGAAAGGTACCTCCTTCTTTGATGGCCCTGTTCTTTCCACTGGGATCTCACTCACAGAGATCTTTCATTTAGGTCTTCTTTTTCTTCCAGAGTGTCTTGGCTTTCCATGCCTAGAATATTCTCATGGGCTCTTGAGCCAGATCTGAGTGCCTTAAGGGCTGATTCTGAGGCCAGAGTGCTATTTAGGACATCTGCCATTCTATGAGTCTGCTGTGTATCTCACTTCCCATGTTGGATCATTCTCTCCCTTTTTGATTCTATCAGTTAGTATTAGCAGACACTAGTCTTGTTTGTGTGATCCCTTTAACTCTTAGACCTATCAGTGTGATCAATTGTGAACTGAAATTGATCACTTGGACTAGTGAGATGGCCTTGGTACATGCCACCTTGATGGGATTGTATTGGAATTCCCTGGCCTGTTTCTAACTCCATCATTTGGGGCAGTTCCGATTGAGCATGTCCCAAATTGTACATCTCCATCTCCTCCCTCTCTTATTCCCACTGTTACATTTAACAGGGATCACTTTTCAGTTAAAATTTAAACACCTAAGAATAATTGTTTGTTAATTACAGAGTTCAACCAATAGTACTAGAATAAAAAAATACTAAAATGGATAAAGTATTACATTGTACCACAACAGTCAGCACAAGAGCTGATCAAGTTACTGTTTCTCATAGTGTCCATTTCACTTCAATAGGTTTCACCTTTGGTGCTCAATTAGTTGTCACTGATCAGGGAGAACATATGATATTTGTCCCTTTGGGACTGGCTTAATTCACTCAGCATGATGTTTTCCAGATTCCTCCATCTTGTTGCAAATGACCGGATTTCATTGTTTTTGACTGCTGTATAGTATTCTATAGAGTACATATCTCATAATTTCTTTATCCAAATGTATGCTTTGAATTCCCTGTGATCTTTTACTGTGAGGTTCCCTTCGTTTACCCTCTTTCATGTTGATGGCCGTGTTTCTGTGTTTCTGTGTGTAACACATCTTTAAGCATCTTTTGCAGGGCTGGACGAGTGGCAACAAATTCTTTCAATTTCTGTTTGCAATGAAAGGTCTTTATTTTACCTTCATTCACAAATGAGAGCTTTGCAGGATATAATATTCTGGGCTGGCAGTTTTTCTCTCTTAGTACCTGGGCTATGTCTAACCATTCCCTTCTAGCTTGTAGGGTTTCTGGTGAGAAGTCTGCTGTGAGTCTAATTGGATATCCTCTGAGAGTAATCTGACGTTTCTCTCTTGCACATTTTAGGATCTTTTCTTTCTGTTTCACTGTGGTGAGTTTAATTACAATGTGTTGTGATGAGGATCTCTTTTGGTCATGTTTGCTAGGGGTTCTATGAGCTTCCTGTACTAGGATGTCTCTGTCCTTCTCCAAAACTGGGAAATTTTCTGCTATTATCTCACTAAAAAGGCCTTCTAATCCTTTCTCCCTCTCCATGCCTTCAGGAACTCCTAGAACTCGAATGTTGGGTTTTTTAATAGTATCCTGTAGATTCCCAACAATATTTTTTAGATTTCTAATTTCCTCTTCTTGTCTTTGGTTTGACTGTATATTTTCCTGTGCTCTGTCTTCTAAGTCCGATATTCTCTCTTCTGCCTCACCCATTCTGTTTGTAAGGCTCTCTAATGTGTTTTTTATTTGATCTATTGAATTCTTCACTTCATTATGATTTCTCGTCACTATCACAGTTTCATGTTCTACTAGTTGTTTCATTTCAGCTTGATTCCTCCTTAATATTTCATTTTCACGAGATTTTCTACCTTGTCCATTAAGGATTTCTGTAGTTCAAGAATTTGTTTTTGCGTACTTCTTAGTGTTCTTATCAATTTTTTGAGATCTGCTTGCATTTCTTCTATTTCATCATCTTCGTAATCTTGAATTGAGGTGTCTTTTTCATTTGGGGGTGTCATAGTGTCTTCCTTGTTCTTGTTACCTCGGTTTTTGCATTTGTTGTTTGGCATATTGGTTTCTTCACTGTGGTGTTTTTTTCTTGTTATACTATGACTCTAGATTAAGTGGACTGTCTGCTTTTGATGGAGCCTTAGAGGCTTGAGATGGGTGTGGCCTGAGAGCTTTGTTTGGTTCCTCAGGGTTGAGGGTGTGTCATAGGAGACACTCCCAGGTTAGGCATGGTAAATCTCTCTGTTACTTTTTTTTTTTTTTTTTTGGTTCAAAAGGGAAGTAATTCCACACAGCTGAATGGAATTGGGGGTGGTTAGCAGGCGAATGATATACCCATAGGAGCCAGAGATCACAAGCTCTTTCCCAATGACCAGAGAGGGAATCTTTGCGGCCCTTAGTGTGGGCTCAGATTCTCCTATAGTCTCCCACTGGGCTGCCAAGGCTACTGAACTGTAGCGTCTCTGGAGAGTACTCACATGAATTCGTGATTTCCGTGAGTTCTCTCCCCCACCGTCTCTTTTTCTCAGTCTCAGTTCATTAGCACCACACATTCATTAGGTTCTAATCTCCTGTTATTTCACCCCTCCCACCCAGAGTCAGGTTTTTCTGCTAGGCTCGGGCCGGTGCTGACCCAAGGTCGCCCTGCTTATGACGTATTCCAAAATGGCACCTGCTCTTTGTCTTGCTCACCTTTGAGAGGTGAGCGGAGAGAGAGAAACTCGTGTCTGTATGGGTCACTTTTTTTTTTTTTCCCCCTCACTCTCTCTGTCTCTCTCTTCTAGTTAGCCTGGTGAACTTTTCCCCGCAGAATTTCAAGCCTGTTCGCTCTAGTCTCCTCTTTCCGCTTCCCTTCTGGTGTCTCGGGCTATTGAGGTTCGGCTCACCTCGCGTTCCAGCGCTGGTGTGTTGAATCTGCTGCTGGTGTCCCAAACTGCGGGCTCCCACGCTCTCCACGCAGGTCCACTGTGAATCACCAGTTCCGGAAGGGTTTCCTCTGCTGTTTCTTCCCCTACTCTTCCTTGAACCTGCAGTATCTCCACTTTTATTAAACTGTCTCTCCCCAGACTATCGGTGTGCTTTCTTCCTATTCCGCCATCTTGCCGCTCTCTGTGGTATAGTGGTTTTAAAAAAGAATATTTTTGTCACAAAATAGTTTGATTAGGGAAAAAAGACCAAAAAGCCAAAAACCCCCAAATATAAAGAATTCATAGCTTATTTTTTATGGTTGTTAATAATGGCAAAATGATCTAAGGAAAATGGAATCCCTGAAGCATTGCTTAACAATAAAGCAAACTACTTTTTTCAGCCATTCAATTAGAGACTATAGGAGAGACCATCTCCTTGGTCTTTCTTATTCTTGTTTGCAATCGGACTTAACATTAATTTTGAATTAAAAACCTGAGACGAACAGGTGACATGTAGAATAGTTATATGTTTGAGAGCCCTGATTTAATTAAGTGAAGCAATGGAATACTTGGCCATGCAGTATGGTTTGTGTAGGTTCAGATGCTTAGTGATTATGCATAATATTCATGAATTAATTCTAGTTTACTAATTCATTCATTCCACAGATATTCTTTAAGTTTCATTCTGTGCCAGACTCTGTGAATACTCAGTATACAAGATCTTTTACAGATAGTTCTCAGTTGAAGTAAAGATACAACAGGGACTGGTGCTGTGGTGTAGCAGGTAAAGCAACCACCGGCAGTGTTGGCATTCTGTATGGGTGCTCATTCGAGTCCTAGCTGCTGTACTTCCAATCCAGCTCTGTGATATGGCCTGGGCAGACAGTGGAAGATGGCCTAAATCCTTGCGCTCTTGCACCCATGTGGACAACCCAGAAGAAGCTCCTGGATTTGGATTGGTGCATCTCCGGCCGTTGCAGCCATCTGGGGAGAGAACCAGTAGATGAAAGAACTCTATCTCTCCCTCCTCTGCTTTTGCGTCTCTGTAACTTTGCCTTTCAAATAAATAAATAAACTTTTTTTTTTTTTGACAGGTTGAGTCATAGACAGTGAGAGACAGAGAGAAAGGTCTTCCTTCCATTGGTTCACTCCCCAAATGGCTGCTACAGCTGGTGCTGTGCCTATCTGAAACCAGGAGCCAGATGCTCCCTCCTGGTCTCCCATGCGGGTTCAGGGGCCCAAGCACTTGGGCCATCCTCCACTGCCCTCCCAGGCCACAACAGAGAGCTGGACTGGAAGAGGAGCAACCAGGACTAAAACCCGACGCCCATATGGGATACAGGCACCACAGATGGAGGCTTAACCAAGTGAGCCATAGCGCTGGCCCTCCAATAAATAAATCTTTAAGAAGAAAAATCCAACAACTAGAATTTTTTTAAGTAGCTACAGTATGTATTTGCTCTAATTTTTTTAATGATTATTTATTTGAACATGAGAGTTATGGAGAAAGGGGGGAAACAGAGGGAAAGAGAGAGAGTTGTCTTCCATCAGCTGATTCACTCCCCAAATGGCTGCAACAGCCAGAGCTGGGGCAGGTCCAAAGCTGGGCCAGTCCAAGCCAGGATCCAGGAGCTTCTTTCAGGTCTCCCACAAGGGTGCAAGGGCCCAAGCAGTTGGACCATCTTCCATTGCTTTCCCATGCACATAAGAAAGGAGCTGGATCAGAAGTGGAGCAGCTGAGATTCCAACCTGTGCCCAAACAGCATGCTGATGCTGCAGACAGTGGCTTAACCTGCTGCGCCACAGTGCTGGCCCCCTAATTGTTTTTCTGAATGATAATTTTTAAATATTTCTGGTGAGCTGACCTATAATTGACAAATGATGCATGCTGATTTTCTAAATAGACACCCTTGAAAAATTACAGGTAAACAGAATTTTTAGAAATGGAGTTGTAATTTCCCAGGTGATTTCTGGAGGAATCACTGAACAATCCTGTGCAGTACAGTTTCCTGATACACAGATATATGTTCCAAAGGTTTTTTTTCTCTTTTAAATTAATGCCTTAAATTAACATACTAACCATGATTATCACTAAGAAAAACCATGGGATAATACAAATTCCTAGATGTGGTTTTTTTTCACCCTAGATTGTAATAAATAGGTTTAGTACTGACTGTGCATTGTCCTACCAATTTGAGGCTACTTTGATTTTAGGCCTGTCAGGGAAGTATATATCAGAACTTCAACATCCAATACAGTAGTCATTTGCCACATGGGCTCTTTAATTAAAATTAACTAAGTTTAAAAATTCAGTCCCTGTGTCACACTAGCCAGTTTCAAGTTCTTCTTCTTTTTTAAATATTTATTTATTTATTTGAAAGTCTTAGTTACAGAGGAGAGCTGGAGGAAGAGAGAGAGATCTTCCATCCACTGGTTCACTCCCCAAATGGCTGCATGGCCATGGTGGAGCCAGGCCAAAGCCAGGAACCAGGAGCTTCTTCCAGGTCTCCCCCGTGGGTGCAGGGGCCCAAGTACTTGGGCCATCTTCTGTTTCTTGCCCGGGTACATTAACAGAGCAGGATCATAAGTGGAGCAGGAGGTAGCCATAGTGCCACAGTGCCACAGTGCCAGCCCCACATTTCAAGTTCTTGATAGCTTATTGGATAGGCATAGTTAGAAATAGAACATTTCTGCCCTTGTAGCAAATTGTACTGAACCGCATTGGATTCTACTTCTACCTTTACGGAAAGATCTTAGGAAGATAAATTGACTTCTACTTGGGAAGATTCAACTCTGGACAATCCATTTGTTCTTAGACTTCTGTATTAGGTGCTGATCTTCAGAATTTCTCCTGGGACCCAATACAAAACAAATGATTGTTTTAAACTTGACTCATGCTTGGACTTGTGATATCCTATGTGACAGATTAGACTTGGTTCAGATTCATTCAGTCTCCAGCAAACCTGGAGAGCAGATGTACCATAGCTTTAGATGAATCATAAGCTTTGGAAGCAAACCTAAGTACAAGATATATCGTTCAGGTAGAATGTCAGCTATTCTTTGTAAATTATTTCTGAAAATTGGAGTCTCTCTAGACCTCTTTGTAACTCTGTCAATAATGGAAGATAATTCTCAATAATTCTCTCTACCTCTTGGTAGATCTATTTTTTTTTTTTTTTTGTCTCTGTAGTGAGGGAATCATAATGGCTGCACTGTGCACTTTGAGTGCATTTTGCTATTAATTCCTTTGCTCCTTATTTTAGTGACTACCACAAATTCCACCTACCTTGTACAATCTATGTTGTGTTTGATTAGGGTCTAGATAAAAATAGAATTAATCCTCATTTTTTTCCAAATGGAGTAGCACTCTATTGTGTCTGCCATCCCCTCACCCAAGCTGTTCCTACCAGTAAGAAATCTAGAGTTATCTTTATTACCTTAAGACTACATGTTGGGGCCGGCCTGTGGTGAAGTGGGTAAAGCTGCTGTCTACACGACTGGCATCCCATATGCGTGCCAGTTTGAGTCCCAGCAGCTCCACTTCTGATCCTTTTCTCTGCTATGGCCTGGAAAGCATTGAAGGATAGCCCAGGTCCTTGGGCCCCTGCATCCATGTAGGAAACCCCAGAGGAAGCCCCTGGCTCCTGGCTTCAGATCGGCGCAGCTCCGGCTGCTGTGGCCAATTGGAGAGTGAACCAGCAGATGGAAGACCTCTCTCTCTCTCTCTCTCTCTCTGCCTCTCCTTCTCTCTCTGTGTAACTCTCACTTTCAAATAAATACAATAAATCTTTTTTAAAAAAAGACTGCATGTGGACAACTAAGTTCCTTTATTCCCTAGATAGTCTTTATTTCATCATATCTGTTGTGTGTAGATAAAGTCTTTATTTAAGAGAATTGAAATGAATGAATGAATTGTAGACTTGTGAACAGGGTGTTACAAGGTGAGGCCCACACTTTGATACCCAGGTTTTCATGGAGTTGGTGAGCCTTTTCATGCAGGCTTCCTTGTGAATGTGCTTCTGTCACATTCTCGAAGATGTTCTTGTTCTTCAGAGTTGTGAGAAAAGATTAAGAACCACTGGCAAAGTTGAAAGAAAAGATTGAAAAGGGGAAGATATAAATGTTCATTTTCACCTGTAATAAAAGTAACTCAAGTTCTGCTTCCTCTTAAGCTAACTCACTTGTATCCTGGCTCTCTCCCAACTTGTTGTTGTCATTTTCCTGTAGTACCCTGCTGCTCCTCTCTTCATAGTCAACAACAGCTCACTTCATATCCAGAAAACTAATTGCATCATCCAGCAAGGTTAACATTTGAAAATTGTTGCTTTTTTTGTTCTTTATTAAGTGAGAGTCTGAGACAACTGTGTGTCTTTAAGAAAATTGAGAAACGTTCCATGCCCTGGCCCTGTCAACTGACCATTGGCTCCAATTTGTCTATAAAGATTGTGGCCTATAAATCGGTAAGTGGTCGGCAGGTATTTTTTAGAGAAATGTTACCTGGAACATATACATGCTCATGTAAGGAACTGACAGTTCATGTGTGGGTTATTCAGAACCGTAACTCCTGCTTTTCTAGCTGCTTTCCCTGTTTTCCCTGCTTGTTTAATCTCTGTTTAGATTTTTATGTCAAAGATATGCTAGGAGAGGAAGTTTTCAGAATTGTCTAGAGTTTGATCCTTTCCTCTTTCTCTTTCTCTCCATTGTTAATTGATTATTAATCATGCATTCCGACTATATCCCTATTTTTAAAGATTGATTTATTTATATGAAAAGGCAGAGATGAGAGAGAAGGCAAGAGAGAGATAAATCTTTCATCCACTGATTCAACTCCCCAAATGGCCAGAATGGCTGGGGCTGGACCAGGCTGAAGCCAGGAGCCAGGAGCCACCCTCCACGTGGGTGCAGGGGCCAAGCACTTGAGCCATCCTCCATTGCCTCTCCAGGTGCATCAGCAGGGAACTGGATCAGAGGTGGAACGGCCAGGACTCGAACTGGTGCCCATATGGGATACTGGCACAGCAGACAGAGTCTTAACCTTCTATGCCATAGCGCCATCGCCCAGACTTTTTTTTCTTAAAGAAAGGAAATGCATTGTTGTCAATGTAGTGAGAAAGCAGAAATATAAATGCACCAGAATTCAGTTTTGTTTTGGAGCCTTAGTCACACTTAATTCAGTCATCATTGACTGAATTAACAGCATCTATGTAACATTGAAAAATGGTGAGTTATTACTGTGAAATTGCCTTTTGTGTAATATATGTACATTTATACATAATAACATATTTTCATTTTATTATTATTATTATTTTTTCATTTTATTTTATTTTATTTTTTTTTTTTTGACAGGCAGAGTGGACAGTGAGAGAGAGAGAGACAGACAGAAAGGTCTTCCTTTTTGCCGTTGGTTCACCCTCCAATGGCTGCCGCGGATGGCGCGCTGCGGCCGGCGCACCGCGCTCATCCGATGGCAGGAGCCAGGAGCCAGGTGCTTTTCCTGGTCTCCCCATGGGGTGCAGGGCCCAAGCACCTGGGCCATCCTCCACTGCACTCCCGGGCCACAGCAGAGGGCTGGCCTGGAAGAGGGGCAACCGGGACAGAATCCGGCGCCCCGACCGGGACTAGAACCCGGTGTGCCGGCGCCGCAAGGCGGAGGATTAGCCTGTTGAGCCACGGCGCCGGCCATAATAACATATTTTCAAAAGTTAGTTGCCTTTCATGATGATTTGATGGAATTCCAGTTTGCATAGTCATCTCTGATCCATGTTTTCACATTAACATTCCTGCTCTCTTTGAAATGTGCAAAATAAATATGTAAGAAATTTTAATATGCAGAATAAATATACAAAAACATACATTTATATTCTCAAGTGGTCTTTAAGTGTTGAAAGATAATTCCAAAACATGATACAACCAATGAGAAACTTGGAGATAGTTCTTTATTTGTTTAGGTTCCATCAAGGCCTATGACAGTGTCCCTAGGCTCTTGTCTTTCTTATTGTTTCCTTTTCATAGTTCTTTGCTGATCTGATAACTGATGTATTGTTGGAAACTGATAAAATACATGATCCCCTTTTATTGGACAGTCTAAAGATTTTTTATACTATGTGTTTATATACAAATTAATATTTATATTTTGCTTATTGTGGGTGAATAATGAACATAAAATTATCCAGTGTATGCTGTTATAAAATGAACTGAGATTTTGATGATAGCAAACTAAACACTGTAGCTAGCATATTGTTCTGGATTTTTGTTTGTGAACCAAGAGTGTGTTAGTAGGTTTTAATCTTCCAACAATCTGAATCCTAGCTTTCCTTGTATTTCCTTTATTTATGTTTTGGAAATAAGATTGTACAGGAGAAAGTCAAAAAGACTTGGACAGTTGTGGATGCAAGAACCCTTAAAAAAGAAGATATAAAAAAAGAAACAGTTTATTGCCTGAATGACGATGATGAGACTGAAGTTCCAAAAGAGGACACTCTTCAAGGTAGGGCAGTAAGAGCTTCCCCTGTGGCTTTCTCCAAGGTGTTGGGGCAGGCTTAGAGTTGTATTTTTATTTACTTTGAGGTAGTTCTCTGAGTTATGGAAATGTAAGTGTTTGGGGAGATAAAAAGACTTTGGTTCTTTAGCTCACCTGTTGGTCCCTAGGCAGGATGGTTCCCAGGAGTACACTTGGGTGTTCCACCTCTGTGAGTTTTATATGTCTTCAGTGACAGGACTCAGTGTTTAGCTTTATTTTAAAGTTTGGAGCTCACTGGCTAGGAGAATGCTTATGTAAATGTGACTGAAGCAGTATGTTTTATTTCACTTTTGACTTTCACGTTATTCTTCTAAGTGTCAGTGTCAGGTTTTATGTCCTATCAGATATGCTCCCCTAAGTTGAATTAAGGGATAAGGAACATTATTTGGTGTATTGTGGGGGAGGGCAATTTGGAGGTGGTAATAGTTATTATTCCTTTCTTTCTCCTGATAGATTATGTGTCAAATGTGATTAATACCCTGCATACTCTACTAATTGTTTAATTCAGTTCAGTCACGTGGAACATGAATTTTGAAGTCAGACCTGAGTTAGAGTCATGAGTCCATCATCAGCTAGTCATTTGTTCCTGGTATAGTAAGTAGCCCCTAGTATGAAGAGTAACATAATTAAAACTATGAAAGTCCAGGAAAGTGGAGGGCCTTCTCAGAAATATTAAGTAGCCCAATTGGATTGGTATACTGGGGATATACAGTTTAGTACTCAAGGGTAGTATTTAATAGAAAGCCTACATTTTCTCTCTTAATTGTCAACACTGAATGAAGCAAACAGTCTGGTTATTTTGATGGTAAAGATAAGAGAACTGAGACTAAAATACATTGAAGTCATGTCACTAATAATTAACAGAATTTGAATCTAGGATTGTGCTGCTTCACAGTCTGTATTCCTGCATACTGCTCTGAATTAGGACTAACAGACTAATGAAGGGTTTTAAATAATGGGCTAAGAGTTTATTAAACATGGAACCATTCATAGTTCCGAGCTGCATCATTTGGGCTGTGTTTTAGGAAGTTTTTATGACAGCTGAAGTAGGATGGATTAGAAGGAGAAGGGACTAGCATGAGGGGCTAATTCTTTTGATCATTAGTAAAGAAAGTAGCTCAAGTAATCTTAGTCAAAAAGGAAATTTATTAACGGGGCAATGGAGAGGGAAGACCTAAAAGTATTTGGATTCATAGTGTCACAGTATGACCTTAATCCCATACTTTATCTTTCCTTTGCCTGCACTTCACTCTCCACTCCCTAGTTTGTAGAATTCTTAGTATCCATATAAGGGAAACAGAATATGGTTTTATGTTATAGTCTGTTCTTTACTTTTTTTCATGTGCAAAAGTTAGAGTTATTTTCCATTTACATAGATAAATCAGAAAATACAACACAGTTTTAATTAGAATTTTCATTACTGTATAATAAGTAAGATGACTGATGACAGAGAAAAGTTAGAAAAAACATCTGGTTTAGATAACCATTCTTAATCATGTGTCATATGTTTCCATACCAGTTTTTTATTTGAAACTTTGCTTTCATTGCCAGCTCTTTAAAAAGACATATATGAAAATAGAAATGTGTCTCTTGAGTCAAATACAAGTGCACAGCATCAGCAAACCAACAGGAGCAAACACACACTGGCTCACAGGCTCTGTTCCCAGTCACACAGGTTTTTTTGTTTGTTTGTTTTGGAATAAAGATGCATGTGCTTTCCCACTGCATTAGCCCAAGGCCTGAATGCTTAGATTTGGTTGCTGCTTCTCCCAGCAAATAAAAGATACAGTGCTTTCACAGGGCATGTTCTTCCACAGTGCAGAAGCCATGAAACTGGGTTAAACCTTTTTTTTCCTCAATAGCCAAGAGCCTTTATGTATACAAATATCCCCAGTAATTAAAAAAAATACACACAATCAGATGCCAGAAGTCAAGTAAATTTAAAAGCAGAAAAATGTGCAGCTTATCAGTTGAATGTCTTCTGAACAAAAATTTGGTTTTTTTCTGGTAGGCATTGATACATCTCTAGCGTGTGTTTTTGAGAACATTTTGTCCTGAAATTTTCCTACCAGTGTTTTTCTCTGAGGATTTCAAGCTTCTGAATAAATGTGTTATATTTACAAATCATGCTTGTACTTTAGTCAACCATGGTTTATCTTCAGAGGATCACTGGAACATTGCATTTGATATATTCTTTCTTCTAGGCTGAATAATCATTAAGGTAACAAGATTGTAGAAGCTGCTACTTAAAAAATGTAATTAGATTTTAATCATCTCTGTATTGTACACATGGCTTGTGTGTCTGCTGCTTCTCTTCCCTCACTGATCACAAGGGGCAGTAATTTGATTCCAGGGAATAGAAGATGGAGGCTTGCTCCGGAGTGTGCATGTATTGTTAATGTCCACATAGAGCTCATTTCTGTTCCTGGAGAATGAGGCCCCATATGCTTAACAGATGCTCTTCTCTTGTTCTCTAGGGTTCCGCTATGGAAGTGATATAGTTCCTTTCTCTAAAGTGGATGAGGAACAAATGAAATATAAATCGGAGGGGAAGTGCTTCTCTGTTCTGGGATTTTGTAGATCTTCTCAGGTATGACAGATATTCTACAACTGTGAACCAAATAAATAAGCTTTTTCTTGCCTGTTACTTGAGATGATCTGGTTTGATTGGTCATTTTAATTATAATATATTTCAGTTTTTTTTTTTTCTGAAATATGGTCTGGGGGTTTATTGTGCCATTTTTTATTCTTGAAGAGAAAAACCAAAATGTAGAGACGACTTGGCATGAAACTGAAGAATATATTCAATTAAGTCATTAGTTTTGCTGGCCATCATAACTCATAATAGCTCTAAGGATTCAGTATCCAGTTCTTTGCTGTTGTCTTGCAGTCTCTAAACTGTTATGTATAATGGAGTGCTTTACAAGATTGAAAGTCTGGCTGTTTTGAGTGATCATTAACTCTTATAACATCATTGATTTATGCTGGTCAACTTCTCCCTGTAAAATGTGCAGTTCTAGGGTGTGAAACTTGTCTATATCTAAAATAGACACAATGCAAATGTGATTTACTGTGAAATACTATATACTTTCCTC
The DNA here is from genome assembly GCA_949820135.1 of Sylvilagus floridanus. NCBI lineage: Eukaryota > Metazoa > Chordata > Mammalia > Lagomorpha > Leporidae > Sylvilagus > Sylvilagus floridanus. Next base: position 159,269,737 of record OX463236.1, read on the forward strand.
AAAAGAGCTATTAAAAGATCCCCCAAATCTTAAATGTTCTTGAGGTAGATGGCTAAAGAGTTAAGTGTAAATATATCTTTTGATGTACATTTTACCCAAACTCTAAAGGGAAGAATAGGAGATTAATGATTCTAGAAGAACTCAAGTAAGAATTAAGATGAATAGATGTTACCTAGTACCTGGATTTGGACTTCTTGTTTCTTTAGCACGTCGTCCCCGTCTATATCAGTGTCTTAGTTGTTCAGTGTGATTGGGGAGAATTTTTTATGATATACTCAAACTGTTATACATTTTCAACACTCATAAGCTCAAAGCTAGGAGTGTTTACTTAAAATCTATAAAATTTTAATGGTGAAAATAAATACTTATGGGAAGCTGAGAGTCCCTAACAATTTTCTAACAAGTAAACACTAAATTAACTTTTCTTAAGAGTGACATCATTCACTTTGGGAGGTATATATATATTTAAAACTGATGATTATTAATGGCTGTGTTTATGAGTCTTTTCAGTGAAACAGAAATCTCATTCCAACCAGTTTGTAGAAAGTAGCGTCTTGAGAAATGGGTCTGCCTGATAACAAATATACAGAGAAGATACTTCAAGTATAGTTCAGTATTCAAAAACTTGAAATTACTTGTGTTAGAGTGGGAGTGAGGGTCTATTTACATGAAAAAACAAAAAAATGGTCTTAACAAAAGCACACAAAATGTTAAGAGCGAGGTGTTGTCCACCGTGACTAGAAAAGTAAGTATAAATGTATCTTGAATAGACTAATGATTATCTTCAAATTTATGTTATCACACATGAGTGTCGTTCCAAGTTCTCTTAACCTGGAATGTTAACAAACTGGTGTTTGTCATTCCAAATTCCCTTAACCTGGAATATTAACAAGCTAGTGTTTCTAGTTTGACTTGATGTGTAATTTTTAGCTTTATGTTTTTTGTTTGGGCCTTTTGTTGTTGTTGTTAAATTGTGAGTTATTCTTTAACATTTCTAGAGGTCTGTCAGTTTATCTTTCTTGAAGTTGCCAAGTATTTCATTGTCTGGTATCTGATTATAAGATGAAAGAGAATTTAGCCATAACATCCCCAAACATCTGAATATTCTTTGAAAGGTCATTTAGGTGCCTTGGGAAAATATATCATTAATTCTTCTTTAACGAATAAGTAAAATTACAGCTTCTTATATAGCAAAAAAAAAATCAAAATATGGGATTATACTCACATTTCTTAGAATATTAAAATAGTTTTCTTTCTTTCTTTCTTTCTTTCTTTCTTTCTTTCTTTCTTTCTTTCTTTCTTTCTTTCTTTCTTTCTTTCTTTTTTTTTTTTTGATTTACTTGAGTGGCAGTTATACAGAGGGAGGGAGAACCAGTGAGAAAAAGAGATCTTCCATATGCTGATTTAATCCCCAAATGGCTGCAATATCTAGGACTGGGCCAGGCTAAAGCCAGGAGCCAAGAACGCTATCTGGGTCTCCCACATGGGTCATCTGCTGCTGCTTTCCCAGGCACGTTAGAAGGAAGCTTAATGGGAAGTAGAGCATACAAGATGTGAACCAGTGGCCATATTGGGTGGCTTAACTGACTGCACTACAACACTGTACCCAAGTAATGGCTTTCAAATGGAGAATGAAAGTGGAGATGAGGGGTATTTGAATTTTATAGTCCTTACCCCCACACCTTTGAGATTGAATCCTCTTGAGCTGCTGTTACCATGAAAAGTGCCCTGAACTTCTTTGCTTTATTGGTAAGAGGGCAAAGAGAATGTATGAGAAATACTACCTAATACAACACATGGCATGTTCTTATAAATAATCAACAGGCACCAACTTACATAGATTAGAGAGAATTTGGTCTTGGCAGATAGATGTGGATAGTTATGATTTTAGGAACACTTCAATGTTCATTTTTAAATCAGTTTTTAGTAGCGCTGCTTTGGCCTCTCTGATCCTCTGCTAGCTAAATTAGTAGAACTTAAGAAAGGAGGGAAAGGCATGCAGTGCTTATTTTTGGTTTAACTAGATCCCCTTCCTGCAATCCTGTCCCTCTTTCATTAGTTTTTCACTTTCTTCTCTTTGTACTTCATCACTGCCTCCTCACCACTCTTAGGATAAGATCTAAACCATTTAACTTAGTTAGTTCCTAAAAGACTTAGTTCCTAAAAGACTTCATAACCTGATCTTTGTTCATCTCCAGTCTAATTTTTCACCTTTCCTCTCATGCTATGATATTGAGACTACTCCAAAAGCAGTTCCCCAGATATACTATGCTTTTCTGTCATGCTGGACTCTTTTTGCATTATGCTCTCTGTCTTAGACCTTGTGCCCAGACTCCTCTGTTGTTTAGCTGCTGCTCATCCATTAAGCCTTGACTTAGGTGTCCCCATTGGCAGAAACCTTCCCTAATCCCCCATGACCGGGCTCAGTGCCCTCATGTACTCTTGTAGCACTGTGTAATCCTGGAATTTAATACTGCACTGCAGGTAATTTCATGTTTATCTGTCTAAGTCCCTCAAGGACAAGATTACATCCTGTTCACTCTTGTGTTTATAGTACCCAGAACAATTTTGTACACATACTTGGTACTCAGATATTTTTTGTGTTGAATTAAGTTGAACCTCAAGTAATAAGTTGTTACTAGTGCCTGTGAAAGTTTTTCAGTGAAGAACATTTTGAATCGAATGTTTTAGGGATGTGTGACATTATCTTTATGTATGTTTTTTATTTTGGATCAAAACCAGTTCTTTTCCTCTGTTATTCTTGTAGGTGCAGAGAAAATTCTTCATGGGATACCAAGTTCTAAAGGTCTTTGCGGCAAAAGATGATGAGGTTAGTTGGCAGTGGCTCCTAGGGATAGTGCTACAGAATTGAATTGTCATCTTATGAAAGTGAGTTCTTTGCGGGCTTTTATTGTTTAAAATGGCATGAATTCTTGCAACAGCAGTGGGAAAATTTATTGACCTCTAACTCTGAAAACAGAGAAAGGGTAAATGAATTTGTCTTAGCATGAGCATGAGACCTGAAGATGTAGTCCTGCAATTGGAGACCAATCAGGTAAACATCAAAAAAAAAAAAAAAAAAAAAAAAAAAAAAAAACCCTGCATTTAGGCATGGGAATTTCATGATCAATTGTTAAGGAGGGTTGGGGTTCACACTAGCATTTTGATTTTTCATAAATCTTGACTATTTGTGGTGTATACATCCCGCAGATTCATTTTGTGGCTCCCCCGACTACTTCCATCACTGAGGAAATTTGTCTTTCTCCCCTTCTCCCTTTGTATTCTTTTCCCTTCTCCCTAGGATATGCATGTTTTCAGGCTTATTTTTGCCTAGCTGACAACTCATGACTATTGCATCCTACATTCATACCTACTATCTCTGTAAATATTTTCTATTTTTCGGAACTTGTTTGTGAAGGCAAACAAGTAGCCAGTATAGAGAAAGGGGAACAGTCAGATGCTACTGCAAGGTCAAACAGCCTAAAAACAACCAACGATTTGACAATTAGGAGGTCATGGTGACTTTAGAGGATAATATCAGTAGGGAAGTAGAGACAATAGTTGGACTAAATTGAAAAATATTTGTATTCTAAGCAGTGGAAACACCCAACTATTATTTCATGACATTTGGAGCTCAGGGAAAGAAATATATATGCACAGAAATTTGCAAAGAGAGACGAACAGAGATAGATTTTGTTTAGGAAACCTGAGACATGAATTTATTTATGGGGTGAGGATGTGAATTCAGAGAAGGAAAGCTGAAGGTTGAAGTAAAAGACTGATGATTTAGTTAATGAAATAAAGTCCCAAAGAATTATAGTAAATGTAACCAAAAGCAAATATGTGCAGTTTAGCCTTGAAATGGGTAAAGGAGCACTTTTTAAAAATCTAAAATAGGGGCCTAACGTTGTGGTACAGTAGGTTAGGTAATGATCTGAAACACTGGAATCCCGTATGGATGCTGGTTGAAGTCCTGGATGCTCCATTTCCAATATACCTTCCTGCTAATGTGCCTGGGAAAGCAGCAGAAGATGACCCAAGTATTTGGGCCCCAGCCACCTACATGAGACACCCAGTTGGAGTTCCAGACTCCTGGCTTCCACCTGCCCCAGCTCTTGCAACAGCAAGTGGCCATTTGGGGAGAGGAACCCCGAGGATGGAAGATCCCTTTCTGTCTCTCCTGCTCTATCTCTGTAACTCTGCCTTTCAAATAAATCCATCTTTAGAAATCTGAAACAGAAGGTAGATGATACTCTTGTGAGTAAGTGCTGTTAGGAATATTCTCAGATACTGGATGCATGTCAATAACCTACACCTTTTCAAATAGGCAGCAGCAGTTGCACTCTCATCCCTGGTTCATGCTCTGGATGAATTGGACATGGTGGCCATAGTTCGATATGCTTATGACAGAAGATCTAATCCTCAGGTTGGCGTGGCTTTCCCTTATATCAAGGATGCCTATGAGGTAAAACCCACAGGTCTTTTTTATTTGTGTCTCTTTTTCCCTTCAGTTCCTTGATTCTAAGCAATGCTTCTCAACTATTTCTGTGGGGAGTGGAATTACTTGGAGATCTTTACAAAATGCAGATTCCAATTCATCAGGTCTGGGGTAGGGCTCACTCAGATTCCGCAGTTATTGCAAATTCCAGAGTAACGTCAGTCCTGTTGATCTGTGAACCATCCTTTCAGTTGTGACAAAAGGACATAAATTATAAAATACATGAAAAGCTTTTTCTTAAATATGTGAAGGTTAACCTTGACCTTCTCTCAGTTCTCATCCTTCTTGACTACTGTGAGCCAACTGGGGAGAGAAATTCCCTCTACTTTTATAAACGATGACTGTGAATAAAGGTTGAGGCTGTGATTTTGTTGTGGTCTTTGTGTAATTTAGTTTACTTAGGGCTCTCCTATTTAAAATATCGGTCTAAATTCCTTACTATTTCCAAATCTCAGAGAACTTAACTATGGCAAAATTCAAAAGAGAAGGCAAATATCTTGACTTCCAGGTTAGCCTTCCTTCCAGTCATTTACTCTTCTCATGCTGCATTGCTCATGCATTTTACAGTTATCTTTTGGTGGTCTTTCTTTTAAGCATTTCTTTCATTTTTAATATTTTTATGCTGTCTGTATTTGTTGAACAGTTAAAAGAAGAAGCCAAAATACTTAACTTTCTTTGTACTAAATTTGAGCTGCCTGATTTTTGAAATATTTGTGTTGGTCTGCTTTCACAGCACTTGCTACCAATTTTATATTTTTCCATTGATTTGGTTGTTTATGCTTTTACCCACTTTCTTTGTCATTAGTGTTTAGTGTATGTGCAACTGCCTTTCATGGAAGATTTGCGGCAATATATGTTTTCATCTTTGAAAAATAATAAGAAGTTCACTCCCACAGGTAACTTTATTTCCATTGAGCTCTCCAATTGACTCTGCATACAAACTGTTCTGCAGTTATGGTTGGAGCCAGGGTTTCACAGGTTAGAATTAGTTGAATTCCAGAGTTACATATGATATAATGATGAACGTGGTTCATCAGTTGCTTTCTAGTAGTGGGGGTAGGTTTGTGCAAAACTCCAAGTACTGCTTAGTTCCTCCTTCTGACTTTGAGCATGTATCTTGGAGCAGTTTTTTGGTAATGTATGTCCATTCTCTACTTAGGAGAAGGAGATTTGCCCCTGCTGAAATGAAATAAGATTTACAGTGTCAAACCTGTGACTTTAGTGTCATGTCCAGCATAAAACCTGATGTAACTTTGAACTAAAATTGAGAATTCTAGGGAATAACTTTTCTCTTTCTTTGTATTTTCTAACAGTAATAGAGCATACTTTTTTGTCACTGATTTCTGGCTTTTAGGAGTTACTTCAAGCATGATGAGAAAGGCCTTTAGTAATCTCACAGCCACAGGTCCTACTTTCCAGAGTGCTCATCATTTAAGACTGATGTAAGAAAATATAATAGGGAGCAGAATATAGAGAACATACCAAAAAAAATGATGATAATGAGTAAATATTTTAGTTTACACATTTAAATATGTTATCTGTGTCAGTGTAGGATTAGGAAGCTGTGAGGTGAGTCCGTGAACTGTATTCTCCCATGTGTTATTTTGATTAGCCCCTCGGGAGGAGAAGTGGGTTATCAAATGGCCCAAGAATATAATGAGTCCTGAGGGTCGGTGTTCTTGCCTTCCGTTGGAGATGAGTCCCTCTGTATCTTGGTGGAGCCAGCCTTGAATGGAACATATGGAAGGTGCCACTGTATGACAGTATTCTGTCCCTACATCTTGATCATTCCATTCTTTAAGTATATAGAATGTTTGAAAAAGAAAACTTTATTGGGAAATTATCTTAGAGATACAAATCACTTGGGACCTAAAACATTAAATACTTTTTGATCTGATGACATTTTCTGTGAGTTATTGTGCATATTTCTATATATGTTTTCTTCATTGGAAAAAACTGGATCCTTAAGGCTGTTTGGTATATTTCCCAAGTAGACATTGATGTAGGGGTAGGCAATACCAAATTGGAAGTCTCTGAACATTCACATGGATAAGCACTACCACATTGTTTTGAACTGTGTCATTTTTGTTGACTTGATATATTTTTATTGAGGAACACTTTCCTCTTAGATATTAGGAGAGGCATAAGCAAAAGAATGATGTGTTTCTGCTCCTAAGTTTGGAGGAGTAGGGTAGGACATATATGTAGGTGTGTGTTTGTGTGTGCACTGTGATTTTGTGAGAGGAAATAGTTGATTCTGACTAGCAAGATTGTGAAGGAACCAGCTCATCCTGGTCCCATGGTATCTCCCTGTCAAGTGCTGCTACACTGTTAAAAGCTGTGTTAAATCCTTAGAAAGCTTATGCTTTCTTGCTTAAGGGATTTTCTTTTTTTCTTTTTAATGGTTTTCTCTTTTAGTAATTATAATTAGTAATACTTTTAATATTAACTCATTGAATACTGAATATTTTGTCTAAATCTCTGTAGAAAAGTTGAGTTTTGTATGACTATAGTGCATTATTTTGGAATAAACCATTTTGCTTTTGAGATGATACTCTAACATCAAAGATTCACCAAATGGTAGAGCTGGAAAAGACCTAAAATATCAATTACACTAAATAGTTCTCTTCACAATTAAGAAGACTGAGATGCAGGTTAAGTATTTTATAACTAGAGAAATTTTTTGGCAGAGCTAAGGGTAAAAAACCTGCCAGTATTGCTGTGAGTAGCTGTAAGTGGAAAGCATTTGTTTTAGTGGAGAATAATGGAGACAATAATTTTTTCTTTCTGCTTCTCTGCTTATCTTTAAGAGGCACAGTTGAATGCCGTTGATGCTTTGATTGACTCCATGAGCTTAGTAAAGAAAGATGAAGAGGAAGGTACCATTGAAGACTTGTTTCAGACCACCAAAATCCCAAATCCTGAATTTCAGAGATTATTTCAGGTAAGAGAGGAAAGATGAATTAATCACATTTCTTTTTAAAAGAAAGAGAACTAAGTGAGAAGTTATAGTAACTGGCCAATCCCAAAGAAACATCTTTATTTAATGGAAGAATAACTTTTCCCTCTTCTTACTTCAAAATATAAAAATATTCTCAGCTTTTAGAAAGAAAAGATGCTTTCTTTTTTTTTTTTTTTTTCTGGAAGAAGGTTAATTAAAAAAATTATAGAAAGATTTAATAGAAAATAGGTCTTCTGTGCAATTTTGGACTTTTCACTTACAATTTATGTGAATGAGATTTTTCTTTGCTTTTTAAAGATTTATTTGTTTATTTGAGACTGAGAGAGAGAGAGAGAGAGAGAGAGAGAGAGGGAGAGAGAGAGAGAGAGAGAGAGAGATCTGTCTGCTGGTTCACTCCCCAAATGGCTGCAATGGCCAGGGCTGGGGTAGACTAAAGCCAAGAGCCTAGAACTCTATCTGGGTCTGCCATGTGGATGGCAGAGGCTCAAATACTTGGACCATCATCTGCTGCTTTCCCAGGCACATTAGCAGGGAGCTGGATCAGAAGGAGAGCAATTGAAACTCAAGACTCAAACTGGTGTGCCTATGGGATATTGGCTTTGCAGGCTGTGGCTTAACCCTCTACACCACAATGCCAGTCCCTTTTCTTTGTTTTTGTATCAAAATAGTATGAAAGCTTATATGAACTATATATTGATATCACCACTAATAGGAAGAAGTGTTCCAGTGGCGTATTTGTCAAAATTGTTGTAATTAAAGGTAGCACAGAGGTCACTTAAAGAGATTACACTATGAAGTTATTAAATAAGAACCAAAATATGGAAAAATATAAAATATGTTTTGCTGAATTTTAGTAGGCCAAAGGACTTGAGAGTGGATTAAGGTAAGTTGGGGAAGTTAACAAGAGAGTAGAAAGCTGATTTATGCCAGGATGGGGAGGAATGGACAAAGGAAGAAAGGATGGAATATTCTAGTCCTGGATTAAATTGATGACAGCACACATAGCCTTGTTCAACCTCCACAAAACTGAAAAAGCAGCAGCAGCTTTTTCAGGGTAACTCTTCCCCCAGAGGAAGCCCACTCCTGGGTGGCCTGGGAGCACAAGGGCTTGTGATGGAGAAACTGTGGGTTGTGCACTTTGACTCATTTCACCAAACCTCTTTATTTATTTGTTATTATTTTTTTAAAAATTTACTTATTTGAAAGGTAGAGTTACAGAGAGAGGAGGTGAGAGAGAGAGAGAGATCTTCCATCCGCTTGTTCACTTCCTAAATGACCTTGATTGGCCTCAATGGCCAGGGCTGTGCCAGGCCAAAGCGAGGAGCCCAGAGCTTCTTCCTGGTGGCTTAAGCTATGCCACAGCGCTGGCCTCCACCAAACCTCTTTAACTAACAACCATTTCTTGGAGCCAGTTGTGATTCAAGGAATCCCCAAGGAAATTGCTTATTCTCAATGCTTACAATTCCTTTTAGTGAAAAAAAAAAACTCTCATTCTAAAATTAGAAATATGAAGGTTAGCATGCAAAGGCCATCTTCAGGGAATACTTCAGAATTCTAAATGCAATCAAGTATAAATTACTGATCAGAAATCCTTTGGTGTTTTTGACAAGTGAGTTTGAAGAAGTGAAGACCAGTTCTGTTAGCAGGAAGGGAGGGCAGAGCAGGGGGAGAGCTTGCCTAAACAAGGGAAACTTCTACTGCTTGGCTGATCCGTCTCGAGTGGGTTCTATTTATCTTCAGTAAGTGCCTGCTGGGAAAAGGAACATATACAAGCCATAGATGGGGTCATTTTTAACTTTCCAAGTTGCACCTTTGATTTGCACAAAATAACATTTGTGTGTGTGTGTGTGTGGTGGGGAGTTTTAAATGTGGCTTATCTGTATAAAGAATATAGATATTATAAAGACCATAGACATGATTCTTCACCAGGGCACATGTACACTGAACTCTCCCTTTTATAGACAAATATTTCTTGAGTTCTAACAATGAATACTGTAAAGTACATATACTCCCCACTTTCCAGGACCCTCTAGAGGACCGAGAGGAGTTGAGAGATATAAAACCAATTGTGACAGCAGCAAAGAAAAAAACACCATGGGAATAAACAGAAAAAGATTCTTGCAAACAGGTGACTTAAGGATGGCTTCATGGAGGAATAAACATTTGGACAAAATTCTCAAAGGAGATGGAATGTGATGTGAAGAGAACATGGCATGCAAAATCATGGTGTATAATATATTTAGGGATCCACAAATAGTTCCATTTGGCTGGAGAAAAGGCTTTCTATGGAAGAGTAATAGCAAAGATGCACTTTGTATGCCACACTCTGTGGATCTTATAGCAATGAGTGATCATTAAAGAGTTTTACCAGCAGATGGATGATATAGAGTTTTAAAAATAGCTCTGGTGGTAGCATCGGAGATGGGCTAGGGACCAGCTGGGACACAGGAATGGATTACCCAGAGACTTCAGTTAAAGCCGTGGCAGAGAGTGGTTGGTAAAAGATAAAAGAGGATTTGAACAGGATCCTAGCTTGAGTGAAAGGATGATGTCACGTTCATTGTGGTGAGGAATACAGAATGATTAGTTGGGAAGGGTAATACATTTATTTTCACAAGGGTAAATCTGAGAGAATGCATTGAGTGAGAAGGAAAGGGAACAAAGCACTGAGCCCCACGTGTGAGTAAGTAGATAGGGATACTCATAAAAAGGAGCTGTTAGAAAACACAGGCTCCTACTTCCTTCCCCAGCAAAGGATAAAGAAGTAGAAAGAACTAGGAGAAGCTTATGCCTTGGAAGGCAGGGAAAAGAAGGCTGTTAAGAAGAAAGATCTCCAAGTCAGATGTTGCACAGTGATGAGCAAAGAACAATGGCAGAGAGCTTTTGGGAGGTGAAGTCTTTGATGACTTTGGGGGTCCAGTGTTAGTTGGATAATGAAGGAGAAAGCTATCCTCAATGTCGGGAAAGAAAGATGCTACAGTAAAGTACAGGAAGATGGGGTACCCAGGAAGACTTCTTTTTGAGTGGTGAGAGAGACAGGTAGAAAGAGGAGAACCAGGCTAGAAGGAGCAGATCAGCACCTGACTCAGTGCAGTGGTGGAGGGAAGGATTGGAAACATTTTGGTTGACTGAAAAACCAATGGACATGGAATTGCTGGAAAGAGGAGCAGGCTGTTTTGGGGAAGAGGATGAGTTAGTTTGGGAAGGGCTGAATTGCAGGTATATTTGAGAAGTGCTGGAGCAGCTGAGAAAGTGTTCAGAGCCCAGTGAACACATCTGAGAGCCTTCCAGGGACTGGAGGTAGTTCAAGCAGAAGTCCACCTGATGAAGGCTGGAGTCTCCAGTTTTTATTTTGAGAGAGATCTGACTAGAGGTATGGCTCCCTCCTCTTTGGCTCACTCCCAAGGCCTTTGAAGGATAGAGTTAGATAATCTTGAGCATCAACAGGAAGGATCCAGGAAGGAGGATCTCTTTGGATAATACTGAGAAATCACAGACAGGTGCTCTCTGAACAACCCTCAGTTCAGCCCAAGGGCTTCTATGGTGTTTGCCTGCTATGGACAGCGGTCTTGGATGAGCTTGTCTGTGTGTGTCTGCGTGCAGACATGTACTGCATGTGTTCTAGAATAACAATTAGAAAAGAAACAAGTGAGGGGCTGGCGCCATGGCATAGTAGGTTAACCCTCTGCCTGCGGCGTCGGCATCCCATATGGGTGCTGGTTCTAGTCCCAGCTGCTCCTCTTCCAATCCAGCTCTCTGCTGTGGCCTAGGAAAGCAGTAGAAGATGGCCCAAGGCCTTGGGCCCCTGCACCCACATAGGAGACCGGGAAGAAGCACCTGGCTCCTGGGTCCTGGCTTCGGATCGTCACAGCTCCTGCCATTGTGGCCATTTGAGGAGTGAACCAACAGAAGGAAGACCTTTCTCTCTGTCTCTCCCTCTCACTGTCTGTAACTCTTCCTCTCAAATAAATAAATAAAATCTTAAAAAAAAATAAAAGAAACAAGTGAGCTATTTTCCTTTTCCCATAGTTCTTGTACTCCTCTAGCCCTAAACAGTGAAGGCTAAAGTGAGGCACCCTACCCAAGGAAGCAAATGCAGAATGGGATCAGTGCAGATCATCCAGGAGGGCTGAAGGAGCATGCAGTGAAAAGAAGCTGCTACTGACAGCACTAGGAATCAAGGAAGAGAATGTGAGAAACAAAAAGCTCCATTGCTCACCCCAGGAGCAGCTTTGCTGGGCTGTATGGGAGAAATTCAGTTAGGTTTGTGGGTAAATCTCACTGTAAGGGGGTAGGCAAGGTCTGATTCTCAGGTTGTATCTGAGGAATTTTATTGAACCCCAGTATTCATCAGCCTTTTGTTACTATAATGAAAGGCCAAAGGCAGACTACTTTTAAAGAAAAGAAGTTTATTTTGGCTCATGATTCTGGAGGTGCAAGGTCCAAATAGCATGACACAGGCTTTGGCAAGCCCCTTCCCCACCACTTCCCCAAGCTGCATCACATCATGGTGGGAGCACCATGTCTAAGGAAGACTTCTTCTTTCTTTTTGAATGAAATACCTGTAGTTGAGGGTGAATGAACTGGGGAAAATGGAGAGGTATTAATAATCACTGTGTTGGCAAGAAGTTAATTCTAATTTTAGAGAAATGCTGAAATATGTATGTTTTGTCAAGTATATAATAGGCTGGCTGTTGAATAATTGATATAATGATGCTAAAATCTCAACTTTTTAAGCTATTGAGATATTTTTAATGACTGAAAGAGAACTCTGTGAAATAAGAGGTATGTACAGGAAGGTTGGGGATGGATTTATAGGGCAGGGTTCATTTTTGTTTCCTCATTTTGTTTTTGTTAAGCAGGGTTGATGTTGATGCTCAAGGGAAGGACAAGTAGTTAGGAAAGAGGAAAACAGAAGTTATGGTCTGAAAGGAGTGAGCATACAATGATTGGGTTAGTGTGTTGAAACAGGGTGGTGCAGGAGTAGCACATGGAATTTCTAGAGGAAACTAGTACTCAATTCCTACTTCAGAGTTTTCTGAATTTGTAAGATATTGACTGTTGAATGAAATTCACTATTAAGCCTAAGTATCCTTTATTTTTAGAATGGAAACTAATTTTTCTTGATATAGGAACATAATATATGGAATAATAGAAACCACCTACTTTGTGATATGAGTCAGTATTTAACACTGTAAATCTATTCTACTTCCTGTTTTTTTTTTTTTCATGAGTACTAATGTGTAAGTTGTTTGAAAATGGGAATAATTGGAACCTTATTCCCCAACCTGATTTTGGAAATAATCTCTATCAAGGATAGAGAACATCAATGAACTGACAATTTATTTTCTTTTTCCTTAATGGCATCTCATCCTAGTACTTATTTTACTCATTTTGTTTTATTTATTTTGTAAGTAAATTAATCTTTTTAAAATATTTGCTTATTTTTTATACTTTTTAAAAAAGATTTATGTATTTATTTAAAAGAGTTACAGAGAAAGACAGGAGAGACACAGAAAGAGGTCATCAATCCGCTGGTTCATTCCCCAAATGGCCTCAACAGCTAGGGCTGGGCAGGCCAAAGCCAGGAGCTTTTAGGTCTCCCATGGGTGCAGAGGCCCAAGCACTTGAGCCATCTTCTGCTGCTTTCCTAGGCCATTAGCAGGGAGCTGGATCAGAAGTGGAACACGTGGGACTCAAACCGGCACCCATGTAGGATGCTGGCACTGCAGGTGGTAGCTTAACCTGCTATGCTACTGTGCTGTCCCCATAAAATATTTATTTATTTACTTGAAAGGCTGAGTGACAGAAAGGGAGAGTCAGAGACAGATCTTTCATCGGGTGGTTCACTCCCCAAATGTCCACAACTATTGGGTCTGGGCCTGGCCCAGGCCAAAGCCAGGAGCCAACAGCTCTATACAGGTCTCCCACATGGTTGGCAGGGACCCAGATACTTGGACCATCTACCACTTTGCCAAGCTCATTAGCAGGAAGCTGGATCAAAAGCACAGAGTAGCTGTACCTCGAACCAGGCACTTTGATATGGGATGCAGGTGTTCCAAGGGGCAGCTTAATCTGCTGCACCACACAATGCCCACTCCTTTTAGAGTATTTATTTTTCTGGGCAGATGCTATGCTTCCTAGCAGACTGGAGGCAAGTACAAGTGATTGACTGGGCATACCCAGCTTGTTGTTTGGTCCTACTGATGGAACAGCAGAGGACCTGCGGTAGCCTGGATCCCGGCCCCACTCTTGTTGCTGCTTCCTGATGCCTGTGACAACAGCTTGAACCCTGGAAGCGAGCATGCTATTCCTTCATCCAGAATCTGCTACGCGCTTGTTAGAAGCCAAAAAGTATTTTTGGAGCTTGAAACTCAATAGTAAACAAGATAAGACTTATACTTTCAAGGAGGAGAACTGGGAAATAAGCAAGTAAACTAAAATTTTGATAATGTAATAGTTTTAGATAATGATAAATGCTGCAAAATATAAAATGGAAGAAATGATAGAAAATGATTGAGTGTTTAGAGGAGGGTGGAGGGGCTACTTCCTATACATATATTCTTTGTGTCAGGGGAAGCCTCTCTCAGGGGATAGTATTTGAGCAGAACCAGAATGATAAAAAAGAGCCAACTGCCGAGGACCTGAGCCAGGAGAAGACAGAAAAGACAGGGAGCATTAAGCCCAGGCCCCAAAGGCAGCAATGAACTTGGAGTAAGAGTGAAACTGGAAGAAACAAGCCTCACAGAGCTGTGAATGAGGAAGAGAGGAGTGGGTGATGTAATCAGACAGACAAGCAGGGGCTGTGTCATGTAGAGCTTCCTAGGATATGATAAGGAAGTTTTCAGATGACTCCAGCTACCATTAAACTATTAGAAGGTGATTGGCAGGACCTGAGCAGGAGGGATAGGGAGAAGTCAGGGTGGAGGTGGTGCTGCCTGGGCAAGAGTGGTAGCAGCAGAACAAATGGACAGACTTGAGAAATGTTCACACTCCACGCTTGGGAGACTTGGGACACCTTGATGTTCTCATCCCTGTCTCAGACTTCTTCCTCCTGGGACTCCCTAAGCACAGTCAGAGTCCCTTGAGCCACCTCTTTCATTCATCACATTTCATCTTCTAAGATGAACGTGAAGGAGGAAGTACTGTGTGACTAAGGGAGTTAAAAAGATTCCAGTGAAAAACTTGTAATCTCGGATTATTGGAAGCTCTTGGAATTGTGTGTTTTAGAGAGCTGTGTGTACTCCCCTCAAAATTAAAGCAGCAGCTTCTGTTTATAAGATGAGGCTTCTTTCCAGAAGGTCTGCAGAAGATGCTGCTTCCAAGCTTGGGTCTGTTTTTACAGTTGGTTATAGACATCACCAGTGTTCTATTTACAAAGGTGGTTGTGGGCCAACCCTTTTTATTGTGTGTTACAAGTGCTTGAATCAAATAGACCTTCCAAACTAAAGATTGAGGATCCTGGGTCAGAACATGCAAAGGAGCCTTATATTAATATCTCTGTCTTTGTTTTAAATCCTCCCATCTTTTCCAACAGTGTCTGCTGCACAGAGCCTTACATCCCCAGGAGCCTCTGCCCCCAATTCAGCAGCATATTTTGAATATGCTGGATCCTCCTGCTGAAGTGACAGCGAAATCTCAGACTCCTCTCTCTAAAATAAAGTCCCTTTTTCCTCTGACTGAAGCCATCAAGATAAAAGATCAAGTCACTGCTCAGGACATTTTCAAAGACAAGTAAGTGCTTTGGGTAGTTGCATTTAGCATTGGATTACATTATCTTTGTGGTAGTCTTCAAGGGGCTCTTGCCTGGGGGTCTTTGGAATTAGAAAAGCAGGAGGAATAAACCATTTGATATTTGACCTTTGCATTGAAATATTCATTTCTGACATCTGTCCATTATACATTTTCTCCTTGCTGTTCACCTGGAATTTAGAACTACTTTCTCAATCATTTACTTTTTGACCAATAATTCTTGGGGAATTATATTTAGAAAGGTCAAGCAAAGTTTTCGGACATGTAAGGCTAAATTTTATTTTTAAACTAAAGTGCTAGGAATTAGAGGAGAGGGTTAAAGGGCATGGTAGTTGGCTTTATGTTTTATTTTTTGTTTTTTGTTGTTTTTGGTGGAGAAGAGATTTTTAGAGGAAAAGTAGCAAGGAGAGTGAGAAATCTAACCCTCCCTTGTGGGCTAGGCAGGCAGCAACATAGATCTGCAGAGCTGGAGGTACCTGTAAGCCTCTCAAGGCCCTGCTGCATTTTGTAATTCTATTCTGTTTGTCAGTCAGAATACCTCCTTTCCCAGGATGCCTCCGTTTCATCTTGGACCTGAGGTGGGGAAGATGCCATGATATTGAGCTGCACATGGAATTTCATGGAGGTATCATAAAATTCCCAGGAGGCTTTATGCCTGTAGAGGCACCCCTCCCCTCCATACTCAAAAAAGGAGCCAACAACTAGGGGGAGCTCTCTCTTCCGATTGAGACCACACTAGAAAAAGTGATGAGGCGCTCTTCTCTCTGTCTCCCTTCCTCCACCCCTTTTTCATCTAGCCCACTGCCTATTCATGACAGGTATGTCTCTTTATGGGGCAACGTGTGCTCACATGTGTATGTGTGAGTGTGTTTACTTTTTCACTTCAATAAAACTTGCTTTGTGTCAACACTAAGAATTCCTCTCTTTGTGCATGACAAGAGCCTAGAATAAAAATATATACAGCCTGCTCCTCTACAGCACTGTTAGTATCCTAGTAGTGTGCTTGGTTATGCCATTAGGCAGGTATTTATAGTTTAAGGATTGCAAGATGATTTTCACAGGATTCTTAAATCAAGCTAGCAGGTTACTGTTAAATGTCTTCCCTCATTGGATTCTGTTCAGAATCTTCATGAATTTCCATTCCAAACAAAACCAAAATAAACCAGAAGAAACTGTTCTTGGTTTTCTAGAATCACTTGGGTATGTAAGATTGATTTTACCAAGTTTAGATCAGTTGGTAAGTGATGACTGTTCTCAAATTAGAATGACCCCCTCCCCTCTCCTTTTAAGCTACATTTTGAGATCTGGCTTTAGACCAAGATTTTTTTCTCTTTGATTTTCTCCCCTTGGTTGTATTTTTATTGACAAAATAAATATTATTTACAGATACCCCAGGGGAGGAGTATTAAATGATTTCCTTTACTGATTTCTGTAAATTGTTGGCTTATAGTGAATTGTTGTTCAAGTTGAATGGAGAGCTTTGCATTTTCTGTGGCTTTTCAGAGGTTAATATCCTAAGCTTTGTTCAAATTGAGAGAAGGAAAAAATGTGCACTGGATAGATGTCATGTGCAGAGAGGGTTACAGTTCCCTTTAGTCTTCCATGCCTTCTACACAGGTAGACAGGCCCTAAAAATCGCTTCCCTCTGCTCTTATCTGCCCATCTACCTCTGGATCCTGTTTCTGAACAGTTCCATAAAAGGCTGCAGGCATTCCTGCCGTGACACCTTGCTGTAGTCTCCCTGCAGTCATGAGGCTGTTCTCTGTATAAAAGTGTCTGTGCAGGCTCTTGATTACCTGGTGGTGTTGTGGGAAAGAAACAGGCCATTTTCTTCTCCCTTTGATTAAAATGTAAATTGGCTGGTTAAAAAAACACCCCACAGACACCCAGAAGGCTGCTATTCTGTGATTTGATTCCTGCTGTGATGACACCAGGGACCCCAGTGCTATCACTGACTCTTCTGGAGCTTTGCTGTGCTGGGCTTCCTGGGCTTTGCTCCCATAGTGTTTGAGACACACCAATGGTATCTGCCCATACATTCCTCACCCATACACTGTTCTCTGCCCTGTTGTTCCAGAAATCTTAGAAAGTATGCATTTAGTAAATGCTTATTGAGTACCTCCTGTAATTAAGGAGAATGGCACAGTCCCTTCTCAAGATTCTTACAACTCACATTTTTAATGAGGCTCTCATCAGCTTTAGAGATAGTTTCTTTAAGAAAAATGAAAACTTCTTATGCTTATCTATGTTATTGTATATATTGATCATTTCTGTATCCAGAGTATATATTTCCAGGGAGGGTTGAGGGGCTAAGATTCAGGGAGCTTCATATTGTAAGATAAGAGTCCCAAGCTGGGAATCCAGTTTGCATTGCAGCTTTGTCACTCCCAAGCTGGTTTTGGTTAAGTAATTTAACAGCTTCATGTTAATGATATTTTAGCAATGAAATTACAAAATTAAAGCACTTTGAGCTATTTGGAAGAAAGACAGTAGTCAACCCAAAGATGTAATAATATCATTATTGATAAAAAAAAAATTGAATGTTTGAGACAGTCTGCTGTGCATCACGGACCTGGTGAATACCTAGTGTTAGAAGTGATGTCTTCATTTCAAGAGGATAAGAGCATTATTTGACACTGTAGTCCCAAAATGTACTAAATATTACCCTTACTACATAAAAACATTGCTTCCCTTAATGTTGTACACCCTTGAAATCAGAGTCATGTCTTAGGTAACTTGCATGAGAATTAGAACAGCTGAGGTCTAATCTTAATTGTGAAACTAATATGTATATTATCTTGATTTATTTTTGCTTCTATGCAAGGAATTTAAAGTTTTCTGCTCTTTTCAAACCCCCGAGGATTCCTGCCAAGCTACTGTGAGCAGATAATGTCACCTGGTCAATAGTTAAGATGCCAGTCAGCAGTGTGCCTGAGGTGCAGGTTGTAAGGCTCACTCTGCCTCAGTTTCCTCTTGAGTAAAAGAGAAAGGATAGGAATATCTGATTCATAGAGTTATCAGGGGAGTTAATTGAGTAACAATATGCTGTTCACTGTTGTGTCCTGGGTTCTTCAGAACCCAGGACAGTACCTAGCAAATAGTAAGAATGTAGAGTTTGTGCGTAATTGGTTTAAAAATTCACAGTCTTGCCCTAGCACATCACCAATAGCAATGACAATGATGATGATGTTGGTGATGATTTCACAGAGGAAATAGAGGCCAAGTAGGACAATAAGTGCTTGACATGCAATTTGTTTGGATCTACTTGACCATTCTATGAAGTAAGTCATTTTATTGACCTCATTTTAAATCTGAGGAGACTGAGGATCAGAGAAGTTAGAAACTTGCCGAAGATCACATTTGATGAGTGTTGTAGTAAGGCTACATATAAATACAGGCAGTCTAACTCTAGAGCTTGCATTCTTATTTCGCTTTTTGATAGAAGCAAACCCTTCCACAGAATTTAATTGAAATCATTAGTAAATTTACAAATACAGAAAATATATATGAGGGTACTTCAAAAAGTTCATGGAAAATGAAATTAAATGATGTTACTTTGATGTAAAAAATTTTGAAATCCCTGCTTAAAAAAAGCTCATGGAAAATGCATATTCTCTAAAAACTATACATTTATTTAAAATCTTTCTGAAACAAAGTAAACTTATTTTTTTAAATTCTTATTAATATGAAGAAAATAGCTAGCATGTATTTCATAGCTACAATTCTAAGATAACCATATTTCCCTCCCTCGCTCTCTCAACCTCCAGGGACTCCTTTTGTCCTTTTTTTCCCTTTAATTATAACAGAGACATGATTTCTTTTTTTAAAAAATTTATTATTATAAAGAGAACAGATTTTATGCATTGCATAGTACAATTTCAAGAAGACAGCCACACTTCCCTCACTCCCCTACTCCCCCATCTCTCTCCCTCCCTCCCCTCTCTTCATCAGTTTTTGCAGTGACATAATTTTAATTCACTCTATATTCACAAGCTTAATCACCACTAATCATAACACTCAACAAGTAAAAAGTAGAAAGACCACAGTTCCACAGGAGTATAAACATGAACTAAAAAAGACAATCATATCCCAAAATGACCATTTCATTCCTATACATTTTTTGTATTCTCTGTTAACTGTGACATAGCAGAGAAGACTTATGATATTTGTAATTTTTTAGACTGAATTATTTCACTAAGCACAATGGTTTCCAGATGCATCCATTTTGGTCTATTCTCGTTTTTCCAGGTCCTTGTTATATTCTAGTGTTGTTAAATCATTTATTTGATATCTTTCCAATTTCTTGATTAGGTACTGATTGCTATAAACTTCTCTCCTAACACTGCTTTTGCTTTATCTCATAGGTTTTGATATGCTGTATTGTGATCTTCGTTCATTTCCAGGAACTTTATGATTTCCCTTTTGATTTCTTCTATAACCTACTGTTCATTCAGGAGGGTGTTGTTCAGTCTCCATGTGTTTGAATATTTTCTAAAGTTTCTTAAGTTGTTAATTTCCAGTTTTATTCCACTGTGGTCAGAAAAGATAGACAGTATTGTATCAGTTTTTTGAATTTGCTGAGACTTTCTTTATTGCCTAGCATATGGTCTGTCCTAGAGAAAGTTCCATTCACTAATGAAAGATTTGTGTATTTTGCAGTTGTGGGATAAAATATTCTGTAGATATCAATTAGGTCCATTTGGTCCATAGTGTAGATTAGTTGTGCTGTTTCTTTGTTGATTTTCTGTTTAGTTGATCAGTCCATTGATGAAATGGGGTGTTTAAATCCCCCATTATCCCCCATTATTGGAGTCTGTGTCTCCCTTTAGATAAAGACATAATTTCAGTCCACTCTATAATCATAGGCTTAATGTAATACTAACTGTAATATTCAACAAATAAAAAAGTAGAAAGACCACAGTTCCACCAGAGTATTAACAAGAGCAGAAAACTAATCAAATAACAAGATGTCAGTTTCATACCTGATTTTTTTTTTTTTTTGCATTCTGTATTAACTCCCTCATGTTAGAGAAAACATGTGATACTTGTCTTTTGGGGACTGGCTTATTTCACTATGCATAATGATTTCCAGTTGCATCCATTTTGTTGCAAAAGTCCTTTTTAGGACTGAGTAGTATTCCATACTGCGTGTATACCACATTTTCTTTATCTAGTAATCAGTTGATGGACATTTGGGTTGATTCCATATCCTAGCTGTTGTGAATTGAGCTGCAGTAAACATGGGAATACAAATAATTTTCATATTCTGGTTTCATTTTGTTTGGGTAAATTCTCAGGAGTGGGATGGCTGAGTCATATGGTAGATCTATTTTCAGATTTCGGAGGAATCTCCATACTATTTTCCATAATGATTGTATGAGTATACATTCCCACCAACAGTGTGTGAGGGTACTTTTTCCACACACATTTCACCAGCATTTATCATTTTTTGACTTTTGGATGATAGCTATTCTAACGGGTGAAGTGAGATCTCATTGTGGTTTTTATTTGCATTTCCCTAATGGCTAGTGATCCTGAGCATTTTTTTTCATGTGCCTATTGGCCATTTGTATTTCATCCTTTGAAAAATACTAGTTCATATCCTTTGCCCATTTCTTAACTGGTTTGTTTATTTTATTGTTGTTGAGTTTCTTGAGCTCTTTATATATTATGGATATTAATCCTTTATCAGCTGCATAGTTTGCAAATATTCTCTCCCATTCTATCAGTTGCCTCTTTGAGTGTTTCCTTTGCAGTACAGGAGCTTCTTAGTTTGATGTAATCTAATTGGTCTTTCTTTGACTTTATTGCCTGTGCTTTGGGGTCTTTTCTAAGAAGTCTTTGCCTATGCCAGTGTCTGGCAGAGTTTCACCAATGTTTTCTTCTAGTAATGTTATGATATTATAGTGTAGATTTAAATCCTTGATTCATTATTAGTTGATTTTTGTATAAGGTCTAAGGTAGGGGTCTTGTTTCATATTTTTGCACGCATAGATCCAGTTTTCCCAACTCCATTCGTTAAAGGGACTGTCCTTTCTCCAGGGAGTTATTTTGGCTTGTTTGTCAAAGATTAGTTGATTGTAGCTGTGTGGACTAAGTTCTGGGATTTCTGTTCTGTTCCGTTGATGTATATGTCCATTTTTGCACCAATACCAGAGTGTTTTGATTATAACTGCTCTGTAGTATGTCTTAAAATCTGGTATTGTGATGTCTCTAGGTTTGCTTTTGTTGTTTAAGATTGCCTTAGCTATTCAGGACTCTTGTATTTCCATATAAATTTTAGCATTGTTTTTTTCTAGCTCTGAGAATAATATGCTTGGTATTTTGATTGGGATCACAATGAATCTGTAAATTGCTTTGGGTACTATGGCCATTTTGATGATATTAATTCTTTCAATCCACAAACTTGGAAGGTCTTTCTGGGTTTTGTGTGTGTCTCTGTGTGTGTGTGTCTTCTTCTATTTCTTTAATGTTTTGTAGTTTTTACTGTAGAGATATTTCGCATTCTTGGTTAAATTTATTCCAAAAAATTGATATTTTTTGTAACTATTATGAATAGTACTGATTTTACAAGTTCTTTCTCAGCTGTGGCATGGTCTGTTTATACAAGGGTTGTTGGTTTTTGTATATTGATTTTTATATACTGCAACTTTGCCAAATTCTCCTCTTTTAGTTGAGTCTTTGCAGTCCCCTGTTTATAAGATCTTGTCATTTGCAAACAGGGATTAATTTGACTTCCTCCTTTCCAATTTGTATCCCTTTGATTTCTTTTTCTTGCCTAATAGCTCTGCCTTAAACTTCTAGAACTATATTAAATAGCAGTGGTGAAAGTGGGCATCCTGGCCGGCGCTGTGGCTCAACAGGCTAATCCTCCGCCTAGCAGTGCTGGCACACCGGGTTCTAGTCCTGGTCGGGGCGCCGGATTCTGTCCCGGTTGCCCCTTTTCCAGGCCAGCTCTCTGCTGTGGCCCGGGAAGGCAGTGGAAGATGGCCCAATGCTTGGGCCCTGCACCTGCATGGGAGACCAGGAGAAGCACCTGACTCCTGTCTTCGGATAGGCGCGGTGCGCCGGCCCAATCCAGCTCTCTGCTATGGCCTGGGAAAACAGTGGAAGATGGCCCAAGTCCTTGGGCCCCTGCACCTGTGTGGGAGACCCAGAGGAAGCTCCTAGCTCCTGGCTCCTGGCTTCTGGCTTCTGGTTTTGGATCGGCGCAGCTTTTGCCGTTGAGGCCATTTGTGGAGTGAACCAGCAGATGGAAGACATCACTCTCTCTCTTTGCCTCTGTCTCTGTAACTCTGCCTTTCAAATAAATAAATAAATTAAAAAAAAATTTTTTTTTGCCAGAATTTGGCAGTGAAATTATCTTGTCCTGGACTTTTCTTTTTTGGGAGAATCTTTATTACAGATTCAGTCTCCACCTTGGTTATTAGTCTATTTAGGTTATCTGTTTTCATGACTCAATTTTGGTAGATTGTATGTGTCCAGAAATCTATTCATTTCTTCTAGATTTTGCAATTTGTTGGCATATAGCTGTAGTAATTCTGATTATTCTTTTCATTTCTATGATATCTGTTGTTGCATCTCCTTTTTTTTGGATTTCTGATTTTATTAATTTAGGTCTTCTCCCTTTTCTTTTTTCTTTTTGCTACTTGGGCCAGTGGTGCATTAAATTTGTTTATTTTTTTAAAAACCAGCTCTTGATTTTCACTGACTTTTTATCTTTTTTTTGTTTATTTCTAATTTTAATATTTCTTTCCTCCTACTAATTTTGGGCTTCTTTTGTTGTTTTTCTAGGTCCTTGAGATGTATTCATAGATCATTTATTTTATGCCTTTCCAATTTCTTGATGTAGACAGTAATTGCTATCATCGTTCCTCTTAACACTGCTTTGCTGTGTCCTATAAGTTTTGATACATTACATTGTCATTTTCATTCATTTCTAGGAATTTTTTATTTCCCTTTTGATTTCTTCTTTGACCCACTATTCATTCAGAAAAGTATTCTGGAGTTTCCTAAGTTGTTAATTTCCAGCTTCAGTCCATTGTAGTCAGAAAAGATACAATTTATGATTTCAGTTTTTTCAAATTTGTTGACATGTTTTATAGTCTAACATATGGTCTATTCCAGAGAAAGTTCTATACACTGGTGAATGTGTATTCTGTGAGATAAAATGTTCTGTAGATACCAGTTCGGTCCATTTGGTCCATAGTGTAGATTAGCTGTGTTGTTTCTTTGTTGACTTTTTGTCTAGTTGATCTGTCCATGGATGAAAGTGGAGTGTTTAAGTCCCCCATTATTACTGCATTGGAGCATATTTTCCTTTAGATCCACTAACATTTGTTTTAAATAGCCAGGCATTCTGGCACTGGATGCATATATATTTGCTGTAGTTACTCTTAATCATACTGCCATTTTGCTATTGCATTACATGTCCCAAGACCTTTTATTGTTTCACATGCTGAGCTTCAGAAACTACTTAATACCTGTCTACAGCCCAGATTTCTATCCAATTCACTGGAAAACTAATTCTCAATAGGTACCTCAGGTTCAGTAGGTCCAGAAATGACTTCATCATCTTTCTTCCCTGCTTTTTTTAAACCGTTCTTCATGCTATTCTCTATTTCAGTAAATGACACCTAATTTCCTGGGAATCATCTCTTTCTTTTACTTCCCATATCTAATTGGTTTACCAAGTTGTACTAAATTTACCTGAAATCCATCCCTTTTGTTTCAGCTTTGTACAGAGACTAATAGCATTGATTTTGGTGTCAGAAAGATTTGAATCTAAACCCAAATGCTTCCCCTTTTCAAAAAGCAGTTGAAATTGACAAGTTGCTCTAAGTCAAGTGGCAGTAACAAATACCTGCTTCTCAGGATTCTCATTTGCTCATTTATAAAAGGACAATGGTAATAGCTAATTCATAAGGTCATTGCTAAGTTTAACTGAGATAATTTAAATGTGCTTAGCATAGTGACTAGCACATGATGTTAGCTCTTATTAGCATCGCTCACAGCCATTACCTTTATGTAGGCTGTCTCATTTTAGCCTGCTTTACTGAGATAACCTCTTAACTGATTTCCCTCATTTCAGTCTTTGCCCTTTTCAATCCATTCTGCAACCTGAGTGATTTTTTTGAAAAACAAATCTGATGAAGTAATTCCCTTTTAAAAATTCTTTAATGCTGTGATTCATAATCCTTCTTTTACTTTTGTGATGGACCCATTTGATATAAACACTATGAACCCTCTTCCCCCCACAATGCCCTAACCTACCAAGTTGTGAATGTAATTTCAAGATCCCTTGACTCCATCTTTGGATGCCTGATTAAAAACCCTTGCTTTAATGGCCTCCCATTACTTTCATCATAATATCCAAATTAGAAAACCTGGATAAGCAAAAAGGAAAGAAGTGTGTGTCCATAACCTGACTCCCTCGAGATCTCCTTTTCTTCCCCCACATTTTTATGCCTATGATTCATATATTTTCCAGCCACATCTTTCACTTCTTTGCAGCTTATACCTCGTTCTCCTGCCCAATGAAAGGAATATACTATTATCACATGACTGTTAATTACTTAATTTTTTTATCTGAAATTTTGAAAATGTTGATTGTGAATTAATTTTTGTATATCTAGGGTTTAGAGTCTAGCTTAATGATTGGCACATAGTAAATATTCAATAAATATTTGGCTAAATAAATGAATTGTAGGATTTATACATATTATGAAACAGAATAAGAGGAAAAAGAACCATTACCCATGGTCCCATAATCCAGATGCAGCAGCTGTTAACACCTCTATGCCTCCTGTGATCTTACATGGGTAATTTCTACCTTCCAGGGTTTAATTCCTTCATAGATAATTTAGGATGAGGATCACTGTTCTTTTCCACTTCTGTTAGACATTTTGAACTTAATATATCCAAAATTCTTAATAATGCTATTATTCAACCTTGAGTTTATTAACCATATTAAATGCTGCTTTCTACATATTTATATGGCTGCTTTTACCTGCCTGGGACTGGAGAACTGGTGGATATCTCTGTTTACCCTTTCTTCCCTATAATCTTATTTTGGAGGAGTTAAGAAAATTTTCATGTGATTCAACATTGTATTCCTATAGAACCTAGCACAGCACTTTGTATGTATAGTGCTTCTTAATACTGCAAGTTAATTTGGATTTTCAGAAGAGCATAGTTGATATAATAACAATATTTTCCCCATAGTGTTTTCTTGAAGAGTACAGTGATGCTCAGAGAGGATAGTAGGTGTCTAAAGTCTAAACTGTAGTTATACAAAAAATAATACACAGATAATACACAGAGAACACCTTCAAGAAGATGTGAGATTCCAGGGCTAGTCAGTGACAAACGTGAGACTACAACTCAAGTGTATTGATTTTATATTCTGTTTGTAAGCGAAGGGCTCTGGATGACTTATCCCTCTTTTTTTTTTTTTTTTTAAGAAAGCTTTTATGTAGTAAATAAATATAAATTTCATAGGTACAGCTTTTGGAATATAGCGATTCTTCCCCCTGTACCCATCCTCATACCCCCACTCCCATGCCACCTCCTACTCCCTCTCCCATCTCACTCTTCCTTAAGACTCATTTTTAATTATATACAGAAGACCAACTCTATAAGTAAAGATTTCAACAGTTTGCAACCCACAAAGACACACAAAGTATAAAGTACTGTTTGAAGACTAGTTTTACAATTAATTCTCATAGTACAACTCATTAAGGACAGAGGTCCTACATGGGAAGCAAGTGCACAGTGACTCCTGTTGCTGGTTTAACAGTTGACACTCTCATTTATGACGTCAGGGATCACCTGAGGCTCTTATCATGAGCTGCCCAGGCTATGGAAGCCTTTTTGAGTCCACAAACTCCGTCATTATTTAGACAGGGCCAAAAGCAAAGTGGAAGTTCTCTCCTCCCTTCAGAGAAAGGTACCTCCTTCTTTGATGGTCCCTTCTTTCTACTGGGATCTCACTCACAGAGATCTTTCATTTAGGTCATTTTTTTGCCTCAGTGTCTTGGCTTTCCATGCCTAAAATGCTCTCAGGGGCTTTTTAGCCAGAGTGCTGTATAGGGCATTTGTCATTCTATGAGTCTGCTTTGTGGCCTGCTTCCCATGTTGGAACACTCTCTCCTTTTTAATTCTATTGTTATTAGCAGACACTTGGTCTTATTTATGTGATCCCTGTGACACTTATTCCTATCTTTGTGATCAGTTATGCACTTAAAATGATCATTTTACTAGTAATATGGCATTTGTACCTGCCAACTTAATGGGATTTGTAGTCCCATGGCAAGTTTTTAGCTTTCCCCTTAGAGGCAAGTCCATGAGAATATGTGCCAAATGGTACTTCTCCTCCCTCTCTTACTCCCACTCATTTTTCACAAGGATCCATTTTCAATTGCGTTTAAACACCTAAGAATAATTCTGTGTTAAGTAGAGAGTTCAACCAATGGTATCAAGTAGAAAAAAAATAGTAGAAAGAATAAAATAATAAGCTGTTCCTCAATAGTCAGGACAAGGGTTGATCAAGTCATTGCTTCTTATATTGTCAATTTCACTTATACAGGTTTCCTCTTAGGGGCTCAGTTGTCACAGATCAGGGAGAACTTATGATAATTGTCCCTTTGGGGGGAGAGGGAGCGGGAAAGGGGAGGGTGGGGGGAGGGAGGGAAGTTGTGTGGGGGGGGAGCCATTGTGGTCCATGAGCTGTTCTTTGGAAATTTATATTCTTTAAATAAAAGCTTTATAAAAAAAAAAAAAAATTGTCCCTTTGGGACTGGCTTATTTCACTCAATATGATGTTTTACAGATTCCCCCATTCTGTTGCAAATGACCAGATTTCATTTATTTTACTACTGTGTAGTATTCCATAGAGTACATATCCCATAATTTCTTTATTCAGTCTTCTGTTGACAGGCATTTAGGTCGATTCCATGTTTTAGCTGTTGTGAATTGAGCTGCAGGAAAACCTGGAGGTGCAGAGAGCTCTTTTATTTGCTGATTCAACTTTCCTTGGACTTATCCCTTTTAATGTTTTCTGTTTACCTCACCTCTGCTTCTCACAGGGAAAAAAGATAGTGGTGAATGGAAAATATACCAATTGATAAAACTCATAATTCATGTTTATATGGCTGTGATGATTACTTTGTTCACATACCTACCTATAAGAAAAAATTCACTATTGAAAATACTATTGAGGAAGGCAGCTTATGCCTTCATTTTCTTAGTTTCATTTTTAAGAAAAACTCGCTGTGGTGTAGCGAGTGAAGCCGCTGCCAGCGGTGCCAGCATCCCATGTGGTAGTTGCTACGGGTCCCAGCTACTCCACTTCTGATCCAGTTTCCTGCTAATGTGCCTGGGAAGGCAAAAGAGGATGGTCCAAGTTCTTGAGCCCCTGCACCTGTGTGGGAGACCTGGAGGAAACTCCTAGCTCCTGGCTTCAGATCAGCTGTTGCAGCTATTTGGGGAGTGAACCAATGGATAGAAGACCTCTCTCTGTCTCTTCCTCTCTCTGTCTGTGACTCTGCCTCTCAAATAAGCAAATAAATCCTAAAAAAAAAAAAAGAAAAACTCTCCTTCAACCTTCATTGTTTGAAGCTTTGCACAATGAAACACATTTAGAGGGGCTGGTGATATGGCATAGCACGTAAGGCCGCTGCCTGCAGCGCAGGCATCCAGTATGGGCACAAGTTCGAGTCCCGGCTGCTCCACTTCCGATCCAGCTCTCTGCTGTGGCCTGGGAAAGCAGTGGAAGATGACCCAAGTCCTTAAGCCACTGCACCCACCTGGAGACCTGGAAGAAGTTCCTGGCTCCTGGCTTCGGATCAGCACAACTCCAGCTGTGTGGCCAATTGGGGAGTGAACCAGCAGATGGAAGACCTCTCTCTCTCTCTCTCTCTCTCTCTCTCTCTGATGCTCCTTCTGTCTCTGTGTAACTCTGACCTTCAAATAAATAAATCTTAAAAAAAAAAAACCTCACACATTTAGAGTACTAGTCTCGAAAATGCCAAGAAAAAAGATTTTAACTATATTTACTACAAAAAAAGGCCTGTGAATTAATACATAAGTTCATGAGTTTAATTTAGTCTTTCCACAGTGTATATGTATTTCAAAATTTGTCATGTTGCACATGATAAAAATATATAATTTTCATTTGTCTACTAATTATTTTTAAAAAGAATTGCTAGCTATCGTTACTAATTTCATTCAGCCATTTCTGATAGTTGTTTTTACTCTAGACACTATTTGTTTAGGGAGATATCATCATCGTATTTTTCATGTTCCACAACTTAAGGGTAATTATAGGCGGAATCTCTGGATTTGCTATTTTTCTCCTTTGCAATTAACTTGGCCTCCTGTTTGACTTCAGGATAGCCTGTTAAAACCAGCGTTTTACATGAGGTGGACCATTTGCCATGCTTTCTTGAGTCATCTTTCCTTTAGCATGAAAATGCTATTGAACATGCATAAAACAGAATTAGATTTCTAAAGAGCAGCTTAAAAGTTTTTTAAAGTGTTTTTTGTAGTTTAAGCCTTCTCTAAGAGGATTCTCTTTATATTTAATTAAGGATTGTCTACTAAGTTTTGACAGTTGTAAGTAGATACTTATAAAGCTTTCACATGCAGGATGGAGAAGATAGGCTGTTAGTCGCAAAGGTCTTCTGTGTACACAGAAAGCTAATAGCTATCAGTTCTGCGACAGGGACTAGCAAATAGAACCTGCAGGGTAGATAGATTTCTTACTTACACGCTAAAGTTTCCATTATCTGTGTTTGCAGTTTCATCTTTTGCAGAGACTTTATGGTGCGGCTGCTAATTATGATTTCTCTACTGCTGTGAAACAAAGCCAGGGCTGCTGCAAGGGCTGCCAGGAGCTATGAGGCTCGGCAAGGCAGGCGAGCTCTTTGTAAAGGAACTAAGTGTGGCTGTTGATTTTGGGAGCTTGGAAGATTTATACTTGTTACATTAACAGTTCTGGTTTTGATTTTTTTTTTAAAGTTGGAAAAAAATAATCTTTTTGTTTTCTAGTCACGAAGAAGGGCCCATTGCTAAAAAATGCAAGACTGAAGAAGAGGAAGGCCACTTTAGTATCTCCAGCCTGGCTGAAGGCCGTGTCACCAGTGTAAGCAGAGCTTTTTTAGTACACTTTCATAGAGATTGCATCAATTTTTGTTAGTCTATTGACATATCATTTTATTTGATTCTCTCTGTCTCTATTATATATATATATACCTGTGGCATTATCTATATGATGTGTAGTAGATTGATCTCTGAGTACGATGGAAGAGATTTTTGTCTTTGAAGCCCTCTCAGCACTGCACTGAATCTTTATATATGATCTGCTTTTACTTTGTGAGAACATTTTCAGTTTGGGCATGTTTGTATATTCTTCCAAAACTCTAGTGCCAAAGAGTCAAGAGCAATGCCCCAAAAGGGGCAGTTCAGTGAGTCAAACATTAAGCTGTTCTTTCTTTCTTTTTTTTTTAATTTATTTGACAGGTAGAATTGTAGACAGTGAGAGAGACAGAGAGAAAGGTCTTCCTTCCATTAGTTCACTCCCCAAATGGCCACTGCAGCCGGCGCTGCGCCAACCCGAAGCCAGGAGCCAGGTGCCTCTTCCTGGTCTCCCATGGGGGTGCAGGGGCCCAAGCACTTGGGCTATCCTTCACTGCTCTCCCAGGCCACAGCAGAGAGCTGGACTGGAAGAGGAGCAACTAGAACCCGGTGCCCATATGGGATGCCAGCGCTGCAGGCAGAGGATCAACCAAGTGAGCCATGGCGCTGGCCCCAAGCTGTTATTTCTTATGTCACCTTAGTGAGGCAACTGTCCTGAACTGAGCCCACACTGCAGAGTCCTCCCCTTCCTAATTGATAGGGTGTACAGCTAGTCTGTACCACTTAAAGCCCCCAAGCTGGGCTGGCTGGTGGCTTGGATTATAATACTTGTGACTCCTCAAGAAAGAAGTCAGCTTTCATAAAGAGAGGTGACTGGAAGTATCGGGCAGCCATTCGACCATTGCTGTTTTCTGTCCTTTAACAGAGCCCTAGAAATGAAAATGGACAGAAAAGACCTTTTTGTCTTTGGTTTTATTTTTTAAAAGCAGACTTAATACATTAGTCAGTTTATGTTGCCTGGGGTGCTGTAAAGAAGAGAAGTGACCTGCAGGTTTATTGTCTGTGGTCTGGTCTAGGTTGGAAGTGTGAATCCTGCTGAGAACTTCCGTGTGATAGTGAGACAGAAGAATGCCAGCTTTGAGGAAGGTGAGTGATAAATCCCAATGGCTTTGCAGTTAAGAGAAACTATTTAAATAGCCTGATTTCAAGCCTCATTAGTAACTGTAGCCTCTTATTGTACTGCTTTATATGGCCTTTTTCTTTACTGGAAGATCTTTGTGATTGTCCCTTGCTGTTAATCCTGCAGGTTTGTGTATACAGCAACATTGCATTCATTTTTGCTGCCCAGGGTCAGGACTATGTGAACTGCTTTCTGTATATCTGAGTGTTTATGTTCATCTGTGCACAGAATGTCCAACATCTTGGAATTTTAGCAGGGGAGGTAACTCTCAAATGCTTAGAAACATTATTGCCTGGCAGAGGCCTAAGGCACCTTACCTCTTAAGATCTAGGAATCCTGGCAAGGTGCCTAAACCTGCAGTGTGGTTGCCCAAAGGTACTCAGAGCCAGCTGAGCCTCAGAGAGAGCTTACAGTCCATCCTATTGGCAGCAATACCAAAGGCCAAACCTGTAGAAATTTCTTGAGGAAGGGCATCTTTATCATTATGTAAATCTTCAGTCTTTTAATTGAGGTCTATGTATTGTATTTTGAAAAACAGGAAGAGTTTTTTTTTTATTTTACTGCTATAAATTGCCATATAGGAAAGATGCTTTTGAGTTCTAACACAAAACAAAATTCCATCTGAATAGAAGGGAATCTAAAATTCTAGGTAACTGTTCCAGATGGATTGGTAGAAACAGTCCTTCAGAATCTCCCTTTTTTTGTGTTGAGGTGATCAACAGAAATTTTCACAGCATTGAACCTGTGCTGTTATTGTCTGGCTGGCATATTGTGACTGGAAAGCAGCAGACACACTACCACAACAAATCAACAAACTCTTTCATCTATCATGATTATTGTGTTCTGGAAAAAGATTAAGGCCTTGTCCAAAGTTCAGACTCTTCCTTTTGGAAGTGATTGGTCTCCTGAGTTGGTGCAAATATGATCTTTTCAGAGAAAAAAATCTAGTTGTCCATCACTGTTAGGTGGCATCCACTAGCTATTTTATGTCTACTATGTGCAAAGCATTGTGCTAGCACTTTATTATATTCTCTCCCTCAGTCACCCCACACAGCAATCTTGTCAAGTCACCCAAGGAAGTGGAGAAAATGCTAGAACTTTAACTGCTGATGCCAGAATTTTCTGAAAGAGAGATTAGTTTTTATTGGAAAAAATACTTTGGTACGTGCTCATGGTAGAGAATGAGCCTCTGACCCCAGGTTTGATGGTCAGTCAATGTTGAAACTGCAAAGGAGGGGGAGCCTGCTTTGCATCGTGGGAAAACTGACACAAATTGAGGAAAAGAGGAGAAGAGGAAGGAACAGAAAGTGAATGAATTTTCACACAGGCACAGCCATTGACGATGTGTTTCCAACTCATAACTACAGATACTCAGTCAATTCAGTCAGTAAAACTCTGGGAATGCTAGGTCTGAGTGCTGTATTGGGGGAAACTGGTGAAGAGGTAGCATTTGGTATCTGGAATTACTTCAGACATAGAAGGAAAGCTCCTGAAAACACAAGAAGCCGGTGTCCTAAAGAGACCATAAGAAAGTAGGTGCCTGAGAATTTGCTCACATCACAGGAAAACATGGCTTCTCCAGGCTGTGGGATTGGAGATTTGAAGCAGTCTTGTGAAAATAACAAAGAGAGACCCTAAATGACATGTAGGTTAGAATAGGCATGATTACCCCCATTTTCTAGATAGAAAACCTATTAAAACTGCAAGAAATAAAAAAAAAAAAAACTTTCCCAAAAGTCACACAGGGATTCAAACACATATCTTTTCACATACTGGATTTTTTTTGTTAAACTTAGTCATGCTGTTTCTCCTTATTCCTAATACTCTTCTTTGCTGCACTTTTTTTGTAAGCATTACGATGCCATGGACTTATAATAAGACTTTTTATGAGTAGATTGTCCTTGTACATTGAAGGTGACTTTTGAGTCCTAGCGTGTTGTTAATAGGAAGGTTGATGTCACAAAACCAGACTTTCTGCAGAGCTGTGGGAAAATGGGGCTGCCTTAGCAAATAGTTCTGCTTTCAAGGAAGCTTGGCTTCCCTACTACTCCTCCCTTTCTCACCTCCAACTCTAAAAGTTTTTTTTTTTTTTTTTTTTTTCATCGCTTGCCATGCCCTTTTTCTTTGGCTTGGACATCCCTTTTGTAAGGCCTTTGGTGAGCCAAGACTCAAACTTTTCCTGCAAGCCCAAAGAGTGCTCCCTACAGATTTTCAGCTGCCTCCCTGGTGATGATCATTTTTTTCCATGTGCAGGATCTCTGGCTAGAGTGGCGGAGGGAGGGAGGCCCGTCTTTTTTCAAGTACATTTTTTATTCTGTTTCCAAAAGTGTGATCAACAGTAGATAGTTGGTAGTATTGTTTTCCCCTTGGGTTGAGCTTGGCCATTTCACCTATAGTTATAAAATAAATATGGTTATGGTTACTTTGTGTCAGGTCTAGCAGAAGCACAGTAAAACCAAGGGTATTGTTTTCCTGTCCCCAGACATTAGCAGTCTAAGATAGGCAGCTACGTATTTGCTTACCTTCTAGTTTTCTTCTAAACTTATTAACAGAGAGGAGGTAACTAAACTCTGAACCCCAGGAATCATGTTCTTTCTGCCTGTCTGTATTTTTACAAGCTGTCTTTGATTCTCCTTTGCTCAGGTGTCCTTCCTTTCCCCATCCCTTTCCTCCTCCCTGCCTACCCACCCCACAGAGATTTACAATAGGAAAAACTTTGACCACCACAGTATATGTAATAATCATCTATTAACAGTGAAAATTGGGCAGTTTCCTTTCCTAGGCGCATAATCACCATTGTCTGTGATCTGGCATCTGAAAGTGTGGTTGCACAGTTCCCAGTGGCTGTGCACTGTTCACAGTGTGCAAACATCCTCCTTACCAAACTGATGAGCTGCTAAGGAGGATCACCATGAACTTCCAAGTCCTTACCTTTGCCCTGCTTTTCCTTAGGAATAGTGCTGAAATTGTCCAAAGGTAAGCAGAAAATTAGAGGAAATGGAAAAGTCATAGCTCCAATCCTCCAAACAATTCCTGTGTGATTGAGATAGGTCTGAAGGTATAAAGTCCCACTGAGTATGAGATATCATGTGAAGTACCAATGTTCCTGGTGTGTCAAAAGCAGGCTGTCTGAAGATGTTAAGAGCCAAGAAAGAGTATGGAATGTAATTTGTTTTATAATGAGGTGATTCTCTCTAGTCAGATTATAGGCTCTATATCTTCTGCATAGTACCAGGGTGGCAGAGCTCGATTCTGCCAAATGGAATTCACATAAGCACAGCTGGCTTAAAGAAACAAACCTTCAGAGGCAGGTGTTGTGGTGTGGCAGAGCACAGCAGGTTAAGCTGCTGCTTGGGATGTCCACATCCCATATGAGAGTACCAGTTCAAGTCTCAGCTACTTCTCTTCCCAACCAGCTCCCTGCTAATGTACCTGGGAAGAAGCAAATGATGGCTCAGGCCCTTGAATATATGCAACTAATATGGGAGACCCAGATAGAGTTTCAAGCGCTTGGCTTTTACCTGATCCAGCCCTAGCTATTGCAACTATTTGGGGAGTGAACCAGCTGATGGAGAAGATCTGTCTGTCTCTGTCAGTGTGCCTTTCAAAAAACTAATAGGGGTGGTGCTGTGGTGTGGTGTGTTAAGCCACTGCCTGTGATGCCAGTATTACCATATGGGCACCAGTTCATGTCCCAGCCCCACTTCCGATCCAGCTCCTTGCTAATGTGCCTGGGAAATCAGTGAAAGATTGCCCAACTCCTTGGGCCCCTGCCACCCACATGGGAGACCTGGAGGAAACTCCTGGCTCCTGGATTCAGCTGGGCTTAGCCCTGGTCATTGTGGCCATCTGTGGACTGAATCAGCAGATAGAAGATATCTCTCGAGCTTTCTCTGTCTCTGTCTCTCTCCTTCTCTCTGTAACTCTGCCTTTCCAATAAATAGATGCCTTTAAAAATAAATAAATAAATCTTAAAAATCTGATAAGACAATCTGAGTAGAAATGGTGCAGGCCCCCAAATAGCTGCTGGCTAGCATTTTTTTAATTTTTATTTTTTCAACTTTTATTTAATAAATATAAATTTCCAAAGTACAACTTTTGAATTATAGCAGCTTTTCCCCCCATAACCTCTCTCCCACTCGCAGCCATCCCATCTCCCACTCCCTCTCCTATCCCATTCTTCATCACGATTCATTTTCAGTTATCTTTATATACAGAAGATCAACTTAGTATATACTAAGTAAAGATTTCAACAGACTGCACCCACAAAGACACTCAAAGTATAGAATACTGTTTGAGTAGTTGTTTTACCACTAATTCTCATAGTACAACACATTAAGGGCAGAGGTCCTACACGGGGAGCAAGTGCACAGTGACTCCCGTTGTTGATTTGTTGATTTAACAATTGACACTCTTATTTATAATGTCAGTAATCACCCGAGGTTCTTGTCATGAGCTGCCAAGGCTATGGAAGCCTCTTGAGTTCACCAACTCCAATCTTATTTAGATAAGGCAATATTCAAAGTGGAAGTTCTCTCCTCCCTTCAGAGAAAGGTACCTTCTTTTTTGATGGCCCATTCTTTCTGCTGGGATCTCACTAACAGAGATCTTTCATTTAGGCAATTTTTTTTT
The DNA here is from genome assembly GCA_949820135.1 of Sylvilagus floridanus. Lineage (NCBI taxonomy): Eukaryota > Metazoa > Chordata > Mammalia > Lagomorpha > Leporidae > Sylvilagus > Sylvilagus floridanus. Next base: position 159,304,897 of record OX463236.1, read on the forward strand.
TTTTTTTTGGCCACAATGTCTTGGCTTTCCATGCCTGCAAAACTCTCATGGGCTTTTTAACCAGATTCTCCGAATGCCTTAAGGGCTGATTCTGAGGCCAGAGTGCTGTTTAGGGCTTTTGCCATTCTATGAGTCTGCTGTGTATCCTGCTTCCCATGTAGGATCATTCTCTCCTTTTTAATTCTATCAATTATTGCTAGCATTAGATTTATATACAATGAGTAGTAATGTACACTTGTCTGTTGGATTCCAAGATGACCAATTTGTTCTGTGGCTGCTGAGATATTTAATTTTTCTTCTCACTTTGGATCAAATCTCATCCCCAAGTTGTTTTGCTTTGGTTCTGTACCCTACCTTATTCTTCATCAGAAACATGCTTTCAATTATAAAAGATATTTTCTATAACTCACTTTCTATGTCATCTCAGCACTAGAAATAATATGGTACAGTTAATAATAACATTATATTAGCATCAAAGCCAAGTCCAAAGTTTTGGTTTTTTTTTTCAATTCTTTGTTTTTTGAAATGTTTTATTTATTGAAAAATTTGAAAGAGACAGAGAGAGAGAGAGAGAGAGAGAAAGAGAGAGTTCCCATGTGCTCATTCCCAAATGCCTGCGATGACTAGGGCTAGGCTAGAGCCAAGAGCTGGGAACTCAATCCAGGTATCCCAGGTAGAAGGCAGGAATCCAGTTACTTGAACTGTCATTGCTGCCTCCCAGTGTTTGCACTGGCGGTAAGCTAGAGTCAGGAGCTGGAGCCAGGAAATGAATCCAGGCACTCCAATATGGGATGCAGGTGTCTTCACCACTAGGCTAAACATAGCTGGCTTCCTGAATGCTGTTTTTATGTGGTACAACACCATCCTATTTGCATAGCAGTTTACTTGAATAGATTGTGAGATTTTTCTGCTACAAATCAATTCCTGAACTATGCATCCTTGAGAACTGTGATCAAGAATTTTCCTATGTGTGTTTTCTTTTTTAAATTCACCCTGGCTTATGTAATCATAGATATGAATTATGTAATCTATCATAACTCTGTCCAGGTAAAGGTAAGAAGATGAGAATGTGCCTTTTATTTACAAACAGCTGGTAAATTAAAGAAAAATAAGTTCTGGGACATCTTAAAGTAAATATACTAAATGCAAATAGTAACTAAAGCTTTAAACATTTTTAGCTCTATAAATTTAAAACAAAATAATTTGATATACTTTCTTACCCTTCCCAAAATAGTATTGCTGCATCTAGTTGTGAAGGAGAAAATACATGATTTTGGATTCCAGGGATTTAATTTGTTCTTTATGTTTTTTTATTAAGTATTTTACTTGTTCTTAACTGTCTTCCTTTTTACTTAATTTTAAAATTTTAAATTGTTAAACCCCAGAACTTGATGAACCACGCTTATTTTATGCATCCTTTATCAAGTCAAATGTTCTCATTCTAACACAAAAATCAGGTTATCTGGAATTGTAGAGGATACCTGCTAAAAGAATGTATTATGATTTGACATGGTAATTACACATCAGTGTCCCTTAGTGTCCTGTTCATCTTCCAAGTGGGTAGCCCGAGGCCCAGAGTGTTAAGATGACTTTTCACAAATTACTGCAAATGTGCAGAAGACACTGAATCAAATTTCAGAGAGCCAGTTCTTGGGCCTCTTAAGGCTTAAACTTCTTCATTGGTTGCCTACATTTCAATTAGATGGCACAGCACTACCGTGAAGTTTATATTTTAATACAATAAAACTCATCAGGCAAATAATTAAAATGAAATTACTGAAGTAAAGATGAAGAGTAAAAATAAAAGACATGACATAGAAACAAGACCATCATACACACATAAGCATATTCAAGTGTTTTCATTTTTTTTTCCCTAAAAGACTTAATCTGTTCTTGCTTTGGTTTGTAATAGCCTTCAAGTTCCTGTCAATTGTGTGATATCCCTAAGTACAGAGTCTGTCTATTGTAAAATGTAGCTTGGCCATTGATTAAGAGAGACAATTGGTAGCATAAGAATAAAATGATGTTTACTTGAGTTATGTTCTCAGTGAGCAGAGAGATTTCTCCCTGAGAGAAGTAAGGGAAGTCTATATGTAGCATACATCAGCATTCCTATTTTCTCCTAGTGTTTTGTTTTGTGTTCTCATGCTGCATAGTAATTTTTCCGTTTTTGTCTTAAAAATGGAAAGGATATTTTTCCCTCTGGCTGAAAATATGGAACTCATGATTGCTTTCTGTGTCAGAACAAATCGAAGAGCCCAGGGTCCATTCAAGACTGCATTTAATGTAGTGAACGATCAGTTTATATTGATAATCTATGTCATGAGTGCAACAAAGCAGAGTGTTCACGATCAGCTCCAGTGGAATGGAGAATCCTAGTGCTTAAAGGGTAGAGTATGCCATCCAACTTGCTGTTAGAGTTCACTCTTGCGTTAAGTGCTCATGGGTGTGATATGTGAAACAGAGCCCTGTAGAAGTACTTCCTCAGAGCAATTTGATTCTTTCTCTCTACCTGTAGATTCTGTGGTTCTTTCTTTATGGTAGATCATTGTCGTGCAAGGTATTGTACTTGGTTCTCCTTGGGCTCTCTTTAAGATTACTTCTTAAACCCAGCTGGTTGTAAAAAGAAACTGATTTCAGATTGTGCTGATGTGCAAACTGCTTTAATCAATGGCTTAAAGTGACTGCTAGTGGCATACAACAAAAGCTCTTAACCAATTAAGATGTTTAGGAAAGGATGTTAAGCTTTTGTTAAAATGGTCACTAATCATCTGAAATGGTTTAAGAGGAGACTAGAAACAGCTTGGAGTCCCCACTTAAATGTAATAAAAGTGTTTTGGTCTTCTTTCAAATTGCTAGCCCAAGGCAAAAATATGCTGACATAGAAGGAGTGGCAATTGTAAAATGGTACAGTTCATCCTACTTGTTATATCCATGCAGATATACATAAAACTTTAAAATTGGCATTGTTAGTTCTTTGGCCAGAGAAATGAAGAGAGTTTGATTCAGCAGGCCTTTAGAATATGAGCATTATCCATGTAGATGTGTTTGGAAATAGAAAAATTTAACTTTGTTTGAGATTCCTTATGGATAGTTGGAGAAAAATCATCAGAAGTTAGGATTAAAGGCTCAATTTTGTTTCTTTTGTGGTATTAAATAGATGAAACCGTAGCACTCAGCAGAGTCAGACTATATCATTGGTAGACCATTGGAGGCATGAGCCATCTCTCACAGAAGAACTATCTTTGTAATTCCCTTCCCTTGGAACTGATGGTGTTTCCTTGAGCATTAAGATATGTGTCTGGAGGGTTCGTCTTGTGGTACAGCCAGTTAAGACGCCATGTGGGATGCTTGCGTCCCATATCCGAGTACTGGTTTGAGACCTAGCTGTTGAGCTTCCAATCCAGCTTCTTTCTAGTGTATACTGGGAGGCAGCAAATCACGGCTCAGGTGCTTGGGTTCTTGCCACCCTTATGTGAGACCCAGATGGAGTTGATGGTTCTGGACTTTGGCCTGGTCTAGCCCTGCTATTGCAGAAATCTGTGGAGTGATCCAACAGATGGAAAATTCTCTCTCTCTCTCTCTGCCCTTCAAGTAGATGGAAAAAAAATAAACATTAAAGAAACTTACCTCTTAAAAAAAAGAGATTTGCATCTGAACTCTGTTAGTTACTCTATTTTAAAAGCATGTATTTTCCTATTGTCCATGGTAGAGCTCCATAAATTGCTTAAATAAATTGCACTATATTTATGGCCAGTTTTTTTTTAAAGATTTATTTATTTATTTGAAAGTCAGAGTTACACAGAGAGAGAAGGAGAGGCAGAGAGAGAGAGAAAGAGAGGTCCTCCATCAGTTGGTTTAGGCCATCTTCTACTGCTTTCCCAGGCCATAGCATGCAGAGGATACCTGCTAAAAGAATATATTATGATTTGACATGGTAATTACACATCAGTGTCCCTTAGCTATGGCCTGGGAAAGCAGTAGAAGATGGCCCAAGTCCTTGGGCCCCTGCACCTGTGTGGGAGACCCGGAAGAGGCTCCTGGCTCCTGACTTTGGATTGGTGCAGCTCCAACCATTGCGGCCAGTTGGGGAGTGAACCAGTGAATGGAAGACCTCTCTCTCGCTCTGCCTCTTTCTCTCTCTCTCTCTGTGTAACTCTGACTTTCAAATAAATAAATAAATGTAAAAAAAAAAAAAGAAATAGAGTTTACACTGTAAAAGGTATTCAGAAGTACAGTTTAATTATTGTACAATTATTACCACAATCCAGTTAAAGAACATTTTCCTCACCTAGGAAGTTCCCTGCGACTATTGGTAATCAGTTCTTGCTCTTGCCTCCATCCTAATTAACCACCTATTGTCTCTATAGATTTGCTTTTTTGGAAATTTCACAAAAATGGAATCAGTATGCAATTTTTTTGCTCTTGCTTCTTGATGTTTTGAGATTTGTCCATGTTGTAGCATGTATAGAAGTTCATTTCTTTTTGTTACTGAACAGTATGCTATCATATGGACATGCACATTTTGTTTCTCTGTTTACCAGTTGATGTACATTTGGATTGTTTCCATTTGGGGTTGCTATGTGGTACTACTATGAACACTTGTATATAAATGTATGTTTGTTTTCCTTGAATAGAAATGTAATTGCTAGGCCATGTGAGAAGTTTATAATTTAAAAAAAAAAAAAAAACAGCTAAACTCTTGAAAAGCAGCTTCTGATTTTTCATCTCCACCAGCAACATATGAGGCTTCCAATTTCTTCTTGTTTGATAACACTTGTGTTGTCAGGCTTTTCAATTATAGCTGTTTTAATGGCACTATATTAGTATTTCATTGTGGCTTTAATTTGTAGTTCTTTAGAAACTAATGATGATTATTTTTAATGTGCTTGTTAGCCGTTACACATCGTCTTCGGTGAAATGCCTACGTAAATCTTTTGCCCATTTTTAAATTGGATTGTCTTAACATTAAGATGTTAAAAATTATGTGTGTCTTCTGGTTACAAGTATTTTATTAGATATATTACTTGCAAATAGTTTCTATCCATGACTTGTTTTTTTTTTTTTTTGTAAAGTGTCTTTTGAAATATAAAGTTCTTAATTTTGATTAAGCCCAGTTTATCATTTTTGTCTTTTATGGGTCGACTTTTTGGTTTTATGTATGAATATTTACTTCACCCAATTCATAAAGATTTTCCTAATTATTTTCTGTTGAGAGTTTTAGTCTTTGGTTCTATAGTCTGCTTTAAATTGATTTATGTAAATTGGTATAGGTAAGGGTCTAGATGGGATAACCAGTTGTCCAGTACCATTTGTTGAAAAGACTGTCGTTTTCTCATTGAATTGCCTTGACATATCTGTTGAAAATCAATTGACCATGGCCGGTGCCTTGGCACACTAAGTTAATCCTCTGCCTGCGGCACAGGCATCCCCTTATGGGCGCCAGGTTCTTGTCCCGGTTGCTCCTCTTCCAGTCCAGGTCTCTGCTGTGGCCCAGGAGGGCAATGGAGGATGGCCCAAGTGCTTGGGCCCCTATGCCCACATGGGAGACCAGGAGGAAGCACCTGGCTCCTCGCTTTGGATTAGCGTAGCTCCTGCCATAGTGGCCATTTGGGGAGTGAAGCAATGGAAGGAAGACCTTTCTCTCTGTCTCTCTCTCTCACTATCTGTAACTCTACCTGTCAAACAAATAATAAAAATCTAAAAATAAAAAAAAATCAGTTGACCATAAATTCAAGGATTTCTGAATTCTTCAATTCTGCAATGTTGACTACATTTCTGTCTTTCACTAATGCACTGTTTAGATTACTATAACTTTATGGTAAGTTTCAAAATCACATTAGCATTAGCCTTCCAACTTTGTTCTTTTCTAAAATTGTTTGGGCTATTATAGGTCCTTTGTATTTCCAACTAAATTCTAAGATCATCTTTTCTACTTACATAAAAAAGATCACTGGATTTTGGTAGGTATTGCTTTGAGTATTTGAGCATGTAGACTAATGAAAGGAGCATTGCAGTATTAACAATATTGACATTTCTAGTTCCTGAACATAGAATTTCTCCATTTATGTAGATCTTACTTGCTTTTTATAATGCTTTATAGTTTTTAGTATACAAGTAAACTTATTTTGTTAAATTTATTGAAAAGTATTTTATTTTTAGTACTATTGTGAATGGAATTTTTAAAGTTTATTTTTGGATTAGTTTAGTAGCTTTTATATGTTTCTTAAGATTTTCTACATATGAATCATGTTATCTGCAAGCAAAAGCAGTGTTATTTCTTCCATTCTAAATTGTACGCCTTTAATTTCTTTTATTACTATAATGGCTGGAAATTCCAGCACAGCCCTGCTAGTTCCTGGTCTTGGGGGCTAAATTTTCAGTCTTTCACCAGTAGTGTGATAGTTGTAGGTTTTCCCCAGATTTCTTTTATCATCTTGAGGAAGTATCCTTCTATTCCTATTTGATTGAGAGTTTTTGTTGTGAATGATGTTGAACTTTGTCAGATGAATTTTCTGAATCTATTTAGATGGTTGCATGGCTTTCATTCTTCTGTTAATACAGTATATTACATTACTTGATTTTCAATTGTTAAACAAGCCTTGCATTCTAGGCATAAATTCTAGGCGGTCATAGTAATAAAATCATTTTTATATGTCCTGGATTCATTTTGCTAATATTTATTAGGATTTTTTGTATATGTTCATGTGGAATATTTGTGTCTAGTTTTATTTCCTTGTAACGTCTTTCTGTGGCTTTTGCGTCAGGAAATTGGATGCACAGAATGAGTTAGGGTATTTCCTTACCAATTCCTCTTTGGAATTAATATTATTTCTTCCCTACATACTTGATAGACTTTACCAGAGAAGCCACCTGGGCCAGCATTCTTTGTGGAAGCTTTTTTTTTTTTTTTTAAGATTTTTATTTATTTATTTTATTTGAGAGGTAGAGTTACAGACAGTGAGAGGGAGAGACAGAGAGAAAGGTCTTCCATCTGTTGGTTCACTCCCCAAATGGCTGCAATGGCCAGAGCTGCACTGATCTGAAGCCAGGAGCCAGGAGCTTCCTCCAGGTCTCCCACATGGGTGCAGGGGCCCAAGGACTTGGGTCATCTTTGTGGAAGCTTTTTAATATGAATTTGATTTCTTTACTTAGTGATGTAATCAGGTTTTCTATTTCTTCTTGAGTCAGCTTGAGTGAATTTTATCTTTATAAGAATTTGAATATTTCATCTAAATTGTCTAATTTGTTGGCATGACGTTGTTCATATTATTATTCCTTCATAGCATTTTTTAGTTCTGTACTCTCTTTTATTTCTGGTTTTGGTATTTTGTGTCTTCCCTTTTTCTTAGTCTGGGTAAAGGTTTGTGAATTTTTATCTTTTCAAGATCTTAGCTTTTAGTTTTATTGATTTTCTCTACTAATTTCTAATAATTTTTTTCATGTCATTAATTTCTGCCCAGAAGTTTATTATTCTCTCCCTTTTCCTTGCTTTGGATTTCCTTTACTCTTATTTTACTTAAAGTGGAAGCTTAGATTATTGATTCATTACCTCATTTCTGTTTCCACACCATAAGTTGTGATGTGCTATGTTTTCATTTTCATTCAGTTCAAACATTTTTCTAATGTCTTGTTTGATCCTTGAGTTATTTAAAGTATATTGCTTACTTTCAGAATATTAGGGTTTCCCCAAATTTCTTTCTGTTGTTGAATTTTCACTTGCTTTTCTTTTGAGTGACAGCATATTTTCAATGATTTCAAACCTTTTAAGTTTATTGAGACTTGTTTTATAACAACATAGACTATTCTAAGAAATGTTATATATGGCCTTAAAAAGGGGATGTATTCTATGTGGTTGTCAAGAATTCTGTCAGGTCAGTTTGGTTGTTAGTTTGTGTGAATCAAGTTTTGTTGATTTTCTAAGTGTTTTTCATGATCTTTTGAAGGTTGTTCACCTGTAGATGTTTGTAGGCTAGTGACTCCTTGATAATTTTTGCCTTCCCTGGCCTACCTATCTTGGATTAGGAGACCCAAGTTCATCTTTACAGGGTACTAATAAAGAAAACTTTGTCAGTTTAGGTAACAGAGATAATAAGATTTAAGAAAAATAAAACTAAACAACTATTGCAAGATTATATTTATTGTTTGGAATCCTATAATTCATGAGGGGAATTCATCTACATTAGTAGAGAACAAATTTGGCCGGCTCCATGGCTCACTAGGCTATTCCTCCACCTGCGGCGCCAGCATTTCGGGTTCTAGTCCTGGTTGAGGCGCCAGCTCTGTCCTGGTTGCTCCTCTTCCAGTCCAGCTCTCTGCTGTGGCCCGGGAAGGCAGTGGAGGATGGCCCAGGTCCTTGGGCCCTGCACCCGCATGGGAGACCAGGAGGAAGCACCTGCCTCCTGGCTTCGGATCGGTGCAGTGCACCGGCCGCAGTGCGCTGGCCGCAGTGGCCATTGGGGGATGAACCAATGGAAAAAAAGGAAGACCTTTCTCTCTGTCTCTCTCTCTCACTGTCCACTCTGCCTGTCAAAAAAAAAAAAAAATTTGGAAAATTTATTGATTTGTTATTCTTGCTTTTTGTTTCGTTTGTTCCATTTTTCTCAAACATATTTGACTTTATCTTACATGCCTTAGAAGAAAATATATTTGGAATAAATAAGGTTGACTTATCTTGTAATTTGCTCCACTTCCAGTTACTCTTGGATGACTTTAATGAAGCCAACAAGACTTTCACATTGAAATTTTAATTGTATGAAATGATAGGGAAGAATCCACAAACCAGAGGTAAAATTTGCCTGCAGCAAGTCTGGTTCAAATAACTTTCCTGAGGACTATAAATGAACTGAAATAGTTTCTAAGGTCCTTTGTACCATTGCTTTCTTAAGTATATGAGTAATAAATATAAACATTTAACATGAAAAAACAAAACAAAAAATAAATAAAAGGATCAATGAAACAGAAGTATTAAACAAATGCCAGCCAATGAACAAGATAGAACTCATTGAAAATAGAACCAATTGTTCATTTATATGACCATCTCAATATATTTCAAGATGATTTTATGGCTTTTAGGCTTCTCTTCATTTAAAAAAAAGTACATGGTAAGTGGAAAAAGTGTGAATAGTAATATATAAAATTAAAAAGTAGAAATCACCACCTTCATTTTCTCCCTACTTTCTAAATTCTCCCCATACCCCCATTCTCCATCTTGTTTCTCTTTCTTCATGAGAATAATCCTGTTAATCTCTTTAATGCTCCACTTTGGTCAACATGGTTAATTTTTTTCAGGGCTTAGTAAATGGTGGCTGTAACTATAGGTAGTCCATTTTGGGAGAACCCCACATTCCCAGTAGAATTAAGCATCTTGATGTAAGAGGAGAAAAGGAGCTTCCAATAAGGAAGGATGAAGCCAGATCTTACTTAGTAAAGCAACAGCAGCAAGCTAAGATGTGTGCATGCATATAATCATGATGTTAGCCATAATGTCTCATCCCTACACGTCTGCCTACAACTCTGACATAACTGGTTCCTCTTTCTCTGCATAGTTTCCCCTTGCATAGAGCTGCTTGCAACCATTTCTGTCTTTGTAAAAATAAGGGGGGAAGTGATAAAAGAGAGTTCCAGACTGTCCTTTCCCCTAAATGATAGCATCAAAGACACAGTGTGTGGGTTTAAATCAAAGGAACAACAAAAAGGTATCTTCATTCCATCAACTTTTAGAGGAATAACCCAGTGAGGCCTAGACCATTTATTCACCCATTTGGCAAATGTTTGTTGTATGCCTACTATGTACCAGTCATTCAGGCAAGACATAGGTAGTAAACAAATAAGAAAATATATGTCAAATGGTGATAAGCACCTTGTATTAGTTTCCCAGAGCTACTATAATCACAAACAGTGGCATAAAACTTCAGAAATTTATCATCTCACAGTTCTGATGACTAGAAGTCCAAACTTAAGGTTCTACAGGGTTCCTTTTGAGGACTCTGGAAAAGAATCTGTGATGGCTCTCATAGCTTTGGCTGACAGCCAACAGTCCTTTCCATTCTGTGGTGTTTAGAAGCATTATTCTAGTATCTACTTCTCTCTTAATACATAATTCTCCCTGCATGTCTGTGTTTCCAAACTTGCCTGTTAGAAGGGCATCAGTCATATTGGATTAGTGGTCAAGCTAATAACCTCATCTTAATTTGATTGTACCTGCAAGGACCTTACATATTTCTTATTAAGGTCACATTCTAAGGTTCTGGAAAGGACATGAATTCTGGAGAAATGCTATTCAGCTCATGACAACGCTATAGAGGAAAATTAAAGCAAGGTGGTGGGTTAGGGAATACTAGGATAAGATGGGCTTGCAGTTTTATGTAGAGGATCAGGGAAGGCCTAACTGTTGAGGTATTTGTGGAGAGAGCTTTTCCTATAGCAGAAGCAGCATGTTCCTATAAAGCAGAAGTGTCTAATACATCAGGGAGGCCAGTATGACTGGAGGAAAGAAGTAGGAGACAGGATCAGATAGGTGACTAGGGCACAAATCACAGAGCATCTAAGACCTTCTGCTTATTCTCAGTGAAATTTGAGTTCTAAGTAGAGGATGATTTGATTGACTTATGTTTCATGCCAAGTTGACAAAGGACAGGTTTGCACTAGGCAGATGAATTAGAAGACTACTGTGTTTATCCCAGTAAGGGAGGTAATGATGGAGGTAGTGAGAAGAGGTCAGATCCTTTATGCTTTGAAAGTAGAACTGGCAACTTTTGCTGATCATTTTAACATAGGTTTTGAGAGAAATAAACAGATCAAGGATGATACCTATGTTTTTTTGGTCTGAGCAACTAGAAAGAATTTGCCATCTGCTGAGAAGGGAAAGACATATTAAGTTGACCTTCAAGATAAAGGTCTGGCTGTAGATACAAATCCAGGAGAAGTCCAATAGAGGTGGTCTATAAAGACAGGAGATTGGATGCAGCCCTTGATAGGGCAAAGATGTGGGATCTGGAGCATAGGTGACAAAGATGCACACAGACAGTTCACTGAAGACAACAAGAGTAAGGGCAGCATATATGGGTACAGATGGAGGTAGGAGACCAGTTTGAAGAATTCATGGAAGAAGTTTGCATAACCTGGACCATAAAAGACTGGATGGAAAAGGACCCAAAGAAAGGTATTCCAAGTGAGGCAAGAACCTAAAGGATGGCATGTCCTGTTAGTGAGATTTTTCTCAGAAATAAGTAGTTTTGTTTCTGTTGTTTGTCCCTTAGTTTCCCACTGATGAGCATTTTTAGCCATCTTGTATCCATTTCTAACTTATTCTAATTTCTAATTCAGTTCTCCTAGATTTGTTTCTTCCTTTCCATCCTAACTACCACTGTATTAATTTAGGCTTCCATTACTTCACCACTGCACAGTTCCCACAGCCTATATTAATTATCCTCAGTATTCTCCTTCAATCTAGCACTTGTACAGATTTATTTTCTAGGGGTGGATGTTTGGGATAGCAGTTAAGACATTGCTTGGGGCTCTTGCATCCCATATCAGAAGAGAATCTAGGTTCAAGACCTGTTTCCTCTCCTGGTTCTAGTTTCCTGCTAATGTGCATCCTGGGAGGCACCACATTTGACTCTGCCATCCATGTGGGAGACATTGGTTGAGTCCTGAGCTCCTGGCTGTTGCAACCATTTGAGGAATGAACCAGTGGCTGACATCAGTATCCCTCTTCCTGTCTTCCTCTCTCCCTTTCTTCCTCTCTCCCTTTCTTCCTCTCTCTCTTTCTCTCTCTCTCTCTTTCTTTCTTTCTCTCTCTCTTTATCTCTCTTTATTTCTCTCTCTCTCTCTTTCTCTTCCTTTCTCTCTTTCCCTTCCTTCCCTCTTTCCTTCCTTCCTTCCTTCCTCCCTCCCTCCCTCCCTCCCTCTCTCCCTCTATCCCTCTCTCTCTCTCTCTCTTTTTCTCTTTCTTCCTCCCTCCCTCCCTCCCTCCATTTTAGATAAATAATTATAAATAAAATAATGCATTTGAAATTTCTACCTTCTTATAGCACAGATTTGATTCTGGTTCAGCCCTTCTTAATCACTCTTTGAAATCAGTCCATCATTCAAGGCTTACCTCTATAGGATCCCACCATTCCACTCCTGACCCATTCTTGTACAAGTCCCCTCTATGAACCCTTTGTTTAAACCAAACTGTGTTTCTGCTAATACTGCTGTGACATTAGCTTTCTTCCCTTTGTGTGTTAGGTCATGATATTCTTCCTACCAAAAAAAAAAAAAGTCCTTTCTTTTCTATCACCCCAAAACCTCACTGTAAAGAGATACCCATACTTGAAGAATTATCCAATAGATCTTTGGGTACTAATGCTTAGAGCTTTATTGTGGTGTGATTCATTATCCTTAGTGCTACTGGTGGTCTACCATCAGTGGGACAGAATGACCTCTGTCTCTTTCTGGGCTCTCTGATTACTGCTGGCCAGTAGTAATTTTTGTTTGTTTGTACTGTTGGCTTTAAGGAAACAGTGCTTAAGAGTAATAAGAATTTAAATTCTTGAATTACAACAGAATTCTCTGGTGGTTCCTTGGCTCAGTTTCTAAGTCTTTGACCCATTAAAGAAATAAAGACATAAAACATTCATGTTTTTTGAGCTCTATAATATTATAAAACTTCCTTTATAAATGAGAAAGGGATAGAGGAGAAAAAAATGAAAGAAAGGAATCTGAAGTCCCCAAGCATACCATATAAAAACGTGGCATATTTACTTAGGAATTTTTAGGTCTTAGCACATAGAATATATTTGTTCTAAAATTTCTGGTATCTGATATTTCCTTTCAAGAATGGCTTAAATTCTAGCATGGTGAAGCACTGTGCTGCCTCACCTTTCTCTGTTGTCCACAAAGGGACCTTCAACCAATGGCAGCCTGCTTCTACTCTTGCTGAGGAGTCTGACTTATCACTCACTGTATCGCTTCAACTGATACATGAATTGCAAATCCATTCAATTACCAACTTTTAATTGGATCCCATTGCCAGATTGGTCTCTTGTTCCAGTGTGTTTCCTCTTGGCTGCACTGTTGTTATGGCTACTTGTTCCTTCTGCTTATTTCCTGCTTTAGTGCGATGACATCTACTCAGGTATGAAGCTAAACAGATAATATAAAATGGCTTCAGTGCCAAACAGTGCCCGCCTGGAATGAGATCAAGGCAAGGTGACAAGTTTCTTGATTCTTCCATATCGTTTTTATTTCAGTTTTCTTGGCCAAATTTAAGAATTCTGGGGACTTGAGAAATTGTGAAGATCCTCTTTCCATGGCTCCTCTTCCTCTCTTCTCCAAACCCAACACATTCTTTTAGGCGTATCGCCTATATGTTACATAAAGGAGCCAAAGAAATGACTTATATGTTTAATGAGAAAGCCTTCTTTCTTTCTTAATGTCTTGATTTTTGTACTTCAAGTATACTTCTTTCTGTAAATTTCTGTAATTGGGGGAAATTAGCTCACTAGAGAATGGATGTTATTTGGTCTTTAGTTAATTGCTGTATACCCAGTGCATATTAAGTGATGACCTTTAGGCTTTGTTGAACGCGTTCAAAGGATCTTTAATAGTTACAATGAATGTTTTTTATAAAAAATTATGGGACCATGGCTGGCGCCGCGGCTCAATAGGCTAATCCTCCGCCTGTGGCGCCAGCACCCCAGGTTCTAGTCCCGGTCGGGGCGCTGGATTCTGTCCCGGTTGCTCCTCTTCCAGTCCAGCTCTCTGCTGTGGCCTGGGAGTGCAGTGGAGAATGGCCCATGTCCTTAGGCCCTGCACCCCATGGGAGACCAGGAGAAGCACTTGGCTCCTGGCCTCAGATCAGCGCGGTACGCCGGTCTCAGCAGCCACTGGGGGGTGAACCAACAGAAAAAAGGAAGACTTTTCTCTCTGTCTCTCTCTCTCACTGTCCACTCTGCCTGTCAAAAAAAAAAAAAAAAATTATGGGACCATTGATGCCATGGAACCTATTCATTGACCAAGAAACTTAACACTTGCCAGCTGACCTGAGAAAAGATCTGATCTTTTAAGATGAGAAATATTATTCATCCATAATAAAAAAAAAAGATATCATAATCATCCCTTACATAAAGTGAACTTACAGCCACTGGACTAACTGGGTGTTGTTTTCTGTTTTCTCATTAGTTTACCATTTTTGTTCTACAGAGTGACTAAGGCCAAGAGACCTTCAGTGTAATTCTTCCTGTGGTTACAAAGTAGGACTCACAGTTAGCACAAATAAAAACAAAAATAAAACGAGAGATCTTATAGTCTGCAGGAATGGGTTCTGACAGTAAAGACCTTGCATTTACTCTGCTCTTTGTGCCTGGGGTTTTAATTTAACACATCAATGAAAAGGCAGCATTTAAAAAGGGGGCAAAACACCCAGCAGGACTTACTTTTATTAGAGCAATTTGTAAGAAATTACTGCATTTAATGAGAAAATCGTTAAGCATGAAAAAATGGGCTCTGACGGAACTTGTGGAGCTTAAATGGTGAGATTTTAATTGAGTTTTTTAGTTATTGGTAAGAAAAATAATAATAAAAAAAAACTCAGGGCTGCATCTGTGCTGTTGAGGTGGTCAGCACTTTATGTACTTAAATTCAAATTCCAACACGCAGCCATGCAGAATGTTAGAGCCAGGCTGTTCCCCTCTATGTCATATGTACTGACCTTTTTCTGTCCTTAAAAGGATGGCAGGCCACTGCTTTTCAGCTAGCTGTGAAACCTGGGACAAAGAGTCTAGCAAGGATGGGTGTTTGGTGCAGCGGATTAAGCCACTGCATGAAATGCCCACATCCTGTACTGGAGTGCCTAGGTTTGAGTCTCAGCTCGGCTTCCAGTTCCAACTTCCTGCTAATGTGTACCTTAGGAGGCAGCAGGTGATTGCTCAATACTTGGGTCCCAGCCACTTATTTGGGAAACCTGGATGGAGTTCTGGACTCCTGGCTTCAGTTTGGTCCTGCTCTGGCTGTTGCAGGCATTTGGGGAGTGAACCAGTAGATGGAAGGTCTCATTCTCTCTCTGGCTCTGGATCTCTTTCTCTCTGGCTCACTGTTTCTCTGTCTCTCTTCTTCCCCTCTCATTCTGCCTTTCAAATAAAATGAAAATAAATTTTTAAAACTTAAAAAAAATAAATCAGCACAGCTTTTGTCATTTAGAGGAGTTGGATATTTAGTATGCCTTCTTTTTGTTTTTTTCTCAGAAGTCCATTTGACTTCTGAGAGGACTTGAACACTCTGGCAAGTACTCCATCCCTTCTGACACTTCTTATTGATTGACCTGGTCCACACCATTCTGGGCAACTGTTTACTGTGTTGCATCATGTTAACTCCTGAAGGAAAGGGGAATATATGTAACTGTAAAGAATGTTAAAGGACAATAACTTTCAAAAAATTTAAATAGCTAAAAAAAATAATTTTTTTTTTGACACGCAGCATTAGAGAAAGAGAGAAAGGTCTTCCTTCTGTTGGTTCATCCCCCAAATGGCTGTTATGGCCGGCACGCTGCGTTGATCTGAAGCCAGGAGCCAGGTGCTTCCTCCTGGTCTTCCATGCAGGTACAGGGCCCAAGGACCTGGGCCATCCTCCACTGCACTCCTGGGCCACAGCAGAGGGCTGGACTGGCAGAGGAGCAACCGGGACAGAATCCGGTGCCCCAACCAGGACTAGAATCCAGGGTGCTGGCACCGCAGGTGGAAATTTAGCCAAATGAGCCACGGCGCCAGCCAGAAAAATAACTTTTAATTTCATTTCATTTCATTCCTTACTATAAAGAAGGATTAAAAAAAAAGCCATGTGAATTTTATCTCTCCTTATTATTGAAATTAAATAATGGCTTATCAATTTCTATCTCCTAGAAATAGACAACTCCTAAAATGGAGTGTTCCCTGTGGGTTCATGCCTGGATGCTGTGCCAGGTGGGCCTTAGATCTGCTCCTCACCTTTCTCCTGTGTGTCTCCAGTCTGGGGAGGGGGAGAGGGTGGTCATTGTCAGTTGTGTTTCCGTGCTCCCATGTCTAAAGGCTTCCTCCCAATGGAAGGTTGGTAGGAAGTAGAGAGGGGAACCAGAATATCTCTTTCTCTTGTGTTGGGCAGCATCTCTGGTCCTCCATGGCTTTGCCTACCATGGGACAAGTTCCTAAACTCTAGTTACACCACTATTTCCTTTCTTTCCTTATTCCCCCACACCAAAGGGCTTCTTGCTGTTGCTGATTCCCATTCTTAGTTACAACTCTTCATCACCTGTGTTAAGGTTACCTACCTTAAGTCTCCTGTATTAAATATTCAGAGTGATTTTTCTTCTGGTTGGATCTTAACTGACAGTGACATAGTCTCAATCCACAATGACCAATTTATATCATAAAGAGACATAAAGGAAGAGACATAAAGGAAGACTGTGATCTGTTTCTGTTTTAGTTGTCTGTATTAAAGTAGACTCTTTTTCTTATCAGCAAATGTCTCTTGTAAGTTTCTGGCTTAAAACAGCATAATTTGTGTGTGGATGTAATTCTTGGCAGACTGGACCATTTGCCTATAATTTTATTTTTTTATTCCATTAGTAATAAGGAGTGCCCTAGCATTATACTTACTTAAGTGCTTTTTATTGGTATTATTTATTTTGTTTTATGAAGATATTGTTGGCTGTATAAATCTATTCTTAATATTTAAAAATGATTTCATTGCTGATATCTGCAAAATATGCAGATTTTCAATTAATAAAATGTTTATGAGACTTCGAGGTAGTAAGAAGAGTTGAGTTGAGAAACATCCTGAATGGTGTCTGAGTTTGGCAAAATCACTTGCTATGCCTTTATAGTCCTTTATCTATAATATGATAATAATGTATGACAGATGAATGAGCCTACTACCTTTTTGACTCTGTCAGATAGGAGAATTATCTTCACAGACAACAGTGGTAGTCAGTAAATGTAAAGTCAGAGGAGACAACACCTGATCCTGGCTGTTTTGGCTCTTGTGACTGTGCAGTATGAAGAGAGGTAGTCTGTTTTGTGAATCTTTGAATGATGTTGAATGTTTTCTGTTGAGAGGAAAAACGTGTTTTTCAGACTGAATGAGAAAACTGCCATTTTCTTCTTATGTAAGCCTTCTAAATCTGGATAAAATTTTGAATATGATGTAAAAATATTATTGTATTGAAATTAATTTTTATCCACATCTGTGATCGTGTAAGATGCTGAGTTAATACAAAGCACTCATTTAAATCTCAAAATCCAGAGCAGACACTGTTGAAGTACTCCTTGAGATAAATGACGGCTCTCTGCCTGACTTCGTGTCCTAAGATGAATGACCCTTCCAATGGCCATCTTTAATATTAGCTACTAATGAGTATTACTGAGTCATGGACTAATTCCGAAGAGAACATTTTGGTGAATTATAATTGGGGCTGTGATTCACTGCGTATGAAGACTGACAGGCCATTCCTTACCTGGTAATGGATATGTGAGCAGAGGGAAGTACCCCGATGACCAGCATTTGCTTAATGCAAAGCAGAGGTTGCTGGGGGAGTCAAAAACATAATCTAGCCTAACTAGAGTAGTATTTTTGTCATCCTTTGCTGCATTTTACTTTTATTTAAAAAGGCATGGAAATATGAAGTGCCACCAAACTTTGAAAGGAAAATGTCTTGTCTACAACCCTTTCTCATCTTCAGTATATTAAAGTATCATCCATCACAGCTATTCCCTGGTGTTAAATGCTTCATTATAGTCAGTGAACCACAAAATAGTCTAGGAAGAGGGACAGAATTCAGAATCATGTGCCAAATGCACAGACCATCTAACTGACTATTCCTGGAAGGGCAAAATCTGTCTCATTGTATTCATTTGTTTTATTGGAAGTTTGGATGTGTTTATCTGCCTGTGTTCCTGAATCCTCTGGAGGGAGGGAGAGAAGAACCTAACATGTAAATAAGAAAAAAATGAATCTGAAAGGCCCACAGATACATGAGGACTCATTCTTAAGTAGAAACCTCCTATTTTATTTTGTTTTTGTGACTTCTTTCCCATATCATTATTGCAATTGTATTGTTCAAATTTGAATTCACTTTCTTTTAGCCTCTTTTGAATAATTTGTAAGATAGCAATTGTGTGTGTATCCTATTTTTAGATAAAATGTGTCAGAAAGCTCTTTTTTTTTGTAAAGCAGTTTGGACTCCTTAGTGTATAAAACACCTAGTTTTCAATCCTTAGTCCCTTATTTTGTTTATAAACTTTCCTTGTAGTCTTTGTGTCAAATTTGGATGCAGCAGATAACTTTTTTCTTGAAGTAATCTTTTCCCTTGGTACCTGTGATTGGTATCTTCTGATTTTCTACTGTATTCTCAACCTCCTTCTTCAACTCTCTTTTCTCTGTCCAACTTCTGATTGTTGTAGTTCCTAAAAGGCTTAATCTTGAATCTCTGTTTTCTCCTACACTTTTTTTTTTTAAAAAATATTTATGTATTTATTTGAAAGTCAGAGTTACAGAGAGAGAGGAGACGCAGAGAGATCTTCGATCCACTGGTTCACTCCCTAGATGGCTGCAAAGATCAGGACTGAGAGAGGCTGGAGCCAGGAGCCAGAGCTTCATCTTTGTCTCCCACATAGGTAGCAGGGACACAAGCACTTGGGCCATCTTCCACTGCTTTTTCCAGGCCATTAGCAGGGATCTAGATCAGAAGTGGAGCAGCCGCCAGGACATGAACTGGCACCTACATGGGATGCCAGCATTGCAGGTGGTGGCTTTACCTGCTATGCCACAATGCTGGCCCCATTTATTCCTTTTAAACACAAATTTCCAAAGACTCTCCATGATTTAAAATATTCCCAAACTCTAGCTCATGTGTATTGTTCTTTCTTCTTGAGACTGTTTTCCCTCTAACCTTTTTCTAAGTTTTACTCCGTGTTGCTCTTCCTCAACTCCTGCCCAGGTTCTAGACCATTGCTTTTCTCCAAATACACCTTGTGCCCTCCTAGCTTTCTTCATACTTGGGCTTGTTCTGTTCTGTGATCCATCGTGGCCAAATTCAGCTAGAAAGCCATGGTAATTAATTCATAAAGTTTCAAAAATCACCAAGGATTGTTAAAAATTCAGGTCAGTTAATATATTTATATAATACCTGTAGCTCTCTTCACATTTATCTACTATTATTTTAAAATAGGTATTATATTTGCTGTTAGCCTTTAATCTCTCCGGAAGCAAATTCTCATCTTTAGCTTAATTGTGTCTCACAGAGAACATAGCCGTAGTGTCTTAACACATAGTATTTGTACAATATATATGTACTGGGATACATTCATGAAAATAATCACTAATTTGAGCAAAGAGAAACATTTATGTTACAACTTCCTAAGAATTTTAAAAGAAATTCAGAACGTGGAATCTCTGGGGTTACTGGCCTGTTGAAGGTTTTTATTTATATCCAGCTATATAACTCCGAGTGAGCTTTATATCACACCATCTGAGAAAGCAGGCTACCATAGTGATATGGGAAATAGCAAACATTTCTGTTACATTGCCTTTCTAATTGAAAAAGAGAGATAGCTTCTATTTGCTTTGAGTTTCTCATTGATCGTTTTCTGCTCTGCCTACCAATCAGAGTATATTATTTACCTTGTTTAAAAAGACCCATCTGAACATTCTTCCTCTCCTTTGAATTACAGTTGGATATTAATTCAGTTACAGGATACACCGATAAAGATTTCTGAAATTTCAGGAAATGTTTCTTTGATTGCTGAAGTTCGAGTGCTTATTATAATAGAGATTGTAATCTCCTAGTTGGTAGAAGAGATTACATGGTTGCTGGGGATGTTTTTCCCTTGCTTAAAATTGCAGTATTAGGAAATGCTTCATCTAGCTTTTTAATCCTTTCCATATGCTGTAAATTTTATAGAAGTAAGAATGTGACACTGACTTCCTGTCTCATGAGGCATTGAGCAATTTTCACATCACTGTGATTCACTGTTAGTGGCCTTGAATCTTTAGAGGTAAATCTTTTTATTTTAAAGATTTATTTATTTATTTGAAAGTCAAAGTTACACAGAGAGTAGAGGCAGGGAGAGAGAGAGAGGTCTTCCATCTGTTGGTTCACTCCCCAGATGGCCACAACAGCTGGAGCTGTGCCCATCTGAAGCCAGGAGCCAGCAGCTTCCTCCAGGTCTCTCATGTGGGTGTAGGGGCCCAAGGACTTGGGCCAACCTCCACTGCCTTCCCGGGCCACAGCAGAGAGCTGGACTAGAAGAGGAGTAACCGGGACAGAATCCGGCGCCCCAACCAGGACTAGAACCCAGGGTACCAGCACTGCAGGTGGAGGATTAGCCTAGTGAGCCATGGTGCCGGCCTAGATGTGAATCTTGAAAATAGGTTGTTTTAGCATTATACAGACACACATTCTTAATTATCAGAATGCTCAGGTAAACCTATGATTTTGGCAAATATGCAGTCTTAGAATATCTTGACCTTTCAGCATAAATTGCCAACCAACCAACCCAGGAGTGGTTTTAGGGTCCAAGGAAGAGTGAGCCTTTAGACCGTGAATGTTCACCTCCCTTGGTTTATTTTTCTGCACTGATCTTAAGTATCAGTTTTGATCTGCTCAGTTCCCTAGTGACTTTTCTGTTTCCGTTTCCAATCATTTTTCTCATAATGAAGAATGTCTCTTTGTTTATAAGGCAACCTCAAGTAGCATCCCATCTTGGAAATGATAACATTCAATATATTTCCTGTCTTTGTGGCATTCATGACACTGCTTTCTGACAGTTCTTGTTTAAGTATTCAGGGCTTGTGGAGTGCTGAGTAACATGGAGAACTTACAGGTCCAGATAAGGATGTGAGATGTGTAGTAATGATCTCATTCTAATGGGATGTTATGTTGAAACTGGGCCTGGTCTCTTCTTATTTAACCTAGTATTGGTAAAAGATGGGGTGTCTCAGGCTCATTATTTTTCACTGACTAGCATTGTTTGACCGTTCTCTTGAGTGGAGTGAAGGAGATCTATTTCCTGTGAATATGTTAGGAAAGGCATTTTTGATTCATCCAAATAGCTTACAGTTTTTGTGGGAAAAATAAACAACCACATCTAATATTTGAAATACTCAAAAGGAATATTTAGCTGTGATTATGAGCATTTTAGAAATTAAATTTTATTTTTTAACAAATACAAAAGTTTATTACATAAACTTCATGTAAACTGTTGAAATCAGAATTTTGCATCTTGTCTCCCTCTCTGGCTATTATGCATCCTAACCATCCCGAGCTATACTACATACTTACAGGCACATGCCTAGAAGCATGCCTTCTCTGTAATAAGCACCACTCCCATCCAGGAAAATAAACTTATTGTCTTATATTCTAGCAAGTCACCAGCTTATAAATCACATCGAACAGTTTTTGGATACCAATGAAACACCCTATTTTATGAAGAGTATAGACTGCATCAAAGCCTTCCGGGAAGAAGCCATTGAGGTAACAGTGTCCTTGCTCGTCTTCTTTACTAAGCAGGTGGCCACTGTCACAGGGGAGAGTTAGCATCCCACAAAGAAGCATGGGCTTTGAAAATTACCATTCTCACTGTGAAGAGCAATGCATTCCAAGAGAAGTCGAAATGACTATACTTATGTTACTATCATTGTCATTTCTGAGGGAAAATTAAGGTGTATGGTGGGACTTTTTTTCCCCTGGGAGTTATGTTTTTATAACATGAAAGCTCTGGATTTATGTTCCCATTTAGGGAACCAAGGAAATTTTCACTAAAACCTGCAGTGGCCATCATTACTGTAAAGAATGGACTGATTGTTTCAGGGAAATTAATGGATACTATGTATCGGTGTAATTATTGAGAAGAATATTTATCAACACAGGAGTAGGGATCTGTGAGTCACACATTTGTTTCCTCTGATTTGCTGCTGCCTATGCCCTTCTTGCTACCACAGTTTTCAGAAGAGCAACTCTTTAACAGTTTCCTGAAAGGCCTCCGTGAGAAAGTGGAAATTAAGCAATTAAATCATTTCTGGGAAATTGTCATTCAAGGTAAGGTTTCACTCTCCTTATGTTTATGCTTTTTTTTTCTAAATATACATATAAACACTAAATATAAATTATATCATATGATATGTTATGTGGGGCCCACTGACTTTTCTGTTTGGCTTTGGGAAATGATTAGGATTCAGTGAACTCAGACTCTTACTTAAGAAACATACAGGCCGGCACCGTGGCTCAACAGGCTAATCCTCTGCCTTGCGGCGCCAGCACACCAGGTTCTAGTCCCGGTCGGCGCGCCGGATTCTGTCCCGGTTGCCCCTCTTCCAGGCCAGCTCTCTGCTGTGGCCCAGGAGTGCAGTGGAGGATGGCCAAAGTGCTTGGGCCCTGCACCCCATGGGAGACCAGGAGAAGCACCTGGCTCCTGCCATCGGATCAGCGCAGTGCGCCGGCCATGGCAGCCATTGGAGGGTGAACCAACAGCAAAGGAAGACCTTTCTCTCTGTCTCTCTCTCTCTCTCTCACTGTCCACTCTGCCTGTTTAAAAAAAGAAAAAAAAAAAAAGAAACATACATACAGAGTGAAAACCAGTAAGGCCCGTCTTTCACTCTCAGTGTAGCATGGCCCATTTCTCTTTGTTGGATGAATCAACGAGGGGACACGCATTGCCCTTTTTCTCAGATACTCAGGCCATGTCAGTGCTGGTCAGTCCACAGCACTGCATTCTGCCCTTGTGTACCTTCCATTACTGTGTGCTTGGACTGTCCCTGTAACTAAGCCAATGTCTGTGTGCACCCAGGCACTCAGTTCCCCGCATATTCTCGGTGACCAATGCAGATTAAACACAGAAAGAAGGCAACATCACATTCTTTCAGTGTTACACTTGATGTTTCTTTTTTTTTTTTTTAAGATTTATTTATTTATTTGAAAGAGTTACACAGAGAAGGAAAGGCAGAGAGAGAGGTCTACCATCTGCTGGTTCACTCCCCAGTTGGCCACAATGGCCGGAGCTGTGCCGATCTGAAGCCAGGAGCCAAAAGCTTCTTCCAGGTCTCCCACATGGATGCAGGGGTCCAAGGATTTGGGCCATCTTCTGTTGTTGATCCAGGCCATAGCAGAGAGCTGGATAGGAAGTGGAGCAGCCGGGACTTGAACCTGAACCCGTATGGGGATGCCGGTACTGCAGGCGGTGGCTTTACTCCTATACCACAGCGCCAGCCCTTACACTTGATGTTTCGTTTCCTTCATGATCTTTGACCATATTTTTAGCCTGATCTAATTTCTCTCAGCACCAAAGTATTATATAGTCCTTATTTAAAATATGTATTATGAAAAAAATTATGATCAGTGATATAAAAATGGTTCACTTATAGTAGAGTTGCAAAATTAGTTTCAGCCTATCTTTCTGTGCAAATCTGTATAAAAGGAGTTACGTAACTCTCCAGCCTCTCACAGGCAGCTTTTCATACAGAGACAACTGTTTCTCTGACAGTTAATGTTTCAGCCCTTTAACTTCTACACTGGGGAAACCAAAGCAATTAGAATGGGTGGTGGATGGGGCTTACTCAAATCACTTTTGTCTCTCTGCTACTGACCCAGTAGATGAAAGAGATTGATTTTGATATGTATTGAATGCCTACAGCACAATACTTGCTGAAAGGAACTTGCAGAACATACACAAGACACATATTTTCTGATAACTTGTATGCTATTGAGAGAATACATATGACCTGTGCCATTTCTAGGCACAAATGGATGCTAAATGCATGTGCTTTTCTGAAAGTATATTGTACAGCAACCATTTGAGATAGGAAAATATCTTAGAAATAAGAGAAAACTAGAAAGTAAGTTTTCTGTCCTTGATTTGCTCTCACAGAGCTAAAATTAAGGCACTGTGCTAAATGATAGACATGCCCATTGTTAAGAGCATTTTTCCTCCCTACCTAGTCCTCTGGCCATTCCATCAGCCAGTAATAATGCTGCAAATCAGAATGTGCTGTGTGCAGAGTTCCCTGTCATGTACCTGATGGGTTTGGACAAAAGAATATACCCATTCAATTATTTATTTAATGGACTTCTGCTGTGTACTATATTGCTGTGTACTGTTACTTACAAGAGTAAGACCTAGCCCCAGTCCTTGAAAGTGTTGCCCATTGGAGAGATAACATGTGTGCCAGTAGTTATCCAAGATATGCTGAGAACCATTTCAAAGGGATAAACAGTGTAATCTGAGAATTTTAAAGAAAGGGAGACTGTTTCTCTCTGGTAACAGTGGATCGAGGAAGGCTTCATGGAGCAGGTGGCATTTGGGATGTCGCCTTTATTGCCAATTACACAAACCAAAATAGGAGAAGAGAGAATACTTGCATAAGATAAAGTGAACATGGTGAATTCATTGCATTTGTAGCTTTATATGTCTTCTAGAAGAGAGCACCTTTATCATTTTTAAACGTCTCCAGCAAAGAGGTGGGAGGGGGTGTGGAGGCAAAGAAAATGGAATCGGTTGATTCTTTGTGTTTGGATTGTTCTCTGTGAATTACATTTCAGATGGAATTACTCTGATCTCCAAAGATGAGGCCTCTGGAAGTTCTGTCACAGCTGAGGAAGCCAAACAGGTATTGAGGAGTAATTCCCTATCTTTCGATAACTATTGCAGTGGACATTATCTTGTCCATTCCCTCGAAGTTTAATTTGTAGGTAACCCATTCTTTATTTAACCTTGCAAGCAAATTGCTTCAACTGCGGCCTTCTCATGGGAGAAATTGTAGTCTTAACTCAGTTTCCCTTTGGCCATGGTTATGTTCCTAGAACTCACCTGTAATCCTATGTCCTGTAGCTCTAGAGCTGCTGAACTCTGTAGTACATACGAGTTTAGTGTTGTTCCTGGTAAGGACTCTGAAGTCCATCTAGCCCAATAATTCCCATGCTGGCCACACATTGGTCACCTAGAGCTGTTTTGTTTTTGTTTTTTTAACTGATTAAAATTCAGAATCACCCTGGAGATTCTGATGGTTTGTAGGTCCTGGGCAACTTAAATAAAATTAAAAAAAAAAATAAAAAAGTATAAAGTTCCTGACATTCACTCAATCAGTCACTGAGTGATCCTGTCCTGCCAGCATGGTCCCTGGCCCCAGTCAGTAACCAAGCTTCCAAGCTTTCTGAGATCCAGAAAATAACTTCACTGGCTAAGGAAGAGCTACGTCTGCTGCTGGTAGACAGAAATCTGTTAGGGGAATGGCATGAACAAGCTGGAAATATTTGTCATGGGCTAAATTCAGGCCCAGTGGAAAGTGCTGTGAATTTTCAACTTAATATAGGAATTTGACAGAAACCACAGGAAGAGAAGTTAGTCAGAATATACAGTAATTTTTGTTAAGCACTTTTCCTAGCAAAGGTTTTGTTGAAGAACAGATATATTTCCTGCTATTGGGGAGTAAGATTTACAATTTTAGAAGCATCCTTTAAGGTGATGATTATGGTCTCGGGAGAGGTTCCACATTGTCACCCTCTTCTGCCATAATGGGCTTGAGTATATCACTGAAATTATGGGCTTTATTTTTGTCCCAGTAGAACATACATATGTGTCTGTGTGTGTATACATATATTAATAGTGTGCATGTGTTTTATATATATATAGAGAGAGAGAGAGAGGGAGAGAGTGTGTGTTTATATATGTGTGTGTGTGTGTGTGTGTAGAGAGAGAGAGAGAGATTGACTGAAGAGTGCTTATTTACACCATCGTCTAGTCAAGTTGAGACACAATATTAACCATCATGTAGGGTGCTACTTATCAGTTTTTGGTAAACAAGTATAACAAGTCAAGATAGATAATTTAATTCTAGTCAATACTGCATTAAAAAACCTTTCATGCAGGTGAGAGCTGGGTGTATATTATAGTTGTTGGAGGAAGCAGGGAACACATCCCAGCCAACGATGTCATAGCTAACTGAATCCAGAATATTAGAGAAGAAAGAAATCTAAAAAGGGATAATATACTTGCAAATTGTCTGAGGCATGTCTGTATTGTAAATGCAGCATCATCTTCGGAGTTGAAAGGCAGGAAGCCTAAGCATCACAGATATGAATGTCTGATAATTAAGGTGTAGAAATCGCAGGTAATGACTAGGTGTGAAGTAGTATTCTTAGATGATGCTGCTATCACCAGAACTTATTTCAGGTATAGTTGAAGACAACTCTGGAAACTTGATCATCTTTGAACAGGGAGGACAAGTGGAGAGAATCCCTTCTGTTCCCGCTATTGGCTGCCTACCTGACTGACGTCTCCTTTTGGAGCACAGTGTTTTCATAGTCAAGACACAATACTACCAGCAAAACGTAACTTCACTGTCCTTGGTAGATAAGAAATCAAGAAATTCCCCTAAAATGTTCTGAGTTCTAGCTCTGTGCTAGACACATTTATATACATTATCTCATAGCCTTTCAAGAAAAGTATTCTGTACATTCACCTTGCCTCTAAAACATCTTAAACCCTATCTGCCTCATATCCACAACTGACCCTCTGGCCCGTTGCCAGCTGGTGGTTAGAAGGACCAGAAAGCCATGGAGTAGATCCTGAATTCCATTTTGCCTTCAGCACATACTCTGACCTCTGACATTCAAGGTTATGCCTTTATATCTGTTTTAATAACACAGTACCCTTTGTTTTATTTTTTCAGAATGAAAATTTGATCCTTTGTTTTTAAGATGCTTTTAAGTGACATCTGTTGCTTTCTTTATACAGAGAAGTGTAGAAGGCAGAGTACACACTTGTACAGGTGATACTGGGGAGAATTGCAGGGTAAGAGTCCTGCCCAAGAAAACTCGTTCCTTATGGTTTAGATAGCGATTGACATACTTCAAGTATGTCTTAGCCAGATCAGGGAAGTGTAATCACTTTTGAGACCATGCACTGAAGTGTTCATTTACATTGCCTTCAAGTGTCAAGTTTGATCGTTTCCCAAATAATAATTTCAAGGAACTTGGTATAATCACAGAGATGGAAGAACAGTCCTCACAGTCCATTTAAATTCTTTTAAGATATTTACTGTAAGTTATTTAAAGTTAGCAAGCTGTCAGATTCTTGCTATTAAATGTTAACTTTTGAAAGGAAATAATTATCCAGGGATGTTCATCTTAAATGAAAATTAAATTATAACTTTACACTTGAACAACATTTTAAGAAGAGCTATTTCCCTCTGATGTGTTCTGGAAATATACAGTTTTTATGGGTCTTTGAGAAACAGGGATAAGTCAGCTCTGCTATAGAAATGGAAAGTTCTTCCATGACATGAGTTTAATTTAGAGTCACTTTCTTTTAAAGTTTCTTGATATTTCATTTTGAAACCTATAAATGTGGCCCCCCTTTTGCAGCCATTTTAATTATCATTATAAACCTGTCAGTTCTTTCACTTAATTTTTTCTGTTTCCAGTTGGTATTGTTAGGCCATTAGCACTTGAAGTCTAGTAGAGTCTTTTTGCCTTGTGTACCTTTTATCCATCAGCTCATCAGCTCTACACAGCTGTTTGTGGGTAGGAGAGGTAAAATATTTCTGAGGTCTCATAGGCAGCCACTGAGCAAGAATTTAGTTCTAAAACTGACCTGCTCCACCCTGCCAATCTTCCATTCTTTATTCCATGTCAAGAACACGGTGGGGTATTTGTCCATTTTCTGTTGCTATAACAAATATGTGAGGTTGTGTACTTTATGAAGAAAAAGGGCTTATTTAGCTCAGTTTTGGGGACTGGCAGTCCAAGATTGAGTAGCTCCATCAACTCATGGTCTGTGAGGCTCTGATTGTATCCCAACAGCAGGAATACGCGCACTAGACAAAGATAGTGAGACAGGAAGCCTGAGCTTGGGAAGGGGCCAGTCTCACCCTTTTATAACAACCTATTCCCACAGAACTAACTAAGGTCCCATGAGAAGTATTTGAATCTTTACCAAGAGCCACACCTCCAGTGACCTTACCTTGTGCCAAGCCCCTAATAGGTTCTACCACAAAGCTTTCAACACATAAACCCTGGGGGAACACAGTCAAACCATAGCTAAGCCACAACAGTGGGGAAAGAGGATTTTTTTTTTTTTGCCATGGCTTTGGAATATTCTTTTTCACAGGCTTCAGAGAAGCTGAGCTGTGTGTAAATAAACATTTGATATAAGCTCTATGAGGTGTGGGGGGAACTGTCTTTTTAGCACTTGTTTTTCTTGTAATGGCCTAATCTGTCCTTCATTGTTGTGGCTGACATTTATTGATCTTCCACCTTAGTATCACAGACACTCAGAGCTTAGTGATCTGGTCCTCTCACTGCACCATCCAAAGTGGTGAAGCTGACTAGCTCAGAGTCCCACAGCAAACAAACCCTGGACTCCTATCCCAGTCACCTTTCCCCTCCACCTTGATGCCGCCTCTTCATACCTCTGCCCTACGATATGACCAGCCACATCTACCTAGAGAAAGGATACTCTCATGTCTCTTCTCTCAAGAATATGCTTAAGAGTTTTATATGTGTAAGTGACAAGATATTGTCAGAGCCTTGAGAGGGACTGTAAGACAAGTTTAAGAATTGTTTCTTGTGAACAGTTTTCTCAAACTGCTGACACCTGTTAGACCCCATGACATTTTCCTTTGTTCTTTCTTGCTTTCCTTTGCTCCTTAAATTTCTATGTAGTTTTCCCATATGCTACTCTAAGAAGGCAATAGTAAAAATATTACAGTTTTATGTACTAGTTGTTAAGAGTTTGATACTTTTAAGATACAATTTTTAAATATGTGTTGAGGTGGAATATACATAGTTAATGCACAAATTGTAAGTGTGCAACTTGAATTTTCACATTCATATTCCTAGGTACCTGCACCCCAGATAAAAACAATAGAACATTTCCCTCACCCCAGAAAGCTTCCTGGCACCTCCCCAGTCAGAACTCTCCAAGGCAACCAGTGTTGTGACTTCTGTCACCTAAAGCTAGTTCTGCCTGTTCTTGACCTTCATATAACGGGAATCCTGCTGTTTTTGATTCATCCATTTTAAGAGTTATTCATCCTCTAGTATAGCCATGTAGTATCCTTTTTTACCACACTTTTTCATTTTCCTGTGATAGACACTGGGTTGTTTTCAGAATTTGACAGTTACAAATATAGATGCTATGAACATTCTTGTACATACCATTTGGTGACCTATATTGAGTATATTTGTAGGAATTAGAACAAAGAACTTAGACTACCGCAAAACATTTTATACATAGACTCAGCATGATGCCATGTACCAGCTGGGGTAATTAGTAGTATTTGCACTTCAGTTTTGAGGTAAATTAGTTATAGGAAGCTCAGGGGCTTGCCCAGTTTTCTGAGAAACTGGCAGAGCTTTGGTTATGATGTGTTCTCCACACCGTGATGGCACATTTCTCTGCTGTACTCTGTTGCCTTTATAGTGTGAAATAAGCTATAGGTGGCATTAATGAAACCCAATGTATGTCACTTTAGGCAAAATTTGGGCAAACTGATGTGTGATGTGTGTTCTTCATGACACTTTTTTATATATGTGAATTGTGGATGCTTTGAAGTCACTTGATGTTGAAATCAGCCTGATGGAAGCCAGATGTTTCTAATTTGGCAATAAGTGAGGGTCTGAGCTGGTTGTTAGCTTTTAATGTCATTGAGGAACAGGACTGGCAGTTTCTATACAGTGGCTATTGATTCCATTTCTCTGCTTGTGGCCAGGATTGTATTTCAGTGTGCTTGAAAAGTAGTAGTCTGTCTATTTCATCAAAATCTCCAGGTAAGGAGGCTCTGCCATGCTAACCCCAAGCAAATGATGGTGGTTTTGAGGGAAGACAAGTGTGTCACCCAAGTGTCCTATTTATTCTCTACTTTTTCAGCATATTGCAAAGGGAAGGAACATGAAAAAAGATGAGAGTTGACTCCCACCCCTTTCTGCTGCATTCAGAGAATCTGTTCTTTTCATTGAGCATGCAGGCCAATCAGTGAATTCTCTGCTCTGTCTCAAGCTTCCCTGTCACTGCACAGCCTGGAAACGACTTGCCGTTACAACTGTGACGAGGAGAAGTGATATGTGTGAGAGGTCAGCCTTGCTGGGAGCTTCGGGAAGGATAATGGATGGCAGCCCAGCTTCTAGCCATGATTTGCTTACACAGAAATGTGAAGCAGATCTGTCAGGAAAATCAGTTGCAGATGTTTAGCACTTGATGGAAATCAAGGGCTTTTTTTTTTTTTCCTGCTGCTCCCATCTTCATAGGAATATGATGTAATCTCAAAGATGTGCCATTTGTGTTTAATTATATATATATTGGTCATTCTGTACAGGCAGCCCTATCTTAATTTAGCCTTTAATTGCAGTGTGAAAGGGACTTTGCAAGTAGGGAGTGCATGGGAATTGGAGCTTTTAGAGGCTAAGCGCAAGAAAACGTTAGGGATTTTCTAGATTCATCACAAGTACCTACCATGGATCAGGTCACTAAGACAAAAGTTAGAGTGAACTATACAGCCTTTGAGCCTGTGGAGTCTGTCTTGCAGCTCTGCTTTTTGATATCTTTACCCCAGTTGGATACATCTTATCCTTTAGCCAATTATTTCTGATGTAAGGAAAATCATGTAGTGGTTAATGACAGTGAATGAACAGGGGATGGAAGGTGCAAACCAAAGATCATTTTGTAGTCATGCTTAACCTGGGAATCTAGGATAGCACACAATGGTTTAGACATAAACCATTCACAGATGTATTGATTTCATATTCATTTATCTATATTTGGCCTTTAGCTATCTTTATTAATAACCCTCCAGAATAAGTAAATAGATTAGTGATATAGAAATTACATCACAATTCTGGCCCAGACAGACCATCTGCCCCCATTACTAGAATTCTCTATCTCATACCATTGATAAGGCATTGATTGAAGAGACCTAGCCCTAGATAGTCCTGGTCTACTCTACAGTCAGGAGTATGGAAAGATACATATGGGTCCTTAAAAGAAGATAAGTTCCTGAATCTTTCAGTGCAACTGGAAGTTAATGAAGAGTGAGGTGGTTTGAGAGGGAAAGAAGTCCACGAAAGAAGTTGAGTCAACAAACTAATTATCATGGTCATGTCCAAGGTGCTGAAAAAGGCAGTGGCTGGTTGTGCAGAAGCAGCCTCCACTGTTGCCTCTTCATTACTTGTACCTGAGAAATCGAAGGGCGGTGGAGCCTGCTTCCTGACATTTGCTGCGTACAGCTACTGCAACTAACAGGTGCTTTGGTTTATGAATTTTTAAGATTCACAGTTTATTTAAAGAGCTTAGGTTTTAGAGGCCCTGGTTGTGTCCACTCTACTGTAAAAATAACAGGAATACATAGGGAAAGCAGTTGTTGCCATTTTTTCATGTTGGTTGAGAAAATGAGAAAAGTATAGCTGCACTTTTCCCTCTTGGGTGGAGAGCAGAGCTGAGTGAGAAGACCCCTTCGCATGCTGCCCCTGAGGAGCAGTAACAGAGAGAGGCAGACCCTGCCTTCCACCACCCGCTTTATAATCCTCCTGCGTCTTCTCTCTGCTGCCACCTGGAGCACTAATCTGCCAGAAACTCAGCTTCTCATGTTGTGATACAGAGGCATTAACAGAACCCAGCTCTTGGATACAGTGGCCGCATGCCTTCAGGAAAAGATTCCTGCCTCTGTCTCTTGAAGGGACTGATGGGTATTTCCAAGGGCACTGAGTACCTTCTAAAACCTGGCTGTCATTCCTGGATCCTTGCAGATGTCACCTCAGGGCATTTGCTCTTCTAGGTCTCTGCCTTTTATGTGCCCCAGGTCTAGAACACTCATGCTGAACACACGTTTTCTCATCTACCTGTTTCAAACAGTTTCTAACAGAAGTGGAAGGATTTCCATAAAAGTAATTAAGCAACTTCCCAAGATCACCTATTTTTGTGTTGTATCTCTTACAAGAAATTGTCCTTTTACTTCCTTGTCCATAATGGCATTCAAGAATAGATGATTATAATCTCAACTTGATTCCTTTGCTTCTTTGAAAAGAGACCAAGACATAAATGCCTGGGGTTCTTGGTTATTTTCCTAGCTGTAACACACCATCTTATCCCCTGTGGAAGCAGAAACAAAAGTAGAAGTAGCAGGTGTCCACAATGCTAATACCAGACCCTCCACACAGTCCCTATCTTGGCCACTCCTGTCATTTCCTCCCTTTTCAGAGATGTTCTCTGGTGACTAATTAGTGTGAACTAATGAACCTCAAAGCTGCTTCTCTCATCCAGAGCCAAATGAAGGCAAGTATGCCAAGACAATGTTTCTTTGGAGCCATTTGCAGTGAGACTTTGCTAAGCACACCTTTTTTTAGGTTTGCCTGTGGCGATGCTAGTAGATTGGTCCCTCCATCAAAGGAGGCAAAAGTGTCATTTCAGTGCCATGACTGCCTTCTTATTCACAGTTTCTGGCCCCAAAAGAAAAACCTAATGAAGACGCAGCAGCCGTATTTGAAGAAGGTGGTGATGTGGACGATTTAGTAAGTACTTTCACTATGCACCTGGTGTTCTAATGATTGAAATTGAGAGGTAACTACAGCCACCAAGACTGTTTATCATAAACTTGTGTCTTATTTGTGTTTTAATTCCTAACACACCAGATGCTCTCTACACTATTATTTATTGGCATTATAAATGTAATCAGGTAGGTGGTTTCATGGCAAGTCCTGCGTTCTGTGGTTTCAGCTATTGTTCATTCAGATAATCCTCTCCTATGAAGGACTTAAAAAGGAGCTAGGGACGTATTCTCTTAGTAGCAAAGTATTATAATTTACTGAAATTGCTCTTAACCAAAAACAAGCAATAGAACATGCAATTTGTGTGGGCTGACAAACAAAAACAACCTTTAAAAAGTCTGCTTCTTAACTATGCTCAGTTAACTTAATATAAACAAAATAGATGGATAGGCACTGGAGAAATTCTGGACATCATGACACTGTGTCATGGAATGCTGGGAAATAAATATTGGCTTTTGTATCCATCTTCCACATTTTGAGAACCTCCTGCCTTGAAAAAGGTCTCATGTGACAACTGTCTAGCAAAAGCTTTTATACTACAAGAAGCAAAAGCATACTACAAAAACTACATACTAAAAAGATGTCAGCATTTGAAGTTCTTGGTACTGAAATGCGATACTTAGTATTTAATGCCTGAGATAGCAGTGAATAAGTGTATGTAAGTCCATTCATACCTCCCAGTGTAGAGATCTCTGTCATAAAAGCTTCTCTTACCAGAGAAGCAATAGTCTGAGGTTAGCTTGCTTGCTTCCTAAATATGTGCTTCTTGTTTACAGCTGGACATGATGTAGGTCGTGGACCTATGAAGAATCTAACGTGCATCATTGTGCTGGGAGTTCCAGCAGAACAAACTGGAGAAGGCCAGCCAAGGGGAACCAGAAGCCCTGGAGATGGTCCCAGTGGGTTACTCAGGAGTGATTCGGCTGATTCTCTGTGTGATGATACATACCACTCTATTGTAAGGCATAATTTAGACCTCATGCAAGTTTATAAAAAGTCATTGTTATTTTCTGATTGGTGTTTTATTTCTTTTGTGGTCTTACCAATCTCAATACATTATGCACATGCTTTGAAGTTTCTAGAAAGTGGATTTCGTCCTTCATCCTGACCAGGTGTACTGATGAGGATTGTAGCCCTCATGATTGCACCTCCTCTGGGACCATGCCATGGTCAGTGGTCATTGGTCAACGCCATGGTCAATGGTGAGTTTCTCAGCTCAACCCAGGACCACTTTGTTCCTCCAACAGTGATCAGAACTGATGTTGATGGAGCAGTGGCATTTGTTCTACCAGCAAGTAGCTGGGTTAGCAAAATCATGGATGAGGACTGACCCATTGCTCTTTATAGTTAAACCTTTTTCATTGACACATTATTTTGATTCAGTATCCAGGTGCTTTTCCTTAAGCAGGATGGGAGGGGGAGCCGTTTTCCCTGTACCTATTTTAAGCAGTGACTTACAGTGTTGCTCTTCTGGAGAAAAGACCTTCTTGCCCTACTTCTACCATATCAGTGAACTTTGAACAAAGATCAAAAACTGAAAAATTAATGAGCAGTAATTAGGGTTATATCATTTCAGTGTTCTACTTGTGGGTCTCAAAGAGAGAACATATATTTTTTTTTGTTTTTTTTTTTTTTTGACAGGCAGAGTGGACAGTGAGAGAGAGAGACAGACAGAAAGGTCTTCCTTTTGCCGTTGGTTCACCCTCCAATGGCCACCGCGGTCAGCGCGCTGCGGCCGGTGTACCGCGCTCATCCGATGGCAGGAGCCAGGTGCCAGGTGCTTTTCCTGGTCTCCCATGGAGTGCAGGGCCCAAGCACTTGGGCCATCCATCCTCCACTGCACTCCTGGGCCACAGCAGAGAGCTGGCCTGGAAGAGGGGCAACGGGGACAGAATCCGGTGCCCCAACCGGGACTAGAACCCGGTGTGCCGGTGCCGCAAGGCGGAGGATTAGCCTGTTGAGCCACGGCGCCGGCCAACATATAGTTTTATTAAAACACTTCTTAATGCCTCAGTTTTTCCTTTTTCTGCCTAAATCAGCTTTCATATCTTTCTGGATGGTATTTCCATAAGGAAATAGCAAAGCCCTTATCCTCTGTGAACACCCCCACTTTTGGCAGTATGGACAGTTCCTCTCGCAAACATCAGTCTGTCTATCAGACCAGGATAAGCCTGAACCAAGGGAGTCCTTTTGACCTTCTGACACTTTTTTATTTAGATTGTCCATAGCAAGATTTCTGCTTCTGTAACCCTGCCTTTACCTGAATGATCTGAATAACTCAAAGAAGAAGTGAGTCTCACAGACTAGAGAGAGAAAGGACTAAATTGGCTGTGTAATTTCCAAATCCATTTCATGCAGGCACAGTGTATGTGCTTTGTAGGCTTAGTTATAGCGTGGTGTTTTGAGTAAGGACATCATATTTTGTGTTAACACACCAGGGTCCCATTTCCCTGCAATGTGATTTGCAGATCACTGAATGCTGTCTCAGTTGTCTTTGATCTTCTAATGTCACTAACGCATCATTAACTTTACTGACTGACTCAGAGAAAGGGCAGGGATCAGAGGGAACTCACCCTAGCACTTGCACACGACCCTGGGCATCTCCAATGCCCCCTGGAGATGCTCCCGTGCTGAGAACCATGATTTTCTTATTAAAAATTAAAAATTTACTAAAAATTATTAAAAATAAATTATTAAAAATTTGCTAGTGGCTCTACATACAAAACACAACAACTATGAGGTTATTTTGCATTTATAAAACTGGTATTATTTTAAATGTTGGATTTTAATCTTATGCCGATTAATTTACACATGCAGTTTAGAATCTTGGAAAATTCTTCGGAAGACCACATTGGGGTCAAGCAGTTTTCATCCAGTCCAGAATGGATTTGAAAATATACAGACACAGATCTCTACTTCTATTTTGAATGTACGCTGCGCTAATCACTGACTTTGCAGCTAATTTTGTTTCAGCACCAGATACTCTGTTTAGTGCACGCTCTCCTGTGGGCCTCATTTCCTATTATTCCCTTCTCCCCCTGGTACTCTAGGTTGAGAACACAAGCTGCCGGCCTATTTAGAGTGGATACCATGAGGGGGGAACACCGTGTGGC
Source organism: Sylvilagus floridanus (assembly GCA_949820135.1). Classification (NCBI taxonomy): domain Eukaryota; kingdom Metazoa; phylum Chordata; class Mammalia; order Lagomorpha; family Leporidae; genus Sylvilagus; species Sylvilagus floridanus. The sequence goes on from OX463236.1 coordinate 159,340,558, forward strand.
TCAGGGAGAGAACATGGGCTAGCCTAGGGCCCAGGTTCCAGGTTTGCCTCTGGCAGCTTGCTGCTGACCTTTGTGGAGATGCCTGACCTTTGACCTGCCCTCCAGGCTTATTAGGTCAGAGCATTCCCTAGGGAAGAGGCTATTACCTCTAAAAGCGCTTGCCACCCTTGAGGGGCTTTGGTGAAAACTCCAAAGAGAAGGCACGGTCTGAACATGGGAATTTTTAAACAGGTCTGTCTACTGTCTTCCTTTACCTCGTTTCCTTTAGAATCTTGAGTGTTGTAGTGCTGATTTTGACAATTACATGTTGCTATTGAACTGAGGTTTTCTTGCCCAGTTATTCCATGAAAAATTAAAGCCTCTGTGTGATCAAAGGTGATGAAGTAGGACCCAAGATAGGTTTGTCACTTTTAACAGAGTGACCATGCATTCCAGTTTTCTAGGATATTCTTGTCCGCATAACTGACAGTGAGTGCTCTCTCACGCTCAGAAGTGTCCTGGGTGGATTACAGATTGTATGTCACCCTAGATTTTGATTATATTAAGTTAGTATCACAATGAGCATCTCAGGAGTAGTCATATCCTAACTTGCCTTCCACTCCTCTCCTGTTAGCTCTCCACGGAGCTTAGTCACAAAGAGCATTTCCATAGCAGAGTGGAGATCAGCATCCTGCTTCTTGTGACCTTGCTCCAGAGATGGTTGGGACAATTTGATCGTAGCTCACGGCTTAGGGTTATGGCCTCCCTCCTACATCCAGATCTTACCACCAGCTGACTACCCGGCCAAGACTGCTTCTGTTGGCCTGCTCAGAAAGAGTGGCCCTGGCTTTCTTACCTGGCTGGCAGCATGGAAATGCATGTAGTGCTTAACACACACAGGTAGTCTGTGAACAAATAGGTCCACTCACCAGCTGTATTTCTAAGCCCTCCCTGTGGCAGGCAGGAGAATGTCAGGAGGGGTTGGAGGGGGATGTCCCCTGCCTTGCACATTCACCTCTGTAGATGTCAGTCCAGCTGTTCAGAGGCAGAGTTGCCAATGTCTGGACAGTGTTGTCTTTCTGCAGTTGGTTGGGAAAGAAAGAAAATGCCCCCTCTTCTCCATCTAAACATTAGCAGAGGGGCTGCACTGTGGCACAGTGGGTTAACACCTGGCTTGAAGTGCCAGCATCCCATATGGGCACCGGTTCAAGACCCAGCTGCTCCACTTCCGATCCAGCTGTCTGCTATGGCCTGGGAAAGCAGTAGAAGATGGCCCAAGTCCTTGGGCCCCTGCACTCACTTTGGAGACCCAGAAGAAGCTCCTAGCTCCTGGCTTCGGATCAGCACATCTCCGGCCATTGCATCCATTTGGGGAGTAAACCAGTGGATGGAAGACCTCTCTCTCTCTCTCTCTGCCTCTCCTGTCTCTGTGTAACTCTGACTTTCAAATAAATAAATGAATCTTTTTAAAAAAATTACCAGAGACTAGACTTTCTTGTGCACTTGAGAGAGGCCTAGTGGCACAGTGTTGCGAAGTGTCACCTGGATATTGAGTACCCCTAGGTTTAGCAGTAACACCTAACAGCCACCTGGTATTAGGGGTTTCTTAACCTCTGTAAAAAACAAAATAAGAAAATCACTTGCATTTCATCTGAAGGCAAGATGGCCTGGGAGCAGACAGAACCTTCTCAGCCAGAGGGGCCTTTCAGGTGGCTCTGCAGGAGCTGCTTGAGTAAGGGGCACAGATACTGCCTGGAGTGTGGTAGGGGCAGGCCTAGCCGCATGCCCCACACACTGTCTCACATTTTACGTTCCCCAAGCCCACCTGCCTTTGCACGGAAGCACTGTGAGGTGGGCACAGACACCTGACAGACCTGGAATGGAGTCCTCTTCTATCATGTCTTAGGGTCTGGATGCCTCCAGGCCTGTCCCTGGGAACTTTTCAGTGTTCTGGGAATTGGCACCGCCCTTGCAGGATTGTTGGTAGGATTCACAGGTGTATAGTGTGAACCGCATCTGGTCTGTTGACAAAGTAGGATTGCAAGTAAAACTTTCGTTACAGTGGGATTCCCTCCTTAGGAACAGATGTGATTAGTTGTATAAGTGATAAACTGTGCAGGAGGAGTGGATGGTAGCAAGACGGGGAGAGGAATGTAGAGGGAAGTTGGCACCCTTGGGGAGCTCGAGGACGTGGTGGTAGGGGTGGTGGGCTGGCTGGCTGCTGGCCATTGTGCTGATGAAGGCTGAATTAAAAATGAGGGCAGAGTTAGGATAAGCTGGAGGCCACTGAAGGACAGGAAGAGGGAGGGGCAGCTACAGGGGAGAGTGGCAGCTGGGGAGCAGCAAACACAGGTCCTGTGGGCACGCCGATGCTGCACCTTCCAGGCTGCATGTGAGTCCCGGCTCCCCTCTGAATATTCAGGGCAACATCCATTTCTCACCAAAGTGTTTGAAGTTGGTTATTTTAGGGGAAGGGGATCAGGACCATGAACTGTAACCTATGTCAAAGAAGGCAAGAGTGAAAACAAGCTGGCCAGGGGGAGTCCAGTCACCCGACGATTTTGTGGGGGCCCTGCTGTTAAAACCTACAATCTGTCAAACATTGGTGGGAATGAACCCGGCTGCTACTTTGGTCAAAATAGAGCCCCACTGCCTCCACCCATGACCCAAGTCAAGCACTCATATCAATAATGCCTCATTCAAAAGAATAAAAATGAATTCAATTCTTGAAAGTAACTAGAGGCCGGCACCGCGGCTCGATAGGCTAATCCTCCTCTTGGCGGCGCTGGCACACCGGGTTCTAGTCCTGGTCGGGGCACTGGATTCTGTCCCAGTTGCCCCTCTTCCAGGCCAACTCTCTGCTGTGACCAGGGTGGGCAGTGGAGGATGGCCCAAGTGCTTGGGCCCTGCACCCCATGGGAGACCAGGAGAAGCACCTGGCTCCTGCCTTCAGATAGGTGCGGTGTGCCAGCCAAAGTGCGCCGGCCGTGGCGGCCATTGGAGGGTGAACCAACGGCAAAGGAAAACTTCTCTCTGTCTCTCTCTCTCACTGTCCACTCTGCCTGTCAAAAAAAAAAAAAAAAAAAAGTAACTGGAGATAACAGCTCGACCAGGGAAACACAAAAGGTAGCATATCCAAGACGTTTGTCATTGCGCAGGGTTTTAAAATTGCATTCCAAGATGTTGGCTTTGATTTCATTAAGGGAGGGCAAACTGGGGCGGGGGGAGGTGGGATCAAACATACGCTCAAATAATCACACACATGCTGCACGTGGCCTCGATACTTTTGTTGTTTATTTCAAGGGCGCTGGTTCTGTTACTAGTGTTAAGACTGCTGAGGGTTCTCGCCTGGGGATTTTAAAATCAGGAAAGAGATTCTTCTCCCCCTTCCCTTATAGTCTTCCCACTCAGGTTAGAAGTGGCCATGCTCTCCGGTTGCCCCTCTTCCAGGCCAGCCCTCTGCTGTGGCCCAGGAGTGCAGTGGAGGATGGCCCAAGTGCTTGGGCCCTGCACCCCATGGGAGACCAGGATAAGCACCTAGCACCTGGCTCCTGCCATCGGATGAGCGCGGTGCGCCGGCCGCAGCGCGCTGTCGCGGCAGCCATTGGAGGGTGAACCAACGGCAAAGGAAGACCTTTCTCTCTGTCTCTCTCTCTCACTGTCCACTCTGCTGTCAAAAAAAAAAAAAAGAAGAAGAAGAAGTGGCCATGCTCAGAGGCAGAGGAACCAGCCGAGTGAGTCTCTGGCAAATCTAGACAATCTTGTATGATACATGCTTGACTTTTCTCTATCTCTGTCCCAGAAAGAGCAAAAGATGGAACAGCACATTCCATTTCTAATCAGTCTGCATTAACAGAAGGTGGCAGAGGGTGGGAGCTAAGAAGGAACCATGGGGTATTTCTGAAGCCAGGTGGTATAAAAATCCCAGCCCCACTTGGGAATGGCTGCTAGGGGCTGGAGAAATACAGTAGAAACTCTCTTCAGTCTGTCCTGTCATTTTTGCAGCTTTTGCATCACACAAGAACACTTGTGTCATCTTGTCAACTCGGAGCTCCCGTAGCATGTGTCCCAACTGTTTTCCAGACAAAATGAAGAGAATAGAATGGCCCCACCTTCAAGAAGATTGGAGTCTATGTGGGCCACACAAAGAGCTGAAGGATGGGATCTATGCAAAGCCTTTGGTAATACCAATCTACTCCTGACGTTTGTATCAAAATGACAGAACAAAGACAGAGTCTCCTGCCCCTGCCTCAGGAAGGTGGGGCATGCGCAGTGGGAGGAAGAGGCCCCCGACCCCTGAAGATACTGCACCTGCAGGTCATCCAAAGGTGATGGGAGGTACAGCACTTAGAAACAGAAAAGGGCTCACGTTCTCAGTGGTCTTCAAAGTAATCTTGGGAGGCAAGATACTTGGTTTTGCCGTCCTTTAAAGCTAATGATACGTGTTGTTTTGGTCATTATTCAGAAGGCTTGACCAGAGGTGACTTTGCACAGTTATCAAACATCAAATATGCTTTGAAAAGTTAGAGACCACTGCAGAGAACCAGAAGGTTGTATCCCAGCCTCCAAACACAGGTTGAAAGAAAATTTTACCCCACAGCAGCACAGATATATTTCGGTACAAGTGGCCTAAGTTGCTTTTCAAAGGGATCCTGTTCTTCAGCAGTGAGAAGCTGCCTGAGCCCTGTGTTTGTTCACACAAACCCACGGCCTCTTGCCCCTGTCTTTCTCCCAGTTTGGCACCAGCCAATGAAGCAATGGGAGGCACAAAATGAGCTTTAGAAAACCTAGACCCCTGGTGAGTTCAGCCATCCATTTCACAGGATCTCTTCAAATAGAGTTAAGAAAGAAACACGGAGCTGCAGCCCATTTTAATTTGCATCCCAGTTGTACAAATGTTAAAAAAAAAAAATTAAAGTCCACATATGAAATAAAGCGCTAGTGTCTGGCGTCCTCACTGGTGTGGCAGGGATCTGAGCTTCACAGTCAGGTCAGTCAGGAGTGCTGGGCTGAAGATGGAGTCCCGACCAGCACTGGTTTCAATCAAGGGAGGCTTTCCTTTCTCCACACTACCGGGAGCCCGGCCTAGGCAGCTGCGGTGACTCCGTGGCTGAATAATGCTATGGCTGAAAACAGTGATTCTTCTGGCCTTTTCCCTCACCTAGTTCCCTCTCAAGGGTAGGGAAGGAAATGGCAAGGATAGATCCGCTGTCTCTGCCTCCTTTATCAGGAGAAACAGTTCAAATCTGCATTCAGGATCCTGCCTCTTCCATATCATAGCTGCGTGGCCATGTTGTTTTATTCATGAATTCTTGTGTATTATTAGTCAGTATCTAACCTGGGCCCATGCCTATGGCCCTGTCTTCTTATGCTTGTCCTTATAGATGATGTGTGGACTGGGGGCTCTTACCCACAGCAAAACAGACTTCAGCTGCCTCACAAGCAGGTCCGTGTGCTGACACACTCCCTGGTGGTTGTCCTGGTTCCTTGTCTATAACATTCAACTTAATAAGCATGCATTAAGCATCTGTTAGATTCAAAGCCCTCCTGGGCATTCTAGAAGATTGGAATTTGAAGAACACACATCACATGTTCCCAGAACTTCATGGTCAAGTGTGCAGAGAAGTTTAGAAATAGCCAGAATCCACGAGATGAGAGGACCGTAAAAGAGACAAGAGTTTCTCAGACACAGAAGAGGTTAATTTCAGTCTTGGTACCAGGGGATGCTTTCTGGAGTAGGAGGCGTTCAAGACAAACCATGAATGGGACAAGAATGTCTGAGAGAGGAGAGGAGCATGGTATCAGGAAAGAAGTCAGAGCAGAGTTCAGGCTCGGTTTAGGAAAAGGTTAAGTGGTTTGGTTTACCTGGAGATGAGATGCAGGGTGGAAAGTGGTGAGCAGCCATTAGACTGCGGAGACAGGTTAGGGCAGTTATTCCGGGGGAAACCTGGTTCTTGATAAAGACAATCAGAGGCACATGTCAGCAGGGTGGTTCTAGCAGTGGTGTGCAGGAGGGTGGGTGAGGAAGCTTTGAAGAGGCAGATTGCAGGGAGAGCCCTGCAGAGGCTGTAGGAATAGTCTTTGAGAGAGATAATGAGAGTCCAAACTAGCACAGCTGCTCAGCGATTAGAGGCACAGGATGGCCAGGAGCCCGGCCACACTGACAGCCACTCAGTGGTGGGAATCTCTCACCCTTCCCCTTTGAGCCCTGGGATTCTTGGGAAGAGGTGTCCCACCATCAACGGCATGTGCCTCTAGCTCCCTCAGCCCATCTGCCTGTCAGGCTGGACCAGCTTGTCCGCAGCCTCTCCCCTCCTCCTCTCAGAGCAAGCCTGCTCACCTCCCCACTGTGACACACCTGTCCAGCTTCCTTCCTCAACAACACCCCTCCCTGACTTAGTTTCTTCCAGGACAATGTTCACCATTTGCAACCTCCCGTTTTTTTGCAGCCTCCTCCTGCAAAACTCTCATCTGTGCCACCTTTGCCTGTGTGGCCTGGGAAGGAGGAAGCCAGAGTAAGTTACTGTCTTCCCAGAGCTGCAGGTGTACTGGCCCCCATCCTCATGAGCACCAGGCAACCCTTTCTTGTCTGGCTCTGACAATTACTAACATCCAGGTCACAAACCCGGCTGAATCAGAGTGTAGCAGCCAGGCGGCAGTAGTGTTTATAAAGACTCTCACCAGGGAGCAGACCTTTAGCATAGGGGCTAGGTCGCCCATGTCCCGTATCAGAGTACTTGGGTTTGAATCCTCACTCTGGCTCCTGACTCCAACTTCTTGCTAATGCACACCCTGGGAAGCAGTGGTAATGGCTCAAGTGACTGGCTTCCTGGCACCCATCTGAGAGGGGAGATTGTGTTCCCAGCTTCCAGTTTCAGCCCTGGCCCAGCCCTAGCCATTGTGGGCATCTGAAAAGTGAACCAGAAGATGAGAGGTCTCTCGATCTGTTTCTCTACCTCTCAAATAATAAATCAATAATAAAGATTCCCAGTTAATTCCAATGTATGGCCAAGTTTGGGAACTGTTTCCTCCTGTTGGCAATATGCAGCTCCAAACATCTGTGGAGGAAGACTGCAGAAAGTCTACCTTGTTGCTCCTTCCTGTACATCTTAGAGATGTTTGCACTCTATCCCAAGGTCAAGGGCACAAGACAGGGATTCCTCCTTCAGTCTGTCCCTTGACTTGAGCTCTCAGCCTTCTCTTGGCGTGAATTTAGGTGGCCCACATGGATGGCCCTACTTTCTTGCCTGCCTTGGCTCCTCTCTTAGCTGTACTTGTTCAACACACCTTCAGCCTGACGCTTCCCACTATTGTCTCTGAGCCATGTCCTATTCTCTTCACGGTACCAAACAGCATAAATGCTTACTGGAAGCACAAAACCTGCTAGAGTGTATAGTTAGGTTAATTCAAGGTACGGCTCAATCCAGGACATCTATATCTTCATTGCTGTGGGTATGTGAGCATCCCGTGACAAGTCCAGCCCCAGGAGGAACATTGCACCCTGGTTTTTTCTAGTGATGATGTAGACAAATGGTGCTAACTCCAATAAAGGGTTTTTTGGGCATATGGAAAGAGGGGCTACTGTAATGTGTTAGTATGAAAGATTGTTTCTGGGCAGTCCCAAAGACTTCAAAACTCCCTCTCCTGACTCACCGTTCTGAAAATGCACTGTTGTTGTGTGCTGCTATCACAATATCACAGGCCACGTAGTCTAGAAGCAAGATTGTTTGGCCCATGGTTCTGAAGGTCTGGAAGTCCCAGATCAAGGGGCTGCATTTGTCAAAGGCCTTCCTGTGGCGTCATCACATGGTGGGAAAGGCATCAATGGTGAGAGAGTAAGGGAGAGGGAGGGAAAAGGAAAGGAGGCAAACTCATCATTTATGAGGACGCCACTCCCAAAATGACAGCACTAATCCATTCACAGCAGCAGAGCTTTCATGGTGTAATCACCTCGCAAAGATCCCACTACTCAACACTGTTGCATTTGGAATTATGTTCCCAAGACATGATCTTTGGAGAACACACTCAAAGCATACCCTGCACCTAGCTCATTCCATAGCTTAAGGCTTTGGACCTTGCTACCACCAAAATGTTCTTGATAAAGACAATAGTTCTGACTGTTATCATCTATTTGATTCTTGGTGTGGATCATGAATCCAGCTTCAATTTTGTATTTCAGGAGTGGCAGAAGAGCATTTGAGGCTGAGGTTTGGGGAAGGGGTGATGTAGAAACAACAGGGTATCTGTATTCCAAAGGCAAAATTAGCCTTTCTACGTTGTAAGGGCACAAAGAGGTACTTAGTCATTGAGTACAAATTCATTCAAATAAGAAGCCCACATCAGATGCCATTCACATCCCAGCACCATGGGCTACACAAAAAGACAAAAGTGTGGCACCATCTCTGTCTTCCCAGAGGAGAGGGTTTATTCTCATAGTCCGAGAACTTCCTCCCATTCCAGGTTCTCACCATAGCCAGTTGGGAACCAAAGTGGTGTTCCTATTTATGACTAGGAAAGCATCCAACATCCCCCCAAACACAGAGCTTCTGGCACTGCAGACTGGAGAGCACTGCTTGAGCCTGCAGCTTTCTCTAGCAGCTTACAAGCTACTGACAGGACAAAGGCCCTGTGATGGGGAAATTTCCACGTGGTGGCTGTGTTGGGCATTTTACCGGTTAGCCTGACTGGGCTGAGACGCCCATAGAGCTGCTAAAACATCATTGCTAGGTGTGTCTGTGAGAAGGCTTGACGAAGAGACTAGCCTTTGGATGGATAAACAGAGGAAAGATGATCTGTACTCACCAACATGGGCAGAAATTATCCAGTCCACTGAGGGCTCAGATAGAACAAGAAGCAGAGGGTGGGTAAATTTGCTCTCTCTCCTATTGGAGCTGGGACAGCTGTCTCCTCCTGCCCTCCAAAGTCTGCACTCCTGGTTCTCAGGCCTTCAGACATTGACACCACTGGTTTCCTTGAGTCACCAGCTATAGACAGTGGATCCTGGGACTTCTGTCTCCATACACAAGTGATGCAATTTCTGTATATATTATAAGGGGAATTATTATGATAGTTTGATTATGATTTTTCAATTTTACAATGGTGCAAAAGTAATATGAATTCAATAGAAACTGTATGTTGAATTTTGACCTTTTCCCAGTGATAGTTGGGACAATAATCTGCCATGATTCTGAGCAGGGACAGTGAGTCATAGCTCCCAGGTAGTCACACGGTGACAGTGGCAAACAACTGATACCCTACTGTGCACTGTATTGTGAAGTTATGATGTTCAGGGGTACTAAATGTATTTTCAGTGTAAGATATTCCAATGTAGGATAAATCCAATTTATGGTGGATTTTTGATGGATGTAACCCCATTGTAAGCCAGGGAATATATGAATGTGTGTGTGTGTGTGTGTGTGTGTGTGTGTGTGTGTACTCTGCTCCTCTGACAAATACAGAGTTGGAAAGTAGGAAGTCCATTGTGCTTGAGCACAGGGATCAGGTAAAGAGAGTAGAGCTCTCTTTCAAACCCCAACACTCCCTGCTCCTAGGAGGCATGGAAAATCCTCCTCTAGGGAAATGCTTCCCCTATGCCACTTGGGGGATCTGGTTCTCACCACTCTGCCTCTGTTTAATCGAGGTGGCTTTACCTGGGGAAGGAGACCCTGCAGGTAATATCGAGGTGAGTAAGGCAATTGGACTGACCCACGAAGACCCTGCTCTCCCTGGTGTTCATATCTCCAGGATCCCACAGAAATGGTGGCCTGGAAGATGTTCCGATTAATTGCTTTCTAGCCCTGTGATAGCACTTCCATTGCCAGTCAAAGTTTTAATTAATCATGCCAGCAGATGGGCTGTCATGGGCCCCAGCAGCCAGGGTAATGAACTCATTTATTATTAGGCTCCATCAGTGGGAAGCCATCCAGGCTTCTGGGAAAAGAGACTCCAAGCACCAGAGACCAACAGTTTGGGGAAAACCTCTGGAAACATCTTGCTTTTAGACTAGCACTTAAACAGGGAAAGTGTGATGTGAAAAGGGATTGTGGCTAAGGCTGGAGGAAGAGGTCTCAATAGCATGATGCCTTTGATGGTGCTAGAGACAGCCTGGCTTGCTGGCACATTTTGCACCCACCTGATGACATAGGGTGTGCCATGGCATGTATTCTGAGCAAGCATGTGAGAGGTTGCTCTAACCTATGTCCCAGGTTTGGATCAGGGCTTTGGGTGAATTTATAGATTGTATGTTATACAGCTGTCTGATTTATCCTTCCTAGTGCCAACTGGGTGTTATCAATGTTTAATTAATGAAAGAATAGATGAAGATGTGAAAAATTTGAGAAGCCATCACTATGAAACAAACAGCTTTTCACAATCTCAAGTTGGGTCTGAGCTTCTAAGCCATGTTTGAATTGGCACTTGGGTCTTACAGGGCAGACAGAATAAGTAACAAACATGGCCACTCAAGCATGAGGTCAGGGAGTGCCTACAGAGTGCCAAGCTAGAAGGAATCATGGGGTTTCATTCCCACCCCCTCCTTTACTGAGGAGTCAGAGGACCAGCAGGACAAAGGACTTGTCCACAGCCACTCAGTTGGCCCCCAGTCCTGATCATTCCATGTTGCCAAGCTGCCTGAAACACCACCCACAACCTGGCTCACCCAGGTCACTTAAAACAGTCCTCCCTGTGTCCAGTTGACCTTGGACCCCTACTGGTCCCTTGGGGGCTGTGTTTGGGTATTCTTCTACTGAGAAGAATCCCTCTTTCTCTATAGTTCATGGTTAGAAGAGTGTCTTTGCCAGCAGCCCCTCTCCTGCTGTAGCCTGAGCCATCGAGGTATAATTGGCCACAGAGCTGGGCTGCCCACTTGAAGTGTGTACATGCAGGGGAGCAGGCCTTGGCTTTCTCCTGGGTGCCAAGGACTGGGTACCCACTGTGCTCTGTCAGACACGTCTATATGCTGGGTAGGGTTTGTGTCCCTGCAAACAGGGCCCATTGCCTAGTAGCATACCATCCTCCATAGTTTGGTGTAGGGGGTGACACTTACTCCTCACTTTTTTAAAGATTTAATTATTCATGTATTTGAAAGGCAGAGTTTCCATGAGGAAAAGCAATCACAAGCATATGATAGAGAAAAGTATAATTTTCCTTAGTGTCTGGAAGGTAGCAGGGAGTAGTGAGGTCTGTGTGTATCCCTCTAAAAGGGACATCTGCTAGTTGGTGCCAGATATTGGAAGCCATGTTAGAATATTAATGTCATCATATGTTGTTAGTCTTTGTCTATACTCTTGAGGAACAGTGATTTTTCTACTTATTACTTGTTGAGTTCTTCATTTAGTAGAGGGTTAAGCTTGTGATCATAAAGTAAATTGAAAGTATGTCATTGTAAAAATTAAAAGAAAAATAAGAAAAGGAGGAAGAAGAATGGGAGCAAAGGAAGGAGGGGGCAGAGTAAGGAGGGATGTATCATTACACTCTTAAATCTGTACATGAAACCATGAAATTTGTTTCCTTTATATAAACAAAGTAAAAAAATAAATATAACCCAGATTTTTTAAATGTCCTTGTTTTTAATGTGGGCTCAGAAGTTCGTCATTCTAGGTTTGCTTTGTTGTGACTTGAAGAACCCACTGTGGGAGGGTGATGTCCTGTAGTGTGACTTCCAGTTGACTTCCACCTAAACCAACAGCTCTTGCTGGGAAAGGCCCCATACCCTTGCATGACCCTGCAGAGTACACAGGGACAGTGGTAGGTGGTTTTGGAACCTGGCAGATCTCTTTGTAGGACTCTGTAAGTCCCAGGGACAGGAAGAACTCCAAATATGTGACACTGAACGCCTGCCTATTAGGTTATGGGTGGCTTTAATCTAAATTGGAGGAAGCAAAGGGATGTGCCCATTCTTGGCATCCTAAGTAAGGCAGAGCAAGCAATTCACACCACTTCCAACAGTTTCGTCTTATCCCTCACAACAGCCTAAGAGTGAAGAAGAAACCACATGTTGTCAACAGATTCAGATGGGCTAACTCCCCCAAAGGGACACAGTAATGAAACAGTAAATCCGTGTCCAAGTACATGGAATCAGACAGACTGGGTGCCTTGGCTCAGTGCTCAGCAGCCAGATGGCTTGGAGCAGCTTCGAGTTTCTAGGCCTCTGTTTCCTCATTTCATAAAATAAGCATTAAAGCCACACCTCTTGGGTTTATTGGAAGTGGAATTATTTCATATATGAAAAGTGCTTACCACAATGCCTCTCTCCTAATGAGCACTCCATAAATGTCAGCCATAACAACTGTTATCCAAGTTCAAGGTGTTAAATGTCAAAGCCTGGGAGTCCATAATTTGAGCACCATGCTTGGCCTTACCTGTTCATCACCGCCATTCTCATCTTTAACATTTGGCCTTTCAGATAGGCTCACCCATCCACGTCATTCCCACCAGGAAATGTTCCAATATGTATGTTGTCCAATACAACTGTCCTAGCCACATGTGACTATTGAGCACTCAGTGTGTGGCTAGAATTGAGATGTGCTGTCAGTATAAAATGCACCCTGGATTTCAAAGTCTTACTATGAAAAAGGAGTCATAAAATTTCTCACTAGTACTTTATATATTGGTTACATGTTGATATGATAATTTTGGGGGTATGCTGAGTTAAATGAAATTTATCATTAAAATTAATTTTACCCATCCCCTCTTTTTAATGTAGCTATTAGAAGCTTTAAGTTTATGTATGTGACTTGCATTAAATTTCTGTTAGTCTAAAAACTAGAGACTGCCTGACCCAGAGTAGGCCTTCAAGGAATAAATGTTCAACAGATGAATGAACAGATAGTTTCTATAGATTTATCAGGTCTTTGTCTTATTACTTGAGCCATCTGCTCTCTCTCTCTCGAGCTCCCCTTCCCCTACAATGAATGGCCACTACTGAATCTCAGTTATCATTCACCATTAGACATCCTCCCAGTACTACACTCTGCACAGCCTGGGCAGAGGCTGTAAAGATGAAGGGCCTTCAAAGTAACACACACCCAGTACATGATAAAGCACAGAGTGAAACCAAAATGTCTACCCAAAGCCTAAGCACTTGAACACTACTTTGTTGTGTCAGTGAAGCCCTCAACTTCTATAAACATGTCTTTAGAAAGGCAGGTAGAAATTTTCAACATAAGGCAGAGTAAGTGGTCACATGGGTACCAGCTGCAAAATGAGCTCTCAAGAAATCACTCCATCCAATCATCCAAAATCTGGATCCCAAAATGAAGATCAAGCCTAACCTAACTACATTTCCCTGGTAGAAAGCATTGAGGCTGAAGCCCTTGAAGACAGAAACCAATAGTCCTCCCATGTGGTGCATGCTGTCATGCATCTAAATAAAAGGGCCTTGGGGTGCCCATGTAACAGTGTACTGATATTGAAAAAATCCAAAGGAGTTGGCAGTGACTCTTCGGAAGTCTCTGAAATCGTTAATATTATTGATCCAGAGAGGCTTCCAGTTGGCACTTGCTGGGTTGCTTGCTTTCTCTCAGTTCCGCTGATATACGCACCACTGTCTCCAGCACACAAAGTGCAGAGTCAGTGCCCAGGGAACCATGTGCCAGTCAGTGAAAGATTTTGGAACAATACACTGAGAGTCAATTAAATTCAAATGAGACAGTTACATAATACCATGAATGCATGCAAGGAGGAGGGATTGATAAAGGCAAATGGCCAGGCCAGATAAGAAGGACCAGAGCATCCAAGATTGGTAAAAATAGAAGAAAACTCTTAGGCAGCATTACTGCCCAGAGTTGACCATTTTGTGGGGGTGATCATGAGTCTCACTGTCCCCTTTCTTCTTAGAAGCTCAGAGCATGCTACATTCACACTCACTGAGCCCAGATCCTGACCGTGCTCGCAGGTGGGTGAGCAGAAGTTACTCTCTCCACCGAGTGGACAAGGATCAGAGCGGGCTGAGGCCAACGGCTTGACTGGAGTGGAACTTGAGGCAAGTCACATACACTGATGTCACTTTGCTACATAATGAAGATGATATATTCCCCCAAAGGGGGCCCAAAAAGAGGGACTGGACCTTATTTTCACTCTTGGGGATCTGAGAATCTGGTGATGATGACAGAATAAAAAACACCTAGTATTTGAAGAAACTCAGACCAAAGTGTCAACAGCTAGACACAACTGGACCAGACTATGGACTTAAGTAACAGGCTGCTGGGCATCTTGGCTGTAACAGAATTAGAACTGAGTTTTAAAGGTGGGAGGGGTATTACTCAACCGAAAAACAAGGATGGCACTTTGGATGCAGGAGTACCTTGAGGTGGGGAGGCACTGTTTGAGCAGATGGAAAAGCTGATTGTCCTTGCTGGTGACCTAATGGGCACCATTAGAGGGCACCTAGGTCATGAACATCTGTGAAGTTGCTCTACAGACTTAGTCCTCTGGATGCTAATGGAAGCTGTGAAGAAGGAAGTTGTTGGGACCAGAAATCATCCTTGTGTTTGTGGCTGCTTTTGGCAGCCTTGCCATCTTCTTTCATCAACAGTGTTTTTCAATGAAACTAGGCTTACTGTTGTTCTCAGGGCTCCCACTGTGCAGTGTTTTCCCAGAGCTGGGGGTGAGGGTGCTGAGCTGCAGGAACTGGGTTTGGATGGCTCCCTGAACATTTGCACCTGCTGAGAACTCCAGTTGTCTTTGTGCCATCGTGATGAACTGGGTACAGAGCACAAAAGTGGGGCAAGTGGAAGAAAGAATTGGAACAAAGGAAGTGAAACAACCTGTGAAGAACCAGCAAACAAGACTAAAGCAGCAGTGAAAGTCAATGAGGCAAACACCATCTGACCTTGAAAATGAGCGGCGCCGCGGCTCAACAGGCTAATCCTCCACCTTGCGGCACCGGCACACCGGGTTCTAGTCCCGGTCGGGGCACCGGATTCTGTCCTGGTTGCTCCTCTTCCAGGCCAGCTCTCTGCTGTGGCCCGGGAGTGCAGTGGAGGATGGCCCAAGTGCTTGGGCCCTGACCCCCAAGGGAGACCAGGAAAAGCACCTGGCTCCTGCCTTTGGATCAGCATGGTGCGCTGGCCGCGGTGGCCATTGGAGGGTGAACCAATAGCAAAGGAAGACCTTTCTCTCTGTTGCTCTCTCTCACTGTCCACTCTGCCTGTCAAAAAAAAAAAAAAGAAAAGAAAATGAGTGGCGCACAAAGGACAGCTTTGCCTCCTAGGGATTCGTGCTCCAACTGGGTGCAGAGTCGCAGCATGCATGCCTGCCTGAGACCACCCTGGGTCAGGGACGATGTTGGTGTGTTTCTGCAGAGCTGGACATGTGGGAGAGACATTTTTTCCCGGCTCATGTATCAGGGCATATTTCCACTTCATGGAACTCTCTAACAGGAAGACATTATGGTAAGTGTTTCACTTCCATCTCCTCATAGAGCAGAATAGAGGGGTTTGAATACAATGGTGATTGCAGATGAAATAGGCACAGCTGGTTTGCCTCTGGCCACTTGCATTAGTCAGTCATTCCTACACTCCTCCATCCTTCCATCCATCCGTCTCTTCCTCACCTTCCCATCACCACTGCTACAGCCCCTCAGTACATCCATTCTTAGTGTATCTGTTGAAAGCTTGATGGGACGTTCTACATGGCCAAGCTGCCTCCCCATAAGCCCCTCATCACATGGTTGCCAGAGCCTTTATGCACATCCAGATCTGCTCTAATACTCCCCGATGCCATCCCTTCTGCCTCCCCAATGCTCACATGAAATGCCTATTGCAATCAAGCTGCTCCCAACCAGCCCACTTCATTTGTTGCTTGCTACACATCTCTCCCTCTCTGCACCCCAGTCCACACTCCATCCATACAGGACTTCTTGCATCCTCACTAATGACCCACATTGCTGCATGATTTGGTATCTGTTTAAACAAGTTCCTCCTCCTGGGACGTTGTCCTTTTTGGGTTCTCCCATCTTCCCTCACCTATATGCCTGATGATACTCCCACTCAAACCTCTTGCTGTGGAAAGCAGAACTGACAATGCCCCAGTAGCTGGCCTTATGGTTCTGCCACCATGTTCATGCCAAGGCCATGCAATGACAAGGCAGCTCCATCTGATAAAATATGAGGTTCTCCAGTGAATAACTTTAGCTCAAAGACTCCCCAGTGGTCTGACCAAATCTCTCATGGAGCTGCTCCATAACCTGGGACTTTCCCCTACCCTTATCTGCCTTTTCCCCCTCTTCTTCCGTAAGCGTCAGGCATGCACTGTGATCTGATGGCCCTTCCTGCCTTTTCTGACTCCCTTCCCCAAGTGACTCTCTTGTGTGTCTAACCTCATGTCTTGGTTACATGGGCTGGGGAATTTAAGAAGAACAGGAATTTATTTCCTCACAGTTCTGGAGGCTGGGAAGCCCCAGGTCAAGCCTCCGGCATCTGATGAGGGCCTTGGTTTGCACCATGATATGATGGAAGGGATCACATGGGGAGGAACCCGCTCCTGCAAAAACAGCATTGCTCCCTTCGTGAGGTTATCCCTCTGTGACCCAAACCCCTTTCATTAGGCCTCATCTCCCAAAACTGTTGCATTAAATATAATGTTCCAACACATGCATTTTGGAGAACACATTCAAGTCAGGCACCCTCTCTTTGCATCTGCTTTTTAAGGACTATTTTGCATGTGAGAGGCAGAGAATGGTGGCAGAAGGCAGCAGAGAGGGGGTTCTCATTCTAGTGGTAAATTCCCTAAGTGCCCGGGGATATCAAAACCAGGAGCTGAGAACTCAATCCATACCTCCCTTGAGAGTGACAGGAGCCCAATTAATTGAACCACTATTTAATGCTTCCCAGGCTCTGCATTGGTGATAGAGTCAAGAGCCAGAGCCAGGAATTGAACCCAGGCACGCCAATAGGGGACACAGGCATTTTAATTGTTAGACTAGAAGCCCACTCTCCTGTACCTGCGTTTTTGAAGATCTGAACTAATGTATTGTTAGAACTTTTTTTCTTGAAGACATTCCTATTCTCTTTCAGGTGGAATTGAACCTCTTTCCTTCACACTGCCTTGTATGCACTCTCATGATTGCTCCAATGATTGTTTATGTGGCTGCCTCCATCTCCCAGCCTATGCACTCCATGGAAGTATTCATGGTCTTATTTATCCTGTAAGCATCACTGCCTAGAGGCTGGCATTGTGGTGCAGCAGGTTAAACCACCACTTGCTATGCTGGCCTCCCATATCAGAGTGCTGGTTCGAGTCCCGGCTATTCCACTTCTGATTCAGCTTCTTGTTAATGCACCTTGGAAGACAGCAGAAGATGGCCCAAGTACTTGGATCCCTGCTATCCATATGGGAGACCAGGATGGAGTTCCAGGCTCCTGGCTTCCACCTGGCCCAGACTTACCTGTTGCAGCCATGTGGAGAGTAAAACAGATGGAAGATCGCTTCTCTCTCTGTCTGTCTCTCTCTTTCTTCCCCACCCCAACTCTGCCTTTCAAATAAATAAATATATCTTTTAAAAAATCACTGCCTGCTACAATGCCCATCGTATTCAGATGCACCATTAATGTTTATGACAGCGATGAGCTAACTGTTTATTCACGTATCAGGGCTCTTTGTCCTAGACTCCATGTTATATTCTGAGAACAAGGAAATGAATGAAGCAGAACCCCTGCCTCACACTCACTCTTCTGCTGCTCAGTGGGCTCAGCATGCAGAGAACCTCTTAACGAGGCTGGAATAACTTCCATCAAAATGGTACGAGCAAAATTAAATGAGAGCCCAGAGAAGGCACGATTGTTCTTGCTGAGTGGCAAAAGAGGGAGAAGGAAGCAGGCGGAGATTCAGGGAAAGCAGCATTTGGATGGGTCAAGTGGAATCTACAGGATTTACACACAAGTGTAAGAGGGAGGGCCTTCAGCCAGAGAGACTGCAGAACGAGAGCACAGAAGGGTGATGTGATGAGGAATATTTTTGTTGATTTGTATTTTGAAAATTCACAAATGCACACAAAACAGAAGATGCCTTGCTCGTTTTACTTTCCCCTTTTGTAGTTTTTAGCTGAAGAAGGCCTTATTTATGATGTTTGCTTGTTTACGATGTCAACTCCCCAGGGTCTCCATCTGCCTCAGAGCCCAGGGAGCATCTACCTTGTTTGTTTTCAGTTGCTCTGCATTGTCAATCTCCTTGAGTGACTTTCTCCAGTCATGTCTGGCAGGTGCTGAAGCCAGGACTGGCACCTGGGAGGCTTCAGGCATTTGGCTGGACAAGTGGAGCCTTCCATGCTGTCTCCAGCAGATGGGTCCCTGGGTAGAGAGCTGACTGGCTCCTGTTCTTAGAGCCCAGTGGCTCCTTAGGGTTGCAGCCTGGAGGAAGTCTGGAGAGAGGGTGCTGGCATCATATATCCTGTCTGCCATCAGCTGCTGTTGGAAGGAAAACTCTTGCCTAGGGAGGTTTTGGAAGGTGAGACAAGAGAAGTAGGAGGGAAAAGAAGCAACTGCCTGCAGCCTGATGATCCCACCAGTGAGCCTGCCAGTTTTGCCTGCAGCTTCTTTTGGGCACAGTCAGAACTGGGCTAGCAGGCAGCCTGCACCTGGCACCAGACAAGCTCCTCACTAGAGTGTGTGCTGCTGGTAGCAAACATTTCAGGTGACTGGTTCCACCCGAGGCTGCTCTAGAGACCTCTGATCTGGAGGCTGATGGCCCACTGAGGTGGGAAAGCTATGCCTATCATCCATCCAACTTGAGAGCCCCTCTCTGCCTCCTGCCTTCCACGAGCTCAGCAAATAAAGTCTCCATTGCAAATGTCCTTATCCCAGAACCAGAGAAACACAGAAACCCGGAGTGTTCCACTCCATGGCCTTCAGAAAAGCCCTTCCTGAACAGCATAGTTTGCAGGAGAGAAGCACTAGGACTCCTCCATGGGCAAGCATCTGAGGGCACTCCAGAAAGGTCAGGGACAAACGGATTCAAAGATCGAGTTGTTTCAGTGTAAAAAGAATTTTGAAATCATAGATACAAGAAATCTTCAAAAAGTTCGTGGAAAATGTGGATTCTGAAAAAGCTATCAGTGGATTTCAGAAATTTCTGCACCAAAATAAACTCATCTTTTCATTCCATTTTCTGGGAGATTTTGAAGTACCCTTGTTTGTCTAAAAAGATATTTGTCATTGTTTTTAAATGGTTGCTTAATATGCCCCTATATACGTGTTATTGTAATTTGAAACATTACACAAACAATACATGAATGAATTTTCATTAAAATACAAAAATATATGCAGAGAGAAAATTTCCCCTCACATCTCCCAACTCATAATCCTCTCCCCAGAAATAGCTCTAATGAGTTTTGGGTTATTTTTCCCTGTTCTTTTGGATTAGGGCATTTTTGACACAGGAAATGTGGGTATGGGTTTTGGGATTTTTGTTGTGGTTCTTGGACAAACGTGATCATTGTGCATACTGTCTTGCAGATTGTGTTTTTCAATTAACAATGGGATTCCAAGATCATACCCTGTCACTCCTTAGTGTTCTATGACGTTCCCGCTGATGCTGACGGTGTCCCATGGTTCCAGATCTCATACTTTATCACTCCCATGTTGACAGGCATTTAGGTTCTTTCCAATTTATTTCATTAATATGATAATAGTGCTTCCACTCTCATTTCCCAAGTTCTTTGCAAGTGCAACATCTGCTACTATCTCTCCAGGAAAGTTCCAAAGAAATGGAATCCCTGGGTAGAAGGGTATGTGCATTTCAAATTCAGTCGAATACTACCAAATGGCCCCCAGTAGCAGCATGCTAATTTACCCTCCCTCCCTTGGAGTGGGGCCCCTCGCTGGCCTGCCCAGCCTCTGATTCCAGCTCTTTCCCTTGACGCATTCCACAACAGATGCTGAAACGGTAAATAATCACGTTTGCAGCCCCTTCTGAGGCTAACAGTAGCTGTATGACACATTTCTAGCCAAAATGACGCATGTGGAAGCACCTAGGCGTTGGAACATGATTCTGGAAAGCTTTTCCTTTCCCTGATACAAAGGGGAGACGGGACTGGAGCCTTGTTTCCTGCTTTGCACTATAGCAGCCACTTGGAACTATGGGGGTTACAGCCATGCTAAGGATGTCAGAGTACACAGAAAGAGCTCTGGTTCCTAGCTGGCATCACCAAGCAGCTGGAGTCGCCTAGTCTGGATGTCTCATTAAGAAGGAAAAACAGACCCTTAATTTTTTAAGCTCCTGCCAGTTGGGTGTCTATTACTTCTTGTTGAATGAAAACATAAATGAGATAGAATATTTGTACCGGTGCCCATTTTTGCTTTGATTCAGCCTTAATCTTTATGTGTTATGGGGATGTGGCAACTTTACTGTTAGTCTGTTGGACGCTAAAAACAAAAATAGCCATAATTAATTCACTCCCTATTTTATGCACATTATATGTAATATTAAAGAGGCCCTAGGAGACAAATTCACAATTTTAGAGATGAGGAAACCAGAATCCAAAAAAAAAAAAAAAGTTGTTGCCTATGTTCCCAAAGGATTCTGAAATAGCTCTGGTGGCTTCCATGGGTCCCTCTTCTTAAAGTTAGAAAGCTGTGTTGGCTTACATGTCCCAGGAAGAATCATAATAGTGGCAGTAAAGTGACACATGTTTGTGGGGAGAGGCAATGCCAGGAATAATGGAGAACACCTTGGACTTGGCTGATGGATCAAGGTCGTGCTCCAAGTTCACCACTTAACCTTCTCTAAACACTGGAATCTGATATAATAGTGTAGGAGATTGCAAGATGGTGGATTAGGGAACCACATACTATGCTAGGCTAGGGATAAATAGTGTTTTTTTTTTAAGTGTAGGAAGTGTACTTTCCAGGGAGAATTGGAGAGCAAACCACATTGGAAATCCTACAAGAGGAAGGGGAATGCTGTGGACCTGTGTGGAAGGTGTGGACATGAAGCATGAACATGGACACAACACACGACTGCAGCAGCCAAGAGCCATAACAGGCTGCAGCTTGGAGTCAGTAGGAAGAATAGATGCAGCAATCTGTAGTGATATAGCCAGAGGAAGACTGTGGCATGAGTCTGGACTGGAGCCCTGGGGGCTAGCGGTTCCTAGCAGTTGCCTGCAGACCTGGTGGAAGTAGAGGGGGCAAATTTATCTCACTACACTCCCCCTCTCCCCCCCAGAACAACGGCCACTGCCCAGCTGAAAAAGGACAGGCACCATTTTAGATTTGGGAGGCAGTTGGGAAAAACTTGGTGTGTGTACACGGCAACTGGCTGAGACAGGACACCATTTTCTTGTCAGTACTGGTGGCAGTGGAAGGGAGAGAGTAACATTTGTCCAATGGCTCTTATGTATAGGTGTGATCCAAAGATTCTAGCAGAAGGAAAAATCCGAAGTTCCCATTGATTTTAAGCCTGGCTGGCTAGGCAAGCTACATAGGGACTGTGAGGCAACCTTAGCCTCCAAAGAGACCACAGGCTCTTTGGATCAAGATGCCTAGGCAGAGTTAGCTTGGATAACATCTGCCTCTCTGTTGACTGGACAGGCTGGCAGGCAGAGCAAAACTGCTGCAGCCAGCAATTGTGGAAGCCTTATGTGCTGAGATCATGGGGACTCAGTGGTTACATGAGAGGGTATGGGGTTTTGCTGGTCTCTGGGCAATCACTGGGTGCAGCTCCAAACTCTTGGAGCTCCTGGGCTGCTTGGGGTGGGTCATTGCAGTGGGAACTGTGCTCACAGTGAAGACTGCACAGATCATTTGTGAGGTCAATAGAGCAGTGTGGATGAGTATTGAAATACTAGGAGTAACACCTGAGCATTGCTCAGCTTGGAGGAGAGGAGGTGAGAGAGTGATCACACCAACAGAGGTGACCATTGCCCTCCTTCTGTAAGAGATCTACCATATCCAACTTGGGTGTTACCATGGGTACTCACCCACCCTGGAATACTGACCAGAGCTCCTTGGCCACACCCATGACATACCTCTTGGTATTCACCAAAAGTGCAAACATTCCACTAAGCCACAGAGGTATAGCTCAAAGATAAGTAATCAGAGAAAAAAAATTAACACCACAAATAACTAAAAGAAAATGCAAAAATTTAAAAAACAAGAATAAGGAAGATGCCGTGACCCCTTCAAAGGAACACAACATTTAAATATTAGAATGTGAAGATGGGCCAGCACGATGGCTCACTTGGCTAATCCTCCACCTGCAGTGCTGGCACCCCAGGGTTCTAGTCCCGGTTGGGGCACCGAGACTAGTTTCAGTTGCTCCTCTTCCAGTCCAACTCTCTGCTGTGGCCCAGAGGGCAGAGGAGGATGGCCCAAATGCTTGGGTCCCTGCACCCAAATGGGAGACCAGGAGGAAGCACCTGGCTCCTGGCTTTGGATCGGCGCAGTGCTGGCCATAGCAGGCATTAGGGGAGTTAACCAACAGAAGGAAGACCTTTCTCTCTGTCTCTCTCTCTCTCTCTCACTGCCTATAACTCTACATGTCAAATAATAATAAAAAAAGAATGTGAAGATGAAGAGATTGATGAAATGCTGGAAATGGAGTTCAAAAAATTAATCATAGGATTACTCAAAAGCAATCAGAAGCTAATCCACAAACTAAAGAAAACCATACATGACATGAATGAAAATCTTTCCTATGAAATTGAGATTTTAAAAAGAAATCAAGCTGAAATATTAGAAATAAAGAATTCAATAGATCAAAAAAATGTGGTGAAAAGTCTTAACAACAGACTTGGTGAGGAAGAAGAAAGAATATCTAAGCTAGAATACAAACCTTTGGAAATCTTTGAAAATATTTCAGTCAAACAAAAAAAAAAAAAGAAGCCAAGAAGAAACTAGAAAACTTAAAAACAGTGTTGGATATTTATGGGATACTATCAAATGACCCAACGTATGGATCTTAGGAGTTCCTGAAGATGTGGAGAGAGAAAATGGACTAGAAGGCCTATTGGAGAAATAAAGGGACATCCAAGTACAGGAAGCACATAGAACTCCTAATATATGTGACCACAAAAGATCTTCACCACAACACATTGTAGTCAAACTTTCCACAGTAAAGCATAATGAAAAGACTCTAAAATGTGCATGAGAGAAATGTCAGATTGCTATCAGAGATCTCCAATTAGACAAACAGCTGACTTCTTATCAGAAACCCTATAGGCTAGAAGAGAATGGCAAGTCATAGTCCAAGCCTTAATATAAAAAGACCTGTCAACTCAGAATACTGTACCCTGTAAAGCTCTCATTTAGGAATGAAGGTGAAATAAAGACCTTTCATATCAAACAGAAATTTAAATAATTTTTCATCATTTGTCCAGCCTTACAAAAGATGACTATAAGGATGTGCTACACGTAGAAACACAGAAAGATTGTCATCATTTATGAAAGAATGTGAGGGCAGAAAATCTCCCAGTAAAAGCACAAAAGAAATCCAAAGTCAACAATAGGAATATTTATGAAAAAATGGCAGGTTCAGGGGATTCCAATTCAATCCCATCAAGGTGGCATGTACCAATGTCATCTCACTAGTCCAAGTGATCAGTTTCAGTTCACAATTGATCATAATGATAGGTCTAAAAGTCAAAGGGATCACACCTACCAGACTAGTGTCTGCTAATACTAACTGATAGAATTTAAAAGGAGAGAATGATCCAACATGGGAAGCGGGATGCACAGCAGACTCATAGAATGGCAGATGTCCTAAATAGCACTCTGGCCTCAGAATCAGCCCTTAAGACATTCAGATCTGACTGAAGAGCCCATGAGAGTATTTTAGGCATGCAAAGCCAAGACACTCTGGCAAAAAAAAATAAAATAAAATAAAATAAAAACCCTAAATGAAAGATCTCTGCAAGTGAGATCCCAGTGGAAAGAACAGGCCGTCAAAGAAGGAGGTACCTTTCTCTGAAGGGAGGAGAGAACTTCCACTTTGACTATGACCTTGTCTAAATAAGATCGGAGCTGGCAAACTCCAAAGACCTCCATAGCCTTGGCAACTCATGACAAGAGCCTAGGGTGATTACTGACGCCATAAACAAGAGTGTCAATTTGTTAAGTCAACAACAGGAGTCATTGTGCACTTACTCCTCATGTAGGATCTCTGTCCTTAATGTGTTGTACAATGTGAATTAATAACTAGTACTGAAACAGTATTTTACACTTTGGGTTTCTGTGTGGGTGCAACCTGTTGAAATCTTCTGTATATAAAGGTAATTGAAAATGAATCTTGATGTGAATGGAATGGGAGAAGGAGCAGAAGATGGGAGGGTTGTGGGTGGGAAGGAAGTTATGGGGGGGGAAGCTTTTGTAATCCATAAGCTGTACTTTGGAAATTTATATTTATTAAATAAAAGTTTAAAAAAATGGCAGAGTCAAGTTGTTACTTATCAATAGTGACCTTTAATGTAAATGGCCTCAACTCTCCAGTTAAAAGATACAGACTAGTTGAATGGATTAATAAACAAGAAACATTTTTTGCCTACAAGAAAGACAACTTACCAACAAAGTAACCCGAGGCTGAAAGTGAAAGATTGGAAAAAATATTCCATGCTACCAGAAGCCAAAAAAGGGCAGGTGTTGACATCCTAATGTCACACAAAATGGACTTTAACACAAAAACTATTAAGAAAGATGAAGAAGGGCACTATGTAATGATTAAGGGATCAATTCAACAGGAAAATGTGACTATAATAAATGTATACACACCCAATTAGAGGGTGCCTGATTATTTAAAAGAAATATGAATGGATTTAAAGGAAGACATTGACTCCAATGGAGTAGAAATGGGGGACTTCAACACCACACTTTCATCAATGGACAGGTTAACTATACAGCCAATCAACAAAGAAACAGCAAAGCTTACTGAAACTATGGACCAAATGGACCTAATTGATATCTACAGAACATTTCATTACACAACCTCAGAATACACATTCATCAGCGTATAATATCCTCTCTAGGATAGACCATATGTTAGACCATAAAGCAAGTTACACAAATTCAAAAAAGACTGAAATTATACAATGTATTTTCTCTGACTACAATGGAATAAAAGCCGGAAATCAACAACTCAAGAATCTCTAGAGCATATGCAAACACATAGAGACTGAACAACATGTTCACGAATGAACACTGGGTCACAGAAGAAATCAAAAGAGAAATCAAAAAATTTCTGGAAACAAGTGAAGACAACAATACATCATATCAAAACTTATAGGATATAGCAAAAGCAGTGTTAAGAGGGAAGTTTATAGCGAACAGTGCCTACATGAAGAAATTGGAAAGGTACCAAATAAATGAGCTACCAATGCATCTCAAGGATCTAGAAAAACAACAGCAAACCAATCCCAAAAGTAGTAGGAGAAAAGAAATAATTAAATTAAAGAAGAAATAAACAAAATTGAAACAAAAAAAAAATACAAAAGATCAGTGAAACAAAGAGCTGGTTTTTTGAAGAAGTAAACAAAATTGACACACCATTTGCCTGACTAACCAGAAAAAGAGGGAGAAGACCCAAATCAATAAAATCAGAGATGACAAAGGAAATGTTACAACAGATAGCATAGAAATGAAAAGAATCATCAGGAATTACTACAAACAGCTGTATGCCAACAAATTGGGAAACTTACAAGAAATGGATAGATTCCTGAACACATACAATCTACCAAAATTGAGTCATGAAGACAGAAATCTTAGATTAACAACCAAGATGGAAATTCAATCAGTAATAAAGACACTCCCCACAAAAAAAAAAAAGCTCAGGACCAGAAAACTGCTGAATTCTACCAGACAGTTAAAGAAGAAATGATTCCAATTTTTCTCAAGCTCTTACACTTGACCTTAGCCAAAATGCTGAGAAGTGATCTTCTTCTCAAGCTGTTAAAAACAATTGAAAGGGAGGGAATCCTCCCAAATTCCTTCTATGAAGCCTGCATCACTTTAATTCCTAAACCAGAAAAAGATACAACAGAGAAAGAGAACTATAGACCAATAGCCCTAATGAACACAGATGCAAAACTTCTAAACAAAATATTAGCTAATCGAATTCAACAACACATCAGAAAGATCATTCACCTAGACAAACTGGTATTTAGCCCTTGTATGCAGGGATGGTTCAACATTTGCAAATCTATCAATCTGATGTATCATATTAATAAACTGAAGAATAATAATCCTATGGTTATCTCAATAGATGTAGAGAAAGTATTTGATAAAATACAACATCATTTCTTGATGAAAACCTTAAGCAAATTGAATGTAGAAGGAATATTGCTCAACACCATCAAGGAAGTTTATGACAAATCCATGGCCAGCATCTTACTGAATGGGGAAAAGCTGGAAGCATTCTCCATAAGATCCAGAACCAGACAAGCGAGCCCACTCTCATCATTGCTATTTAATATAGTCCTGCAAGTTTTAGCCGAGCCATTAGGCAAGAAAAAGAAATAAAAGGGTTACAAATTGGGAAGGAGGAAATCAAACTACCTTTTTTTGCAGATGACATGATTCTATATATAGGAGTTCCAAAAGACTACTAAGAGACTATCAGAACTCATAAAAGAGATTGGTAAAGTGTCAGGATATAAACCCAACACACAAAAATTAATAGCCTTTGTATACACAGAAAATGCCATGGCTGAGAAAGAACTTTTAATGTCAATTCCATTCACAATAGCTACAAAAAGAATTAAATACCTTGGAATAAATTTAACCAAGAATGTCAAAGATCTCTTCAATGAAAATTACAAAGCATTAAAGAAAGAAATAGAAGAAGATATTTTAAAAATGGAAAAATCTTCCATGTTCATGGATTGGAAGAATCAACATCATTAAAATATCCATACGACCAAAAACAATTTACAGATTCAATGCAATCCCAATCAAAATACCAATGACATTCATTGCAGATTTTAGAAAAATTAATGCTAAAATTCACAGGGAGGCACAGGAGACCTTGAATAGCTAAAGCAACCTTATACAACAAAAACAAAGCTGTAGGCACCACAATACCCAAATTTTAAAACATACTACAGGGCAGTTATAATCAAAACAGGTTGGTATTGGCACAAAAACAGATGTGTATACCAATGGAACAGAATACAAACTCCAGAAATCAATACATGCATCTATAACCAATTTATCTTTGACAAAGGAGCTAAAATCAATCCCTGGATCAAGGACAGTCTCTTCAACAAATGGCGCTGGGAAAACTGAATCTCTACATGCAGAAGTATGAAACTAGATCCCTACCTTACACCTTACACAAAAAGCCACTCACAATGGATCAAAGACCAAAATTCATGGCCAGGTACCATGAAATTACTGGAGAACATTGGACGATCTCTGAAAGACATTGGCACAGACAAAGACTTTCTGGAAAAGACCCCATAAGCATAGGCAATCAAAGCCAAAATTGACAAATGGGATTACAACAAACTGAGAAGCTTCTGCACTGCAAAAGATACACTCAGCAAAGTGAAGAGGCAACCTACAGAATGGGAGAAAATATTTGCAAACTATGCAACTGATAAAGGGTTAAAAATCAGAATCTATAAGGAGCTCAAGAAATTAAAAAACAACAACAGCAAAAATCCAGTTAATAAAAGGGCAAAGGACTTAAACAGGAATTTCTCCAAAGAGGAAATAAATGGCCAACAGACTGTTAAATGCCCTGGATCATTAGCCATCAGGGAAATGCAAGTCAAAAATCACAATGAGGTTTAACCTCAGTCCAGTTAGAATGGCTTTCATATAGAAATCAAGAAAAAACAAATGTGGGGGAAAAGGACCCTTAATCCACTATTGGTGGGAATGTAAGCTGGTGCAGCCACTGTGGAAGACAGTATGGAGATACCTCAGAAATCTGAATATAGACCTGCTATACGATCCTGCCAAACCACTCCTGGGAATTTACCAAACCAAACGAAATCAGCATCTGAAAGAGTTATCTGTACCCCTATGTTCACAGCATCACAATTCACAATAGCTAAGATATGGAATCAACCCAAATGTCTATCAACTGTTGACTGGATAAAGCAATTATGGTATAAATACATTATGGGGTACTACTTAGCTATAAAAAAAATGAAATCTGTATTTCGCAATAAGATAGACACAACTGGAAGCCATTATACTTAGAAAAATAAGCCAGTCCCAAAAAGGCAGATATCTTGTATTTTCCCTGATCCAAGGTAACCAATAAAGTGCCTAAAATGTAATGTATTGGAGTGAAATGGACATTTTGAGATTCAATGATTGTTTATGGCTCTTGTCACTTCCATTGAGGAACAGTGTTTTTTCCTTTATATTATTTGTTGAACAAATTTATTTAGTGTAGGCTTTAACTTTATAATCATTAAGTAAACTGGAAATAGATGTTTTGTAAAAATTAAGAGTGGGAAATGGAGAGGGAGGAGGAAGAAGGGATGGAGCATGGGTGGGAGGGAGGGTAAGAAGCATCACTATGTCCCTAAATGTGTATATATGAAAAACATGAAACTTTTATACTTTAAATAAAATTTTAAAAAATACTGGAATCCCGGCTTCTGTCCTATGTCTTCATAACTGTGTCATGCCCCTTCTTAAACCTTTACATCAGAATTCTGTCTGCTTATCATCACCTTAGGACAATTCAATCTTCCCTCTAGGCAATCTTGAGAGATTTTTAGAAAGATACTCTTTGAAAGTACGTGTATGTCTATGCATATTGTCTTTCAATTTAATTGTTAACTTTGAACAGATTCATAAACAAAATTAGGATAACCATTTTAAGTGCTGCCACTATGCAAACTTGAGCCCCTATTAGACAAGGAAGCAACTATTATGATTACTTTGGCTTCCCAGCCAACACACACAATGGATTTAACCCAAAGCTTTCTAGTGGAGATATAGGAAAGCTGTGGTATTCCTAATGGATTTTTGTTTGTTTCAAGTAACAAAAATCCAACTCAGATTAATGAAAGCAAAAGATGGAATTTATTGACTGAAGTCCTAGGTAGTCTAGCGGAGGTAGTGATTCAGTCTTGGCTATCTCTGGGAGAAGTGGGGCCATCTCTCACCTGCTCTTGGCTTTGTGTGCCTCTACTTGACCTGATTCTCAAGATAGGTGCTTTCCACAAGGCAGAAAATAGGATTTGCATTTTCTCAGACTCATAGGTTCTATGAGCTACAAATCCATTATGGGAAAACAGTGTTTTCCACCAGCTCTGATGGGGAAGTCCTAGGGAGGACTTACTGCCTCCAGTCAAACGTCCATTTCTGCACCAATACCTGTGGACAGAGAAATAAGACACTTTAATTATCCGAGCCTGGATCTCAGTCCCACTTCTATGGCAAGGATGGTTTTGGGGATTCAGTTAGACCAAACCACATTGGATGGGGTTTTCCTTGTAAAAAGGACTTCTATGTGCTAGATGACAAAAGCAACAGGTGTCCACCAAAACGGCAGGAGCAAATGCCACAGCCTTGAGCTACTGAGGGAGGGATTCAGGTTTACAAAAATTTCACTATGATTCAGTAGGCAGGAGTAGACTATGCAGTCTACTCCTATGCAGTCAGGGAATCCTTACAGACACAGACACTTGTATGGGGGAAAGACACAGACACTTGTATGGGGGGTGCAAGGGTGCTCCCTTCTCAACAAGTCACCCCTTAGTGCTCAAGCCGAGAAATGTAATGGAGCTCAGAGGGCCTAGTATAAATAGCCCCCCTCCTGCCCCTTTCCAGTTGTTTCCTGAGGGTTCTGATTCTCCTGTGGAAGATCAAAGGGATGGTTGGTCAATAAGCCTCGACTCAGTGCCAGTTTCTAGGGAATGCATCTGTCAATCACCCTCTCTGTTTCTGTCTTTCTGTATGTGAAGCCATGTCTGAAATGCATGCACAGGGCTGTGGTCCTCCCCATTAGAAGAATGCAACATAACCCTTTGCCTGCTCAGGGTTGGTCCCAAATCCAGCACTTACAGTCATGCCTCCTGCTTACGGGCATTCTCCTCTTAAAAATGCAAATTCCCCAGGAGAGGGAAGGCTATGAGCTTACTTGCTTTCAGTCAGTGACAGTAAGTTTGCCAGGCTCTCTCACGAGAAAGGTTTTGGAGGAGAAATGCTGAGCTTCCATTACTGCAACTCTCCTAACCATGTGGACTGTGGGCTTCATCAGGGAGCAAGCTTCATAAGCTTGGTCATATCCTACTGCGGACACTGCATGGCCAACTGCTGCCACCAGGAAGGAGGGTCCAGGCAAACTGAAAGGAGCAAACATTATGAAGGCTGCCACTTGATCTGCCCAAGCCCTCTCCAGAGGCTCTGACTTGGGTGCTGCCCTCAGATAGTCAAAGGGAAACTGTCAGAGGAAAGAGGGCCTTGGCTCTCCCAGCTTCTGTGAAATGGCCCAGTCGGGTGGAGCTCCCCAGTCCTCCTCCCAGCACGAAGGAGCTCAGCCTCTAGGATGGCTGAGCAGAACCCTTGGGAGAGTTTGGAAGCTGTTTCTCTTTGTGACTTGAAGCAATCCATCTGCTAGGAAGCCAGCAGTCCTGGGGCTTCATTGCAGGTTCATTCACATACACACACACACACACACACACACACACTCGCATGGACACATACACACACATGCATGCATGCACACACATTGAAGGAAACATGCCTGCCTGCCCTGCCACACCTGCACTCTCCACGGAGAAATGAAAACACCCTTGATTTCCAGCTATGGAGGAAACTCTAGCCATAGAGCAGAGAGAACAGAGAAAGAAGGCAGGTTACATCTGAGACCTAGAATGGGAAAGAGGAAGCAAAAACTCACATATGGAAAGAGACACGTGGTAGGGAAAGAAAGTTTATTTTCAAGCTTTTAAGAGAATATTACAAACAACAGAGAGTTTTAAAAAACCCTAAAAACTAGTTTAAAAAAGTACGTGACAGTGTCCCTTTAATACCCACAGACGACGCAGCCATTGTGCAATGACAACAAGAAACTCCACAGGGGACCACCCAGTGGCCTTCCCTGGCAGGATCCTGGGAATAAGCAGGTGGGCTCCAGGCACAGTGCTCCCTGCCAGGACCCCCTGGCCTGCCTGACTGCGGAGGACCAGTGAGCACGGAGCACCGAGTGCTGGCCTCTTTGGGGAGGGTCCCAAGCAGCAAGGAATACTTAGATCGGTTTCCACTCTAATCCTTGGGGCACACTGCTCAACTCCCCATGCACAGCTGCAGCCTTCCTGCAGACCCCAAGGTGGGAGGTGCCCTGCGAGGGGGCCTGGGTCTGTGCACCTGCCAAGGCAGGAGGAGAAGTGGCACTGAGCCCGTCCTGGCTTGGGTAGTTGAGGAAGTTGCTCCTAGAGTGGCAGCTTCAAAGGCGGAAGCCACAGCAGCAGAACTGTGCTTGAGATGCCCACCAGCAAGCTGTACTTTTCTCTCGTTGTGTATGTGTGTGTGTGTGTGTGTGTGTGTGTCTATTTCCTGTAAACATCGTTGAGCCAAATCACCATAAAATAAAGTCACAAGGGCACAGAAAGACACTCATCTCCAAACCTAAGCCCTCTTTGAGCCCACCTAGCATTGGGAGATGCCTGCCTCTGGGCGCTCACACCAAAACCCCCCTCCCAGCACTCTCTACCCCAGAGTCCCTAAAGCCATGTGAGCCAATGAATGCTCCTCATCAGGTGAGCCCGGAGACCCCACAGGCTGTGTCCTCCCTACCAGCCCACACCAGTCCCTACCCACCCCCCACTGCCCGGAGAGAAACAAAAACAAACTCAAGGTTGGAACGGCAGCTACAAACGCTCTCTGCTCAGCTCCCTTTGCTGTCTGCACCCACAGTGCACCCCTGGGCACCACCACCACCTGCCTCACCCTGCTTTGCCCTCCGAAGCCTCTCCTCCTCCAGGGGTCTTGCCTGCGCGTGCATCTGGGTGGCTTCCTTTTGTTGAGTTAGGCTCCACCTGTATTGCACTTCGTTGCTGAGTTTGTCGGTTTTTGTTGCCGTTCAGTTGGAGAACGGGGTCGACTAATCGGAAAGCCCCATACCGCTCCTGGTGCCACCCTCCCTCCAGCTCCACCCCACCCCAGGGCACCCTCAAGGCCTGTCACCCTCTGCCTGCTCTCTGCGCTGGGCCCTGGGGTCCCGATATGCCTCCCTCGTGCCGCCTTCTGGCCCTTTTGCGGCCCCGGTCACACTCCTTCCCTGGTCTCTCCTTTCACACTGTCGTGACTCTCATGACGAGCTCTCGGCTGCCGCCCTGCGGGCTCCGCTGCTCATGAGGTCTCAAGTGACTCAGGATGTGCAGGATGGTGTAAGCACAGTGGTGGTGGGACAGAGGGCCTGAGGGGTGGCTGGCAGGCCGGGCAGGGCCTTCCTCGGGGGCAGGCGAGCCTGCAGTCTCCTCCTCTGTGGCAGGGATGTTGGCCTGGGTGGATGAGGAGGTCCGTGGGTTTGTCCTGCCTCCTGCCTTTTGGTCCTCCAGGTCTTTTGTCTTGTCGTAGTTCAGCACTTTCCACTGCTGGTTGACGGCTTGCCACCGTTTAAAGATGCGGTACACAGAGGGCCCCTCATGGATGATGAGACCTGAGGCAGCAGGGAGAGGAGAGAGACAAAGGCCAAGTCATTCAGAGAAAGCAAGGCTGCTGCTGGGACAAACCGTGGTCTCCCTTCATTGACAAATAGAGCTGGGGCAGGCTCAGGCTCCATTGGTTTGATTTGTGCTTTAAAATCTACCTTCTGGGGCTGGTGCTGTGGCGTAGTAGGCTAAGCCTCTGCCTGTGGCACCAGCATCCCATACTGGTGCTGGTTTGTGTCCTGGCTGCTTCACTTCCCATTCAGCTCTCTGCTTATGACCTGGGAAGGCAGTGGAAGATGGCCCAAGGGCTTGGGTCCCTGAATCCATGTGGGAGACCCAGAAGCAGCTCCGGGCTTTGGATCAACACAGCTTCAGCCATTGCAGCCACTTAGGGAGTGAACCAGCAGATGGAAGACCTCTCTCTCTCTCTCTCTCTGTATGTAACTCTGACTCTGAAATAAATAAATAAATCTTTAAAAAAAAATCTACCTTCCAGCTACGAGTCATAGAGTCCCTAGCCCTAGATTCCTGGATTGGCGAGTCTCTGGTGGGGAGGGACTGCCACATTGAGCTCACAGGGTCATCTGGCACCTACATCCAAGGACTTTGCCTCCTTCTACTCGTCCCCCGACCCTCCACCCCTCTTGGCTTGACACAACCCAAATCATCCATTGAGCCATAATATAAATATCCTTTTCTTCCTTTTTTGCACATCCATGGTACTCAGTCCTTAGCAGCTACTGAACGAAGGGTGCTTTTCAGGGCACCACAGAGGAAACCATGCAGTCGTTCCATGTCTGCTGCTGAATCATCTCTGAAACTCCACCAGTTAACTATGCACAAACAGCTCCAGAACAGACGACTTTGTTTCAGTTATAATGTCCAGAGGCAGTGGTCATCTAGAAATAGGCCACTCTAGGAAAATGGGAAATGAATATTAATTGCATGCCTACTGAGTGCCAAGCACTGGGGACACTGCAGTGGGTGAGAGAGGCAGAGTCCTGCTCTCAGACAGCTTGTGTTTGAGTGGAGAGACACAACAGACACATTAAAAAAAAAAGCATTAAAACCATTTGAAGAGTTGACAAATGCTACACACGAGAAAGATAAAAACAGAGTTAAATGTCCACTCGTTGCAGGCCTTGACAGTCCTGGGAAAGGATGGAGGGAATGGCCTTTATAAGGAGGCCATATTTGAGTTGAGACTTCAGTGATGATGAGGAGGGATCACGCACGATTCCAGAGACAGCACTTTAGTGGTAGGAACTGTGTCAGCAGGTGGGGTGGATGAACAAAGGTCAAAGAAAAAAAAAGGATTGGGGTGACTACTACACTATGGTGTGATTGGACCTTGTAGGCCATGGCAACACATTTGTATTTTATCCGGAGTATAATGGGAAGCCAGTGAAGGGTTCATTGGGGGAGATGCGATCAGACTTCACCTTCAGAAAATTCATACTGGCTCCCATGGGAACAACCCACCCAAGAGGAACAAGTGTCATATTTGCGCTCCAAACAGGAAGTGGTGTATTCATTCAGCTGGGAACTGCTGGCTGCCTAGGGTGGGGGTGGGTGATGGCAGTGGAGCAGTGAGCAGTTGTTGGCACCAGGATGTATTCTGGGGGTGGAGCTGACTGATGGAGGTGGAGCTGGCAGGTGAGGCATGAGTAAAGATGTTGCTGAAGTTTTTGTCCTTCCCAGTTGGATGGGTAGGGGTGCCACGTGCTGAGCTGTGGAGGGCATCAGTTTCAGGAGTGTGGATTTAGTGGGGATAGTGGCAGCAGAGAATGTATTAGTTTCTTATGGCTGCTAAAACAAATGACCATGCATTTACTGGCTTCAAACAACACAGATGCATTCTCTTAAAATCCCGGAGAGGAAGCATCACTGGGCTAAAGCAAAGGTGTTAACAGGGCTGCTTCTTCCTGGAAGCTTAGAGAGAATCAGTTCCCTTGCCTTTCTCAGATTCTAGAGGTTGCCTGCAGTTTGTTGTCTTTTCTTCTGTAACCACATTTCCTACTTCTTTTCCACCATCAAATCTTTCTTTGTTTCCCTCTTATAAGAAAATTTGTGGTTGCACTTAGGGCTCATTTGAATAACCCCAAACAACACCATTATTTCAAGATTATTAAATTAATCACATTTGCAAAGCCCCTTTTGGATGTATAAGGTAGCATTAATAGGTTCAAGAACTATGACCTGAATGTCTTTGGGGGCCATCATTCAGCGGACCACGTGACTGATAGCTATATTTTGGTCATGGCAAGTTTAAGATGTCCGAAATCCAACCAGAAGTGCCAGGTGGGCATTTGGACCTATGAGTCTGAAGCATTGAGATATGAAAGCCATAATATTGAGATGGTTTGAATTTGCTCCCAAATTAAGGCATTACCAAGGTGACATCATGAAGAGGCGGATCATTAGAAAGTGATTAGGCCCTGAGGACTCCTCTCTCATGAATGGGATCAGGTGCCCTTGTATTTGGCCTTGAGAGAGAGAGTTGGTTCTCTCTTGCCCTTCTACCTTCTGCCTTGTGAAAGCCCTCACCAGAGGCTGGTGCTCTGATCATAGGCTTCTCAATGTGTGAAATACATTTCTGATCTTTATAAAACCTTTATTCTTGGGTATTCTAGCAGCACAAAACAGACTAAGACAGATGGAACTTGAAGCCTTGAGAATGGTTGCGATCTCCTAGGGAAGGAAAAAAGGCCAATGATGGAGCCCTGGGCTGCTGATGCTTACAGGTTCGGTGGAGGTTTTGGAGGGGGTATAGCCAACGAAAGAAGAAGCTCCGAAGAAGCAACCAATGGTGTAGAAGCAAGACCAGCAAGTGCAAGAGTTCTAGAAGTCTAGAGAAGGGTGCATTCCAAGAGAGTGTAATGGTTCTTTTTTTTTTAAGGTTTATTTTATTTATTTGAAAGGCAGAGTTACAGAGAGGTAGAGAAAGAGAGAGATGTCTTCCATCTGATGTCTTCCATCAACTCCCCAGATTGCTGCAATGGCCAGAGCTGCACCGATCTGAAGCCAGAAGCCAGGAGCTTCCTCTGGGTCTCCTACATGGGTGAAGGGACCCAAACTTGGTCCATCTTCCACTGCTTTCCCAGGCCACAGCAGAAAGCTGGGTTAGAAGTGGAGTAGATAGGACTCAAACTGGCGCCATATGGGATGCCAGTGTTTCAGGCTAGGGCTTTAAACTGCTGTGCCACAGTGCTGGCCCCCATAATGATTCTTTTAAATGCTGTTATGAGAAGTATCCATTGGCTTGGTGAGCACAGACAGTGGAGGATGACAGAAGTAGTAATGGGAAATCAGGTAGTTCTCACCCAAGCACATCTTTGCTTCATATGAGGCCATCAGTTAAGGTTGGAGGGAAAAGAAAGAAAGTGGTAAACGTTTATGGAAGTTGGGACCAGCCTCATGGAACAGTGGGTTATGCTGCAGCCTGCAGTACCTGCATCTTGCATAGGCACTGGTTCAAGTTCTGGCTGCTCCACTTCTGATCCAGTTCCCTGCTAATGCTCCTGGGAAGGCAGCAGAAGATGGCCTGGGTCCTTGGGCCCCTGTACCCAATGAGAGACCAGATGAAGCTCCTTGCTCCTGGTTTTGGCCTGGCCCAGTCCTGGCCATTTTGGCCATTTGGGGAGTGAACCAACATACGTAACATCTTTATCTCTCCCTTTCTCTATTAGCTATTCAGATAAAATGAATCTTAAAAAAATTATGGAAGAAGGAGGAGGTGGTAAATAATTATGTTGGAAAGTATAAGATTGAATTTATAAGGGAGAAGTGGCAGAATTATCTGTGTTGAGTGTCCATTTGAGGTTTGTGGCCATAAATTTAAACCTTGCTCCACATCTTCAACTGCTTGCTCAGGTGCATGTGTGGAATAAGAAAAAAGTTGGGTTTGACTATTATAGAATTTTCATCAGGCAAGTGGACATGAGAGTTATTGATGCTTGCAGGGGACTTCTCACCATGCTGGACAGGGGAGCCCAGGTTGGGAAGTCTACAATCAGAAGTGAGAACACAAAGTGGATCGGGAATGACGAAAATGGAAAGTGATGTGGTCAATGCCGGGAGGTCTCTCTGAGGACAAGGCCTGCTGGAGATAGAGAACTACAGAGATTAGGGAGTGATGGTCACAGAGTGGGAAATCACAGAAACTATGTTTACTGGTGATAATGAGTCTATGGGGTGACCACCTGATTAGGGATCGGGATGGGCTTTAGAAAAAGATCTTTGGGGTAACAGGGAAGCCAGGGAGTAGGACAGGTGATTGGCATCAGCCATCCTCAGTAGCATCAAAATAAATGCTCCCTTTTTTTTTTTTTTGACAGGCACAGTGGATAGTGAGAGAGAGAGAGAGAGAGAGAGAGAGAGACAGAGAGAGAGAGAGAAAGGTCTTCCTTTTTGCGTTTGTTCATCCTCCAATGGCCGCTGTGGCCGGCACTTCACGCTGATCCGAAGCCAGGAGCCTAGGTGCTTCTCCTGGTCTCCCATGGGGTGCAGGGCCCAAGCACTTGGGCCATCCTCCACTGCACTCCCGGGCCACTGCAGAGAGCTGGCCTGGAAGAGGGGCAACCAGGACAGAATCCAGCGCCCTGACCAGGACTAGAACCCGGGGTGCCGGCGCTGCAAGGCGGAGGATTAGCCTATTGAGCCGCGGTGCCAGCTTAAATGCTCCCTTTTGATAACAAATGTATTTGAATCTTCTTTCCTATCCTGAAATGAAATTCATAAGATATTATGAGTTGCTATGTTTCTTTTTTTTAAAAAAAAAAGTAGAATGTCCTAATAGTTAATGTGAAAAGGGGGTAGATAATTTATAACAAAACAACATAAATTTCAGTATAAATGCCGAGGCACAACTGTATTAGAAAATAGAAAAATGCCATAGATTTCCAAAATGCTCCCAAAGGGCCGGGCTCACTGACTGATGCAGATGCTAAGGAAAGGACTGATGGGAGGCAGCACATGAGGCAGATGCATCGAGGAGAACGTAGGCTTCCCACAGCACCAGGAAGTGGAAAGGGCAGGACAGAAAGGTGGCATTCACTCGGAAGGGCTGGGGCTTCTGAAGGGCAGAGCAGGAGAGGTGATTTAGAAGTGGTGGAGAGAGCAAGAAGTGCACGCTCTCACCCCAGGCCCCATGTCTCCCAAGACAGCCACATTTCAATCAGATGATGATGAAAGGAACAGAGATGAAGTCGCTTGTGTTGGACTCTGAGGTCAAGAGGGCATTGTGAGAAGATGAGATGAGCAAACCAGGAAGGGGATGATGGGTATTCAGGAGGCTGGGCCTGAGGAGGTGAGCCAGGTGAAGGGGAGGTGAGGCTCCATGGGGCTTGTCTTGCAGCAATGGAAACTCCAGGGCTAGAGCTGGCTCTCGAGAGCCAACAGCACTGAGTCACCTCAGCCCCCTCCACGTGAAGCTGAGAGCCTGGAGGAGCACCATGGAACCTCTCCAATCTCCGACCCGCAGTGCTTCTGGGAGACAAGAGCCACCACCCACTGCCACTCTGTGTCTTCCCGCAGTTCCCAACATCACTCTTTGCTCAACAAGTCTTCAAAGGCTCTTTGAGAGATGGACTCAAGGTCCCCAGCCCTTTGTTTGGGTCACATTCTGAAAGTACTGAAGAAAGGTATGGATCAACTCACCAAGAAATCACAACTGGCATCTGAATCTGGAGATTCTGTAAATCTCCAGAAGCC
This sequence comes from Sylvilagus floridanus, assembly GCA_949820135.1. Lineage (NCBI taxonomy): Eukaryota > Metazoa > Chordata > Mammalia > Lagomorpha > Leporidae > Sylvilagus > Sylvilagus floridanus. Next base: position 159,378,794 of record OX463236.1, read on the forward strand.
CACCTGTGGGCCTCTCTATTTAGTCTTGCAGAGTCTGGACAAGGAGACCTCCTCTCTGTCTCACCCTCTCCCAAGTGTGTCAACTCACATTGTTTCCATCTGCTTAGTACCTTTTGAATATGTACTTAAGTGCCCATGGCCCTGGAGCTGTTCTTCCAGTTCACAAGCTCTGTTCGAACACTTTGGCATGCTTTTCCCTAGATTGTGAGCCCCTCAAGGGTAGGGCCAGGCCTGGTTGAGTGGTGGGCAGCTATCATGGCTCTGGGGGCCTAATAGAGCCCTGGTGATAACAGAGAAGACAGGGGCCTAGGCCAGGAGACATAGCATCTTTTGAAGCCCCAAATGAGCTCTTTCTGACAAGAGCCACACATTGGATTCTTAATTAGTTCTTGATCAGACACAATTTCCCTCTGATTGAAGAGGGTGGCTTGAATTTTTGGTCTGAATGTTGCCTTCTAATTGTCTAACTGTCCAGTGTTCAGGAAGTAATTAAACTATTTTTAATGGCTAGGTGGCTGAACAGGAGGAAGGTGTACCTGTTTTTCTAGATAGGCTTGTTTGGCAAAAGTTAGAAAAGCACACACTACCTCATTCACATCTGCTCCCCTCAGCCCGCCTTCTGCTTCCTGTTGGACAAATTACTTAGTGATGTCTTGGGTGGCAAAAATAACAAGAAAATGGTGGAAGATGGGTGGGGCCCACCCAGTGGGGCAGGTGACCTGGACAAGATTGAAGAGTTGGGAGAGGAGGAAGCAGGATGGAAATGGCAATGGATAGAGGCTGAACATTGGATTAGTAAGAGTGAAGGCTATGGTAAAGGGAGCAGAGAAGTATCAGAAGAAAGTGGTAAAACCAGAAATTTAGTAAGTGTTGACTGAGTCCTTTTCTGGAGTTTTCTACTTTAACAATCATCTGATAACCATCTACAATGTGGTCAACCCTGCACTATGTCTGTGGGAAATTCAGTTCTAGAAAAATTGTTGCCTTTGTAATGCCTCCCCAACTTTTGGGGCTTATCACCCTCAAGTAGCTACATACTCCACAGGTTATCAGAGACCTTCATTTGTCATCATCTCTCTCCCCCTGCCTGCAGCTGAAGGAGACTTTAGCTTAGTCCTCCAGGATGGGAGTGGGTGGTCCTATGCCTGCCTGGTACCACCACCACCCCTTACACATCATGACAGCAATGCTGTGTTCTTCCTGACTTGATACCCCAATTCCTACGGCCTTTTGGCCATGGACTCTTGCGTCCAGAGCAGTGAGATACAATCTAATTCAGTTTGTCTTTCCTAAGTAGTTATTAGTGGCTTCTGTGAGCACCTGTGATGGAACAGAGAGCACTGGTTCCCATCACATACAGAACAACAGGTCAAGACTGAGGAGTCTGGAGAGAAGCTGCTGCTCCTGTACCCAGACTGCTCCTGCCCACCCACCCCTTTTCCTGTGGGCCTCCTTGTTACTGACAGCTCTAGCGCAGTGGCTTCCAAACTTTAGAAGGCATCAGAGTCATTGAAGAGCTTAGCAAAACCCAGAATCCTAGGCCTCAGCCCTTGAGATCCTGACAAAGTGGGTCTGAGATATGGCCTAAGAATCTGCACACCCAAGGATCCTCAAGCAATGATGATGCCTGCAGGTGGACCACATTCTTGCCTAGAATGCCTTACCTAGAATGCAGGTCTTGTAGCAGTCTGATTGCATCCTCTCCAAAACCTGTGTCTGATTTGGGACATGCTCAATCTGACTTGCCCCAAAGGGTAGAGTAAGAAATGTGCCAGGGATTCCAATTCAATCCCATCAAAGTGGCATGTACCAATGTCATCTCACTAGTCAAAGTGATTAGTTTCAGTTCACAGTTGATCATAATGATAGTATTAAGAGTCAAAAGGATCACACCTACCAGACTAGTGTCTGCTAATACTAACTGATAGAATTAAAAAGGAGAGAATGAGGGAAGTTATGGGGGGGGGGGGAGCCATTGTAATCTATAAGCTGTATTTTGGAAATATATATTCTTTAAATAAAAGCGTTATAAAAAAAAAGGAGAGAATGATCCAACATGGGAAGCGGGATGCACAGCAGACTCATAGAATGGCAGATGTCCTAAACAGCACTCTGGCCTCAGAATCAGCCCTTAAGGCATTCAGATCTGGCTGAAGAGCCCACGAGAGTATTTTAGGCATGGAAAGCTAAGACACTCTGGCAAAAAAAATAAAATCCCAAATGAAAGATCTCTGCGAGTGAGATCCCAGTGGAAAGAATGGGGCCATCAAAGAAGGAGGTACCTTTCTCTGAAGGGAGGAGAGAACTTCCACTTTGACTATGACCTTGTCTAAATAAGATTGGAGCTGGCGAACTCAAAAGGCCTCCATAGCCTTGGCAACTCATGACAAGAGCCTAGGGTGATTACTGACACCATAAACAAGAATGTCAATTTGTTAAGTCAACAACAGGAGTCATTGTGCACTTACTCCCCATGTAGGATCTCTGTCCTTAATGTGTTGTCCAATGTGAATTAATGCTATAACTAGTACTCAAACAGTATTTTACACTTTGTGTTTCTGTGTGGGTGCAACCTGTTGAAATGTTTACTTAATATATACTAAATTGATCTTCTGTATGTAAAGATAATTGAAAATGAATCTTGATGTGAATGGAATGGGAGAGGGAGCAGGAGATGGGAGGGTTGCAGGTGGGAGGGAAGTTCTGGGGGAGGGAAAGCCACTGTAATCCATAAACTGTACTTTGGAAATTTATAGTTATTAAATAAAAGTTTAAAAAAAGGACAAAAAAAAAAACTGTGTCTGAGCACAGTCCCTACTGTGTTGATACAAGAGTGGGGTCTACTGGGGGGCATCCTTGTGAATGGATGAGTGCCCATCCAGGAAGGGCTGGATGGAGCCAGCTTGGGCTCTGCCACTCTTCCACCATGTGGGGACCCAGCATCTGCCCTCTCCTGTGTCCGTCTCACCATGTAGGATACCCAGGTGGTGCAACCTATGAGGACCAGCGCCTCACTGCACACAGAACCTGCTGGTGCCCGAACCTGGGCTTCCCAGCCTCTAGCACTGTAAGTTCTTTATAAACCACCTAGTCTTGGGGGCTTTGTGACAGCATCACAAAGCAGACTCAAACAGGCCTTCTTCTGCCCACTGCCTGATTTTTAAAAAGAGCAATGAGGAACTTTGAAAAAGACCCTCCTTGCGTAGGTGCCAAACACCAAAGGTGACTGAAGAAACAGGTATTTCTAGATCCTGACACCTCTGGCCCCAGCCCAGAGTTCACTCACCTATAAGCCTGTATGGAGCCTGGGAATGCTGGCACAAACAGGTCTGTGGCTTTAGAGAAACTTCTCTTTCTGAGCCTCAGTTTTCTCATCATTAAATTGAGCCTGGTACTCCCTTCCTCCTGGGGTGGCTGTGAGATGAGATGAGGTGATGAGTCCTGGCACTGTGCCTGGCACACACCTGACACTCTATGTTGCATGATGTGGATGGCTGTGGGGAAGGTTGCAGGACACAGAGAAGTCCACTCAAATTCCTTCTTCATTGCCAACTCTGTCCCCAACACAAGCCCTTGTCTTCTGTGTAACTGTTTTCCTCCTCAATCCTCAGGCTGAGTCATTGATAGATGAGTCACATGCTGGAGCTAAAAAGTGCTCTAGAGGCCAACTGAGGCCACAGATCTGGAAACAACCCCCACCCACACACCCACACCCACACATATATATACACACACACACACACACGCCTCCTCTTCTACCACTGAAAGTCTCAGGGTTTTGTCCATTGAGGAAGGGCTGTGACCCACCTCGCCACACCCTACTCTGTACCATTCAACACTTCAAAGACCCAGTCTGTTCAGAACTTGCACAAAAAAAAAAAAAAAAAAAAAAAAAAAAACCACAGCCAGCAAGTATGGGAAAGAAAGAAGTGTAATCAGCTATTTTGAGCAGACTTAGGGGACTGCTACTGTCAGAAGCCAGATTGGCAATGCACTACTTGCCCAATATTTTCCAAGGGCTCATCTTCATGCTTCTCATAGGTACAGCTGGGCAGTCTTTACAGAGATCTCCTCAGGGAGGTGCTGAGATGTGGACCCAGGGGTCCTCTGTGGGCAGGCTCACCCTGGCTTGAATGACTTTGGCAATGAAGGCTCAAGGACAAAAGACACAGGAAAGATTTGATGAGAGGTGAATGCAAAGCCACTTTCCCTTCTGTTGTCAGTGCCCAGGGATAGGGCAGACCTTGGCGGTGACTGCTGCTGTCAGAGCATTCTCCCTAGCAGGGCCCCTGCTGGGCCGGTTGATCTCCGCAGAGCTGTAGAGGGTGTTTCTCCACACATCTGAGTCAGAGCCATCCCAGACACTCTGCTTACCCAGGTCAGTCTGGAGCTCTGTGAGAGGCCCTCCCCTAGGAAGGGGAGCCAAAGATGCCTGAAACAGGGTGAGCTTAACTCAGTAAGAATAGTTACTAGGAGAGGGAAATCCTGGAGCCCCAAATATGCATTGAGGTAGTTGAGGGAGCCATTCCTGGAAGTGTGCCTGTGACTTTACACCTCTAGAGACTGTGGACTTTTTTTTCCTGTGGGCATTTCTATGTCAGGCATAGATTGCTCATCATCTGGACAGATACGGATGGAATTGGAGTTAAAATCCTCAGCCACTCTGGGTGGCATCAGTACTTGCAGGTGACAATGAACGTCATAGTGATGAGGGTGGTGATGGTGATGATAATAAGTATTTATTGAATGCTTGCTAAGCTCTACCACTCTTAAAGGACTTTGCAAATACAGGATGCTTCTCACAGGAACTCTGTGACATCAGCAATATTGCCTCCACTTTACAGAAGAGGAAACTGAGCGCAGAGAGGCTGATTGTCTTACCCAAGGACACACAGCTTGTCCAAGTTCATCTGAAACAGAACAGGGTCACATGTTTGGAATCACTTCTTCCTCCATGATGAGGGTCATGTGCTCCTTTCCAACAATGAGCAGCCACAGAGATCATTTTAAAAAAAAAACTTGTAAGTAGGGGTGGGCATTTGGTATAGTGTTGAGAGAGCAGTTAGGAAACCCACATCCCATACCAGAATGCCTAGGTTCCAGTTATACTTCTGTCCTAATTGGGGCTTCCAGTTAATGCAGACCTTGGGGGGCAGCAGGTTATAGTTCCAGTAGTTAGGTCCCTGTCACTGATGTCGGAAACCTGGAGCCAGGCATGTGGAATCAACCAGTAGACTCTCTCTCTCCCTCTCCCTCTCCCTTTCTGTTTTTCTGCCTCTCAAAATCATTCATTAATTAAAAGTTGTACATGCATAATTTCTATAGGAATTCATAATAAGATGTGTTTTTGCAATATTTGTTTTAATAGATGTTACATTGTTCTAACAGAGTGGTTAAAGATACAGCCTTTGGAATCAGATGAAATTGTATTTTAGTTGAAAGACTTGGGTGATTAACATCTCATCCTCAGTTTTATCAGAGAAGTGGGTGTTATAATAGAAAGTACATCATAGGGAGTAAATAAGATGATGCACTTACAGCACATAACCCACTTTTCTTGGCATTTGGCACATAATGAATAACAAGTGTTAGTTATTTTATCAACAGTGTCATCATTGTTATTAAATAAGTATTAAGGTACTTAATTTTATATAAATAACAAATAAATAAAAACAAGCAGCTATGCTTGGTGGGCTCAGGAAGTGCTGCTGGCAGGTGCCAGGCTGGTAAAGTCACCCCCCACCTACTACCCTGCAAGGAACAGCTTTGTGCTTCTCACAGGAGTGGCCAGGCTGTGTTATCATGCAAGTAATGATAGTTACACAAGCAATGTGAGCAGACATGCCAGGACTTCTACATACAGGAAGAGTTTTGTCTTTTAAAATCTCTAGGACTTTACAAAGTTACCCTTAGGAACCAGGCTTCTATTGGGCTATCCTAGCTCATAAGATTTCTAGAAACTTCCTGATAGGCTAACCTTCTGCGATGGCGACTGCTCAGTGTCCACTGAAGGTTCACACTCCTTTTCCTTAGCTAGAGCTGTCACTGTGGGCAGAATTCTATTCTTCAGATATTTGCACCCGCATGGAGCCAGGTGACATGTTCAGAATGTGAAAGGGAATCAGGCCAGGGATTAAGAACTAGGTATTGAAAGAAAAGTCGTGTGAGTGTGGCAATGCCTTATTTCAGCTCTCTCTTATTTCTCCTGGCAGGAGGGCAAAAGACTTAAAGGCACCATGGGAGTGTAGAGCTTGGGTCCCTTATTCCTGCATAGAGGAGAATATTCCACAGCCCAGAAACTCCTATTATGCTAAACCACTAACATCTGTTGAAGCTACCACACTAACCATGCCCGCAGTACTCAGGGGCCATAAGAGAAGAGCAACGTGTGGCTTAATGGTGTTTCAGTTTCCCCAAAAGTGTATTGGCTGGCTCAAGCATTCACCTTGGTGATCATTTGGGGGCTTTATCTAACAAACACCACCATCGTCAGACAGATATGCCCCTCCTGCATCTGTTCTGCACCCACAATGGTTCCTACGACGGGTTTGGAAAATCTTTCGAGCCTCATCACTACAACGAAATAGGTGAAGCGCCTCCCAAGGGCTTCCTTGGAGGGGACAGAGCTTGCTTGCTGTACCAGCTTCTCAATCAGGCACCTCCTTCCTCTGAGCATTCCACCATGTAGCAGTGGAGAGAGGGGGCTCCCATAGGGAGCTCCGGGTGGGTGAGCCGTGAGCTAACAGTGAATCTGGAACACCAGAAGAGCCATGTGCACCTGCCAGAACACGGGCTGAGCATCACGGTGCCCTGCTAGGTGGGTGATGCTTCTCCAGGGGGCTGGCTGGCCCTGCCTGACACTGACAGGGATCCCATACAGCTACACTGGTCAGCCTCTGAGAGCTCCCATAGTTCCTCATAATGGAAGTAACTTCAGAATCTGGGCATGGCACACCTGCAAGGTGGGGATCGGGCTCAATGCTCTCATTTTGCAGAGGAGACTAGTTGTAGAGAAAGGACATGAATTGCTCAAAGGTCACAGGGATCAGACCCAGATCCCCCCCTTTCCGTCTCTTCTGCTGCACCCCGCAGCGTATCTTCGAAGAAATGCTTGTGGTATACGTGTTTTTTAGTTAATGAGAATTTAAATTGGGATTGGAACAAAGAATATTTTTGCAATCCTAGTGCTCCCACTCCATGCCCATTTGCCCTGCAGAGAGACTTAAATCCCTTCATCTCAGAGGGCAGGGGCCAGACATCTCTACATCACTGGAATTACCTCCGGGAACCACACACAACAAACAAGTACCGCAGTCCACTGCTTTAAAGCTTTGCAAACAATCTCAGAAACTCTCCTCGCCTGCCTCCCCTGACCCTCTGCCACACAAGTAATAAACAGGATGAGGGGAAGGTCCTGATTTTTGCAGAGTTGACTTTTCATGGCCAATCTCTTAGATCTGTGGAGTGAAAAAAAAAGTTTTTTTTTTTTTTTTTTTTGGTGCCAAAGCCCTTAATTAATTTGCTCTTGTTAAATCCTAATAACTTGACCCACTGGAGCAGAGAATGCCCCATTTGTTTGCTGGGAGGCCCTGTCAGCTTCCCTGCTGCAGCGGGCAACGTCATTAGAGAAGACAGAGGAGGAGGCAGGTGGCGCAAGGCCATGGGATGTAATCACATCTTCTCAGTGAGGGGACGCAAGGGAGAGGGAACTGAGAACTTTCAAGAAAAGGCTGCACTCCTGGTAAGAGCAGAGCCTGCGTTACGCGAGCACTCAAGGTCAGGCGCTCTGTCTAGGCTGTGACTGGACTTTGAGTTTCAGCAAAGCACTACAGAGTGCCCACTAGGAAGGGAATGTACCCCGATCAAGGGACATTTCTGAGTGCTTCTTCTGTTACAGTCCTCTGCACAACCCACCGAGGATGGTATTATTATCCCATTTCACAGACAAGGAAAAGGCAACAGAGAGGTGGTGCAAATCTCTCAAGGTCACAAGGCAAGCAGGCACCTGAGCTCCGGGCCATTCCATGGCACCCCCTTACCCCTTGGAAGCTCACTACTGTGGGTTTGGGGACTGAGTCCCTCCTCTTTTTTCTCATTCTCTGTGTCTACCCACCCCTTAGCTGTTTAACGCACACCAGCTCTCTGTCCTTAGCAACCTGTTCTCTGAGCCTTCCTCCCACAGCATCTCAACAAAACACACAGCTCTCACCACCCTTGTTGATGACCTCCAAGCCGCCTTCACATCTTATTCAACTGCCCGCAGAAATCGACGTGCACTAGGGTCTTAACTGTCCATATCACCACTACCTCCTCTCCTCCCATCAGCCACCAAGACGTGTCGGAACCACCCAGATGCCCTTGCACCTTCCTCTGCCTTACACGAGGGAATCACTTGTGTGTCATAAAAGCCCCTTCCCCCTTTTTGTCCTAACAGAGACCCTTCCCTTCCCTTCTTCTCCTCTCTGCAGCCCATACTGTCTTCTGAGAGTCCTGTTTCTCTTCCAATGAAAGATCTTGGGTTAGGAACTGGCTCTTGCTTCTTACCTGGATTTTAGGCTTAAGATGGTTCTTGGTGCCTTTGCCAAGGACTTACCCCTTGGCTCCCCTCTGCCCACCCCACTGTCCACCCATTCTCCTGCTCAGCTAAGGCACCCAGCCCCCAGAACCCCGGGGCTCACACTCTTTCAAAGGGGCCCAGACAGTCCTGGCAAGTCCACCTCCTTAGTACCTCTCAAGATCACAAACTCCTTCCACATCTTCCCCCACTGCCACTGTGTTTTGCACCTCTCTGCTTCTTGCTTAGACTATTACATCTATTTTCCAGTTAGTCTCTCTCTACCTCATCTGTCCATCTCTGATCCATCCTCTCTACAACTGCCAGAGTTGGTAGCTTAAAACACACATAGAACCAAATCATTTTTACCATTTAAAATGTTACAACACAGGGCTGGTGCTGTGGCATAGAGGGTTAGGCTTGCATGCCTGCATCCCATATAGGTGTCGGTTGGCGTCCCGGCTGCTTTTCTTTCGATTCAGCTCCCTGCTAATGCACCTAAGGCAGAGAAAGAAGGCCCAAGTGCTTGGGCCCCTGCACCCATGTGGGAAACCCAGAAGAAGCGCCTGGCTCTTGGCTTCAGACTGGTCCAACTCTGGCCATTGCAGCCAACTGGGGAGTGACCCAGCAGATGAAGACTTCACTCTCTGTTTCTCCCTCTATCTCATTAATTCTGCCTTTCAAATAAATAAAATAAATCTTTTAAAGAAAACTGTTACAAAGCTACCCTCTCCCCAACAAGGTGCAGTCTGAGTTCTCAGCACAGGACTCAGGACCCTGTGGGATTTGGCCCCTGCCAACCTCCCAGTGCCATCACCCATCACCCACCTGTTTGTACTGAGCCATACAAGCCTGTCCAAAGCTTTCCAAGCACATCCTGTTCACTCTACCTCTGTGTCTCCACACAGCAAGTGCTTCTGCCTGCAATGCTCTCCCCCCACCCTCCAGACAAGCTATGATTTATCTCTTGAATACGGTTCCTTCCTGCAGCAAGACCACCTGACTGTCCCCACCCCCAGCCAGAGCTAACTGCAGTATGCAGACTCCCACTGTGTTGTGATCTATGTAGACTGCCAGCTATTCTGCTAAAGTTCCACAGCTGAATGAATGAATGGACATGCCCATCCAGAGCTTTCTCACCCGGGTTCTTCTTTCCTGGGCTCACTCATCCTGCTGCCAGACAGCAGCCAGCTTCTATCACATGGGATTTAGTGATGACCTCATCTGCAAGCCCCAGGACATGCAAGATCCCTGAGAGTAGGTGAATCTCTTATTTAACTCTGTCTATCCAGTGCCCTCTCAAAAACTATTTTTGAATGAGTGAAAGGATTACCCAAATTCATGTCAACTAGCAGAGTTAGCTTCTCCGTCTCAAGTGCCTTCCATGGTTGTTCAGATTTCATCCTGATTTCTCAAGCCTCTTTCTTGGGATCAGAACAGCATTGATCCAAAAGGAGATGCAACAATCGCTAATGCCCAAAACCCTGAACACAGGACAGGAGCAGCTGGGCATCATTGGGGGTCAGGGTACTACTGTGTTAATTTCCTCCCAAACTGCCTCTCCATACAAGCTCTACGTTTGCAATTTCCTGGAGCTATCAGAGATGAAATAGACAGTAGAGAGTGCCCTGGGATTGCAGCCAGAGTTTCTTGGTCCAATCATTGCTCCACCGCTTGCTTAGCTGTGTGACCCAGAGCACAGTTGCTTTAAGTCTCTCCTCACCTGTTAACTCTGGGTTGTAATAGTCATGCTGTTGCACCCGTAATCAGTTCATCCATCCTGGAAGGGGTTTGGTGGTTTTTTCTGTTCACAGCAGCTAACGTGTGCCTTCCACAGTGGTGTGCACTAGCCTAGGAAGCTAAGACTCTACTCCAAGAGATGCTTTGTCTGGAGGGCTGCTGGTATCAATCACTAAGTCCCTCTGATATGACCAAGTCCAGAGCTGTGTTCTCAACTCCGGAGCGGGGCTGTATCAAACAGGGAACTTGGACCTTCCTGGTAATCTTTGAGGCAAAATCCACTGGTGAGCACCATGGGCCATTCTCTAAGAGAATAATCACTCTGGAGTCTTCCCACTGACCACTGATTTTTTTTTTCTTTTTACCAGAAGCTAGCTGTATGGATACTGCCACGGGTGGGCTGACACGGCTTCACAAGCAGTCAGCAGCCCATGTCCCCACCTTCTTGGCTTCATGGTGGGGAACATTTGCTAGGTTGCTGTTGGCTCAGGATGGTTTTGTTTAGAGCCCCAGGTATATGTGCATAGTAAGGATTCCCCAAAACCATCCACTTCATGTTTACTCGTGTTCTTTACCACCCATGGTCATTTCATTGTCTTTGAGAGAATACACAAATTGTTCTTGATATCTGAAAAGCACAGAACATCCAGAGACGCATAGCAGCAGAGTGTTTTCATGTTTTCCACCTCTGCCATTTGAGCTGACAAGATGAGGTTAGATTCATTTTCCTTTATCCTGATGACAATGTTCTTACCCAGGTGCTGGACTTCCTCTATCCCTTCAAGGAGCTTATGCCTGTGGATATGAATTCTTTTTTAATTTTTTAATCTTTATTTATTTGAAAGGCAGAGTTACAGAGAGAGGGTGACAGACAGGGAGAGATTTTCCATCCGCTGGTTCACTCCCCAATTGGCCTCAACAGCCAGGGCTGGGCCAGGCCAAAACCACGAGCTTCTTCTGGGTCTCCCACATGGGTGCAGGGGTCTGAGCACTTGGGTCACCTCCCACTGCTTTTTCCAGGAACATTAGCAGGGAGCTGGATCAAAAGTAGAGCAGCTGAGACTCTAACCAGTGCCTATATGGGAAGCCAGTGTTGCAGAAGGTAGCTTAATCCATTCCGCCACAGCACTGGCCCCAAATATGAATTCTTTCACCACCATTTTTTCCACCAATATTTCTCAAGAGTAGGCTCCCTTCACCCCACTGTCTGCCAGGGAGCCTCGTCTCCTCTCCCCTTCCTCTTCATTCACATTACCTTCTCAAGCTTCCCCTCTCTCTGGGAGGCTTTGAAACTGGTGAGAACCTCAAAAGTAAGGCAGAGTGTCCCTGGGGTTCTCTTGCTCACTTTCTTGCAGTGAGAAAGCCACACTGTGCCTCCTTCTGGAAGGCCCAGCCAGGTTTGTGCTTTCTGTTCCAGCTTGTCTGCCTCTCGTTGGTTCATAGGTCAAGGGTGTGGCCAGAGGGCTAGGATCATAGAGGGAGACAGCAGTTGGCAGTGAGGAGTGATGGGGTATTTCTCCTTCTCTTGGAACAAACTGGCCCTGGATGGACATTCTGGCTTTCCCCCTCAGAGTCTGATGAAGGCAGGGTGCCGCCTGGGGTGGGATAGCCCTTGATGGGTGGGTGCTGTGAATGTCTCCTGGGAGGCTGAGGCTTTGGGTTTCCCAGAGCACAACGACTTGAGCCGAGCATGACTTTCACAGGGAGCCTGGAAACTATAGCCAGGTAGACCCAACCCCCGACTGAAGTAGACCTCAGCTGCTTGCTCCTGAGATATTGTGTGGGAGCCGAGAGTCCTGTCCTGGACTAGGATGTGGAGTGCAGTCAAGACTCCTGCAAGAGAGGCCATAGTTCCTGTTCTGCACTCCCTGTAGTGAATCTGATGTCCAGTGTCCTCCCTGGCAGTCCCTCTGAGACCCGCTGGCCAGTCTTTAAATGAAGGATGCCCCGGGTAGGCTCTGCAGGCTCCAGCTGATTCTCTCTGCAGATGACCCTTTAAAGACAGACACTTTTACACTCATGCAGTGTTCTATGGGCCAGAACACTGCAGAGAAGAAGTGACTGCTACTTAAAACCTCCATTATCACTACTGATTATCACCATCAAAAAAAAAAAATCACCATCATCACAACCACAGGAATCTGTCTGTGGGTTTCCACTGTTGCTTGTCACCTGCCACCCTCCCTTTTCTATTTCATCTTGCAGCATTTTGTCCCTTGGGTGTCAGCCTCTCCCAGGAAAACACTGAGCTGAGAGTCTTACTCTGTTGCCCTTCGGCCTCAGTCTCAGTGTTTCGTGGTCTCAAAATGGGAGCATTAGTCCTTATTCCCAGGGACGTGCTCTGAAATAGAGCTAGCTCCAACTATAATCAACAACATAACAGAGAAGTCTGAACTCCTTTAAGGTGAGGCTGCCTAAACAGCAGTCTGTCTGACTACTTTTGGGTGGCATCAAAAGCAGGGAGGGTCCTCGTGCACTGCCCTCCTGTCCAGTGGTTCTCTCTCTAACTACCAGTGGCTTCTCTGCCCAGGATCAAAGCTCTAGTGTGGCTCTGAATCCTGAGAAATTATATCTTCCTGACAGCAGGGAAGAAAGGAAACCAATGTGAAAACTCAACATCAGCCCACTCTGCTTCTCCCAGAAATGGAAAGATTGAGCACTCCATGTATGTGAGAAAGAATTGGAGAGAGAGCTGTGGGCCAGGGGAAACACAGCCAGAGAGTGAGGGAGCCAAGAAAGAGACAGAGGAGGTGGTGACACAGAGCTCTGCTCAGAGAGAGACATCAGGAGCAGGCGAGATCAGAATACCAGGCAGGGCAGAGTGGGGGTGCTGGGTGGCGCAGATCCCGGGGAGCTGGCCCTGTTCATGAAGATTCCCCTTGTAAGTGGGCCCAGGTGCACTTGAAGTCCAGGTGTCATCTGTAGGCATCCCACAAGTGAAGTCGTGGGACCCCTGCTGTCTGCTCCAAGAGGCCGGCTATGGTTTGGACATAAGTTATGCACTTCCCTGAACTCCTACAGGAGTGTAATCCCAGCGTCTTGTGTCCACGTACTCAGAGGATGGAAACTGAGTCCAACAATGGTGTTTACCGGTGGGGACCCTAGAAAGTGACTAGATTGGCAAAAGTCACGAGGGTGGAGCCCTTGTGATTGGATCACATGGTTCTATAAGGAGAGGGAGAGAAAAATATCCAGATGGAGACATACATAGATACACAAGCTCCTGCTGTGACGTACTACAGCCAAGGTTTATTGGGGGAGGAAAATCTCACCAGAGCCAGCTCCATGCTGTGGAGCCGTCCCTGCCTCAGCACCCTACTGATATGGGGCTTGTTGGTGACTTGCACTGGCCAATGTGCTGTGGGCAGAAGGCAGTGTGTGCCAGTTCTGTGCAGACACTTTGAGAAGCAAGATTTTCTGCCAGCCTTTTTGTACTCCTACACTTGGCTGGGAGAAAAGCACAGCCCAGTAGTCACTGCTCCCTTAGCCTGGATCCCAGCAGGAGGAGACATTGGGAGCAGGCCTGAACCCAATGCACAGCCAGCCAGAAGCTGAGCCTGGCAGCCCAGCTCAGCAGAGTCCCAGCCATCTCACAGATGTGTGAATGGGAAATGAATGCTTGCTATAAGGCACTGCGATTTGGGGAATTGTTTGTTACTGAGGCCAAAGTTGGCTAATACGCCATGTGACAGGAATATGTGTCTCATAGAAGCATGCCTCAGGGACTGAGCTGAAGTCTGCCTGAAGGAGAGTGAAGGACAGAGGAGGGGCTCTGCAGGAAGTCCCCCCGCCCCCTCCCTGGCAGACTTGCCGTAATCCTCCATATGGAGACACGCCTGGCTCCTGGCATCACCAATCCAGGCCTCTGCAGGGGTAGGAAGGGAGTTTGGTGGGAGGGAGAAGGAAATTAAAATGCATCAATGTCAAATTCCTCCCCATTCACAGTCCTCTCTCTCCCACAGTCCTCCAAACCTGGGCCATCTGTTTCTCTCACTGCCTAGGTGCCATAATTAAAAGCCTCTTGAACTTGGAGTGAATATATTGATTTTGTTAGCATGGAGAGGCAGCAAAATGGTGAATACAAGTTTATGCGTTCCCCCACCACTGGTTTTATCAGTATGCCAGTCTCCTGGCCTTTCTGACTCCTAATATTAGAAGACCCCAAAGAAATGCACATCAACATCATCTCAGCCAAATTCTAGCTAATAGGTGTTTTCCTGCCAAATAGAGCAATGCAGTGTATTTGATGTAACAAATACACCAATGCCCAGAGAAGACAATGAATGGAAGTCTCATACTCCTAGCACTGATACCAAGGGCAAAATCTGAGGGTTCCAGGTTAGGGTGGATAGCAGGGCTTATGCACACTTCTTTTCACCCAGACAAACCAGGCATTTCCACCTGCTCAGGCACTTGGGCCAAGCCTTCAGACTCCCAGCCATACTGATCTGCTGTGGAAAAAAGGGACCAAGCTCTTCACCAACCATTGTGGATGAGAGAGGAGCAAAGCCTGGGGGATGGAGTAAGGGAGCAAGCAGGAAGCATCTCTGTCAGTTCCAACTGTTTTCAAAAACACTGGAGCCTTTTAAACATCTTCCCTGGAACAGAAATTCGTCTATGTAGATGAAAGCACAGAAACTCAAGGCAAAGCAGGGTGAGCGGTCAGAGGCTGGCTGTGCGGCATATCCTCTCCCACCTCCAGAGGTGCAACCCCACCACTACACAAGAGAAAACTCGGGGCATTGGAATAGACCGAGAGAAAGCTGGAAGTGGGGAAGAGGCAGAGATCATTGTGGCATTTTGCTGGGAAAAGGGTGAAATGAAAGGTGTAGGCATCTCTCTTGTGGCTCAGCAGCCTCTGGTCTACAAAGAAGAGCCCTTCCAGCCCCTGCTCGAGGCAGCTCACGGAGCAACCCACCTCTCTAAGCTCTTCTCAGGCAAGTCTCTGTATCCATGCCTTCAAGTGGGCAAAACACGTTGGCTTGGGAATAACTGAGCTCTTCCTTCTACACCTGCCTTCTGCCCCTTCCCACTCATCACTCAAGTCTAAGCCTCTCCTGAGCTCTCAGGTCTCAGGACAGCAACCTTCTCCACTTTGCCCACACCGCCCCCATACCAGGAAGGGATCCTGAAGGGGTTGTCTACCTTGTGAGCACGTGGCTCCCAGCTTCCCACAGAGACAAGCCCCTAGACCCACCTATGCACACCACGTCCATGAAGCCGTACATCCCGTAGCAGATCTGGAAGAGGAGGTCTTGGCGCTGCCACTTAGCTGAGGGACTGAAGGTCGACCAGATGAGCCAAGAGATACTGGCGATGAGGAAGAGAGAGCCCAAGATGGCGGCTGCAATCTGGACCTTCTCGATGACTGTCAGAGAGATGGCCTGCCACTGCGGGAGAAGAGAAGGGCAGGTTAGCAATCATGTGGAGAACACTGGGAGGGCAAAAATGAAAACACAGGATGAGTGGGTGATGGCCAGGGCTCTAGAATCTTCTTTCCAGAGTCTCTTTCTGCACTAATAAGTGCTGAGGACACACAGGCCTTTCTTTTGCCTGTTTTGTTTGTTTCTATAACACCTCGCATGCCATTTCATATACATGTCAGAGATGACCAATCCAACAAAGAGAGGAGAGAAAGAGATAAGAAAAATAGTTTATAATTTACTGAAAGTGTATTAATATGGACATTTCCATTTTTTTTACACAATAAGCAGCAATGTACATACAGCATTATTGATGGATGGGTTGAAAGCTGGAATATGGGGGCGGGTTCTATGGTGTAGGGCTTGGGCCACCACCTGAAGTGCTGGCATCCCATATGGGCACTGGTTCAAGTCTCTGCTGCTCCACTTCTGATCCAGCTCCCTGCTAATGTGCCTGCAGGCAGTGAAGGATGGCCCAAGAAGCTCCTGGCTCCTGGCTTCAGTATAGCCCAACTCTGGCCATTACAGCCATTTGGGGAGTGAGCCAAAAGATAGAAAAGCAATACCTCTCCCTCTAACTCTGCCTTGGCGCTGGCCCACCGGGTTCTAGTCCCGGTCGGGGCACCGGATTCTGTCCCGGTTGCCCCTCTTCCAGGCCAGCTCTCTGCTGTGGCCCGGGAGTGCAATGGAGGATGGCCCAAGTGCTTGGCCCTGAGCCCCATGGGAGACCAGGAGAAGCACCTGGCTCCTGCCATCAGATCAGTGCGGTGCGCCGGCCGCAGTGCACAGGCCGCGGCTGCCATTGGAGGGTGAACCAACGGTAAAAGGAAGACCTTTGTCTCTGTCTCTCTCTCTCACTGTTCACTCTTCCTGTCAAAAAAAAATAAACAAAATAAAATAAAAATAAAAATAAAAAAGCTGAGATATGGATGAATTTCAACTCTGAAATTCCATGGTTTCCTGGCTAGTCCAGACAGTACCAGCCTAAATGAGCCAGGCATTAGATTTTAGCTTGGGGGTTGTTATGGTTTTAATGGGATCCCCAGACTCTTGCAGACATTTCAACCCCCAAAGTCTTCTGTGGACAGTTAATGAATTAATGTTAACGGTTGATGAGTTAGGGTGGAGGCTGAATCTGATGGAGATTCTGAAGGTAAGGCCCTTGCCAGGTGACTGAATTGGATTAGGTTGTTAGGGTTGAGTCCCATGACTAGACCATGATGGCTTTATAATGGGAGACCAAACAGAGGGTAGATGAAGAGCTGTTCTCTGAGTCACGCAGCTTCCTGTTGGCCTTTCGATCCTTTCTCAACCCATGCTCTGCCTTCATCAGAAGCCAGACTAATGGAGCCACCTGATCTTGGACTGTGAATCTCCAAAACTGTAAGCCAATATAAACATCTTTCCTTCCTCAGATGCTCCTCTCAAGTATTTTAGTTAACGTATTGAAAAACTGACTAACATACAACATTTGCATGTTTTCTATGTGCTGATCACTATGCTAGGTGCCGGAGACAGACCACTATGCAAAACTAGACAAGTCTCAGATCCCATGGAATTTATAGTCTAGGGAGTACCAACACTCCATGAATTATTCTCAGTTGCAATTTGTCAAGAGTTGGGGAGGTACATGGCATTGAGATCTGACTTTCTAGAGAAAATGATGCTTGAACCAAGTAGGAATTATTAGGCACAGAAAGGATGGGAGAATGCTACAGGCAGAGGGGAGAGCAGGTGCAGAGGCCCTGTGTCAGAGGAAAGCATGGTGAGTACGAAAACCTGGGCAAAGACCAGAGTGAGTGGAGTGGAGAGAGCAGACAAAAGTATGGGGCGAGACAATGTGAAAAGTAAGAAGGATCCACACGTAGATTCTCAGACTCTGCAGATTTAGAACTTCTCCCTAGGAGCAAAAGCGACGCTGGGAACGGCTTTAAGCAAGGACGTGGCAGGGTCAGATTTGGGCAGGTGGAAGGAAGGACATCGGCTGGCAGAGATCTGCCTCATGCCCTGCAGGGGACATCCCCAGAAAGCATCTGTGCCTGAACGCAGAGGAGAGGCAGAGCGTCCTCCATCTGCCACCAGGGAGACCCTCGCTGTGCATCTGACGGCTTGGGTGAAAGCACTGACTCTGGTTCCTGCCGGCACTGGCCAGCGGCCCCAAGGAGGGGCAACCGTTGGAAGACATTTCACTTGCTAGTCCAGATGTAGGATGTCAGCCTTTACATTTAATTATGCAGATAGCATCCCATTACACTGAATTGGGCCTTTTAATTTCCCACTGTTTCCCCTAGCCTAGGGTTACACGTAACACAGGAACGTTCCAGAAGATGGCCCAATCGTTCAGCTTTCGCCTTTGTACAAGCAAATGCTTTTTCCAGAGCCTAGCCCACTGCTTGGAAAGAGGAAAAAGCTTCTGAGTGGGCCTTTTGTTTCTACCATTGAAGGATCAATAACCCCCAGCCTGTTCTCCCAGATGTCAGAAACTCCATCTAGAGAGGCACATCCCTAAACCCCACCACCACCAACAACCAGCCCTCAAGCCATCTGTGGACCCTATGCAGGACTCCTGGGTGCTCTCAGAGGGGTGGGGGCAGGCAATGTAAGGGAGTTTGGGGACCAGGCTCTGCCACACCACACACCTGCAATGCTGGAACCTCGTCCTCTACGAGATTCTGATCCCAGTGTTGTGAGACTTCTCCAGTCCCTGAACTCCTGTTATGCAGCATCAATGCACAGAGCAGGAGGGAGGAACATCAGGCCCATGAGCTGTATAAAGCCCACAAAAGCATTGTGTCTGGCCCTGCCAAGGCAACCCAAGGTGGGACTCAAAATTCAAGAAATCTTATAGCAGGCTAATTTTCTATAATTAAATTGATAAGTTTGTATGACCTGTGATGGATGTTACAAGTATCCAAATGGTCTTGGGCAGACAGAAGGTTCTCCATGCCCCTGGAGTAGAGAGACTAAGGGAAAAGGCACCAGGACTAGAAACTTCCTTCTTTATAGCAGGAAGGGACACCTAGCAAGGGGAGAGATGGCCCAATTCTAGTTGAGCTCTGTCCCAGCTGTGTGACCTGGGGGAGGGGTCAGGAAATGAGGAGGACTATAAAGTTTCCTTTCTGAAAAGGTGGACATAATTGGTCTTTCCTACTTCCCAGAGTATTATGAGGGTGAAACGAAACAACTCTAAAACCAGTGCTTTGAAATAACTATGAAACCCAGAGCTTTTTATCATCTTCCAGCAAAAAATACACAGAAAGGCACTCAGAGCAGGGCAATCCTAAATGCATCTGCATCTTAAATTCTTGTGCATCCTAAAGGCATGTGCATGATGGCAAAGAAGCAGAGAAGAGTCCGGGCCGGGAATCAGACCCCTTCGTGCTACTGGGCACCACCAGTGAAGAGCTATGCAGCCTTGGGCAAGCTGCCCAACCCCTCTGTGCCTCCACAGTATCGTCTGTAGATTGAGAGTAATAATTGTACCCCTTCACTGTTTCCAGGATTAAATTAGATAATATATGTGAACAGTTAGAATGTTGATTGGCACCTAATAATCCACAATGAAATATCCTTCCTATAATAGCGATTTGGATACAACACAGAGAGGAAAGCAGCCATGGAGCCAAGGGCTGTGTGGCAGGTCCTTTCTCAGTCGTGCTTCTGGCCAAGCACATGACATCTAAGATGATGCCCCAGGGTGAGCAGCTGTGCTGTTGCTCACACCTTTGTATGGGGTGACAGTCCTGCATGGAACCTCCAGTGTCTGAGAGCAGAGGTAGCTCTGGGATCCCCACCCATTTCTGCATAAGGCTGCAGTAGGGCCTGCCAGCGCCATCCTGCACTGCAGATGGCCAGCCAGGCTGTGGGGGCAGATGCTTCACACTGTGGCTGAGCCCAAGGAACTCCAAACACACAACTGGGACAATTTGGGCCTCAACTACACAGTACTGCTTCCAGGACAAACTACTTTCTTCCTCTGGTGCTATCTGGCCAATAGCCATTGCATTCTCAGGAGCAGCAAAACTGGAGCGTATCCCCAGTGTTCAGAAACTCAGGGTTCAAGACAACGTGCTCACTTACGGCTTGACTCACAGATGAACACTGCCTACCCTGCCATTCGCTTATCTGACTAATGAGATTAGAATAGCCCTTTCTTTTTTGCCTCAAGGAAAAAGTTAGCCCTAAATGGTTTTTCACTTTTGTGAGCCAAGAGGGGGCAGGCCCTTTGAGCTGGGCTCCTGGGTTTGGAATCTGACTCTTTCTGGGGGCTTGAGCCAGCTGGAGAGGAAGCAGAGGGTTAACTTGCTCAGGCCTCTGCTCACGCCCCAGAGGCAGTGGAATCAGCTGTCTCGTGACACAGCTATTTTAAGATGCTTCAAGATTTTGCAATGAGTGGCTGAAGACAGAGCCCTGGCAGAAGCCAGTACTTCTTATTCTGACCTTTGGGTACACCATGGAGATGGTTAAGGGGCCTGGGGCTTCTAATGCCACCATCCAGAAACAGCCCCCTGACCTTAGCATGCACACTCTGCCACACTCACACAGACTCTTTCACACTCACTCCTTGGGGTCTCATAGAATGCCCTGGACACCAACTCCAGGTGTTGCCGTCTGCCTCTCCATGCGAAGACCCCATCCCCGCCTTCCCCACCCAACCCCAGCTTGCAGGATGGATTCTTCCCACATCCCTTAGAGAGCAGGAGTGAAGCTGGGCCAGGCTGCTGAAGTCCCTTGCTCACGCTCACACTGGCTAATTGATTACACACGGATTAACTGGCTGACCGTGCAGATGTGGAGGCATTTCCAGACGCACAGTGCTCCTCCATGTGTGTGTGCACCCACTTGAGACAGGAGGCTACAAAGGTGGCACAGGCCTGATAGCTGCTCTGGGGACACTGACAGTGTCAGGGCAAGGCTGAGGGGTGGGGTGGCATCAGGAGCCTCCAATCCTCTCGGGATCTGTTTGGCAGACCCCCACTCAGCCATGGCTGTGCCTGCACATGCCCCTCCCAGCGGCCTTTCTCCTTCTTTCTCTCCCCTTCTCTTGCTTCCTGATTGTCCATTTTCCTGCCTTCCTCTGCTACCCTCTCCTCTCTCTTCTCCATGTGTGCCTCTGTCCTAGGTCCCAGGAAGTGCGGTCCGTGGGCCAGCAACGTCACCATCACCCCATGCATTGTGAGAAGTGCAGAATCTCAGGCCTGTCCCAGACCTCCCAAACCTGCACAGTCTGCATTTGGACAAGATTCTAGCGGAATCACACACCCCTGAAGGTACGGCAAGGGCTGTTGAGTCTGGTCTCCTGATTTCTTCCCTTTTGCCCTTCTCTTTAGCTTAGTCCTCCTGCTCACTGCTCCCACCCTCTGCCTTCCCTCCATGCCCTGCTCTATGGTCTCCCTGGTCCTTCTGCTCTCCACCCCCACCCCCTACATTTCAGGGCTACTCCTCCAAGCCAAGGCCCCACCCCCACCATCACCACCTGATTCCCTCCCCATCTCCCTCCTCTCTTCCTTCCCTCCTTTCTTTTTCCTTTTCTTTCCCTCCTCCTTCCATCACTTCCCACATGTACTCGCTCATTCATTCCTCCACTCATTCTCTCTCTTGCATCTGACTCCCCACCCTTCTTTTCCTCTGTATCTACTTCTCTCTGTGTGTCCTATCGTTCCCCTTTTTTGCTGGGCCTTATGGAAAATAAAGTTCTTTCGTCCTCTCCTGCCTGCATGCTGCCCACAGTGCTCACCCACCCAGACCACACCACTTCTTTTCTCCCAGAGGCTCCGAATGTCCGCAGAGAGCCAGTGGTTGTACCTGCAGAGGATTCTTTGTGCTTATGGCGATGACATGGTACTTGTAGTAGCACAGCTCGCAGCTCCAGCAGCCCCGCTCACTGATCCACTTGATGAGGCACGGCTGGTGCGTGCACTTGACGGAGCCATCGCAGCGGCATGGACTCAGCAGCTCCCCCTGCAGGAAGAGAAGCAGAAGGTGGTCAGATCTGAGCCCAGAGCCATCTGGTGGGTGGGTGGCGACAAAGGCACTGGTCTGGGCCACAGGACCAGGCCACAGTCTGGTAGCCAAGCAACATCAGTCAGATCAACTAACAGTTCTGAGTCCCTCCTTCCACCCCCACTCCGCCCCGCTCCTGGCTGGGAGGACATGGGATGGCCTTCCCTGCATGGCTCCAGTCCTAGTGTGTCTGCTGGAGTGGGCTGGTTTCCGTGGAAACTCTCTGCTGTCTAAAGTGGGTGTCAGGCTTGACAAGCTTCTGTAGAAACACTCAGCTGGGAGTCACAAACTCAAATGCCCTTGGGGCTAGATGAGCAACACAAGTGACTGATGTCAGCTGTTGGAGAGTGGGTTGGAGGGCCCAGACCAAGGCGAGAGGGACAGGACCACCAGCTGCAGCCAGCTATAGATGTGAGAACCTAGGGGAACTCTTTATGTGAAACCTCCCAGTAGCCAATGTTAACAACAAGCCCATGAGGGATCTTCAAAAAGTTGATGAAAAATGCATACTATGAGAAATTATGCATGGATTTCAAAATTGTTTGTACCAAAATAAACTTACTTAATTAATTCCACTTTCCATGTACTTTTATCTTGAAGTTTTTTTTTTTAAGACTTATCTATTTATTTGAAAGTCAAATTTACACAGAGAGAGGAGAGGTGGAGAGAAAGAGAGAGAGGTCTTCCATCTGATGGTTCACTCCCCAGTTGGCTGCAACGGCAGGAAATGCGCCAATCTGAAGCCAGGAGCCAGGAGCTTCTTCTGGGTCTCCCATGTGGGTGCAGAGGCCCAAGCACTTGGGCCATCTTCCACTGCTTTCCAAGGCCATAGCAGAGAGCTGGATCGGAAGTGGAGCAGCCGGGTCTCCAACCAAGACCCAGTGCCCACACGGTGATGCCGGTGCTTCAGGCCAGGGCGTTAACCCTCTGCGCCACAGCGCCGGCCCCCAATCTTGAAGTGTTTATTTACTTATTTTCACTCTATTGGAAAGGCAGAGAGACAGAGAGAGGTCTCCATCTGCTGGTTCACTCCTTTTCAAATGCCTGCATTAGCTGAGGCTGGGCCAGACTGAAGCCAGGAGCCTGGAACTCCATCTGGGTTTCCTACATGGGTGGCAGGAACACAAGTACTGGGGCCATCATCCACTGCCCCCCAGGATGCACAACAGCAGGAAGGTGGATCAGAAGCAGAGGAGCCAGGACTCGAACCAGGCACTCTGAATGGACTGCAGGCATATTGCTCAGTGTCTTAACCACTGCATGAAATGTGTGCTCCTCTGTGAACTGTTTGACGTCCCCTCCTATTGACAGGGTCCCTTCCCTGCATCTCCAGGCCCTTCCCATGTCCCCTGTTATGGCACTCACACTACGACCCTCTCATAAGGACAACATCTTATCCATTGTTGCATCCCTAGCACCTGGCACAGGACCTGATACAGTTTGACACTCAGTCCAAATCTGACAGCTAAATGCACGAATATCTCTGTGATGAGCCAGAGGTTTTGCTGCTCCAGAACATGGCCAGCCTCTGGGCTCCAGGTGGGGCAGCTGTGGTGCACAGGAGAGGAGCAGCATGCCCAGCAGGGCCTAAGGCCCCTCCGTGTTGCCTAGCTGCGGTACTCGTACTGCTCTGAGAAGGACACCGGAGGGGGTGAGTGGGGAGAGGCGCTGGGGGAAGGGCAAAAGCCCTCATTATTCACGGCAGCATTTCCGGGGCTCATTAATTCTAACAGGACGAGCTGGGTTTGATTAATCGGGTTGTTAAGCAGCCGTGTCGAATTGCCGATCAGGTAAGAGACATTACTTCCGGTCCCTGGCAACTGTGCAGAGCTAGGAGCTACGGAGCTACAGAGCTGGGTGAGGTCTGCGCTCCCGGAGGCAGGTGTGAGACGTGGCAGAAGTGTGGCTGGCTGGGGCACAATGGCGAATGTGCCTGGGGCTCTCTATCTTGGCTCTGGATGTGGAGCTGTTGGAGCCCCTGGGCCTCAACATAATTTTCTGGAGAAGCGGGGAGCATGACCTGGCTGGTCCCAGGGCCTAGCTAAGGGACCAAAGGGCCAGGGGAGTGCTGCTCCCCCTGGGGCTCCTTGTTCCCCACCCCTGCCCCACGTGCCCTTGAGGCTGGACGACCCCAGACTCGCTGCTGGCACTAGAAATCTTAGGAGGCAAGGACACCGAACCTGCTAGAAAAGGCTAACTTCAATGAAAGAGGTGATCTAGGACTTCAGGGGAATAAAAATCCAGAGAGAAGCTATTTTAACCTCGGCATTCATGCAAGTTTTGTATTTTATGATTTGGTATAATTTTATGGGCATCTGGGAGGAGGATCATTATCTTCCAGTGTTCAGGGCTTCTAAAGAGCCATAGCCAGGGTAAGAGCAAGAGAAGTGGAAACACCCCAGCAGCCATGCAGATCCAGGTTAGATGTAAAATGTTCCTTGCAGTAAAGCGTTAAAGCTAAGATAGTAAGAAGCAAAAAGACCCCTATTCAGTGAAGTATTAAGCCTTTTTACTAATGTAGATTTAAAATATGTTATCCCCAAAACTTAAAAAAAAATAAAAAAGGAATGTCAGAAGGAAGGATGGTGGGAGGGAGGGAGAAAGGGAATGTCATGTTCTTATAATTGTATCTACAAATCACATTGAATCTGTTAAAAACTAATTAGAAATTAAAATTTAAAAAAATAATAAAAAGGTGGAAAGTGAAAACCGGGATGGACACCCCCAACCGGCCCCACTCCTGGTAAAAATCTCTCAGTGCAAGAGAGATCCCTATTGAAGAGAAAGGTTTAATGGCTACCCCAAGGTCACACATGGCTGGACTGTAAAGCCAGTTCTTTTTTGAAGTCGGACTCTGAGCCCCACCACACCTGCTCTTTGCCTTCTGCCCCTCCGTTCCTGCTGACCCCCAGCACCTGTGCTGTGAGTCATCTGCCCCTCCTCTCTACACCCACCCCAATTCCTGACCCCTCCCATGACCACTAGCTACAAACCTGTCTTCTGTCCCTGCAGCACCACCCACAGCTTGGCGCTCAGTCCTCTTCAAATCCTCTGGGATTTGGGCTGTTCCTACATACCCCGTGGAACTGGGCACATCAGACATGCCCAGGAAAGGCGTTTACTAACTGGACAGGCACCAGGTATGGGAAAGGACCCGCCCCTCTGGTCCAGCTCCAGAGGCACTAGCCTTTGGGCTGGGAGAATTACTATGATCTTGTCTGTACACTCCTCAGATCAAAGGGGCTCATTAAATGCAAAAGGCACCAGACACTTCCTTGATGATCTGCTTGGGGCTTTGGGGCCAGAGACCCTGTGGGAATGACCCAGACAAGAAAAAATGGGATTTTCTCTAATCCTCTGGCCTCCAAGGGATACTGTAGGGGAGTGGTTGAACACATGGCTTTTGGAAACAGACACTTTGGGTTTTGCATGCCTCTTCATTGCTTGCTGCTGTGCAAACTTAGCCAAGCCTCTTAACCTGCCTGAGGCTCCATTTCTTCATCTTTCCATTGCAGGTGGCTCTTAACCCCCCCCCCCTGACAAAGGTAGTTGTAAGGATTAAATTAAATCATGCATGCAGAGTGCCAGAGCCAGTGCCTGCCACTGTAAGTCCTCTTCACAGAACCTTACAATTCTAATAACATTTCTGTAAGAACTTTAAGGTCACCATTCTTTCTACCACGACTCTGTTTTGTTTTCTCTCTGTCACTCTAAAGTAGGTCAGGTAGGTAAGAAAGGGAACAAACGCCTTAAGAAAAGGATCAGCTGAGCCACAGAGTCTGCATTCTTTGTGAGAGAGTCTGCCCTTCTGGGTCAAGGGATCAGAAGAGTTTTCTTGATTTCTACTCCAGGACTGTCCCCTGTCTTACACAGGGACACTGAGCGCAGTGGGAGGACCTTCTTATCTGGAGATACTGTACAGAGGAAGAGAGCAGCCCCCAGGATGAGGTAAGTAGGGTAAGTGGATCATGCTGGAGAAAGGAAGCAGGACAAGGTAATCCTCTAGCCTTTGGCTGTGACTGATCGGTAGGAGGGAGAAGAGAGTAGGATGGTTCTCCTCACTGCCAATGGCACTGCAAATGGTGGAGCAAGACTCTGGTTGTTTCTCCATTCATAGATCCTTGCTTATTCTAGTCTTGCTTCATACCCCCCACCCCCAGATCTCTTTCAATCAGAAGTCTTGCTTCTGAAGTCCTTAAGCTACCTGGTTGCCATGGCAGTGGCAAGTAAGCCAAAGACTTCCCATTGCACTCACACAGGCACCAGGCACCCCTGGCACTGAGCACAAAGAAATAAACAAAACCTAGCATAGCAAGGACAGCCCCAGACCACGGCAGAGTTTGCAGTTCTGGGAAATCAGAACAAAGAAGCCAATAGAAACACTACCTTTTTGGCATGCAGTTTAGGGGTGTGTTTCTTTATTGAGACTAATATGGTAGTTAGGAGATTGCATTCTAATCCTAGATAGACTCAGGTGTATCCAGGTTCGTACAGTATGTGTAACCCTAGACTAGTTGTTGAATCTCTCTGGGCCTTATTCATTAAATATTCATCTGCTATGTTCCAGGCTCTGTTCTAGGTGATACAGCAGTGGTTAGAACAGACTAGAATTCTCTAGTAGAGAAAGACAATAAATAAGATTAATGAATAAAGTAAGTACCTGAGGTGCTATCATGTGCTATGCAGGAAAAAAAAGAAATGGAATGTATGAGAGGAGGAAGGTCCACACTCTAAATAGGGTGACTATGGAAGGCTTCACACAATGGGGACATTCGAGTGAAGACTGAGGAAGGTAAAGGAGCAAGCCATGCATATATCTGGAATTGAGCATTTTGGGCAGAGGGAACACCAAGTTCAAAGGCCTGGGGGCAGAATCATGCCTTCCCTGTTCTAGAGACACCCAAAAGGGTAGTATATGGAGGGTAGAGCAAGTGAGAGGAGGGGAATTAAGAGGCAAAGCAGGAGATATAATGGGATCAAAAGGTGGGGGGACAGATCAGAAAAGGCTTGTAGATTATTTTAAGTACATACATTCTGGAAAGCCAAGACACTGTGGCAAAAAATGTTGTACATGAAGGATCTCTGTGAGCAAGACCCCAGAAGAAAGAAGTGGCCATCAAAGAAGGATGTACTTTTCTCCAAAGGGAAGAGAGATGGGGCTGGTGCTGTGGCATAGCAGGTTAATGCCCTGGTCTGAAGCGTCCACTTCCCATATGGGCACCGGGTCTCCATTCAAGACCCGGTTGCTCCACTTCTAATCCAGCTCTCTGCTATGGCCTGGGAAAGCAATAGAAGCAATAGAAGATGGCCCAAGTGCTTGGGCCCCTGCACCCGCATGGGACACCTGGAAGAAGCTCCTGGCTCCTGGCTTCAGATTGGCACAGCTCCAGCTGTTGTGGCCATCCAGGAAGTAAACCAGTGGACCTGTTCATCTCTCTCTCTCTCTCTCTCTCTCTCTGCCTTTCCTTTCTCTGTGTAACTCTGCCTTTCAAATACATGAATACATCTTTAAAAAAAATAAAGAGAGGAGAGAACTTCCACTTTGTTTATGGCCTTGTCTAAATAATGACAGAGTTTGTGGATTCCAAAGGCTTACATAGCCTGGGCAGCTCATGTCTAGAGCCTCGGGTAGTCACTGACATCATACATAAGAGTGTTAATTGTTAAATTAACAACAGGAATCACTGTGCACTAACTCCCCATGCAAGACCTCTGTCCTCAACGAGTTGTATTTATGAGAGTTAACTGTAAACTTGTTCTTAGTTTTATGTGTATGTGTGTGTGTGTGTGCAAATTGTTGAAATCTGTACTTAGCATAGAGTTGATCTTCTGTGTACAACGTTAATTGAAAATGAATTTTAATGGATAATTGGACTGGGAAGGGGAGAGGGAAGAGGAGGAGGGGTGAGAGAGTAGGTGGGAGTGTGGGTATGGTGGGAAGAATAACTATATTCCTAAAGTTGTACTTATGAAATTTTTATTCCTTAATAAATAAATAATTTTTTAAAAAAGGCATGTGTTCATGAATTAAATGGAAATCCTAAATATTTTGAGCAGAGTCCTGTAGCAGCTCCCTGCCTGTAAGCCCACCTTTTCATCTACTTCCAATGGTATTACTGGATTATGTTTGACAGGAACGCTCCGGCTGCTCTGTTGTGAACAAGCTGGAGGCAAATAGGGCATCACAGGGAGACAGAAGGCTGTTGCAATAACCCAGGAGAGTGGTGAGATGTTGTGGACCAGTGTGGTCACAGTGAAATTCCTGCGAAATGGCCAGTTCCTGCATATATGTGAAGACACAGACATTACTATTTGTTAATGGATTGGATGTGGCACATCAGAGAAGCAGGAAAGTCAAGGATGCTGCTGCTTTTGACCTGAACAATGAGAAGAATCGGAAGTTGCCTTTCCTTGAGATGGGAAAACTGAAGGAGCAGCAGGTTTTGGAGGGACGATCAGGAGCTAAGTTTTGGAAATGTCCATTCTGAAATGCCTATCAGATCATGTAGAGATGTCAAATAAGTAATGCAATGCAGGCTACTCTGGAGTTTAGCAGGAGGTCTAAGTTCAATATATAGACTGGAGAGTCACTGGTATTTGAAGCCCTGAGCCTGGATAAAATAGCCAAACCGTGAGTGTAGTTAGGAAAAGGAATGAAAACCAAGGCTGATCCATGGATCACATCAATGTCCAGAGGTCAGGAAACGTGGAAGAAACAGCAGAAGGGACTGAGAAGGGAAGGTCAGTGGGGTGGGAAGAGAACATGATGTTCCAGTAGCCTCAGAAGACAGTGTTAAACAAAGAAGGGAGCAACGAACCTTGTCACATGCTGCTGAGGAGCTGTGTTGAATGAGAACTGAGTGGTGACCATTGATTTGACAAATTTTCCTCTGGATTTCTTTTATTTTCTAGGTGACATGTGAAGAAAAGTCATGGATTGAGAGTGAAGAAGGGGAAGAGATGTTGGAGGCAGGGGACTGGTATAAGGTAGTCTTATGGGGGAGTTTTGGAGTGATGATAAATCAAGTATGACCGCAGGCAGCATTAGGGGTGTTTTCCATCAAAATAAGATGGCTCATCTATGACATTGCAGGAGAAGGATATTTAGCTCCATGCCTGGCACATAGTAAGTTCTCAGTAAGTGCTGGCTAATATATGAGGAGTTATATTGTGGCTATGGCAGAGTTCCTTGTCTCTAAGGCCACTCTCTCACCTACTGCAAATGTTGACCAAATTCTTCCCTTCCTTTCTTCCTCTTTTCTGTAACATTCTCTTTTTATTTGTAATCTTAGGGATACAAACATTTCAGGGGCTGAAAAAACATTTTCACAGACATTGTGTCACCTACTGCCTCAATACCCAAGTGAAGCTAGCCCCATTTCTTGGATGAAGACACCCACTCGGAGAGGTTCCTCCTTTAGTCATGGAAGAGTGAGGCTCTGAACCCAGTTCTGTCCAACAGGCTTCCTCTAATTCATCTAGATATCTCTACACCAGTCCCCGCTCTTACCCATGGCAGCCTGTCCATCAAGGTCTAACCTTTCCAGTCCCAATACCAAGACATCCCATTGAGATATAGTCACAAAGACAGAAACCCTATTATGCTTTCCCCATACCCTTCTCCTCTGAACCTGGTTCCAGGCATTGTTCATCAGCATTAACTGATGTGTGTATGTGTGGGTGGGAGGACAGGGCGGGGTTTTACTTTCCTCTCATTTCTTCATACCCCCACTCTTGATGAGGAAGAGACATTTGTTAAGACAAAGTGACAGAGATTGTGGTAAGCCTAGAAGTCCATCAAAGTTTTCTCAGAGATGGAGTCTATACATGAGATCTTTATAAAGTTCATGGAGAACACATATTATGGAAAAAAAACTGTGCAAGGCTTTCAAAAGTTTTAGTACCAAAACAAACTTATCCTTTAATTCTATTTTTCTATGAACTTTTAAATACCCACATATCACCAGAGGAAGTTTCAGTTGCCTTGTAGATTGTTCACTGTGAAGATTCATGGGATCTAAAGCCTTAAAATCAGAACCTTCCCTCCAGGGTGGAGCTGGAACCTGAGTGTGTTGGGGTGGGGAGAAATGGGATTAAAGTGGGAAAAGTCCACTGGGTTTGTGAAGGAGAACAAGGAGGAGTGACTAAGAAAGTGGATTCCCCAGTGTCCATCCTCAGTAGTTTATATGATGATGAATGGTTGACTTGATGGTGAAAGTAAAGAACTGCTTTGTGTTACTCCTTGGACTCTCCATATCTGATGGAGCAGTTGTCAGTAAAGTTTACCAGTAGCATGCCCTCACAACTTTATGGCCACAACCAACTGGTCCATGATATTGACTATTTATGTAGCTGAGGTGTGGGTTGCTGGAGGAGGGTGGGGATGTGGGGGAAGACAAAGGAGGAGCACAATGGACCCAATGGATAGAAGGAAGAAACTAGGAAAGTCTAGAAGATTCCAGTGTCTTCTTCCTTCAGTACATCAGGCAATGATTTCTTGATTTTACAGACCTGTGCTTCCACAGCATCCATGTGTCTCAGCATCAGGATGAAGAAAAATAACTGATCATGAAGACCTTCTTGCCAGCAAAGATTACAGAGGAGAGATGAATTAGGGGAAGGTGTGACTCCTGGCTGCCCTAGAGGATGATAAAGTGACTTTCCTCTTATCAGTGGGAAGCAGGCTGGTTAGCAAGATGACCTCCAAAACCCCCATGGCCCTAAAATCCATTGCTGTTCAAAGACCAACCATTCTGAATTTTCTGTGTGTTGTGTCAGACAGGGCATAGATAACTCTTTTGTTCTGGTTGGGGTCTTTTCCTGCCACACTCTGAGCTCTCCCACCCATCCATGGCACCAAACATGCCCCCTGTCCCAGCCAGGTCAGCCCCAGGCTTCCCACTTCCTCTTTCAATAATGCCAGGGCCAAATCTTGGCTTTAAGAAACTGTGGCAACACTGCAAGGAGGAAATGAGGGATTGTTGCGAGATAATCTGCTTTTAAAAAGAAAAAACTCCATTACCAAGAAAAAAAAGAGATGTGATGTCTTAATGAGATGAAGTTATCCACACTAAATCCAATTAACTACATAATTATTTCTAGCTCTATTCTCATGCCAGCATCTTCCTTTCATAAATAGACACGTACACACACACTCATACACACCAATCACACACACACAATGTACCTCCATCTTTATGGAAACTTTTCCATCCTATCTGCTCATCATCTCAAAAAAAAAAGGAATGCAAAAAATAAATAAAGACAAAGAAAAACAAACCCAAACCAAACCCTCTAGACTGTGCTTTTCATTTCCACAATAATTATTTTATTCCTGCAGTGCTTTTCCCCCTGTAATTTAACTGGTATAAGACAAATGCACCTATTGCCTCTAACTGCCTCTAAATTTACTCAACTGGTACTAGAAAGAAGATGTTAACCTCACAATAATTGAATTTAAATAACACCCAATTCTATGAAGTCAAACATGATCTGCATAATTAACAAGTGAAGCTATCTAGGGGCTGGTGGAAAGAGAGAAGGTCATATTTAATGTGTATTTTCAAAACATCTGTATTTCTAATGACATGAATACATTATTCTGTCCGTTTGTCATTCTGTATAACTCATCATTACCGTCACCATAATTATCAAAGAGCTGAAACTGAAGGCTGATCTGCCTTCTGTCCTCTGCCTGGCTCAATAAGAAAACATAATTTAGATAATCCTTGGCTGACCAGAATCAGGCTATTTGTATAGGTGGGCTGGACCTGTCTCCCAGAGTCCACTCAAGCAGACTGAAATTTCAGGGATGCCAGGTCACAGTGTTCTCTGCATTTCCCAAGCCAAGGGCACAAGTCATCTGGCCAAGTTCAGGGGCAAAGACAGCCACCCACTAGGGTCAGTCCTCTGTGTTCCCTACATGCTGGTAGCCTCAGTTGTGCAAAAACCCTCGTGGTATTCTTTGAAAGAAGTGGAGTGAAAGTTCCCAGATGTAAATTTCTGTCACTGTAATTAACATAGTGTTCAGTGTTTTTTAAGGGAGACAGGAGATATTACATGTGCAAATGAGCTGCTGTGATGCGTTACACTTCACACAAGTTATGGGTCACAGCCCTAGGCACTCAGCAGCACCTCTATGTGTAGCTGACTCTCGCAAGGCAGACAGGCAAGAGCATTCTGGGTGCCAACCCTAGTTCTGTGGCTTTCTGCCTGGTGACTGTGGGTTTAAGCGATCAAGGCATTGATTCCTTGGTTCTCAGAGTTTAGTGAGCATAAGAATCACCTGAGGATCTTGTTAAGAATCCACAGTCTGGGGCTGTCAGATAGCTGAATGTCGAAGTTCTAGAGAGGAAATGGGAGCTGCTTGCCCCACACCTTGCTCTGCCTCTCTTCCATCTGGTTGTTCATCTGTATCCTTTGTAATAAGCCAGATAATGTAAAAATTAAAAAAGTTCACATTCCCAGGCTATATTCCAGAAATTCAGATCCCATGAACAATCATTCTTTGTCTCTTGAAGCCAGAGGCTACCTGAGACTCCCTTTGTGAAGATCTGGATCAAATACTCTATGGCAAACCTGTCTCTTACATCATTTTACAACTCTTACCTGCACAAAGATGAAAATAAACACCAACAGCTAAAATCAGTTGAGCACTTACTGCATGCCAGTCGCTGTCCATACACCCTGACTACTGGGTTCAAATCCTGGTTTTCCTACTTAGCAAATCAGGGGTGTTGTGCAAGTTACATACCCACCCTGGGCCCCAGCCCCATCACTTACACCTATGCAATTTAGCTAGTGCTTCTCTATTGTTGCTGCCTCTCTTGCAAGCTCAGAATTTTGAACATGTGCTAGGATCCAGAAATTTTCATGCATGAGGTGGTGTAGCTTGGTCAATGGTATCCCTGGACCTTGGCTCCCTAGGCTGAATCCTTGCCCTGCCATTTGTGACCTTGGGCAAGTTTCTTCAAAGGTAATGTGGGACCAAGGACAGTACCTGCTACACCAGGCTCTCATGGGATAATGCATAATGAGATGTCCCTAGACCCTCTCTGACACACAAGGAGTGCTCACTGTAGCAATGACAAAAGTGTAGTACAGGATGCTGTGAACAAGAGGCCTCTGTAGTTTGTTGCCTTACCAACCACCTCACTTTACTGCCTTGTAAACAAAGCTCATCAGTCTGAAACCCAGGAGTCCATAAGTTACCTGGGAGTCTGGATGATGTGGGGAAATCCAGGCATCTCCAGGTGCTGCCAACTGCCCTGTTATCTGAGTGAGGGAGGAACACAGCAGACAGCATGTCTCTGCATTCACCTGCCTGCCTCTGTGTCCTTCCTAGGATTCATCTGTCCCCAGGCTGTCTTCCCTCAAGTGCGCATAACAGGGCAAGGTGAAAAGGCATTAAATTGTGAGTGCTCACAGCCATCACTCTGTCCCTCTCCCTTCAGGTAGGGCTGGCAACTTGTACATTCAGAGCCAACTAACAGCTTCATGATTTGTCAGGGAAGGAGAAGCGAAAGTGGAGCCAAGAGGCCAAAATGACCTGCATCCTACAGAGCTTAGCAGGGAGGGATCAGGAGAAGAAGGATTGTTGCTGTGTGATTTCCTGTGCCTGCTTTTATGGAGACGGGGTAGACCTTTGCATCAGTGCTGCCTCTAGAAGGGATTTGCCTTTCTTCACCTTTATCACCTTACTCCATTTCAATCCAAAATCTTGAAGCCTGGAGAGGGCACCAGCCTTTCCTGGGGTGGGCAGCGGAGCAACACTGAGATAGGAAACCATTCAGACCTGACCCCCCAAGGCTCAGATTCAGTCCTCCAAAGAGTGGCTCCCATGCCCAGCAGGACTGCCCCCCCACCTTGGTCCACAGGTGATGCCCACACCAGAGTCGGCTGAGAAGCCCGCCCAGTTTTCCCCACTCCTCTCTGGGAAGCATCCCATTCCTGAAATCTTGGCACCAGCTCCCTGTCAGGAATAAGCATGCTAAGTAAACTCTGCATTACTATGGCGTGTGAATCGACGCCGGTCTGCTGGCTCCAAGCTTCTGCTAAGTCTCTCCAAGTGGCTGTGGCTTCTGTCATCTTGGCAATTTTATTTTCTGTTTTTTTTTTTTTTTTTTTAAGTTCTCTATTCCTTACTTCTGAAGCTGGGAAGAACCAAGGGGGAGGGGCATCTTCAAGGGTCCTCCTCCCTATCTCTCAGACATCCCAACCCGAGAGAAGATGGAAGGAGCCTGAGTCCCCATTGCTCATTGGTGCCTCCTAGTTCCTATGCAGAGCCACAGATGAAAACCAGTGTGGACCAAGGCCAAAGTTGATAGAGTGGCCCGAGCCTCTACACTCAGGGACTGGGGGCTGTTCCTGGACCAGCACTGCCTCCCTCCAAGGGACTGAGGCCCCAGAACACGGTCCTAGGCAGCACGGGTTGATCCCTAACTCTCAGCCCTGGTGTTTCAGAACTCACATGGCACAGACCCAGGAGCTGTTCAAACACAAGGACACACTTTTTAAACCCACCCAGACTCTCAGATTTTGCCCGGTGTGGGTGCTTGTCTCTCACTTCATTTGTGCTGGCATGGAAAGTATCGCTTCCTTGTATTTTGCCTTTCATCTCTGTTAGATGATCATATGGTTAGGCAAGAAATCAAGACTGGTTGTTTTCAGTTTCTTCTATGACTTAGTGACCCAAGTCCAGGTTCTCCCTTCTCTTATACATCACCATTACTTAAAACTTTTCCAGGCCAGTGCTGTGGCATAGTGGGTAAAGCCGCTGCCTTTGGCACTGGCATCCCATATCGGCAACATTTTTGAGTCCCAGCTGCTCCAGTTCTAATCCAGCTCTCTGTTAATGTGCCTGGGAAACCAGCAGAAGATGGCCCAAGTATTTGGACTCCTGCACCCATGTGGGAAACCCAGAAGAAACTCCTGGCTTTGCATTGGCCCAGCTCCGGCTGTTGCAACCATTTGGGGAGTGAACCAGGAGATGGAAGACCTCTCTCTCTCTCTCTCTCTCTCTCTTCCTGCCTCTTTGTAACTGCCTTTCAAATAAATAAATAAATCTTTTTTAAAAAACTTTATTCATCGTCCCTTTGGTTATTATCCATGCACCCTGCAAAGTTCTAGTTTTTGATCTTATTCACATGGCATCTATCATTTCAATCACTTTTTTCCTACACTTTTGCTAGCCAATTAGATTTTTAAGGGAATTTTTCCTGCTATGTCCAAGACACAAGCTGACAAGGAGAAGGCCATATCTTAAAAGTGTGCATATATTTGTTGGAACTCAAATTTTTACTCATCATTGCAGTCCCTTCCCACATACAAAATTCCACCCCAGGTCAGGAATATAACATACAACTCTTTTAAACTTGTAAATTTTTCCATCACATTGAAAGCATTTTCAGGGCAATCCATGAAGACTGTCCTGGAGTGGAATTTCAAATTCAAATAGCATGGATTTTTAAAAATGTTTATTTTTTATTTATATTTGAAAGGGAGAGAAAGGAAGAGAGATTGCTCTATCTGTAGGTTCATCCCCAAATGTCCACAACACTAGGGCTAAGCCAGGCCAAATCCAGGAGCCTGGAACTCCATCTTCTCCCACATGGGTGCCAGGGACTCAAGTACCCAATCTGTCACTTGCTACCTCCAAGGGTGTACACCTGCAGGAAGCTGGATTCTAATTGGAATGGGGATTTAAGCCCAGGCATTTTGACATGGACTGCAGGTGTCCCAGTGTCTGAACCACTGCACCAGATGTTGCCCCAACATGGAAACTTTTAAGGCTGTTCAAACAGCTTTGCTGAATTGGCCATTAGAGCAATGACACTAATTCCCATCTCTATCATCAGAGTGTGTTGGTGTGTGCTGCTGGTGCCTCCATTCAAGATCTAGTCCTGGGAGCTCACTTGGTTAATTCTCTGCCTGCAGTGCCAGCATCCCATATGGGCGCTGGGTTCCGATCCCGGTTGCCCCTCTTCCAGTCCAGCCCTCTGCTGTGGCCTGGGAGTGCAGTGGAGGATGGCCCAGGTCCTTGGGCCCTGCACCCACATGGGAGACCAGGAGGAAGCACCTGGCTCCTGGCTTTGGATCGGTGCAGCACACCAGCCGTAGTGGCCATTTTAGGGGTGAACCAACGGAAGGAAGACCTTTCTCTCTGTCTCTATCTGTAACTCTACCTGTCAAATAAATAAATAAATAATATTTTAAAAATTTAAAAAAAATATCTAGTCTTTCTCCACATTCTCATGGGTAGCTCTCCATAGTGCCACAGCTGTGAGCCAAAGAACAGCTCAGAAAATGCTGACAGTCTGCCCCTTCCTACATACCTTTCTTTACACTATAGGGAAGGAGCAGGACAAGGCTGCTGAGCCAAGACAGTGCCAAATGAGAAATGATTAACAGTGCAACCAAGGCAATCTTAAGTGATGGAACTAATCATGAGAGACACCAGGAACGACTAGCCAGTGTGAGTCTGTACAGTCTTAGCCTGGGTGCTTCCCCTTCTCTGGGGAACTGATGGATGCTAGGGATGACTCACAGTATTCTCATCAAGAGTCTCAGCATAGCTCAGTCTCTGAGATGGCAAACTATAGGCTAAGACATTGTGGACTGAAGGGTTCCACATTGAAGGCAAGACAGCTGTATAACTCCCCACCACTGCCCTTTAAGACACCTAGACATGGGAACTCCACTCTCTTCTCCAGCAAGATGCTGTGTGACTGGGAGACTTCGTAGTTAACACCACAAAATCTAAGTTGCAATTTCAGCCTTTTCCTCTATATTTTCACATTGAATGAACAATGCTCAGGCTTTAACATCAGACAACTTCTGGCTCTGCCATTTCCTGGCTATATCAGTTACACCAGCTGATAACTTTCATATCTTGTATTTGCATCCAAAATCAGTGCCTTAAAATAACCACTTACTATTTTTTACAGGTCTACAAGGAGGCTCTGTGATTTTGTTTAATATATCTTGGCTGGACTTGATCAAGCATCTGTGAGTTGGTTAACGGTTTCTCATCTACGACAAGATTGCCCACTGCTGCTCCACCTATCTCTCAACACCCAATCATACTGCCCAGGTTTGCGTGATGGTTGAAGAGTTTCCACTAGAGAGGGCAAGTTTTAATGCAAAACGCTTTTCAAGCCTTTGCTTGCAACAAGCTTGCTAATGTTCTATTGGCCAAAGCAAGTCATGTGTCTATTGCAGAGTCTCTTTTAATAGGCTTAACAACAGAAGGGGCTACGGAGAGGCATAAAGATCTAGGCCATTAACACAATAAATCCATCACCTTAGCTTTGTGACTTTGGACAGTTTTCTCATCTTCTCTAAGCTTTATTTCCATCATGTGTAAATATGAAGAATTTCTGTAAGATTTCATATATGTTATATATAACATAACATGTCGAAAGCTTGCTGCATGATAAGCATTCCATATATATTAATTTTCTTTTACCTTCCTTTTTCCATCATTTAAACTTGGTCTTTTTTTAAAAACAAAAAAATGCACCATTCCTATGCGTAACATTTTACATTGAAGGATTCAACAAAATAATACTAAATATTATGTCTGACTTTTGTGGGCTCCACAACTCCTAGCTTGTGCTATATGGAATAAAGGCCCATTCCAGGGGCCAGTATTACGTCACAGCAGGTTAAACCATCGCCTATAATGCTGGCATCCCATGACTGCTGGTTTGAGTCCCAGTTGCTCCACTTCCCATTCAACTCCCTGCTAATGCACCTGGGAAAGCAGCAGAAGATGGCTCAAGTGCTTGGGCCCCTGTCACTCACATGGGAGATCTGAATGGAGTTCCAGGCTCTTGACTTTGGCCTGGGCCAGCCCCGGCTAGTTTGGCAATTTGGGGAATGAACCAGAATAAGAAAGATCTCTCTCTCTCTCTCTCTCTCTCTCTCTCTCTCTGTAACTCTGACTTTCAAATAATAAAACAAATAAATCTTTAAATAAAATAGGCCCATTCCAATGACTTGGAATTTGGAGAATAAAAGAGTCAAGGAGTCTCTCCTCCCTTTATTCCTGGAACTGTCCAGTCAAGAAAAGACCCCTTGGCTCTCTGGTAGAGCCCTACTACACAGGGTGAAATAGAAAGGGCTA
Source organism: Sylvilagus floridanus (assembly GCA_949820135.1). NCBI lineage: Eukaryota > Metazoa > Chordata > Mammalia > Lagomorpha > Leporidae > Sylvilagus > Sylvilagus floridanus. Next base: position 159,416,640 of record OX463236.1, read on the forward strand.
ACTATTTCATTAACTCAGCAGACACAACAGGACAGGGAATACCCATTTCCTAATTTAAATGTGGCCTTGGAGGTAGGCTAAGTATTTTGGCCTCTCCTTGGCTAATCAGGCTCCAGAAGAGACATTAATTGCAGCCAGCCAGTCCTGCTGGGGAGACCCAAAGCTGCCAACTCTCTTGCTGAGAATGGAATAGAATTTTAATTGGCTGTGAAAGCATCATGGCAGGAGGTGCAGAAGCACTGGTCCTCTCCCCCCAGGCAGGTGGATGTAGGGCTCAAAGAAAGCACATGGCAGGCAGGACCCACCACACTCAGGAGCTGTGCCAACCGGAACACGATAGTTCCAGTCCTAGGGTGAAGGGCTCTCTCACAAGTACACTTGTGATGGTCAGCACATGAGCATGGAGCCTCTGAACCCTCTCCTCCTTGTGATGTCTGTGAGAGGAGCCCTAAATGGGTACTATCATTTGTTCATCCAGTCTTCTACTTCAGAGAGCTCTCCAAATAGAAATTCAACTCCCCAGGGCATTCATATGTATGCGCACGTACGTTTGCGTTCATTTGTCTGTGTGATTTGAAGCAATGGGGCCCAGCATTCTTTGATTTTTTTCACAAAATAAATTAACTTGATAATGTTTGGGGGCATTGCATTCTCATGGCAATGTGTGTCCGTTCTTTCTGTCATGGCAACTCCTGAGAGGAATACAACAAAGGATAATGTGTGAAGGTCAACAGATAAGACTGAAAAACAGGACATTAGCTTTTTAGCATAGGTGTACAATGATGCAAGTGCATTTTGGAGACTATTGGGTGAGTTATCTAACCTGCTTGTGCTTTTGTTTCCTCATCAGTGAGGAAATGAGATGAGGGCACTAGTAGCATTTATCTAGTATGACTGTTGGAAAGAAATATGAGCTTAAAAAGTTTACAGTAGGGGCCGGCTGCAGTGCCAGCATCCCATACAGGTGCTAGTTCAGGTTTCAGCTGCTCCACTTCCAATCAGCTCTCTGCTATGGCCTGGGAAAGCAGTAGAAGCTGGTCCAAGTGATTGGGCCCCTGCACCTGAGTAGGAGACTGGGAAGAAGCTCCCGGCTCCAGGCTTAGAAATAGCCCAGCTCCAGCTATTGCAGCCATTTGGGGAGTAAACCAGCAGATTGAAGCTTGTTCTTTCTCTCCCTCTCCCTCTGCCTTTCTGTAACCCTGCCTTTCAATCAATAAATCAAACTTTTTAAAAAAAATTTACAATAATGCAGACACCCAATAAATATATCTTCATGAGTACTTCTAGAGAAGTGGGGCAGTTGAGCCAAAAGGGGCAGAACGAATCATTGGCCCATCTGTGCGCTCTTGGCCTAGTGCTGTGATGAACTTGTTGGCACAAACCAAAGCAGAACAGCAACAGATACACAAGAAAAATCAATGCTTTCAGCAAACTATTTTTGTTAGATAAAAGCTTAAGAAAATTTTATGTTTTCAAGGAAACTACTTCATTAATACTTTAAAACTCAAAGCAACAACCCATCATTTATAACAAAGCAGTTTTATATTTATGGTGCATTTTGAGTTTTACTATCATATTTTTATTGAAAGTTCATCACAAATTCAGTTAGGAAAGAGCAGCATTGAAGGGGGCCATTACAAATGGCATTTTATATTTTATAAATACTCATATATAAAGACAAGCTTCTAATTTGCAACCCCTAAAAAAGTACAACTCAATTTCATTTCTTCTCTCACCGCCCCCTCCCCCATTCACGCTTCTCATGCCTTCCTTGAGCAACAAGCCTTCTCTCTGGTTCAAGTTCAGAACACAGGAATGAGGACAGTCAGAACAAAAGCAATAACCATTGAACAGCATCCCTCTGAGGGGTGCAAATTTCATCTCCTACAAATGCAGAGGGAACTCCTCGGCCTTTGAGAAAATGAACTTGAGGAAGACTGGCATTGGTGCATGCCCTCAGAAGACAGAACAGGCCTCCTTCTACTGCAAACAGCCCTTTCCCTCTCCAAACCTGGCCTCAGCTCACATAAGGGTGCTCACACTCCCATGCTGCATCTCTCCTACCCAGACCCTCAATGGTGGTGAAAAGGCAGCAGGACAAATGTACAGAAGCACTTGGCTGCACCAATCAGCTCACCCCTTCGAGGGATGATTTGCACCAGCCTTCCTGGGTCTCTGAAAGGTCAGGGTGGGTTAGTGGAGGCTGTGCCTGCACTTCCCCTACTGTTGGAGGTACTGAAATGAAGCATAGCTGGGCCACCTGACTGGACGTGATGCTGCAGGTCATAAAACTAGTGCCCCAGTCAGTGTCAACGTCTGGAGTGTAAGAGACGAAGAAGCTCCGGGAGCAGGCCTGCAGAATGCCTGGCGTTCAGTCCGGACTCTCCCTGCCACTTGGGCAATCTGCTTCTCCTTCTTGAGCTGCTGTTTTCTCACTGGTTGAATGGGTGTCGGGTTATTCATCTCCACTTGTCTCCACTTGTGTAACTGTAAGTTACACAAAGACTCTGTAGATGAACAACAACTGAACACCAGATTCCAGGAACTGCTTGAATGGGAAGTAGGCCAGAGGCATGGAAGGAGGAGGGCTTTGTAGTTGAAGCAGCACTCTCCACGGGCAGGGCAGGTAGTCACCAGGAAATGGCTCCACTGATGCCCGGAAACCCCCTACCACCCCTGAATCCTGAAACAGGGGACCTATAGAGTAATTGGGGTCATGCATCTGCAACACAGCAGAGGGAAAGACATGTTGCCAAAGGAATACTCAAGGCAACAGAATGATTTACTCCCTAGAGTGGGAAAAAAAAAAAGAGATTCCTATCGATCACCCCAAATCACTTTTACAAAGCATCTGTCCACTTCCTCATGCTGCAGGTCACCCAGCCAGTTTCTTATCTCTTGTTTGGCTTCTCAGCTCAGTAAGAGCCTAGAATGAACTGCCTTGAGCTAAATGCTCTGTTGAAAGGGAGTGTTTTCCCCTGTAAATGTGAGTCAACTGTCTGAGTCTATCTCAGTTTCTTAAGAGTTTGCTTGGGCTAAATTATATGTTCATAGAATATGAGTGCCTAGAGTAAAAGGTCATTTAACCAAGTTTCTGGTCTTGCAAAACTGATATCTGAGTCCCTATGGAAGTGTGGGAAAAATTAATAAACTCAATGGAAGTCATTCAACTCAACGTGCGAACATCCCTGTGCCATTCCTAATCATTCACTGGCCTCTCAGTGAGGAGGAAGTTACTACCTCCCAAGGTTACCCATTGTGGTTTTAAAAACAAGTCCCACTTGCTGGAGGAATGGAAAAATACCAGGTGATAAGCTGCAGGAGGACAAGGCTATGTGTAAGTCAGGGCAAGGAGGAGCCACCAAAGATCTAAACACAATCATCAAACATGATGTACTGTTGGAACTGGTGTGCACAGGGAACCAGGAAAGGAGACAGGCAGATGCAAGTTCAAAGTTGTACACTGGACCTGTCTGGATGTTCATGTGGCCAATGGTACATGGCACAGGTGCCTTTTCCCATCACTTGCACAACAGCTTCCCTGTCACTGTCCTTGTTGTCTTCTGTGCTGAATCCATGAACATCACTTTTCTTGTGCTGCCTCTAACCCCCAGACAAAAATGCCAGAAGCAAAAAGAATAGAGGAGAGGCCAAGAAGAGGAGGGGGACACAGGACAGAAGAGCCCAACTGGGGCACTCAGGAGATGTTAAAGACTCACCAAGAAAAGGAGTGGAGCAGGTGGACAGACCCTTTGTTCCCCAAATTACTCTGGGACATATGCACACAGACTTTGGCTTAAGGCAAAGGGCTCTGAATCTGTGAATCTTTGATTCACCGCCTCTTAGCCCAGACTCATCATGGGCTCTTGTGGAAACTGAGCAAGTTCTGCTGCTGGCTGTCCTGTGTGATCATAGCCACTATGGAAATCAGTCTGGAGATTCCTCAGAAACCTGAATATAGCCCTACCATACAACCCAGCCATCCCACTCCTTGGAATTTACCCAAAGGAAATTAAATTGGCAAATAAAAGAGCTGTCTGCACCTTAATGTTTATTGCAGCTCAATTCACAATAGCTAAGATGTGGAATCAACCTAATGCCCATCAACAGTAGACTGGATAAAGAAGTTATGGGACATGTACTCTATAGAATATGATACAGCAGTAAAAAAATGAAATCTGGTCATTTGCAACAAAATGGAGGAATCTGGAAAACTTCATGCTGAGTGAGCAGCTAATCCATTTCCACATTCCCCCCATGTTTCATTTAATGTTATTGAAATTTTGTATTGGGATAAATCATTTTATAAGTAAAATAGACATTAAGTATTTTGATTAGTTAGTCAATATCATAATTTACTAATCGTAGCTCTATCATTGCATGCTTTATTCTGTGGCTTTATAATCTTTCCAAATCTAATACTTCCTAGAACAGAGTTTACAGATCTGAATTTTGTCAAGAAGCTGTAATCTTCCGCTAGATTTCAATAAATCATGCATTTTACTCTGGCCTCCGAATCAGCCCTTAAGGCATTCAGATCTGGCTGAAGAGCCCACGAGAGTATTTTAGGCATGGAAAGCCAAGACACTCTGGCAAAAAAACAAAAACCTAAATGAAAGATCTCTGCGAGTGAGATCCCAGTGGAAAGAACAGGTCATCAAAGAAGGAGGTACCTTTCTCTGAAGGGAAGAGAGAATTTCCACTTTGACTATGACCTTGTCTAAATAAGATTGGAGCTGGCGAACTCAGAAGACCTCCATAGCCTAGGCAACTCATGACAACATGACAAGAACCTAGAGTCATTACTGACACCATAAACAAGAGTGTCAGTTTGTTAAGTCAACAACAGAAGTCACTGTGCACTTATTCCTCATGTAGGATCTCTGTCCTAAATGTGTTAAACAATGTGAATTAATAACTAGTACTCAAACAGTATTTTACACTTTGTGTTTCTGTGTGGGTGCAAACTGTTGAAATCTGTACTTAATATATACTCAATTGATCTTCTGTATATAAAGAGAATTGAAAATGAATCTTGATGTGAATAGAAGGGGAGAGGGAGCAGGAGATGGGAGGAATGCGGGTGGGAGGGAAGTTATGGGAGGGAAAGCCATTGTAATCCATAAGCTGTACTTTGGAAACTTATATTCATTAAATAAAAGTTTAAAAATGATTAAATCATGCATTTTACGGAGAGCAATTTTAGCCACTATCAGTTTTATCTGGTATTGTTTCTAAACACCATAAAAGTGATGATGTTCTGTCACATAATAGCAAGGGTACTTTATGAACTGCTTGGTAAAGGTGGGTGGTAAATGGAGGCATCAAGGAAACTGTCTCATTTAATCCTACAATAATGCTGAGGGGTGGGTATTAGCCCCATTTTATGGATAAGTGAACTGATGCTAAGAGAAGTGATTTCACTTGTCTACTGTCATAGTGATTATGTGATGGACAAGGGAGTTAAAAATTAAGCCTTTGGATCTTTTGTTTTTTCAAGTGTACCATGGTGTCTCTGGCTTTTTTTAACTTTTATTTAATAAATATAAATTTCCAAAGTACAGCTTTTGGATTATAGTGGTCCCCCCCCCATAACTTCCCTTCCACCCGTAACCCTCCCATCTCCCGCTCCCTCTCCCATTCCAGTCACATCAAGATTCATTTTCAATTATCGTTATACACAGAAGATCAATTTAGTATATACTAAGTAAAGATTTCAACAGTTTGCACACACACAGAAACACAAAGTGCTAAGTACTGTTTGAGTACTAGTTATAGAGAACTTCCACTTTGACTATGACCTTGTCTAAATAATATCAGAGTTGGCGAACTCAAAAGGCTTCCATAGCCTTGGCAACTCATGACAAGGGCCTAGGGTGATTACTGAAGCCATAAACAAGAGTGTCAATCTGTTAAGTCAACAACAGGAGTCACTGTGCACTTACTCCTCATGTATGATCTCTGTCCTTAATGTGTTGTCTCTTGCTTTTTTCATAAATGTTATATGTTCACTGACTGCACACACATCTCTTGACATACTTTACCTGGCTCTTGCCTGCCTGCAGTTTCTCTCTCTCTCTTCCTCTCTCTCTCTCTCTCTCTCTCTCTCTCTCACACACACACACACACACACACACTCACACTACACACACCTTGTACTTCTTACAAAGCACACCAGACTGCTACCAGGCTCCAGGCCCTACCTCGGGAGCAGCATGACTTACTCACCTGAAAGAAGCTCCTAGTGGTAGCCCCTTAGATGGGCCCTCACAGGTTCACACCAGCCCGTGCATCCAACTTCCAACCAGGAAATATGAACAAGGTGGCCACGTGGGTGTGTACATGAGTATGCACACAACTGGGTGCCCTACCTCCACAGGGTGGAGGAGCCCAGCCCCCAGCCCCGCGGCTCACACTGCCTCCCAGGGGCGTAGACCACTGGCTGGGGGATGCATCCACAGGTTGTTTTATTTGATGAGGAGGAGCATGTCTGCTCAGTGGAGCACATCCAGATAATTCCTTTTTTTACAGCAAATTACAGGGTGATGGAAGGGAAGGAAATGGAGGGAGAGGGGGAGCAAGAGGGGGTTTCTATTTTTATACCCTTGCAGGCATTAGTTCTGCAGGAGTTTCTATGAAGAAGGAAAAAGAAAGAAAAATGGGAGGACTGTGAGTAGCTGGAACCTTTTCCCAACTCTGTCCTACGAAGAATGCACAGCAGGTGACAGGGGAGAGGCTTCCAGGTCTCCACCTACCTGCTTGTCTCCTGAGCACACAGTAGCCCCTGTGACAGACCCACTAAAAGCAGGTTGAAACTATTGAGCAGAGCGTGGGGAAAAGGCCATATTCCCATGTGTTCCTCCGATGCATGTGGGTTGAAGATTGTGTGCCAGGTGCTGTGCTAGGAGTCAGGGGATCTCCTGGTGAGTGAAACAGACACCAGTCCCTGCTTACAGTCCAGGAGGGGAAGCAGAGGTTCACATCACCACACAAACACAAAGCTGCAAGTCCTAGGGAAAAGAGGATGTGATGCCAGGAGGGCCCCCAGTGGGAGGCTGCCCTAAGGGAGCTATGTGTGGGCTGAGAGCTGAAAGGCAGGGAGAGGGAAGGACATTCTGGGAAGAGACGACAACAAATTCCAGTGTCCTGTGCTGAGATACAGCACTGTTTGGGTCCCTGTTATCTATTCCTGGCTAGTAAGAACCTCAAAATCCAGCAGTGTAAAACAATACACATTTTATTAACCTCACAATTTTGTGGATCAGAAACGTGGGCAGTGCTTGACCAGGCATGATTTCTGTTCCATGTGGCAAGGACTGAGGCCACTTGGTGGTATTCAACTGGAGGGTCTAAGACGGCTTCATTTCTGGGTCTGAGGATCTTGGAAGGGAGGCTGGAAGGCCAGGCTCAGCTGAGACTGTTGAGCTGCACGTGGCTTCTCCAGCAAGCAGTGTCCCATGAGGTGACCTTCTTGCATGAAAGCACACGCTGCCAGGAGAGATTGCTCCAAGGGACAGAAGTAGAAACCTTGATTTCCTTGGTTGGACCACAAAACCAGCAGCACTGCTACTACATGCTATTGGCCAGAGCAGCGGTGAAACCCACATGGATTCAAGAGGAGGGAGCGTGGATCTCTCTCATGATGGGAGAGTGTCAAAGAATTTGACACATCTTTGCTGCAGCTCAGTGAACAGAAGGGATTGAAAGACAGCCATGTGCCCAGAGCACAGAAAGGGAAACAGCCATGTGGGAAGAGGCCAGAGACAATGAAAACTTTGTCACTCAGGCAAAGCCTCCACACAATGTGTGCAGCCTGTGTAAAGCACAACTCCAGGGAGCACCACCCCCAGGGTAGGCCATGTGAGTGGAGCCCTTGGAGCTACACAGCACACGACCCACGTGGCCACGTGGACCCCAGGAACCAGGGGAGGACATCACCAAATGTTACAGATTCTCAGAGCTTCTCTGTCCACAGTGATGACAGATAGACAGCTTGCAACTAAAACGATAGCTGGTTTAAAGTGTATTGCACAAGTATTTGTAATAAGAAAGCTTCACCCAAAGAAAGATACAAAGGTCACATTTGCTCCCTTTTAAAAGTAGGCATGCCTCTTTCTCACCCCTGCTTCAACCCCAGGCACCCTGGCAAAGGGTTTATCTTGTCTGAACAGACTGTCTGGCCAAGGGAAAAGCCATCCTGCCCTGCCTATTCTGCTGTGCCCCTCAGGTACCAGGCCTTTCCTGCCAGTCTCATTTGTCTATAGGAGAAGCCACTTCACACCCACTCCTGACCCCACCTTGGCTCTCTGGCTCTGCCCACACACTTGTTTTCAGCCTTCTTTTTGGGCCCAGTGATTATATTTGTTCTCCCCACCTGACTCCAGCTTGGCTCAGCTTTGGCCTTGTGTGGTATTGGCCAGGCCCTGGAGGTTTTCCGACGCTCTCAACCCCGGTCTTTGGTGGGTACTTGTTCAGTAGACCCCAGTCCCAATGGGCTTGCATTGTTGCATATAGCAGCAATATGGACATTTTCATTGCTGTACAGTGTGGCCCTATGTAGCCATATTGCACTCCACTGTTGGTAAAATCTGGGAAAGGGTCTAGCTTGGGGTTCCTATGAACATTCTTGTATACACTTTGATAAGAAAGATGGCCTGTGGTGGAAGAGAGACCAAAGGGAGCAAAGTCTCCCTCACTGGTCTCTCAACCCAGCAATATTCCTCCTCCAGTAGCCCCTCCCCAGTGTCTCCTAAGCAGTCCTTCCCACCTAGCTTCAGGCTTGGCTGGAGAATTAAAGGACCGTGCTCCAACTCTGTGGCCCAACTCTGAATGGTCGATCATGCAATTCCGGACTGTGGTAGGTCCGAGACCTTCAGACTGGCCTGAAGATGGGATCCCAGGCCCTCAAAAGAAGCCTCACCAGGATTTCCCATTCCATCCCTTCTCTAGGAGTTCACCGGAATAAATATATTTGGCCCTAGTGACGTGGCTCTGTCTTCTTATCAGCTGTTAGTAGTTTTGACTTCAGATTCACCTCCAGAATTCAACCCTTGGTTACACCCTGCTCTAGTTTGCTGTTCTTGCTTTGCTAGTCTAGCCCTCACTCCAACTTAACGGAAGATAATTCCATTTTCATTTCATAAACCAAATTTTGGCCTCTTGCCCATACCACCCTGCAAACCCTCCACCTGTCCTATAAATACAGAAATATGATCCTAGGCAGACCACCCAAAACTCTGAACCTCTCAGTTCCCTTTTCTGGAAGCTGCAGGGAGTAATTGACCCTCGCTTGGTTTGGGCAGTCATTAAGAGCCTGCCCCAAAAGCTACACTCCTTGGCTTCAAATGCCATCTCTGCCATTGACGACCCATGCAGCACTCTTCTGCACTCACCACTGAACCTCTCAGTTCCTCCCTGGCCTTCTCAGTAAATAATAGTATCTATGATGTAATACACAGGCGGCACTTGGCACATGCTAGGCGACACCCAAGCATTAGCTAATATTATATTTGGCTCACATGATTGCTGGAAAGATCAAAGGAGATGGCTGTGGCACTGAGCCATGGGTACCATGAGGCTCAGACAGTTCTACTAAGAAAAGGTCAGTCCATGACCCTTGACATGGAAATGCCTCTTTGGAGTCTAAAGGACTTTAGTCCAAATCCCACTCTGCTACAGCTCAGTGACTTTGAGCAGTTTTCCTAAGTGAGGGAATATTTTTTTGATTTTTGTTTTTATTTATTTTTGTTTTATTTAAAATGCAGAGAGACAGAGAGATATCTTCCAATTGCTGGTTCAATCCCCAACAGTTGGATATGGGCTAAGTTGAAGCCAGGAGTCCCCAAATCAATCCAGTTCTCCCACATGGGTAGCAGGGACCCAAGTACCTGAACCATCACCTGTTGCCTCCCAGGGTGTGCATTAACAGGAAGCTGGAATAGAGAGCAGAGCCAGAACTCAACCCAGGCACTCTAACATGGAATATGGGTATCCCAAGCCGTATCTTAACCACTGTGCCAAAAACCCACCCCTAAGAGAGAATTTTGCTGTCTGGGCTGGTGGGGCTGGTTGTAAAGATCAGATGAAAAGTGGGTGAACCCTCTGGCATACATCAGGAACTGGGTTGATGTCTGTTTTCTGTCCTATCCAGTGACCCTGCTCTGCTGTAAGCAACAGCTGCTTGGAATGTTAGATGGCGTTCTACCCCTTTAGAGTAAGGTTGGGTGGTTTTCAGGCTAACACGGGGTGCGTGCCATGCAGGTGCAGGTGATGCTTATGCTGGAGGCTCCTGGAATGAGCTGCTGCATCAGAAACATCACGGGTGCCTCATTATGTGATCTGTCAATGTCTGCCTTGACAAATACATGACATTTAGTGCTGTTTCTGGGGAAGGATGTTGATAAGCAATTAATAATGACTAATAATTAACTGAGTAAATCATCATTGCAGTTTATAGATGTTATCATTCCTCAGCAGAAATAGTCCAGGAACAAGAGCTAGAAGACAAACCATGTGTGGCTCTGTGAGCAGACCTCAAGGGGAGACTGAGGCAACCCCACGGAGGTCTTTGCCATCCCAGGACCTGGGGATGGACCTGGGGGCTCTGCAGGGGTGAACCAAGGCCCAGGGTACTCTGCATTCATCCCAAACTTAACTCAGAATAGTTTTATTTTTAATCCACTTGATATTTTAGGGGTCCATGAATTTCATTGGAGAATTAGGTTCTGCTTATCAAAAATGTTGGAAAATTATTGCATTAGTTAAACACAATGACAGGTAAGTTTTTTTGAGATGCTGATTTCATTTTAAGCCTCATTTCAGGGGTTTTCTGTTACACAAAAGGGTAATTTAATAGTATGCAAGCACAGAAAAGAATAACGATGCTTCCTTACATTTTTTATCATGTTCCAGTCTACACTGTGCTTTGGATCACATTTCCTGCTTTATTCTCACACAGCCCAGGCTGTAACTGAGGATGGGTTTACTTCCCATTTGCAGATGAGGGGAATGGTTTTAGGGATTCTCGAAGCTTCCAAAGAAGATGAAAACCTATTTGGGAACAGGGTCCATCAGGCTCTGGGTAGTGATAGCAATTATGAAGCTAATTATCAAGCACATAGCCAAGAATCCATGCTAAAAAATGAATACAAAATCCATATTCAAATATCCTAATTTAACTTAAGTCTCATCAGGAAGAAAGCATCACACAAATCCACAATGAGGGACAGTCCACAAAACTCAGCCTGCACTCCTTACTCTGCAAAAATGCCAACATCCTGACTGATAGGCAAAATTGGCAGAGAGGAGCGAGATAGGGGGAAAAATCAGTTTAAAGGGTATGATAGTGATATCTGGGATATTTGAATTTAGATTTTACATTTACTTTTAGCATTGTATTGACACTAAATTTCTTGAGTGTGATAACTGTATTGTGCATATAGGAGACTAAGGCTTGTGCTTTGTAGACTCATAGATTCGTAGAGAAGTATCTAGGAGTAAAGTGTCTTGACGTATGCAATTTACTCTCAAGTGGTTTAGAGAAAATTCTAGATAGATTAGATAGATGATAGATAGCAGATAGATAGATGATAGATAGTAGAGATATGCATGTGTATATGTGCACATGTACATATGTAAATATACATATCTATAGAGAGAGACAGACAAAGAAAGCAAGAGAGCACAATGTGGCAAAATGTAGAATCTGGGTAGAGGGCATATGAGTTTTATTGTATCATTCTTTCAACTTTTCTGTGTTTGAATGTTTTAAAACTAAATTTGGGGGGGATTAAAAAAAAAAAGCAAAAAATGAGGCACACAGAGCCCTGTCCTGGACTCCAGACCTTGCTCCCTGGAAGAGCCAAGGCGACCTGTGTCCTGGAATGGTGATGACGGGCCCCTGCAACCCAAGCAAGCAGGCTGCACAGATGAGCCCTCCAGTGTACCCAGCCCGGCCTCAGGTGTGGTTTGTCGGCCAGGTTGCGCTTTGCTTCTTGAATCCTGATTTGTGATTCTCCCACTAACTCTCTGTGCTTTTCAGCATTGGTCCCTGACAGTCCCAGAAAGGACAACAGAGGAGCCCAGACTACGATGTTTGCATACCGCCCAGAGAGTTATATATCATTCATAGCTCATTAACCTGAGCTAAAAAAGGAAAGTCACTGGACACTGCCAGCTGCCAGTCCTGCAGGCACTGATCCTGGCTTCGCTAGGATTATACAACCTGGTTAGCCACTCCTGGCTCCCTGTTCCCCCAGGTTTCCTATTTCTCTCAGACAAACATGTGGACATTCAAACCCACCATGAAGTTCATGTTTGCTCTTAGTGATCTGCAGAGACACAGTACCCTGAGAGGGAAGAAAACAGGCATCACAGTGAAAATGAAGTTTTAGGGTGATTTGTAAATTCTACCTCCTTGCCTTCTGATCCATCTTTGTTCTCTCATCTCCCATAAAGCACAAAAATGAAGAACTGATCCTAATGACAATGTGTCTTTATCATGCATCTGGTCCTGATGATCCCACGGCTCCTCACAGACAGCTCCTAGAAAACCTAATTAATCCTCACAGTGTGTCTGTGAGGAAGAGGTTTGGATCTAAATCTACCCTGAAGATGCCATTGAACAAGATGGGTAGAAATTACAGCAGAAGGAATTCAAGATAGAAGAGAGGTAGAATTGCCAGATGGCGTGGACATGAAATAGATTGCTATGGTAGCTGGTACCTCTCTTTTCCCGAAATATTTTTAACACAGGCAAGATCTCCCTGTAGTGGAGATGAGACACTTCACTTTCTGTAGCCTGTTTAGACCCAAGTGGTCCATGTGAGGCTAACTTGTCCTCACCACACCAGATCCCAATGGTTTGCCTGTGATCCAGCCTCACTAATCAGAGGGCTCCCATCCTGGGATACAGCAGTCAGTTTAGGAAGGGGTCACATGACCCAGATCATTCAAGGAGATCTTCCCAAGGATGCCTGTTAGTCCTTATAGGAAGATGCTCTTTTGGTAGGAGCTACAGCTACAGCATGAACTCCAGGCTGTCGGAAGCCATCTCACATCCACACAAAGAGGCCTGTCTCTGGAAGCAGCCAGACCAGGTACACCAGCTCAGGCATGGGAATAGGAACAGTTCCATTCCCTTCAGCTTCTCTGTTTTTAGCTACTTCATTGCTGCTTTGTGTGTTACCATTTCAGTTGACTTTCCATCACTTGCAGCAAAAGAGCTCCATTATTTAAGTTACACTCCTTTGATTGCTAGGTTCATTAGAACAATTTTCAAATGGAGAATAATAGACTCTTTTGCAACTTCTTCCACTATTTTAAGCCTAAGATATCACTTTCATGAATTGGAAAAAGTTAACTATTACATTTTAAAGACTAAAAGCTGTGGCTTCCCTGAGCCTGTCTGCAAAGCTGCCAGAGCTGCTCCTCACGCAGTGGTGAAGCAGGTGACACGAGGGCACTGGAAGTGTTCAATGTACATGTCGGCGAATGGCACCATCTTCCTCCTCCCGTCTCTGACAACTCTCCCCCACTTTTGGATTTATTCACAATTGACAGGTACAGGAGATGTGCCAGGAAGTCCAGTTTCTGAGTGCTGTGGAGGGAGCATAGATTTTTTTTCAAGATTTCCAAAAGCTGATGTGAGCATGGTAGGAAACACATCCGAGGTATCTCATTCCCCTGCCATTTAAATGACTTGAATCAGCCAGTAAATAGCATTAATTACGGATCCACCCTAGGTGAAGCCCTGAAATACACATTATGGGAAGCACTTAGGGCTAAGGCAATAATGGAGAAAGGGAAGTCACTGTAGAGAGAGGAAATGATGGCACTGGAGAATAGCAAGAGCGAGAACTGTCGATTCTCCCCCTTCCTGCCTCCTAGGTTTCTTAGCGACAGGTGAAACAGGGATGAGAAGAGTGCCAGTGTGCATTGGAGTTGTGTGTGCTGTACTTACAAGATACTACTTCAAAAAATGTAAAGTACATCTCTAGTTCACATTTTACACCAAAATAAATTCTAGATAGATTTTACATTCAATGACTTAGAAAATACCTTTTGTATATCTACCCTGTGCCAGACACTAGGTCAGGTGCTTGGAACACAAAACAAATGTGACTGCTGCCTTCCATAGATTCAACAGTGCAGTTGCAGATGCAGACATTGAATAAGTAGACAAATAAATTGCATAACTACAGGGACCAGCATTGTGGTATAATGCGTTAAGATATCACCTACAATGCCAGCATCCCATATGGGCACCTGTTCAAGTCCCAGCTGCTCCACTTCCTGTCCAGCTCCCTGCTGAAGTGCCTGGGAAAGCAGCAGAAGATGACCCAAGCTCTTGGGCCCCTGCACCCACATGGAAGACTCAGATGGAGCTCCTGGTTCCTAGTTTAGGCCCAGCCCAGCCCTAGCTGTTGTGGTCTTTTGGAGAGTGAACCAGTGAATGCAAGACATCTCTCTCTTTCTCTCTGTCCCTCTCTCTGTAACTCTGACTTTCAAATAAATAAATGAATAAGTCTTTAAAAATAAAGAACTCTTTCTCTAAAAAAATTATGAGGATGTTCATGAACATAAATTTTATAATGACTGAAAACCTCAGGAGGCTTCAAAAAGCTCATGGCAAATTTACACTGCCTTTTAATTCCATTTTCCCATGCACTTTGTGGGGTCCCTTGCATTTGTACAATGGAATACAGAGAAATCGATAAGAATGACTTTGTTAACTTTATATTTTGTTGACAAAGGAATGTGCTCAAGGCATTAAGCAAAAAATGCAGCTTACAAAACAATCTTTATGATAGGACTGAACCTTGTTTTAAAGTATTGTATATTCACACAGAAATGGCCTTGAAATGTTAGTAATGGTTATCGCCAAGTGATGGGATTGTATGGGTTCTTACTTTCTTCCTTATACCTTTACAAGTTGCATGACCTTTTTCCAATCAGCACATTCCTTATCCTAAGGAAAAAGTTGTTCTCCTACTGAGAGGGGTGAAAAGTGAGTTGTCACGGTGCCCTTGGGCCAGAAGGGACTGGAGGATGATCCCCTCTATTTCTTCTCCTCGGCAGACCTTCTGATCAGCATCCCTGAGCGCTGCAGATCAGGGCTAGGCCCCAGGGGAGGCAACCTCCTCCTTGGACGCTTTGCTAGCCTTGGTTTAGACGCGGTCACCTGCCACATAAGCCCCCTGCTCAATGTTTTCTCTTTTCCTGGGAAACAAAGCCCTTTGCATGCTCTGATTCACCGCTCAGCTGGAGGCCAAGTCACTGCAGCCTTAGACGCAGGTGTCTGGGGAGACACAGTGCGACATCACCCCTCTGGAATAAGGGCAGCCCTTCCGTCGTGGAGACTGTGAAATGTCAGGCGTGATTAGAAAGGTCACTTGTCCTGACAGCTCTCTGCACTTCCCAGAGAACAGCCCTCCTGCTGGGAACATTCTTAATTGTGCTTCCTGGGGGGAGGCCCTGCTGCCTTAGCCCCTTAGAATCCTGGCTCTAACTTCCTCCCAGTCCTTCCTGATGATGGGGGAGAAAAACTGCCAAGGGTTGCAGAACCTTGTAGAAACACGGCAGCTCTCTGCTTCAACAAAACAGACGCAAGGTGAATTCCTAAGAACATGGTGGAAGAAGAAAACTGCAAATTTGGAGAAAAGAAATATGCAGGCCTGAGGACAGAGTGTGTGGGAACAGGCAAAGAACAACAGAGCAGAAAAGAATAGACATGCCCCCAAAATCACACCAGCAGAGCAAAGAACTAAGAGCAGTGCACAAAGCTACTCTGGAATTCTCCAACGGGGATGTGCTTCTGGCTCCACCCCAGACACTGGTTCTGCAGGTTGGAAGTACTGCTTGGAAATATGCAATCCAAGGAAAAGCACCCAGGATGATTTGGAAGCAGGAGTCTGTGTATCTTGCCTGAGAATACCATCCCAAGAGATGAGGATGAACCTGTGCAAGAAATTAGCTCGGGCCAGTGTTGTGGTACCACCATCCCATATGGAAATGGTTGGTTCATGTCCTGGCTGCTTCACATCAGACCCAGATCCCTGCTAATACACCTGGGAAGACAGCAGAGGGTGTCCCAAGTACTTGAGCATTTGCCTCCCACCCATGTGGGAGGCCAAGATGGAGTTCCTGGTTCCTGGATTTAGCTTGACCCAGTCCCTGACCTTGTGACCATTTGAGGAGTGATCTCTCTCTCTCTCTCTCTCTCTCTCTCTCTCTCTCTCTCTTTCTCTCTCCCTCTCTCTCTCTTTTTCCCTGTAATTCTGACTTTCAACAAAATAAATCCTTTAAAAATATTTTATATATGTGTAATAGAATATGCATATACATATATAACTATAATTTGAGAGGCAGAGAGACACAACAAGAGAGAGAAAAAGACAGACAGACAGAGAGAGCTCCCATCTGCTGGTTTACTCTCCTAAATGCCTGTAATGGCCAGGACTGGGCCAGTGATGAAGATGGGAAATGCAAATGTAATCTAGGGATTACAGAAACCCAACTGCTTGAGTTAACACTGCTGCCTCCTAGGGTCTGCATTATCAGGAAGCTGGAGTCAGGAGCCAGAACCTGAACTAAACCCAGCTACTCTGACATGAGACACAGGCATCTTAACAACTAAGCTAAACATGCACTCCCAAGCCATAATCTTTTATTGTCTTTATAAAGGGCTTGCTCTCTACTGATGCCTTGGTTGAACAATTACCCTATAGCAGAGCTATTGGTCAGCTATGTGATTTTTCTCATTTTCACAGAAGTTTCTAGTGCAACAGGAATATTTTTGTGTGTATGTATTTAGCTTTTCTCATATCTCCACAGGGAAGTACAGCAGGGTTGTTGAGCTCCAAAACACCAAACCCAATTTCTGTGGTCACTAAGCCCTCTCTCTTCCTAAAGACTAATGGAGGTGCCCATGTATATTTTAAAGCAAATTCATGTTGCACTTTTTCATAGGCAAGTTCAAGAGAGGAAAGATACAGATCAGGTCATGTGGAAAGGATATGGAGGATATAAGTGAAAGAGTGAGCAATGAACACATTGAGTATCTAGAGAATTCTGCAATCCCATGCCTTTTGTGCTGTTGAAAGATAGTGAGGAAATCATGGCCGTTGCTCCAGCTGGCCAACCTGAGCAGGTCCTGTGCTCCAGGAACAAGAAGGTTGTCCCAACCAAATACAACAAGCCCTTCCCTGCTGACCATGGAAAGGATAGTGGGCTGTACTCACAGCATCATCCCTTCTTAAAGCTCCAGGCAAGTCACCCACAGAAGGCAGAATAGGCTTCCTTAATCTGAAGACCCTGCAGGTTAATGCTTATATCTTAGCTTTCCCCACCTGTGCATAATTTATCTCTAAAGGAATGTTATGCCAAGGGAGGCAGGCAGGGCCTCACAACCTCTGTTTAGGAAAATATAAGGGAAAGGAAGCTAAGTAGAAGCATCTTTCAATGAGTCAATAAGTGCTTCTCTTGGGCTGGCTATTACTCTAAGGGCTGGAGACATAGCAGTGAATAAATCAGACAAATCCTTTGTTCTCAGGTGACTCATACCAACCAAAGGAGATAGACTATAAACAAGGACTTTAAAAACACATATGGTGATATACATGGGAGGCACCAAGATGGAGGAATAGGGACGGAGCTTACTGCTCTAGTCTAAGGGAAGATAGCTTAAAAAAAAAAAAAAAGTGGAAAGAGTGAAATTTCAGGGAAGAGTTAGGGAGAAAATGGTAGACGAAACTCCATGCGAATTAGAGGGACACTGTGGATCTACGTGGAGGGTGTGGATGTGCATGACTCAGTTCCCCAGCAGCTGAGCGCCTCAGCACCTGCTTTGTAGAGTAAGGTGAAACCATACTACAGCAGATCAAGCCACTGGCAATAAAGCTGTAGGAAGAGCCTGGCATGGAGCCCTATGGGGGACAGTATATCTGCCAACCTGGAGGGAAAAAAGGGGGCCTGTTTCTCTCTCCCTGACCACCCTGTACTGGTGTCCTATAATTAGCAGGGAGCAGGCAGGCACCATTGTGTACATACATAACAGCTACACCAGCTCAAGTTCGCTTGCCCAGCAACCGACGCCTGAGTCTGGCTGGAAGAACTGACAGGGAGCTGGGTGCTCAATATTGAGGGAGCCTTGTGTGTAGGGACTGTGAAAACACTGTGGCTGTGTGTGAGGGCACAGGGGTGTGGTTGGGTCATTGAGCAGTCACTATGGGCAACTCCACACACTCAGGGCTCCCTGATTCCCTGGTGAGGGTCACTGCTGCAGGATCTGTGCTCACACCGACGACTGCACTGATCCTTTTTTTTTTGTTCTTGTGGCAGTGCAGATGAATATTGTACTCGCTGGGGCTAGCGCCCACGCATTGGTCTCCTTGTGGGAGAGGAGGTGAGTCTGTTTATGCCAACAGACCTGAACAAACCTCCCTCTGATAAAAAAAAAAATTAAGAGAAGATTTACCATGCCCAATTTTGGAGTCAGCTTGGCCACTCCCTTCACTCTGGAGAACTGAACAGAGCTCCCTGGCCACACCCAGCACATGCCTCAGGGTACTCACTGAAACAGCAGACACTCCACTAATCCACAGAGGCATAATCCAAAGATAAAAGCCATTTCAGATAAAAAAAAAAACCAAAAAGTATCTCTACAAATGCCTAAAAATAAATGCAGCAATTCAAGAAGCAAGAATGAGGAAGACAACATGACACCCCAAAAGGAGCGTAACAACACTTCAATACTAGAATGTGAGGATGAAGAGATTGAAAAAATGCCAGAAACAGAATTTAAAAAATTGATCATAGGATTAGATAGAAGTAATCAGAAGCAAATCCAGGAACTAAAAAAATCCATACATGACATGAAAGAAAACTTTTCTCGCAAAATTGAGATTTTAAAGAGAAATCAAAATGAAATATTAGAAAGGAAGAATTCAATAGATCAAATAAAAAATGTAGTGGAAAGCCTTAACAACAGAATCAGTGAGGCAGCAGAAGAAAAATCTCTGAAAATTTTACAGTCAGGTCAAAAAATAAATAAATAAAAGAGAGAGAGAGAGAGAGAGAGAGAGAGAAGAAATTAGAAAACTTAAAAACAGTGTTGGAGATCTACGGGATACTATCAAATGACCCAACATATGGGTGTTAGGAGTTCCTGAAAGTGTAGAAAGATATTGGATTAGTAGACCTTTTTAGTGAAATAATTACAGACAGCTTTCCTAATTTGGAGAAAGAAAGGGATGTCCAAGTACAGGAAGCACATAGAATTCCTAATAGACATGACCAGAAAAGATCTTCACCATGACACACTGAAGTCAAACTCTCCACAGTAAAACATAAAGAAAAGATTCTAAAATGTACACTAGAGAAACGCCAGATTACTTTCAGAGGATCTCCAGTTAAGACTCACAACTATCTTCTCATCAAAAACCCTATAAGCTAAGAGAGAATGGCAAGATATATTCCAAGCCTTAAGAGGAAAAAAAAAAAACTATCAACTCAGAATACTGTACCCTGCAAAGCTCTCAATTATGAATGAAGGTGAAATGAAGACCTTTCATAACTTAAACAGAAATTGAAAGAATTTGTCACCACCCGTCCAGCCTTACAAAAGATGATTAAGAATGTGCTACACACAGAAACATCTAAAATCTAAATCAACAAACCTATTTCATTAAATATTTCTAAAGAACAAAGATGTTAATAAGAAGCACACGAAGCTAAAAGTAGTCTATGTTAGGAAGGTGGGATGGGAGAATTTATTTCTCTTTAAAAACAAGTGTGACAGCTGCAAATCCACCATATCAGGGCAGGGGGCTGTTTTTTTATCCCGAGTGGTTGCAACTGAACCCAATGCAAGGCAGACACTCATAAATGCCATGGAACTGATAAGATGTAACTCTTTTTTTTTTTTTTTTTTTTTTTTTTTTTACAGGCAGAGTGGACAGTGAGAGAGAGAGAGACAGAGAGAAAGGTCTTCCTTTTGCCGTTGGTTCACCCTCCAATGGCCGCCGCGGCCGGCGCGCTGCGGCCGGCGCACTGCGCTCGTCCGATGGCAGGAGCCAGGTGCTAGGTGCTTTTCCTGGTCTCCCCATGGGGTGCAGGGCCCAAGCACCTGGGCCATCCTCCACTGCACTCCCGGGCCACAGCAGAGGGCTGGCCTGGAAGAGGGGCAACCGGGACAGAATCCGGTGCCCCGACCGGGACTAGAACCCGGTGTGCCGGCGCCGCAAGGCGGAGGATTAGCCTGTTGAGCCACGGCGCCGGCCAAGATGTAACTCTTGAGATGGGTTACACTCCCTGCCTGGAGCCCAAGACCAAGAAACTCTCCAGGCCCTTCCTGAAACAGCTCGCCATAATTCTAGCTCCTTTACCTCAGCCTTAAGAGTTCTGCTCTTCTTAAATTATCCGTGCTCTGTAGAGTTTGATGATGGGACAAATGCTATGATTTTGATCAGAGAAGCTATTTGACTCCTGAGAAACACAATAAGCTTCTTCCATGACTTCAGGCTACTGGACTTTCTGATGAAAACATGGTGGGAAAAACAAGCTATGAGACGTTCTGCGAAAACTGGTAATGAAAGAAACAAATTGGATTAGGAAATCTCCACTAGACGCTGGAATTTAATTTCCCAGCCCATCACACTGTCTTCTTCCCCAAGGACCAAGGTGCCAACCATCACAGGCTCACCTCTCTGCAGCATAGAAGATTCATGCTTCCAACTGTTTAGCCAAACCCCACAGGCAGCAGTTGCCAGTGTCATGTGAGGGACCCAAACTCCTAACCAGGGCCCTCATTGCTGCCAGGGTGCTCCTTGACAGGCTCCTTTAATCTGGAAGCCTCTCTGGGCTCTTAAAACTGCATCATTAGGCAATGTCTTGGTTCAGTTTTTCCCCCCTCTCCCCAGTGTGCTGCATGATGTCAAGAGGAGGGTGAAGACCTAGAACCATTGTAAGACGCAAGGACATTTATGGAACACCGAGGACCTAATACTAAATAAACCCATACGTTACATCAGCTGTCAAGGTATTCTTCCTTCCATATTTGATGGGAAACACATAAGAAGGAGGCTGTCTCAAATTAATTCTTCTTGGCTAGTTCCTGTGGACACTTGGTTCTCCACCTGTCTTATGAGGATCCATTGAAAAGGAGAACCTCTATGACTAGAGACCTACTACGGGTCAGGATCTCTGATAAATAGTTCATGTAGATTAAATCACTTGGTCAGATAAGGAAGATATGATTCCCATTCTGCAGATTGAAGTAACAGGACTCAAGACACTAAGTCACTTGTTTAAAATCACTCACTCAGCAAGTGGGCAACTGAGGTTTAAAACCCATGTCTACCTGATTTCAAAACTCTTATTTTAAACCACCAGCCAACACAGCTTTTTGGAGCAGATAATGATGTATAGTCATAGCCCATTTTCCTTCAAGTAAGCTCTATGAAATTTCTAGGCAGTTAGGCTAGAGTGAAGAGGAATAATAATGTTGGACAGCCAGGGCTCTAATATATACTTCGAAGCTAGATGATAGGGTTGAGACAAGAAGGTTGTTTAGTCTGGGAAATAGGCTTCCTACTATCTGTAGGGGGGCCTTAACCCCTCTGTCAAAACTCTAAGGCGCCCCACAGTCTGCACTAATTACCTCCCACCTATCCATTCAAATAAATATTTAATTATACACCTACCATGCACCAGGCAATCAGATTACAATGGCAAATAAGAAGTGTGGTTCCCATTCCCATTATGTTTGTGGTTTTAAGTGAGATTACATACAGATTATTTATTCACTGATATCTAAAATAAATATTATATTGCAATGGCATTAAGGCCACTGCACAGGAGATTAAATGGGGTGCTACAAGAGCAGGTGTGAGGGGATTGGCCTGTCCTTGAAGAAGTGATGCCTGAGCCACGGTATGAGCGATAGCTGGGAATTAATTAGGCAAAGAGAGGAGGGAAAACTTAACTTGCATTATCCAGCCATCCCTGTCCCTTCTCCCTCTCAGCTTGCCATGGCAGAAACCTGAGTCCTGTGGAATGAAGATGGGGCAACACAAGAAGCGGATCCTTTAGCTCTCATTCTTCCAAGCAAATGTAGCCTTAGGGACATGGAAAGTTTTACTCACTGAGAAGAAAGAAGAGACAAGGTGGATGGTGATCCAACACTAGAATAGGGACACTGGTATTGTATCCTCAGAAATATCTTTCTGCTATGCACCTTGGTGATACTGCTAATCAGGCAGGATTGTTACTGTCCCAAATACTGTATCAATAGGAAAAGATGTTGATTCGTTCAAGAAAAGCTAGGCTTGAGCCAGGACACTGACTTTGAAGAGGAAAGCGTGGGCTAGATTTCTAACCCAGTGACAAACTGTCCTAACTCAAAACAGCTGCTCTGGGTCAGTGAATAACCTGCATATCCAGACGTGGTACACCTCTGAACAAACCTTTGTGATACAAGTCCAGGAGCTGAGATGATTGCGAAACAAGGACTAGGCTGATCAAAAGCATTGTGTATGATGATGCATACTTAGGCATGTGTGTGTGTGTGTGTGTGTGTATTCCCTGCTGAGTACATATAAATTTCCAGACATGACCAAGGAGAGTAGCATAAATGAGAAGTAACAAAGCCAGTGTCTCCTGGAGTATGTCCATCAGAACCAGCTTACAAGGAGAAAAGGAAAAAGCTAATTATTTGGATAGAAGACAACTAAAATTAGATGATGAGCCTACCAGATGAGGTGCGTGGAAGAATCAGAGAAGTTGAAAATTAGTTTAGGCTCCCTCACATCTTGCCCCATTCTGGTTTAGAGCACAGAATTTTATACTTGGTGTTCACCAATGACTTTCAGGGGGTATAGAAACCTACTAAAATTGTAGTATTATTTTGCACACATGTGTATATGCATACTTTCTATGGAAGAGTTCTTAGCATTCATTAGATTCAGAAAATAAGAACTGGTATCAAGATACACATATGACTGGCTGGGTGTGACAGTGCATTCTGTGAAGACAGAAGTATCTTGTCATAAAATCAGAAAACAAAGCTCTTCACCTTAAGGTCAAAGATGCTGCAACATCCTTTGGGAAGTCACGACCAAAGTGAGAAGCATGCTTTCTCTCTGGGATGGAGTCTGCTTCAGTTGACTATAAGGACCCACTGGTAACACTCTTGATGGCTTGGCTTTTCTGAATGAAGCTACCAAGTATTGAGGAAGCAAAGAATGTTCATCCCTCCTCCACATGCTTGTAGCCATTAATTTTGTTCTTTGTAATCATCCAAATGATTAGGACATAGAGTGAGAACCTGGGCATCTGCAATTTTCAACCTGGAGCTTAGATTTGGCTCTTCAACTAGCGAAAGAAAGCAGTGTGTAATGTAATCACTCCATACTTCAGTTTCAACACTTGGTAAAATGGGGATGATATCATATGAATTTTATAAGATATTGTGAGCATAAAATAATCCAATTAATCACCACCCACTATAGTATCTATCACATAATAAATGCCTGATACAGATGGAAAGTGTAATTGACTTTCTGCCTCTTTTGTAAATGTTGTTTTTAGTTTGTGCCTTTTAAAAATTGAGAAATGCAACAAAATGCAGAGACTTCACATGAACAGTTCAATAAGTTCTGACAAATCCATGTCTCTTTTTTATAAAAGTCATAGAAAAATTTTTCTGTGGTATTTTGAATTTTTTTTTGTTTACCAGTTCTGAATTATATTATAATATATAATCCATTTGTGAAAGAACTCCACCCCTTCTTCCTCCAAAACAGATTCTAAAACAGCTCTTCCCCTCCCTGGTCCAGCTTAGAACCCAGAAGGAATTTGGTGTAGTCATTTTTCCCTTCCTCTGCATCCCAAAGCGATGAAATAAAACTGTTTTAGCTTTAGGTCCCCAGGGATGGTGTTGCTACAACCTCCCTCAATCATCTGTTTCAGCGCCTAGCAACACTTAACACTAGAAAGCTCTGTGCCTATGTTTCCCTGGTTTTGAAGTGAGTAATGACAACTAACACTAATATAACGCTTAGCCAGGGCCACAGCCAGGACACAGACAGGTGGAGGGGCGTAGACGCGGCAATGTGAGCGCACCTGTGTGCCATACACACGGCAGTTTCACACTGAGCTTGTTCTCAGGCAGGAAGAGAGCTCTACTCAGCTCCACCCATCCCCAGAAATGAAGAAGGTGGGTCTATAGTTATCAGTCACATATTCAGATTTTGTTTTTCTGTAGAGAAAGACAGAAATCTGGGTTTTGATATGAAATATAATTTTTAACATTGTCTTGGTTTAAATAAAAAAAAAAAACTCTGTAGGCCAAAGAAATTCATCTACTCCCTACCTGTAGCCAATGCAGCAGTTGGCAAGCCCTGCTTTAGTTACTGGTGTCTTTATATCTAATCTCTCATTTAATCTTAGATTTACCAGCAAGACGGGTAGGGCAAGCAAATGCCTAACCCTCGCTTTCAAAGATGAAGACACTGAGGATCAGAAACACTGACTGAGCTGTTCAAGCCTTATGGTTCTGTGGCTCCTGGCACCTCCCAGCATTGCCCTCCAGGGCTGTGGGAGTCTTTGTCCACCTCTTGATGAATGAGGCCACCACCAGTAGTTTATTAATTGTCTATGGGAAATGCAGGAAAAAATGAGGAGCAACTCAGGATGTAAAAATGTGGCCAAATACAAGAGAATATTGATGGCACAAAGCAATAACAATGACATCTTATAGAGTCTTAAATATTTTCAGACCTAAAATCTATGATGAAAACAACAAAAACAACCAGAGGTAGTTGACAGACTTAAACATTCAATCTTGGCATTGTGTCAGAAATGGGAAAAGTACCAACTCATGTTATACTGTAGAGAGCAAGGGTGATCATTAGAAGAAGAAATTAAAAAAAAAATAACAAAATCGATAAAAGAGGAGAAATACTGTGTTAGTTCAGAAGAAGGCAAGAGATGAGAAAAACAAGCATAAATAAATAAAATTAGTAGGACAAGTTAAAAAATAGAAATCAAATAGAAATATAGGAAATATAAATCCAACCATACCAGTAATAACCTTAATATAAGTGGAACACTGCAATTAAATTATAAATATGGCCAGATTAGACGGTCGAAATTGAACGACTTGTTCTTGAAATGTAAGGACAAGGGGCCAGCACTGTGGAGTAGCAGGTAAAGTCGCCACCTGCTGTGCCAGCATCCCATATGGGCACCGGTTCATGTCCTGGCTGACTCCACTTCTGATCCACCTCTCTGCTGTGGCCTGGGAAAGCAGTGGAAGATGGCCCAAGTACTTGAGCCCCTGCACCTGCATGGGAGACCCGGAAAGAAGCTCCTGGTCCCTGGCTTTGGATCAGCATAGCTCTGGCCATTGCGGCTATCTGGGGAGTGAACCATCAGATGGAAGACCTCTCTGTCTCTCTGTCTCTCTCTGCCTCTGCCTCTCTGTAACCCTGTCTTTCAAATAAATAAATATTTAAAAAAAAAACTATGCCTGTAAACCTTAACAGAAGAAATTATGCAGCTATACTGATGTGCACTTCACAACAGGAGACATTTCTGGAGACTCACTCTGTGATAATGAATTCAGTTATTCATTTTATAATACTAGCATGGTCAATTCTTTCAAAGATAATGATTTAATATTGATAATATGGTATATATATAACAGGAAAAATATATAACAATTTTTAATTTCCACATAACTTTCATATAATTCAAAGTATATAAAGCAAATAGTCAACATAGCTAAAAGGAAAAAAGATAAAGCCACAATCACAAAGGGAACTATTAACACATCCCCACTGATAACTGATAAAATAACCAGACAAAACGAAAACAGTAAGAATATGAAAGATCTTGAAAAAATTGAAAAATAAATGACATATAGATATGTAACTGTCCATAAAGCTGACACAATGAACCTTCAAATGTATATAAGGCATTTCTCAAATTTTGGACATGTATTGTGCCAAAAAGAAAGTTCTAAAAGAATTCCACGAACTGAAATCACTCATATTTCTTTCTGACCGTGTCAAATGAAATTAAAAAACAATAGCAAAACGAAACCTAGGCTACCAGGTATTTGGAAAGTAAGTAATAAGCTTCTAAATAATCATAAATCAAAGAAGAACTCAGTGGAAATTTCCTCTCAATAACAAAAATATACTACATTAAAATATTATGCAATTAAAGCTTTACTTATATCTTTATACAAGTATATTAGAAATGGAGACAGGTTAAAAATAAAAATCTAAGTATTCATCTGAATAGTTTAGAAAAAGAATAGCAAGCTAAAGTAGAAGGAAATAGATCATGTAAATAAGATTAGAAATTAATGATATAGAAAATAGAGAAAACCAACAAAGCCAAAAATTGGGTCATCAAAGAAGGATAATAAGATGGATGGAGAGCAACAGTCATGGAGATACTTTTGAAGAAGAGGAAAGCATTAACTACTTATATCAGAAATCAAGTTCACCACAAACATTTTAGACATTAAAATGTTAATAGTATGCAGCTCACAATAGCTAAGATATGGAATCAACCCAAATGTCTGTCAACTGAAGACTGGATAAAGAAATTATGGAGTATGCACACCATGGAATACTACGCAGCTTTAAAAAAATGAAATCCTGCCTTGGGCAACAAAATGGATACAACTGGAAAACATTATACTCAGTGCAATGATCCAGTCCCAAAAGGACAAATATCATATGTTCTCCCTGATCGGTGGTAACTAATAGAGCAACTAAAAGGTCATCTATAGAAGTGAGATTGACAATTTGAGATGCGATGACTTTAAACAGCCCTGTCTTGACTGTTGAAGAACAGGTTATATACACACATGTATATGTATATATATATATATATATATATATATATATATATAGTATTTGTTGAACTTTTTACTAAAAATAGAGTTAATCTTCTGTGTATAAAGTTAATTGAAAATAGATCTTAGAGAAAAATCGGACTGGGAACAGGAGAGGGGGGAGGGAGGGTGGGAGAGTAAGTGGGAGGGTGGGAAGAATCACTATGTTCCTAAAATTGCATTTATGAAATGAATGAAGGTTGTAAACCTTCTGGGAAAAATAAGTTAATACTAGAATACTATAAGACTTTAAGCCAAAAAGCTTAGAAATTTTAGGTCAAATGGACAAATTTCTAGAAAAGCATAACTTTTTTTTTTTTTTTTGACAGGCAGAGTTAGACAGTGAAAAGGAGAGAGACAGAGAGAAAGGTCTTCCTTTTTCCATTGGTTCACTCCTGAAGTGGCTGCTACAGCCAGCGCGCTGTGGCTGGCGCACTGTGCCAATCTGAAGCCAGGAGCCAGGTGCTTCCTCCTGGTCTTCCATGTGGGTGAAGGACCCAAGGCCCTGGGCCATCCTCCACTTCACTCTCGGGCCACAGCAGAGAGCTGGACTGGAAGAGGGGCAACCAGGACAGAACCGGTACCCCAACCGGGACTAGAACCCCAGGGTGCCAGCGCCGCAGGCAGAGGAATAGCCTAGTGAACCGCAGTGCCAGCTGAAAAGCACAACTTATAAAACCAACATAATTGTTGTTGTTGCTCTGTTTGTTCTACATAAGACCACTGGTTGAACTCTGTAATTAATGCACAATCATTCTTAGGCATTTAAAATTAACAGAAAAGTGATCTCTGTTAAATATAAGAGTGGAAATAAGAGAGGGAGGAGATATACAGGTCAGCACATGCTCACTCGGACTTACCTCCAATGGTAGAGCTAGAAATGTGCCAGGGGATTTCAACTTAGTCTTATCAAGGAGGCAGGTACCAATGCCAGCTCACTTGGTAAAGTGATAAGTATAAGTACATAATTGATCAAAAAGATAGGGTATGTGTCAAAGAGATCTCACAAATAAGACCAGTGTAAGCAAATAATGAAGGACAGAGTTAAAAGGGAGAGAATGACCCTGCGGGGGAAGCAGGACACACAGCAGACTCATAGAATGGCAAACGCCCCAAACAGCACTCCTGCCTCAGAATCAACCGTTGGGGCATTCAGATCTGGCTAAAAGGCCCATGAGAGTCTCACAGGCCTGGAAAGCCATGACACTGTGGCAAAAACAACCTGAATGAAAGGTCTCGGTGAACAAGACCCCAGCGGAAGGAACGGGCCATCAAAGAAGGAGGCACTTTTCTTTGAAGGGAGGAAGGAACCTCCACTGTGATATGGCCTTGACTAAACAAGTTCAGAGTTGGTGAACTCAAGGGGCCTCCATAGCCTAGACAGCTCATAGCAAGAGTGCCGGGTGATTGCTGACGTCATAAATAAGAGTGTCAATTGTTAAATCAACAATGGGAGTCATTGGGTACATGCTCCCCACATAGCATCTCTGTCCTTAATGTGTTTTACTATGAAACTTAAAAACAACACTACTAGTCGAACAATACCCTATACCTTGTGCAGTTGTGTGAATGCAGCCTGTTGAAATCCTTGCTTAGTATATACTAAGTTGATCGTCAGTATATGAAGGTAATTGAAAATGAAACTTGATTAAGAGTGGGATAGGAGAGGGAGTAGGAGAAGGGAGGGCTGCGGGAGGGAGGGAGGTTGTGGGGAGAAAGCCTCAACAGTGCAAAAGTTGCACTTTGTAAATTCACATTTATTAAATAAAAAAAAAAAAGAGTGGGTCAGACAGATTCTGTGAGAAGGACTGACGGCTGTGGCTGACTTTAAAGATAGAAAAAGGGGACCATGGGCCGAGAAGCATGGTGACCTCCCTCTATTTAATTTGCAGTGATCAAAAATTAAAGCTGGTATGCCATTTGAAGAGCCGGTGAAAGAGTGCCCCAAGTGATTAAAGACTGGGAAAGCAGAACATGGCACATTAAAGTGTGTGAAGCAATTCCTTCATGGGGGATGTTGAGGGAATGTCCCTCCTTTTATTACCTGTAAGAAAATGGAGACTTTGTTCCCCCAATCACAGGGACTTGAATTCTGTCAACAACCTGAATGAGCAGAAAATGAGTTTTGCCCTAGGGCCTCTAGAAAGGGATTCAGTATGCCAGCATCTTGATTCTAACCCCATGAGCCCCATCCCAGACTTCTGACCTACAGAATGCTAAGAAAACAAATTTGTAGTGTTTAAAGCTGCCTAGTTTGAAGCAATTTAGGACAGCAGCCATGGAAAACTAATACAGCTGACAAGGAAGCAAGGAAATAGTACTTTGCAAAGAAAGCAGCCAGCTTTCCCAGAAAACAGTTCATTAAAACACGGATATCCAAATAGCCCATTAGTGGAGTCAATCATCAGCAGATGTAGGAAACGGACAGATGTGAAACGACAGCACTGACAGTAACCAGTGCCTTCTGGAACACTGTGGGGACTGGTGTGGGGATGGAGCCTTTAGAACGTTCCCACTGCTTCAATGATTGCTGCTAGTTCTAGCATGATTTCCAGGTGTAAAAAAAAGTAGGTGGTAATATCAGCTTGTAGCAATCTGCAGACAAGCCGTAGAGCTCACAATTCATCACAAGACTGCTCAAATACGTAAAAGAATGTATCAGTGACAGAACAGAATCACAACTCCGGATATAGGTTCACCATAAATAAGAAGTAGCTGGGGCAGGAGCCAAACTTGGTGGACCCCAGCTCTTATAAACACCACAAGATAAGCTAAGCAACAAAAAGGCAGAAAGAATCACATCAGTTTAATTCCAGAAAGTCAAAATTAAAGCTGATATCCACTTGAGGAACTGATGAAAGAATGCCCCAAATGACTAGAGAGTGGGTAAATGGAAAATGGCATGTCAAAGTGTCCGAAACAATCCCTTCACAGGGGAAATGCTGAAATGGAAAAATTTAACTGCTGGGAATGCATTAAAGCTGATAGGCAATTTGAAGAATTAGGAAATGAATGGTAGAAATGTATATAATTGAAAATTTTTGAAGACATTCACCAGCATACTAAAGAAATCAAAAGAAAGAGTCACACCTAATATGAAATCCTGACATTCTGGTGTCTAGCTGGGAGTAATTGGGAGATATGGACTTAGGAGCAATTGGGTAGAAGAACTGACATGAAAGAGTACACTGTTCAAAGCAACAGAAAAGAGTCCAAAACTGCAGAAGAGATTGCTCTAATCAACAGTGTGATGAGTGCCTCAAAGATGATAAACATTCATCACCAAAATAAAGCCGTGGAGGAAAGATAAGTAAATCGGTTACTAGTTTTAAAAAGACTGGATAATTAGTAAGCAAAAGGGGAACTAAGAAGTGACACCCGTACCAAATAAGAACTTTTGTCTACTAATTGCTTGAAATTAGTAAACTGAGAAAGTATCGAGAAAGTAGCTGAAGACTCATTAAAAATTTTAAGTGTGACAATGGAAGATGACATAAAAAGTAATTCAAGAGAAACCAGTAAAAACAGAAAGAGCCCCATTTTTTTTTTTTGATAGGCAGAGTTAGACAGAGAGAGACAGAGAGAAAGGTCTTCCTTTTTCCGTTGGTTCACCCCCTCAAGTGGCCATTGCAACTGGTACGTTGCGGCTGGCGTGCCTCGCCAATCCGAAGCCAGGAGCCAGGTGCTTCCTCCTGGCCTCCCACGTGGGTGCAGGGGCCCAAGGACCTGGGCCATCCTCCACTGCACTCCCAGGCCACAGCAGAGAGCTGGACTGGAAGAGGAGCAACCGGGACAAGAATCTGGCTCCCCAACCGGCACTAGAACCCAGGGTGTCAGCACCACGGGCAGAGGATTAGCCTAGTGAGCCATGGCACTGGCCCAGAGCCCCATTTAAACAGAGAGCATTCTGGTATCTAATACGGAAATACTCTTTTTTGAATTTAAAGATGCTTCCAAGCTCCATCATCTCAACAAACTAATCTGTAAGCCACAGTCTTAAGAACAAAATGAACCAGTCCACTCAAACTTGATGGCCATCTCCAAATGCAACATGAAAACCCTCCTACACAAAAGAAATTCTTTATAACTCTTGAATCATTAGATTTGCCAAATTATGTATTCTGTTAATTAGTAATTTCATGAATTGACTGAGGCTCTATTTTATTCCATTCGATTCGTTTCCATCATCTACCTATCATCTATTTTCTATCATCTATATCTATCTATCTATATAATTATGTATTTTTCCTAACTGGCTATTTTATGAATTGGTCATTTGATGATTTGATTTTTGACAAAATGGCTTTAGATCAGTTCAGTGTTGGTAAATTTATCCAGAACCATTTTCTCTAGCAAGAGGTTAAACAACACACCCAAAGCTTCCTGGCAACCCTTGTTAGAAGCTGTGAACCTGAGCATTTTATTGACTGACAACTCCTCTTCTAGGAGATTATACCAAAGAAATAATAGCAACATTCAAAAATATTAGGCTACGAGGCTATCTGAATGGAATTATCTCATATAATACAATATTAAAGACATGTTAAAATTTCAATAAGAGGGGATTGGCTAAATAAATCAAACAGTACAGTGGACTATTATGAAACTTTAAAATCTGTGCCATGAAAGAAGAATAGTTAATGTCTTGGAAAGTTGTTCAAGCATTATTGTTAAGCTGTTGTGTAACAGACTGACATATCTGTAGTAAAAAACAAATGCCATATGTGTGACTAAGTGAATAAACTCCAAAATATTTACTGTTATTTTGGGGGTTGGCATTATGACTACTTCTTATTTTTTTCTTTTTGTTTACCTGAATTTCTAAAATTTCACACTGCATATGTGGATTTTTTATAAGGAAGGAAAAACGTTTTTAATCACCCATTAGCTTAGAAACTAGGAGACCTGACAACTCTCACCACGTGAGTGATCTTGAAGACACCCCTCCATCTGTCTCGAAGCCTCTGTACTTCTCACCTTCCTTGAAGACAGGAGAGCACATCCCTTCTTCCCTCCTCATAAATTCTGTGAGTGACTCATTCTAGAAACCCATACCACAGAAGCTCCAGCATGGCTTGGAGACAGTTCTGAACATGAACATCGCGTGTTGACATCAAGGGTTTGCGTCCGGCAGGCACTCAAGGAGCAAAGGACACTAAGAGAAGGAAGACATTCCCAGGAGCCTTTGCTCTAGTAGAAGAGATGGTGCTGCGATGCGAGAAACGCTCTGACGAGACAATGAGCGAAGTAAGATCACAGAGGCCAGCAGTGACTTCTCAAAGAGCACACGGGAGCTGGGTCTAGACGGGAGGCACAGCACAAGCTGCACGTACCGACCGGCACACACTGACCTGAGGCCTTTCCACATCGTATCTCACAGAATCCCCCAGCAGCCATACCAGGCATCTTCTTTCTTCCCCACGTTTCTATTTTTTTTTTTTGAAACAGTGTCAGTCTTAGCACTGCAATTGGTCATCACAGCTTAGCTATTTTGTAAAGATTTATTTATTATTTGAAAGGCAGTTATAGAGAGGCAGAAGCACAGAGAGGGAGAGAGAGAGAGAGGTCTTCCATCTACTGGTTCACTCCCCAATTGGCCACAATGGCCGAAGCTGTGCTGATCCAAAGCCAGGAGCCAGGAGCGTCTTCCAGGTCTCCCACACAGGTGCAGGGACCCAAGGACTTGGGCCAGCTTCCATGGCTTTCCCAGACCACAGCAGAGAGCTGGATTAGAAGTGGAGCAGCCAGGACTCAAACTGGCTTAATCCCATATGGGATGCAGGCACTGCAGACGGTGGCTTTACCTGCTTCGCCACAGTGCTATCCCTCCTCCCCCTACGCATATTTTTTCTTAAGCAGCTGAGAACAGCAAGGTACAAGAGCATGCATGATTTGCCTGGATCACTGTGCAAGTCATTCCTGGCCCTGCCCTCTTCTGCTGTCACATGGCACTGAGCCCTGTGACCTACACTTCCAAGGTGCCTTTGCCAACTGGTCAAGCCCATTGGGAGGTGGCAGATGGAGACTAGGGAGAAACCACGGTAGTTCCTCCGGCTTCCTCTGACCTCCAAGGAGCAGCTTCCTCAGTAGCTGTTTGTCTCCTTGGTTCCACACTCCAACCTCTGACAGCTGGACTTCAGTGAGACTGCCTCCCACATACAAGCCTGGATTCTCCCTCTCCAGCTTGGGAGATGGCACCACCTGCCTGAGCTGCCTCAATGTCTCTTACGGGACACACAGTACCACCGACACCTTTAAAAAGAACTAGTTCCCTGTATTCAAATCCCTCCCTGAACCACCAAGTATGGGCTGTTTTCTTCAACAAATCCCGACCCATATCACCACTTACCCAGGATACAGTCACAGTCAGCTAGGACATCGTATTTCGTGGACTCCGAAGTCTTCAGAGGTCATAGCCCATATTCATGGAGTCCTGGCAGGGTATTAGGTAAGGGATCATCTCATGTGATCCTCACAACAAGCCCATGAAGTGAGTGCTGTTATTATCTCCCAATGACAAAAGAAGCTGGAGCCCAAAAAATGTTCACAAAAGACACAGTAAGCAAGTAGGGGAGGAAGAGCTGCTCTGGAGCCCCATGTTGCCATCCACTCAGCTCTCTCTTGGAGGACACAGAGAGAAGGGGTGTGAGCGATTGTCAGGAGAGATGAGAAGCATCTCTCATCACAGAGAAAGAGACAAGACCTAGGACCAGTCCTTTGAGCTCCGGACTATTGTTCTGAGCAATGGTTTCAGAGGACAGACCCAGGCCAAAGACCCTGTCCCCAGGGCCCCCCAGAAGCTGCCTTATCTTTGAGGGAAAAAAAATCTTGGCCTCTGAAGAAGAGAAAGATGCCAAGAAATCTAAGGTGTGGTGTTAAGGACACTGCCCTTCTCAGCACCTCCCCCCATTCTTCATCTCTACCCTCCCACTTGCCACGTGCTCCATCCTCTGCTGGGAGAAGCCCCTGGTCCCCCGTGGGAAATCCACCCATCCTCGGGCCCCAGCTCAGTTGGCATTTGCACTTCGCAGGGAATTCAGGTTGCTCTGACTCTAATTAGCAGGTGCT
Source organism: Sylvilagus floridanus (assembly GCA_949820135.1). Lineage (NCBI taxonomy): Eukaryota > Metazoa > Chordata > Mammalia > Lagomorpha > Leporidae > Sylvilagus > Sylvilagus floridanus. Next base: position 159,450,616 of record OX463236.1, read on the forward strand.
AAATAGCTTCCACATTTCTTAGTAAATATGTCAAAACACAAAATCCATTCATTCTTCCCTCTCTACCCCTCCTCCCCTCCTTTTGTGCAACATGCTTGTTCTGTCTTAACTGTGGAGCCAAGAAGTGTTTTTCTTCAGCAAGAGTGAAAGTGGCATTAACACGGAGAGTCTGGCAGTTTTACAATCCTTTCAAATCCTCATTTGCCCTCCTGGTCATTCATCCATCTGTTCAGTTGTTCATTCATTTGCTCACTATGGGGCCGGCACTGACTTTGGGCTCTGGACTGTCACTGGAGTCTCTCAAGTGTAAGGCTGACATCACCAGGGATCCCACAGAGACCCTTCAGGAGACCCCATTATCACCCGGGACTCAGGCAGAGCAATCGGGTACCACAGAGCCTCAGGAGAGCAATGCACTTAATTTCTTTGGTCTCCTGCTGGGGTGATTCAAAAACAAACTCCTTAAATCAAGCAGCAGCTGCCTCACCTCCCCACTGGGCTCACGCCCCAGCACCCACCCCCTGTTCCTTGGTGTTTGCAGGGATGGAGACGCCAAATTGCTAGCCTCAGCTGCCTCTCTCCTCCGCGCCACACCTCTAAACCCCAAACAGAAAACAGGAAGTCAAGAGGCTGGGGTCCACCAAGACTATTGCTAGATTCGTTTTTCAGCCTGGGCTCTTGGGCCCATGCAGGTACCTCCTCTAAAATGGACGGGGCAAAAATGAGGGGTCTCTGAGGAGCTTGGAGGGAATGTTCCACCTGAGTTTGTTTAACCCAGGGCAATAGATGAATATAGGCTCCAATATGAATTTGAAGGTTTGGCAGCTTGGTTTCAACCAGGAACTTACATGGCTCTTCCTTGGCCCTTCACCTTAGAAGAGGGGGAAAAAGGCTGGCAGGGGGAACCGAAGGAACCTAAGGAGCCTTGCCTCTATCCAGTCAAACCAGTGATTTTTTTTTGACAGAGTGGACAGAGAGAGACAGAGAGAAAGGTCTTCCTTTGCCGTTGGTTCACCCTCCAATGGCCACTGTGGCTGGCGTGCTGAGGCCAGCGCACCGCGCTGATCTGATGGCAGGAGCCAAGTGCTTCTCCTGGTCTCCCTTACGGGTGCAGGGCCCAAGGACTTGGGCCATCCTCCACTGCACTCCTGGGCCACAGCAGAGAGCTGGCCTGGAAGAGGGGCAACCAGGACAGAATCTGGCGCCACGACCGGGACTAGAACACAGTGTGCTGGCGCCACAAGGCGGAGGATTAGCCTATTGAGCCGCGGCGCTGGCTAAACCAGTGATTTCAACCAAGCCTGTCCACCCTCACCCTTCCCCTGCCAACGGCCCTGCAGGGCTGCTGCCTGCATCCTGCCAGCCTCACTGCAGCTACCCCACCCTTCAGCCCAGTGCACTGTGCATCCTGTGTGTGCTGAGCAGCCTCTATGAACACTGAGCAGTCTCTAAGAGTCTAAGGATCCAACAGGGACAGGAAGAGAACTTGGCTCATGAGCAGCCCCTGTCCGAGGAGGGTTTTGGGAAAATAGTGAGTGAGATACTAGCGAGAGTGGAGTGGGGACTGCACATGTCAGGGCTGGCTCCTCCAGTCCAGTCTTCTCAGTGGTGTGCAAAGCGGGGCCCAAAGAGGTGTGCATCTTGCCCAAGATCACACAGCCAGCCAGGGGCAGGCCAAGGTTCACAAGAAAGGCTCCTGGCTTCCCAAATGGAATGTCCCCATGTTTCTGTCCAGGGCCACTCTGCTGTTGTCAACCAGTTCCACTGCCTCATCTTATCCTCACTCTTCCTGGGTCTCAAGTGTCTGCCCCCCCTCCCCCGAATGCCTGGCTCCTGAGAGTGGATGCCCAGGAAAGTATTTGCCAGAACCTTCTAAGCAGGCGGTGAAATGCACCAGTGGAATCATTTTCATTAATTTATACCATTTTGCAGCTCCTCCAGTCTGCCTGCTCCCTGCTGATGCTTCCCTGTCCTGATTGAGACGGCTGCTCTGTTTGTTTCCATTGTCTGAGAGATGAAATGGCTTGGATTACACCCACAGTCTCCTGTGAACGACTCCACTTCAGCTGCCCATCAGGCAGAAGGCACCATCTGGGGCCCTCTGTCTCTGGCTTCTGGAAGAGGCCTGCTTGCCGCTGAGGGGCTCTGGCCAGGAGTCCCCCACCCCATACCACCCCTGCAGTTGGTAATGCATGGAGCCTGGGAAAAGGGGAGCCAGGAGAGGGGTCCAAGGCAGACAGTGTTCTGTTAGCTTCACAGGAAGGGCAGGTGGAAGCAAGGGAGAAGAAACTGCATTGCTGAAGGCCTAAGCAGGACTCTGTCAGCAGCCAGGGGCCTGCTCTGCACCAGACTTTGCACTCAGTGCTTGGGACCCAGCTGTGAACACAGGGGGCAACTCCAGCACATTGGGAAGGGGTGTCATTCCAAAGGTTGAATGACAGCCTGCACAGACGCTAGCCAATTGGCTGCCCTGTGGCCCAGAGAAGGGTCCCAGAGGTCCCCTATTGTGCCGGGCACTAACACTTTGTTGCTGGATCCTGGTGAGGTCAGAAAGGCAGAGTCCCAAGGGTGGAGCTAGGGTATCTGGGATGGTGAAACCACGCACAGCACCTGCTTGTCAACCAGCACAGAATTTAGGCAATATGATGCCATATTAACTATTGGCCATGCACACAGAGGGCCTGATGAGGGGTTTGGGGGTAACTCTGGACCACTGCCCATGGTTAGGGGCAACCACTGCTTAGGAGCAACCCACAGTTGTCTCGTGGGTGGACAAGGCACATTGGTTCTGGAGTTTTCAAGAGGAGTCAGAGTTGGAATGTGCATCTGTGTGTGTGTATCTCAGTGTGTGTGCATACTCAGTCTGGGTCAAAGAAAATATATCTTTGGCCCACACAGAGCTGTCTGGCCTTAGGGTACCAGGAACTGTGACGAACTTCCCAGGTTACAACTGCAGCTAATCCTTACAACCACCTATAACAACCCCTTTGTTCTTTCTACTCCAACAATGAGAAAGCCAAGGATCAGCTTTCCACTCAGTGATGGGAGCCCATGAGGACACCTGTCTGGTACAAGAGACGGCAGCTGGTTGAACCTAAATTTGCCTGGCTCCCAAGAGGAGAAAGGACCCTCTTGGGTGCACAAGTACTTCTGTGCTCCAAACAGCACCTGACATGCTGATGGATGGGCCGGGGCTAGGGCAGTCCTGCAGATGGGCCCTAGGCTGCCAGGGATAGCTATGACTGGCTTGGAATGACTATGGGAGTGGTAGCAAGGGTGACAGATTCTGGAGCATATTCCAGACAAAGGGATGAACAAACTTGGGTCCTGGTGCAGGAATCAGGGACCAACTGCCCTCCCCCAAGCTTATCTTTCCCACACTAGCAGAATGGCCCACACGCTGCCTTCTCTGCACTGGGCCCCAGGGAGCTGATTAGCATGCACAGCAGTACACTTGCCTTCCAGGACACCTGCTTCACCTGGATTCCAGCCCAGTCTGCTCCCCAGAGTCTCGGAGGGGCCACCAGCCGGGAGGTGGCTCCTGTGATCACCTTCTGCAAGACTGTTCTGTAATGACATCTATGGGAGAGAGGTGGGACTGAGGGAAGGGTGAAGCAGGCATAAAGAAGTACCTGGGGGAAAAATATAGAGACAGGAAGGAGAAGGTCTCCTGGAAGATGGCACACTGTCCCACTGTCCAGAAGGACGGTGACTGGCAGAAAGCAAAGGCTTAATGGAAGGCTGTGGTCAAGCTGATAGACCTTTAGGGGACTAGGAAAAGATTTGCGATATTTTATTCAGTGGGCAACAGGCAGCCATAGAAGGTTTGGTAGCAGAGTATCTATCTTAGTTCAGGTAACTGTAATCAAATATCAAAGTCTGGGTGGCTTAAACAACAGACATTTATTTTCCATGGTTCTCAGATTGAAAAATTGAAGATCAGGGTCCTAGCATGGTTGGATTCTGGTGAGTCTCTCTTCCTGGCTTGAGATGATAGCTTCTTGTTGTATCCTCACACGGCTGAGAGAGAGAGAGCTTTAGTCTATTCTTCTTATATGGACACTAATTCCATCAGAGGACTCTATTCTTACGACTCCATCTAAACTCTATTATATTGAGGTTAGGATTTCAACATAAGAATTTGGTGAGGAAAATTATGCTTAAAAACTCCACTACCATCAGCCCCTTTGGGTATTCCTCTCTGGAACCCTATCCTGGCTGCTTTGACAGGAGGTTTCCAACTTAAATAAATCCTGCTTCCTCTTCTTAAAAAAAAAAAAAAAGAAGAAGAAGAAGAAGAAGAAGGGCTGGCACTGCAGCGTAGTGGGTGAAGCTGCTGCCTGCATCCCCTATGGGCTCCGACTTGAGTTCTAGCTGCTCCACTTCCTATCCAGCTCTCTGCTATGGCCTGGGAAATCATTAGAAAATGGCCCAAATCTTTGGGCCCCTGAACCCACATGGGAGACCTGGAAGAAACTCCTGGCTCCTGGCTTCAGATCGGCACAGCTCTGGCCATGTGGCCAATTGGGGAGTGAACAAGCAGATGGGAGATCTCTCTCTTTCTCTTTCTCTCTCTCCGTCTCCCTCTCCCTCTCTCAATTCTTCTCCCTCTCCATGCCTTTACCTGTCTGTAATTCTGCCTTTCAAATAAAAAAATCTCAAAAAAAAAAAAAAAAAAAAAGACAGGCTAGGCTAATCCTCCGCCTTTCGGCACCGGCACACCGGGTTCTAGTCCCGGTTGGGGCGCCAGATTCTGTCCCGGTTGCCCCTCTTCCAGGCCAGCTCTCTGCTGTGGCCAGGGAGTGCAGTGGAGGATGGCCCAAGTGCTTGGGCCCTATACCCCATGGGAGACCAGGAGAAGCACCTGGCTCCTGCCATCGGATCAGCGCCATGTGCCGGCCGTGGCGGCCATTGGAGGGTGAACCAACAGCAAAAGGAAGACCTTTCTCTGTCTCTCTATCTCACTGTCCACGCTGCCTGTCAAAAAAAAAAAAAAAAAAAAAAAAAGAACCCACAAAGCAAAGAATATTGGTAAAAACGGAGAAAATACATGTGCAGAGAAGTCAAGGAGGGTGTGGCTCCTAAAAGCCACGTATTTCTACAAATTAAGTCATCAGGGACTTTCCAGGGAACACTTTCAGTCTGTGGTGGGAAGTGGAAACAGGACCAACAAATAGGGGTGGCCCTGAAGAGATGAAAGGGAGAAGGGTATTAAAGACACACGCTTGCATGTGGAGGACAGGGAACCAGTGAGGAGGAAGTGACTGAAGATATGCCAGAGGGATTTGTGTGGGTGCAGGTGGTGACAGATGAAGCCATGTACACACGGAGGCAGAAGGTGCTGGGGTGAGCAGGGACATAGATCTACTGGTGTAGATCACCTTGGCAAGGAGACAAAGAAGGGGACAAGGTAGGGAAAGATGGGCATTTGCAGAAGAGGGAGTGATGAGAGGCAGGTGGGGGAGATGATGGAATGAGAACAGGTGACCCCAATTTTCTCAGTAAAGTAGGAGGCAAGGTCATCTGCTGAGAATGAGGTTGGCAATTCGATGGGAACGGGTAATGCTCAGAACAGCTTCTAGGAAGCAACCACAAGCAAGGAAGTAAAAGAAATTCTGAACACTCAGAGGACCGTGCTTCTGTCCTGGTCTGTGAAACCTGTGGTTGGCTGGTGTCCAAGGGTGCCTACCTGTCCTGTTGGGTACTGTCAGAGCAGGGGCACCCTTGCCTCTCCAAGGCTGCATAGCAGCTTCCATCACCGTGCGGGCTCAGGGAGTGTTGTTGATTCCCCATGAAACAGCCAAGGAGCGCAAACCATTATACTACTCTAATTTTCTTTTTTTAAGGAATCTTGCTGCTAGGGTTTCCAAAATAAGCTCCTTCTTTTAGATTTCTGACTCTACTTCCAATAAATCTCTTGACAGCACAGCCTCACCCATCTGGACCAATCAATCAGCCATGATCACTGAGCAGCATTTTTCTCCACTTCCCCTTCCTGGTATTTGCAACCCTGTCTGCACACTGGGATTGCTTGGGGAAAGTTAAAAATACCAATGCTTGATCCCACCCCCAGGGATTAACTTAATTGGTCTTGTTTTGTGGCTGGGCATCTGGGTAAAAATCTTCCTCCTCAATAAGTCAAGTCTGTCAGTGAAGGAAGATAACCTCCACTTCTCAAAGTGTGGTCTGTGGACCAGAAGTATCCACACTGACGTGGGTTCCTCTAGGAATGCAGAATCTCAGGCTCTAGCCCACACCTGCTCTATCAGAATCTGCATTTCTGGGGTGAGCATTGTGGTGTAACAGGTTAAGCTGCTACCTGTGATGCCAGCATCCCATATGGGTACTGGTTAGAGTCCCAGCTACTCCACTTCCAACACTGCCCCCTGATAATGTGCCTGGGAAAGCAGTAGAAGATGGTCCAAGTGCTTGGGCCTCTGTACTCACATGGGAGACCTGGAAGAAGCCCCCAGTTCCTAGCTTTGGCTTGGTCCAGTCCCAGCAATTACAGCCATTGGAGGAGTAAACCAGCAGATCAAAGATCTCTCTCCCTCCCTCTCTCTTTCTCTCTCTATGTTTTTCAAATAAATAAAATAAACCTTAAAAAAAAAAGGAATCTGCATTTTCTACATGGACCTCAGGTGATTCATATGTACACTGAGTTCTGAGAAGCTCTGGGCTGGAGCTCTTATCTCTTTAATCCTCTTACACATCCCAAGCCAGGGCAAGATCAGGAGTGTCTCAGAGTCTCAGAGTCACACCCCCTTATCAATAAGAAGCCTGGCGAAAGAGCCGATGGCTGTTTTCCCTGAACATGTGAAAATGGACATCAACCAAGCAATCATGGTCAAATGCTCCCTGACATAAGGGCAAGCAGACCCTCTGTGTCAGAGTGGTGTCTCTTGGCTTTAATAGTCTCCAGTGTAGTTAGACCATTCTTGCAGGGTGACCAACTGTCCAGATTTGTCCAGGACTTCTCCAGTTTTAGAACCATAAGTCTCACATCTTAGGGAATTCATAAGTCCCAGGCAAACTGGAATGGTTGGTTGCTCTATATTAAGCAACACTTTGAACTGGTTTTAACCCCCGCACACATACATACCGTCAAAGGTCAGCTCTGCCTCTTTGATGCCTACCACCCTCACACAAATACACACAGCTAAGAGATCTTGGTGTTTTGTGCTTTCAGTTAGTGCTTTAAAAATGATGGTTCATTCATTCAACAAAAATTCATTGAGTTTCTTTGGCATCCCAGCCTCTCTGTAAGGTCCTGGGAAGCAATGTTACCAAGACAGAAAGGAAACCTGCCCTCAGAGGATTATTCTCTAGAGGGGAATGCAGAAGTGATGGCGTGCAAGGGGAAGAGAGAGGCTGTGAACAGAAGAATGCATGCAAAAGGTTGTAGGAAGAGCAAGGAAACCATACACTGGCCTAGGAGTTCTGTGGGATGGGAGAAAGTATCAGCTGAGGAGAAGAGAGATTTCTACCCAGAGAGTCTAGTGGTCCACAAGCTGAGAGCATGGTTCCTTGGAACCTGAAAGAGAGTGAAGATCTCCAAGGAAATCCTGTGGAAGGTGGGAAGGAAGGCTGGACAATGAATCAGCCTGGAGAGGCAGGCAGAGGCCAGCCTATGAACAACCTTGTAAAACAAGTCAACGGGATGTGATCCTAAGGGAAGCGAATCCACAAGAGATTTAAGCCAATTTTTAAAATTAATTAATTAATTAATTTGCTTATGAGAGAGAGCACGCTGTCAGCTGTTGGTTCAGTCCCTGAATGCCCACAATGGCTGGGGCTGGGCTGAAGCTGATCACTAGGAACTCAATCTGGATCTCCTACATGAGTCACAGGGACTCAGCTACATGAGCCATCACCTGCAGCCTTCCAGGGTGTATATTAGAATGAAGCTAGAAACACCATCATTTGGGGCAAGTCCGATTGAGCATGTCCCAAGTCGTACATCTCCTCCCTCTCTTTTTGCCACTCTTATATTTAACAGGGATCACTTTTCAGTTAAAATTTAAACACCTAAGAATAATTGTGTGTTAGAAACAGTAGACAATGCCAGGCATCAAACATAGGCACTCCAACACGGGATGACAGCATCTTAACCAGAATTGAGCCAACTTTAGAACCAGACTTGCATGAAGAATGGTCAAATACTATAATCCTGTAGAGAACAGAATGGAGAAAATAAGAGTGAAAATAGAAGCCTAGTATTCCAAGAGGCTCCCTGGTAATGGTATCTTGGACTGAGATGGTGGCAGTTTAGATAAGAAAAACGGATTGACTGAAGAGATATTTAGAAAGTAAAAGCCATAGAAGAACATGCAGATTGAAAAGTGCCCTTGATGGAGAAAGGGTGAAGGTAAAGAAAAAAGAGGAATCAAGGGGCAGACATTTGGTGCAATGGTTAAGACGCTCTTAGGATGTCTGCATCCTGTATCAGAGTGCCTGGTTTTACCTCTGGTCTCACTTCTGATTCCAGCTTCCTGCTAATGAGGATTCTAGGAGGCAGCAGATGATGGCTGCTGGTTGACTCCAGGGAAGACCTAGATCGTGTGCTTGACTCCTGCCTGATTGTTCTGGGCATTCTGGGAGTGAACCAGTGGACAGGAGATCTCTCTTTCTCTCTCCCTCTCATATTTCAGATAATATTTTTTGTCAAAAAGGGGAACTTCAGATTATGCACAGGTTTCTTTTTAAAAAGTTTAACTGCTTCTAGACTTCATGTAAAAATTACAAACATATTAATGTTTCTCTATAGCCCTCCTTGAGTCTCTCTCAATGTTAACATCGTATGTAGTCACTGTACCATTAGCAGAACCAGGAAATTATGGCATAAACTAAACACCCCACCAATATCCTTTGTTATTTCTTTGGTTTGAGGGTCACACTTTGCATTTAGTTTTTTTTTAAAGATTTATTTATTTGAAAGGCAGAGTTGGAGAGAGAGAGAGAGAGAAAGAGAGAGAGAGAGAGCGGTCTTCCATTTGCTGGTTCACTCCCCAAATGGCCGCAACAGCTGGAGCTGGGCCGATCTAAAGCCAGGAGCCAGGAGCTTCTTCAGGATCTCCCCCGTGGGTGCAGGGGCCCAAGGACTTGGACCATCTTCTACTGCTTTCCCAGGCCATAGCAGAGACTGCACCAAAAGTGGAGCAGCCAGGACTCAAACCAGTGCCCACATGGGACGCCAGCACTGCAGGTGGCAGCATTACCTGCTATGCCACAGCGCCAGCCCTGATTTAGTTATTATTATTATTGCAGGAGATCTTCAGGCTTTCTTGTTTTTCAGGACTTTGATGAACCACAAGATCAGTTATTCTGCTGAATGTCCCCCAACTCAGGCCTGTCTGGTGCTCTGACAGTGGGAAGAGAAGTTCCTTGGGAACAGGATCTCTATGTGACTGTTCACTGACTGATCCTCACTGCAGCGAGCAATAAGGGACTTGCTGTAGGTGCCCAATGCACTGAGGGAGTCACACAGTAACAGATCTCTCCTCCCCTGCCTTGGCAAAAGGGGAATGTTGGTTAGGAGAAAGCGCTGACTTGACCCAGGAAAGTATTCAAATACCCATTGCCTTGGATTGGAAGAATCGCATTACCTGTTTAAGCCCTCACCATAGATAGGCACGGTGGGTGGTATGAGAGTGACGTATGCAGGACCAGTTCCCCTGTGGCCTCTGGGTAAGAGTCTGGTGATAACCAGGCAGGCAGCCTACAGTAAGGGGGCAGCAGGAACATGGTCCAGCAAGAGATGAGGGCAAGAGGGAGGGCTTGGAGGTCGTTGGGGTTCAGACTAGTAGAAGAAGAAAGGAAAGAAGTCTCAGGGGTAAAAGGGCTTTTTATGAAAATCAAAAGGCAGTGAGCTTGGGGGCCAGCGCTGTGGCACAGCAGGTTAAAGCCCTGGCCTGAAGTGTCGGCATCCCATACGGGTGCTCCACTTCCGACCCAGCTCTCTGCTATGGTCTGGGAAAGCAGTAGAAGATGGCCCAAGTCCTTGGGCCCCTGCACCCATGTGGGAGACTCGGAAAAACTCCTGGCTCTTGGCTTCGGATCGGTGCAGCTCCAGCCATTGCGGCCAACTGGGGAGTGAGCCATCAGATGGAAGACCTCTCTCTATATATCTGCCTCTCCTCTCTCTATGTAACTCTGACTTTCAAATAAATAAATCTTTTTTTTTTTAAAAGGGGGGGGTAGCAGGCCAGTGCTGCGGCTCACTAGGCTAATTCTCCGCCTTGCGGTGGTGGCACACCACGTTCTAGTCCCGGTTGGGGTGCCAGATTCTGTCCCGGTTGCCCCTCTTCCAGGCCAACTCTCTGCTGTGGCCCGGGAGTGCAGTGGAGGATGGCCCAAGTGCTTGGGCCCTGCATCCCATGGGAGACCAGGAGAAGCACCTGGCTCCTGCCATCGGATCAGCGCGGTGCGCCGGCTGCGGCGGCCATTGGAGGGTGAACCAATGGCAAAGGAAGACCTTTCTCTCTGTCTCTCACTCTCTCTCACTATCCACTCTGCCTGTAAAAAACAAAAAGGGGTGGGGGTAGGAGCCACAGGGGGTGTTTGAGAAGTGGCAGGCAGTGAGGATTGGCCAGAATATCAGGTAGGAACACAGAACAGTGAGCTAAAGTCTGGACCAAGAGATTAGATCCAAACTTGGTGTTTCCTGAGTGCCACTGTGCGAAGGGCATTTAACTTTTTTGCACAACAGGGCCAACCAGGACACTGAATGGTTCAGTCCCCTTAATTATGTGGGGTCACTGAATGGGGAGTGAACTAGATATTCTCCTCTGTCATTTCATGCAGGGGAAAGCTGCAGGGTGACATCAAACTGGGGCCTCTGGTCCTGACCCAATCGACTCCTGCATTCTCCTTGTGTGTTTTATATGCCACACCGCCGTGCCATGCCACACACCATCACCATGCTACACCACACTTCTGCCACCATTCAAGGGTACATATCATCTCTGTGCCACAGCATCATGCAATGCCACATGCCATCACCACGTCTCTGTACCACACACAACACCACCATGCCATGCTGAACACCACCACCACCACCATGCTATACCATACCACCTGCTTTTGGAAATGCCAGATGGCCCCTTCTCCCACACATCTCTGGTGAGCTCTTGCCCATTACTCTACCAGCAGCTGGAGTTTTGTTTATATAGCTGCCTGCCACTGACTAACGCAAGTAGAGTTGACCCCTCCCTCCTGTCTGACCATGCGGCAACCAGAACACCTATCCATCACTATTATAACAACTGGGGCTCTCACTTTTGTCTGTGTTATTAGACTGAAAGACCACTGAGAGAAAGAACCATTTTTACTTATCTGCATAAGGCTAGCACCATACTTGGCACATCATAGGTGCTACTGGGGTGAGCATTGTGGTGCAACAAGTTAAGGCACTGCTTGAAGCAACTACATCTCATGTCAGAGTGTCAGTTTGAGTCATGGCTGCTCTGTGATTCTGATCCAGCCTCCTGCTAATGCAACTGGGAGGCAGAAGATAATAGTGCAACAGCTTGGGTCACTGCGGCCCAAGTGGGAAACCCAGATGGAGTTCCTGACTCCTGGCCTTGACCTGGCCTAGCCCTGGCTGATGCAGGCATGTAGGGAGTGAACCAGCTGATGAAAGATATTCTCTCTCTCCTTCTCTCTGCCTTTCAAATAAAATAAGCAAATCCTTTTCTAAAATGTTTGATATGTTTAATTAAGCAGTAGAAACAGCACTGGACTGGTAGCCAGGAGACCAGAATTCAAACCCTATGGCCACTATTGACTAAGAAGTTGCCTGACTTTTCTGAGTCAATCTGCCTTCTACACGAGGGGCGAGGAATGATCATATCTATTTTGTTATTTGTCCTGGACAACCCTATTCTCCTCCTGGAGCAGAATAGATACATTCCTGCCCATTACTCTTACCTCACCCATAATGACTTATTCAGAGTCAATAGAATCTGTAGGGTGGCAACACACAGGATCAGATATGAATGCCACTGAGAGGCTGCTGCATGCCGGACATCAGCGAGTGCTAGACAAAGGGTGTCTTGAATGTTTGAGGCAGAAATGCAGTGGAGAACAAATCTGAAAGGTGACCCAAAAATTGTCAACTTTATCCAAGAAGATGAAGATATGTCAACAGAGGGATGGCAAGAGCTACAACAGAATAGTGCCAAGAAGGTGGAGTTGGCCCCACACCAGGGCTCCTAGGATTGCTCTCAAGACTGCTCTCAGGACCTGAGGGCCACAGTCCCACTAGACACAGAAGGCTCCATGAAAGTGGAGGCTGCATCTGTCTTGTTCATGACTGTATATGGCTGGCCTAATGTCTGTCCATAGCAGAAACATGAACCCATCACTTCACATTTGTTGGGGTCTTGATGCTCTTATCTCAAAAGTAAAGGAAGGACCTTTCTCTTGGCAGGTGTCCTTGTGAGAGTGACATCATTTTAAACCGCACATGACAATACATGATGCACATTGTGATGCCCAGGGAAGACAGGGGTCCTGGAAGTCCAACTACTTTCTTAAGATCATTCAACTTCTGGATGATTCTCCAAATGCTTCACTGTGGGAGAGCACACAATGTGGGCTCCAAACAGGTGCAGCAGATCTGCATGTCGCTCCAATGGAAGGCTGTAGTGCTGATGGGCAAAAACACCATGATGCACAAGGCCATCCAAGAGCATCTGGAAAACAAGCTGGCCCTGGAGAAGCTCCTGCCTTATATCCAGGGAAATGTGGGTTTTGTGTTCACCAAGGAGGACCTCACTGAGATCAGGGATATGCTGTTGGCCAGTAAGGTGCCCACTGCTGCCTGTGCTGGTGACACTGCTCCCCTGTGAAGTCACTGCCAGCTCAGAACACTGGTTTGGAGCCTGAGAAGACCTACTTTCTCCAGGCTTTGGGCATCACCACTAAAATCTCCAGGGGCACCATTGAAATCCTGAGCAATGTGCAGCTGATAAAGACGGGAGACAAAGTGGGAGCCAGTGAAGCCACACTGATGAACACGCTGAACATCTCACCCTTCTCCTTTGGGTTGATCATCTAGCAGGTGTTTAACAATGGCAGCATCTACAACCCCGAAGTGCTGGGCATCACCGAGGACACCCTGCCCTCATGCTTCCTGGAGGGTGTCCACAACGATGCTAGTGTTTGTCAGCAGATTGGTTATCCGAATGTTGCAGCAGTACCCCATTCCATCATCAATGGGTACCAGTGGGTCCTGGCTTTGTCTGTGGAGACTGAGTACTCCTTCTCACTTGCTGAAAAGGTCAAGGCCTTTCTGGATGATCCATCTGCATTTGTGGCTGCTGTACCTGGGGCTGCTGCACCTACTGCTGTGCCTGCTGCTGCTGCAGACCCCCCAGCCAGAGTTGAGGCCAAGAAAGAGTTGGACAAAGGTACGAGATTTGGTTTCTTTGACTAGTCACAAAAAGCAGCCAACATACCCAGGTTTATTTGTGAAACAGGGAAATAAAGGCTTACTTCTCTTTAAAAAACATGAAGGAAGGTCCTTTTCTCCAAGTATATTTTCTATAAGCAGCAATACCTGTTACCATTTGCTAGTCTGAGGGTAGGTAGTAATAATGCTGATGACAACTGGGGGATAACAGTTTTTCAAAAGGAAAACACAGTCCCCTGGTTCCGTGTCTACCAGTTCTCCACAGGGATGAGCAAGCACAAGATGTCAGAGATGGAGAGGCCAACGTGCTGGAGACATGGTACGGCAGGCATCACCTTTGCTGACATCTTCTCTGGCCAGAAAATGGCCTCTGGGTAAGAGATCTGAAATAAACATGTGGCTGGGTGCTGAGTCAGACACCACCAAGCGCACTGTGCGCGCCTTTCTTTAGACGCCACCAAGCGCACCGTGCGCGCCTTCCCTCAGACACCACCAAGCGCACCGTGCGCGCCTTCCTTGCCATGTTCAGAGTTCCCGGGCGCCTCTCCTCCCCCTTGTCAATATGTTTCCCTCCCCAGCAGCCTGAAGAGACTGTGCCATGGTGAAAACTCCACATGGAGGGACCCCTTGCCTCCCCCTCCTCAAATAGGCTAAGAAAAACAGCTGCCCAGTGGAGGAAGCAGGCTGGGAGAAGCGGGTTGAGCAAAATTCACAGTTTCTGCAACTGCTGCTCCAGGGAGACAGATGCAGTCTTACTAGGCCAGTGGGTGCTGAGAAAGGAGGAAGAGTGAGTTCTCATGTCTCAAAGCCACGTGGGCCTTTCCATTCCTCCTAAGACACTCCTTTCTTCCCTCTGCGATTTTCAAAAAGCTCCTCCTTCTACTCCCTTGTTTTGACCAAGTTCAACCCACTATAGATACTTCCTCTTGCACAGTCTTCCAGCTCCTCAGGTCTGGTGTCCCACAGCATTTTTCACAATTCTTAGCCATGTCACTGTGTGTCCTCATTGTCCCATTTGGATTCACAAGATTGGCAAAGCTGCAAAAGGCCAGGAACTATGTTCTAGAGCACCAGGGTATCAGAAGGCTCAACACAGCTCTGGCACATGACAGCCACTCAGCGAACACTTGCACATTTGCTGAATACATGAATCAGAAATTGTCTCCACTCACATGGGAGACAGGTAAAACAAGCTGAAAGCACAGTCTAATCTTCTACAAGGTATCTGTGAAGCCAGAGGTTTATTTCCTGTATATTCTAGAAGCACACTCTTCAAAATCAATGACACTTGAAGGAATGTCCAAAAACTGCAATGCGGACCCACATTTTGTAAAAATTTTCAATAATAAAATCTGGAATAAAAGTTACAGATTTGGGCCAGTGCTGAGGCTCACTAGGCTAATCCGCCTGCAGTGCTGGCACCCTGGGTTCTAGTCCCGGTTGGGGTGCCGGTTCTGTCCTGGTTGCTCCTCTTCCAATCCAGCTCTCTGCTATGGCCCAGGAGTGCAGTGAGGGATGGCCCAAGTGCCTGGGGCCTGCACCCGCATGGGAGGCCAGGAGGAAGCACCTGGCTCCTGGCTTTGGATTGGTGCAGCACATGGGCCATAGCGGACACTTGGGGGTGAACCAACGGAAAGGAAGACCTTTCTCTCTGTCTCTCCCTTTCTCGTTGTCTAACTCTGCCAGTCAAAAAAAAATATATATATATATCAGTCAACTTTGGGAAGCAAGCTGGAGAATTCCCCTCACTGCCTTTTATCTCCACTCATTCCTGCTGGCTCACTCAAAGTTAGCTTCCTGGGGGGTCCTTCTGCAGCTCTCCCAGGCCTGACTTGTCACCTGTCCCGGGCCACCTTTCAGGAGGATGTGTGCAGCCCTGGTCCAAGGCACTCATCAGCTGCTCTTGAAGCTGCTTCACACATCATTCTTCTGCACTAAATATGCATTCCTACCTTATCTCTGCCTTCTCAGAGCCTGGCACCCAGTGTGTTCACTCCATGTCTGCAAAGTGAGCAGCCATACTGGTCTTTTCACCACCACCAGATCAGGTGTCTGTCCCAAAGGAAATGGATAACAGGACATTCCATCCTTTAAATCATGACTTCGGGGATGGAAGCTCTCCTAAGAGGTCATCAAATGTGCTTTCCTCATGGAGCAAGACTGATGAAATACTGGTAGGACTTACTTGGTTCCTGCCTGTCTTTGACTGTGGTCTTCAACGTAATTGTGCCCAAAGCCATCTTGCCCACCATCAGCAAGCTCCAGTTGCTTTATTGCAAATCCTGTTTAATAATTTTTAGAAATTTTTCATTTGCTTATTTGTTTAGCTTTTTTTGATATGTCCAGAGACATAGAAAGACACAGGTAAAGATTAGCTATTCCATGTTGCTGTCTCACTCCCTATATACTTACAATAGTCAGCTGGGCAAGGCCAAAGACAGGAGCCCAGAATTCAATCCTAGTCTTTCACGTGGGTGGCAGGGACCCAAGTGCTTGAGTCATCATCGACTGCCTCCCAGAGTGTGCATTAGCTGGAAGCTGCAATCAAAAACACAGCTGAGAATTGAAGCCATGACCTCCGATATGGGATGTGGCGTGTCACAAGCAGCATCTTAGCCACTGCACCAAATGCCAGCCCCAATTTTATTCACCAAACAATTGGTCATGTCATTTTATTCTAGAACACTTCAAACACACATAAAGGAAGTTATAATAGCATCAGAATAAATCGCATGTACCCATCACCCAGCTACAATTATACACATGGCCAGTCTCGTTTCACCTGAAGTCACTATATTACTTTGAGACAAATTACAGTCATCATGTCAAATATTTTTTGATTTGAGTTTCATTCACAAGAGGGATGAAAATTAATTTAAATTATGAGGAATGTCTCTCTGGGGTCATTTCCTGGTAAATTGTTTCTTTTGGGGGAAGGAAGAGATAGTGGGGAAACCTTTAAAATTACATCATATACTCTTTCAGTATCCCTAATTGATTTTTTTTGGAGGCAAACAGTCAATGGATGTCAGAAGCAAGAAACAAGGCCGTGAGTGTCACATGGCATGTCAACACGGACTTTACAAAATCCAGGACTCTGGGCTCTCTCTGGAACAGAGATGAGCAGAAGGCAGGTGCAGCCAAATGGACCAACCCCCTCAAGTGCCTTTTTCTTCTGTATTAAACGCATGTATTCCACACAGACACCCGCCCCCCTCCTCCGCCCCACTTCTCACTCTCTCCCACCCACAAGCGCACACAATAGCAGCGAAACCTCTGCACACCCACTCACGCCTGCTCATTCACCTGCAGCTGCCTGCTTTTGGCAGCTGTTTTCCAAACACGTTAGAGAGCCGAGAGCCCCAGGACTAGAAAGCTTTTCTTTCCAAAGCACCACGTTGTTCCACGGAGGCTTTAATCTGTGGCTTCTGGAAGGATCGCCACAGGATGAATCAAAATACACAGCCCACACTCACTCAACGTGTCAAAGTGCTCCTTTTGGGGTGGCAGGTTAAGAAGTGTTAAAGACACTGTGTAATGGCCAATGCTGTTTATGCTGATGCATGTTAATTCTGTTTACATGCTTAATACCCCATATTGGGAAAACTTTCCTGCCCCCTCAATGCTATGCACTGTTCAGGAGTCACCCTGTCAATCTCAAAGCACTCAGCACACAGTACTTCTATCAGGGGAAATGAACAAAGTGTACTTATCATCTCTTTGTTCAAGAGAACTGATGCTTCTCAGGAGTCTCCTGTACACACTGTGTGTGGCGTTGATGGCTTAAATTCTCAAAATTGGTTTTGAAAGTGTTTCTTTTTATTAGCTTCATGTTACAGATAGAGGACACTGGAGTTCAGAGGATTTATCTGATTTTCCCAAAGCCACAGAGCTAATAAACATGAAGGTACTTGGAAAAGTCTGTGGAAAATAGAATTAAAGGTTAAGTTTATTTTGTTGTCAAAAAATTTGAGATCTATGCATTTGAAAGGTCTTCAAAAGTTGATGAAAAACGCAAGAACTATGCCTGGATTTCAGAATTTTCTTGCATCAAGATAAACTTATCTTTTGATTCCATTTTCCAGGAACATTTTGAAGTATCCTCATACAAGAGTCAGGATTCTAACAGGTCTTTCTAATCACCAAACCCATACCATTTTCCCTATAGTAATAATTCTGAATTTGTCCAAGCCTGAGAAATTCCTTCCTTTCAAATTACTTTTATTTTTTAACTTTTCATGTCTAAATAATTTCAGACCACTCACATCACTGAGGCAGAGCAAGAGAGAAATGCAAGAGGCGCTGCCCCCTGCCTCTACCCTGAGTGACACACAACATTTCCTTCCTACTCACACGGTGCTGTGCACCCCCACTTCTCCCCGGGGCCCATGTCCCCATCCTTGTATGTCTGTCTGAAAACCTCATGTCTGATGCAGCAGTTTCTTCTCCCATTTGGCTGCCTCCACATACACAGCAATGCTAACAGAGTCACCTACTTTAGAATTCCAAAACTAAGGGTTGAAAATGTAGTTTCTCGGGCACTTCCCCAGCACCTTGGCCTGGGACTCTTCATTTTATCCTCTTCCTGAGGCACCTCTTGGTTCCCATGAATATTTCAGAACAATTTTAATGTGTGCAGCCTAGGACAGTATTACTTGAATTTCAGGCATTTACGCTTTTTGAATTGTTGGGTTACTGGCTATAGTATTTTTTTTTCCAGCCTAACATTTGTCTCTAAATGTCTCACAATTTTACATCAGTAAATCTAATTTTAAATATTTATTTCTTTATTTTGAAAGAGAATTACAGAGAGAGAGGAAGAGACAGAGAGAAAGAGAGAGATCTTCCATCTGCTGGTTTGCTCCCCAAATGGCTGCAGCAGCCCAGGGCTAAGGTCAGGTCAAATTCAGAAGCCTGAAACTCCATCCAGGCTTCCCACATAGGCAAGGGCTCAAGGATTTGGGCTACCTTGAATTGCTTTCTCAGGTACATTAGCAATGAGCTGGATCAGAAGTAGAGCATCCTGGCCGTGAACTGGAGGCCATAAGGGATGCCACCTCTGCAGATGGCAGCTTAACCCACAATGCTGATGCCAATATATCTATTTATAAAGAAGATTTTTTGACACTGCCATAAATGAAAAACTGTCATCGTTGACCATAAAAATATAGGTAGGGGCAGATGTTTGGTGCAGCCACTAAGCCCCTGCTTAGAACTTCGGCATATTGCCTTTTCCACTATCTTCCTGCTGAAGCACAATCCAGGAATCAATAAATGATGTCTCAGTTATTCGGGTTCCGGTCTTCCGTTTGGGAGACCTGGATTCAGTTCTGGGCTCCTAGCTACAACCTGACCCAGCCTTGGCTGTTGCAGACATTTGAATAGTGAACCAGGGGCTGGGAGATATCTCTCTCCCTCTGTCTTCCTCTCCCTGACTTTCAAATAAATGAATAAGCAATCTTTTATTTAAAAAAAAAAGGGGGGGACTGACAAACTGTATGGCATCCAGGCAATGCTATTTTAGGGTTAAAAAGAAATGTGCTGTCAGACTACAAAAGACAAGGATGGAGCCTAAGTGTGTATCACTCATTGAAAAAGCTGACATGAAAAGGCTACAGAGTCCAACTATATGACATTCTGGAAAAGGCCAAAATATATTGGTGGGAGTTTGGAATGGAAGCAGTAGGATGATGGGTGGATCATAAGGGATTTCTAGGGCAATGAAACTATTTTGCATGATACTAAGATGGTGGTACATGTCACTACACATTTGTCAAAACCCTTAGAACACCAAGAGTGAACTATGAACTTTGAGTGATAATGACGTGTGGATGCTGGTTCATCTTATTACATAGTGCTCCATGGAGGCCATTGATGGTGGGGAGGTAGGCAGTGTGTAGAAACTCTCGGTATTTTGATCAATTTTGCCGTGACTCTAAAACTGCTCTAAAAATAAAGCTTATTTTCTGAAAAAAAAAAAAACAAATAATAGACATACACAAATATAAAGAATACAAGATTGACAAATTCTACCAAGCTATTGGTATCTGTCCAGAGGCTCCAAGTCTGGCGCCTTTGTGTTGTTTGCAAAAGAGACTGACAGCATTGGAAAGGTGCTAAAGACATATTATCACTGTGGTGAGATTTTTCTCCTGGACACAATCACGAGACACAAAACAAACTGAAAAGAGAACAACCTTCCCACTTGGAGATCAATGTTATTTAACATTGTATCTGTCTGGGGTTGTCCATTCTACCCTGGAGTCCCAAAAACACTAGTTTAGGGACAACCCTGAGTGCAAACACCTTGCTGTAACACGTTGAGCAAGCTTTTCCTCTGCCTCTTCATCTGCACGCTCCTCTGCATCCTTGGGCTGCCCCCTGGCCTCTAGGGATTCAGAGTCCAGGAAAGTATCTTTCTGCACAGTTCCTGCCAAGCAAAGAACACTGCCTAATAAAGACCTCTCAGGGATGCAGTGATGATGGGAATGAATACAGACACCTCTGAAGCAGTGAGGGACCTAGGGAGCAGAGGACAGAGTTCAGCTGAGCCAGGCACCACAGAGGCAGAAAGTCTGTTAAACAGAGATTCTGGGTCTCAATACATAACCCTGATTGCCAGGTAGAAAAGCAGCTGGCATTCACTGTGATCCAAGCATAGCCTTAGAGCATCTGAATGTTTAAGGCTCCAGTAAGAAATGGAAATAGGAAGAGCAGACTTCTGGTCTGGGGGCCCAACTGCAGGATTCTGAGAAACACTAACAGAATGGGGTAAATATCACTCCCATTTCATAAGCAGTTGTTAGATGCCTAGATCTTGATTACATCTTTTTGACCCCTTACAAGCATGCAAGTTCAGTATTTTATCCCCGTTTTTTAAAGATTTATTTAAGGTGGAGTTATAGAGATATTTTCCATCTACTGGTTCACTCCCCAAATAGCAGCAACAGTTGGAGCTGGGCCAGTCCAAAGCAAGGAGCCAGGAGCTTCCTCCAGGGCTTCCACGCAGGTGCAGGGGCCCAAGCACTTGAGTCATCTTCTACTGCTTCCCAGCCATTGTAGAGAGCTGGATCAAAAGTGGAGCAGCCAGGGCTCGAGCTGCCAGCTATGTGGGATGCTGGCACTGCAGGCAACGACTTTACTCACTGTGCCACAGTGCTGGCCCTATCCCTGTTTCTAAAACACTGAAATGCAGATTCCAGGACATTAAATAAGTAGCCAATGATCACCTGGCTTGAAAGTCCAACCAATGAGAATGAAGCCGACACGGTTCTGTCTTCAAACCCCACATTCTTCTCCTCATTCTACAATACAGTGAACAAAGGTCTTCTGGCTAAGTGGCCTCAGGCCAAGATAATCATCAGTATGATTCCAGGACAGGGATAATCATCACTTGTCATTACAAAATCAGAAAAAAAGGTTGGCTGGGACCTCAAGGGATCATCATCTCCCCTTTGGATGATATTTTAGTTTATACACACACACACACACATACACACACACACATTACATACCACTACCATGAACATACCAGGGACAAAAATAGCACTACTACTCTGGAGTGCATGTGTGCCAAAAGCAAGGAACAAATGATGAAAGCTCCTACTGTGTACAAAGCCATCTGCTAGCCACAAAGTTGGCCTAAGAAAGGTTCCTCTGGAGCACTGCTCAAGAGTCTTTACATGAAAATAATCCTTCTATCAGAAAGGAAAATTTGCTTGTCCTCCCCAGTAGTTCTAAAAACAGACTCTGGAGAAAGACTTAGGAGCACAATCACCTGTGTCCAAGACTGGAGCCCATCTGTCCCCCTTCTAGGGTATGAGGTCATTCCTTGGGTCACAGGACTGGACAGAGCCTGTATTTGCAGACTCTATTTTTTCCCTGACGGTTTGCATCTACCTGGAACTAAGGTTGTAAATTATTCAACTGTGCCATTTTGTCATGAGGTGATCAGACCCGTGCACACCCCACTTTAGCTTTTAAGCAACAGAGGAAGGTATCAAAATGCACTATTCATAATGCGCACATGGAAACTCCAGCTTACACAGGCTGCATCTCCAAGGG
Source organism: Sylvilagus floridanus (assembly GCA_949820135.1). Taxonomy (NCBI): domain Eukaryota; kingdom Metazoa; phylum Chordata; class Mammalia; order Lagomorpha; family Leporidae; genus Sylvilagus; species Sylvilagus floridanus. Next base: position 159,472,094 of record OX463236.1, read on the forward strand.
GGGATGGTGTGCAGCTCGGGCCATACATATTCACTTGCCAGCTCCTTTACATCCAGGCTTACTTCCAACTTGGCTTCCTGCCCAGCAAACAAGAAGCAGCCCGCTCATTCCCACATTCCTCTGAGTCTCTCCTCCCCCTCCAACACACTCTCCCTCCCCTAACACACAGACCACAGCTGGGCTTCTCCAACACACCAGCTGGAAAAAGAAGAGGAGGGAGAAGACAGGGAAGAGGAGGGAGGAGAGCAAGCGAGCGAGAACCCATATTTCTCTTTACTTTTCACAGTCTCTTCTGAAATCCATATTTCACTCTCCCCCTTTCAGTCTTATTAAGTAACTCTTCATACGAGGGCCTTAGAAGCCACACCTAATAAATTAGCCAACCCAGCCCACGGTGATGCAGGCTGGCAAGCAAAGGATTGCTCCAAAGTGAACACTGTTAAGAATCCACAGACAATTGATTTGAGAACTGCTCCACAACTGTCAAGACACCAGGTGTCTCCCCTCCACCCACTCTGGGTTCAGTCTGTGAACACAAGGCTGATGCAGTCAATGTTTTAATTGTGTTTATCCATATGCATGTAAATAATATCTAAACCTGTGAAATAACCGGTGACCTAATTGTCATGGCTGAACAACATTGCACCAACTCCCAACAGACATTTAGGGCACTAGTTAAAGCCTTCCACAAAGAAATGGTCTTTAGAGCTTCCAGTTTAAGCAGGACCAGGCTTGGCATAGCAAGAAATGGAAAGGCTACAATGAAAAACCTCATGAGTCTTGGGGGTAACTGGGTTTGCCCTTTTCTGGGATGGTTCTTTAGTCTTAGATCCACAGTGATGTCTGTTGTCACAAAGGGTTTGCCTTCCTATTATGGTTTGTGCGTGGTTCAAATTACAATTGCAGCAATCACATGACTATGAACTTCTATAAACACAAGACAGAGATTTGTTTGCAATATTTGCTGAAGACACATTTGCATATTCTATTTAATGTGTACACTAGGACAAGAAGTCCTGGGATGCAATGACCCCTTGAATTGGAAAGAATGAAGGGTCATCGCTTTCTACTTGTTTTAAAATCTCCCTGAGCCCTACAATAATCTCATTGTATGAACCTCAACTCTCAAGTTCAAAGGGGTTCTTAAGGGTTACCCAGGCCCAGCCACCCCTTCTAAAGCAACCTAAGCTATCTGGGGACAGCTTTGATAGAAAGATCTTTCTAATATAAAAACCAGAGTTGACTTCCTGGATATTCCATCACAGATCAAGGCACTGTCTTTTGTGCCCCTTCTTCTGAACAGCACATTTTCAGCAGTTATTTTTCTCCTGACTGTTCTCTTTTCATTAGTAACCCTACCTGTGGAGTTACCCATTGGATTAGCTCTGAAGGCTTGTTCATTCAACAAATATTTATAGATCATGAAGCAGGTGCAAGGTACTGGACTGAGAGTTCATCATCCAATGACAAACATGGACATACAAATCATTCTCTCCAGGGATCTCACAGTCCCTTTGCAGTATCTCCTTTAAATACAGGCAGTGGTGCCCCCGTGTTTGCAGGGCCCCACTCTGCCCATTTCTCTTCATCTGCACCTCTTCCCCAAGGGGTAGTCTACAGGAACAAGGAGCCATGCCCCTCTTCTGGACTGTGCTCCCATCACCTGTTACCTTGGAACTCCTGTTTAGACAGCCTCAAACCTTCTCCTAAGACCTGCAGGGCTCCCTTCTTCTGGTCCATCAACTGGTCCTTCCTAGGTGAATGTGCTAAGGGTGGTTGTTTGAGTGGTATGCACAGAGGCATCTGGAATGTATACACACATGTGCCAAGGTTCCTTGGTGTGGAATATAGTCAGTGGTGGAAAGAGAATCAGAGTGGCCTATGAACAAGGCCAGGTATTCCCACTTCACTAGCCTGGATTTCACAGAAATCTCAGAGTTCCGAACTCAAATCTTGAGGTTTTTTTAAAGGATAGGATAGCATTATTTTGGTTAGCTGATAATTAGCTAGATTTATTACTCCTAAATATTTTGGCCTGATATGTGAACCCCCATTATACTATTTCCCTAAGGCCTCAAAATTGTAGGGGTGGATCTATGCTTTGTGAAGATAGATATTAATTAAATAACCACACAAAAATGTAAAATTGAGCCAAAGTACTAGGAAAAAGTACACCATTTAGGTCTCCATTAAAATGCTCTATCTGACCCTCCATTGCCTGGGTTCTTGTGCTTCTCAGGGTCTCCAAGTTTCCCTGAACCCTGTAAAATCCTTATCTTCCTTCCCAACAACCCAGAACACTGGCTAAAATATATTCTATACAATTCTTACCCCTTCTGGACATACCTTAACTCCTGCCCAACACGGTGTATTTCATCCTTGTCCCTACCTCTAGGCACCACACAGCTGCCCAGACTGGCAGGCAATTTCATCTCTTTGTGTCCACATGTCTTACATTTCTTCTGCTTCCATCTCTCTAACCTCAGCCTTGCAGCCTAAATCAATTTCCTCTCACTTGGTCTTCAGCAGCCACGGAGAAGCCGTTCCTGATTAATTTGGAGAAAAGGTAGCAAATTCCCTGACTTGTGTCTCTGAATAGGCACCCCGCCCACTAGCTGCTTTTAAGCATGCATCTCTTTCTCTTGTACCTGACATTACTGTAATTCACTCAGGCTCACTGTCTGTATGTTCTTGATCTCTATCAGCCCCTATGATGTCTGGGTTAGACTGCAATGCTTCCAGAGGGCAGGGCTCCATCTACCCTGTGTCCCTGGACTTTGCTCAGCAGACTGGCATAGGTAGGTGTTTAATAAAGACTTTGATGATGGAAACAGAGCAGCCCTCTATGCCTTAAGCACTGAAAGTGCACAAGAAGCAATCCACTATCACAGCCAGACCACAATCATAGCAGCCCTCCTGCCTGCCTGGTGGCTGGGCACACTCTTCCCTTGAGACAGGAAGGGAGAATACACTCTCGCATCCAAGACTGTAATAACAATAGTAATAATAATAATAATAATAATGTAACACTGTGACAGCACTGCTCTAATGATGCTGATTGACTTGATATTCAGAATCATCTTATGAAGTAAGGCCTATTATCATCATCGCAGTTTTTAAACTATTTATTAACTTATTTGAAAAGCAGAGCGAGAGAGAAAGTCAAAGAGATCTTCCATTCAGTGGTTCACTCCCCAAATGTCTGCAACACCTTGAGTTGGGCCAGGCTGAAGGCAGGAGCCAGGAACTCCATATAGGCCTCCCACATGGTCAGCAAGAGTGCAAGCCCTTGGGTATCCTCTTTGCCCTCTCAGGTAAATCAGCAAGGACCTGGACAGGAAGCAAAGCAACAGGGACTCAAACCAGCAATCTGGGACACTGGCTTTACAAGTGGCAGCCCAACCCACTGCTCCACAATTCCAGCCCCCACTCCAGTTTTTAAAGTGAGGAATCTAAGTTACAGAGAGGCTGTGCAACTTGCCCGAGTGTCCATCTAGGACCACCTGGCTTAAAAGACTTCAGCTTGCCTACCCTTGACACCATCCCTCAAGGCAGATGAGTGTAGCTTCAAACGAACATAGAAAGCGAGGAGCTGCTAACTGGGCTCTTTCCCTAACTCTCTAGGGTCCCTTACCCTTGTGCAGTATGAATTAATGTCTGAGAGAAAGACAGTTGACCACTTAGTAGCTTTCCTACATGGAGCCAAATGGGTCTTCAAAGCATTTTTTCACAGCCCATCCTTGTCTCCTCCTGTCTTCTCTTCTGTTTTTCAAACATGATTAAGCTTGTTTACATTCAGACTTTTGAACTCACTCTTTCCTTCATTTGGAGTGCTCTTGCTCATACCTATGCATTTCTGGGTCCCTATCACATAGGTGTTGGCTCACATGGCTGTAGGAAAGCTTTTCCTGATCACCCTCTCTAACTTCGCTGTACCTTTTCCAGCCACTCCCTTTCATTTTGCCTCATTTCCCTGTGTTAGTGTCATCAGAGCATACAATGCTATCTGAAATTACTTTTTCTATCAGTGTACGTGTCTACTTCATGTCTCCCACAGAACGTCAGCTTCAAGAAAGCTTAGATCTTATTTGTTTTGTTCACTCCTGGACATTCAGTACCTGGAACAGCATCTGGCACACTGTAGGTGCCCAACAAATATTTGTTAAATAAATGTATGTATGATCTACTGTCCTTTGTAGATACTTTTGTGCAAAGATGGAGCTAACTGGATCCTCCCACTTCCCTGCTCCACATATATTTCAAGCTCTTCACAGGAAGAGACCATATCTTCATTCCGGTCAATGTTTTAGCCCTTAGAACAGGAGCAAATGACTAGGGCGATGAGTGGGAGGAGCAGCTGTTTAGTTCCTTTGTTTGGGCAGGAGAAAGACCAAGACATTCAGCTACTGAGATTGTAGGCTGTCTGTACTCCCTCTCAGCCATGTGTATGCAATTGCTGGATAGCTCTGTCCCTGAACAGAAGATAAAATATAGAAATCTCAGTCTCTCTCTCTCTCTATCTCTCTCTCTCTTTCTCTCTCTCATCTCTCTCTCTCTGCCCCCCCCCCCTTTTCTAGAGTTTCATACACATCCTCTCCTTTGTCTCTCTTCCTCATTGAAATGTTGGAAAGAAAACTGAGAAGTGGGAAACTGTGTTCTCCACATCCAAGGTAGTATTCACCCTGCTTTTATTCCAAGTATAACACAATCCCATTAAAACCTCCCAGCTCCTGCACAGATAAAATAAACCCCTAAAACATAATAATCATGTGCAGGATATGCTTCATTTGATCCAATCCTAACGCAGACATAGCCCCCTCGTCCTCACACATCATAATAGAACCCATTCCTTTATTAGTCTGAGCTTTTTTCTTCAATGCTTTACATATGACACATAGTAAAAATAATGAACAAGAAAGGAAAGTGCCTAACCTCCAACTGGACCTTGTAGCACATGAGAGTATTTCATGATATTGCTAATGATTCTTTTCTTTTTGTGATAAAATATAGCTTTCCTACTATCCAAGCACATGCTCATTATATATTCATCCCTTCTTAGGTATTTTCATGCTCATCATCTACTGAATCTTCCCAACACACTTATAAGGAAAGGAGGGGTCAGAAAATGCTGTCTTCAAATAAGATAAGTTGGGGAAGGGTCCAGAGTTGTGGAGCTATTAGAAGACACTCACATAGCAGGTGAAATGTTAATCCAGGACACATTCCAAGTCATTTCATTTTAAAGAGACAATAATGTTTTGTCAGAAGCCACATTCCCAGCACCCCTGTGGCATACAGACTGAGTCAGTCCATGGGAGAGAAGAAATACCTAAAGAAGATAGGAAGATAATTTAAAAAAAATAAAAGATGAGGTTCCCCATTGGGGCAAGATCTTGATGCAGAACACCCCAAAGTGAAGCTCACCCTTGCTGTCAGCCAAACCACCATACCCTGTAGCTCTACTGAAGGTTCAGCCCTGGAAGTGGACAGAAGGTACTGAGCAGGCACCCTGGAACTTTTGCCTAACAGCAGTTTTCAACTCAAGGCAACACTGCATTTGATATTTTAGATGGTCCAACTCTCAAGAAGGAGGACCTCATCCCTCATTCTGGACCCATCAGACATCTACTCACGTAATCTACATCATTCCCTCTTAAAATGTTCCAATTTGTGGGCCCAGCCATTACTGGTCCCCAAAGTGCTTTGTCCATTAATAGCAAAAACACAAATGAATGAATATGTCAACTAAGCCAGCATTTCTCAAAGCAAGCCCTATGCAAGAACATGAGCCAGTCAGGAGCACCAGCATGGCAACCTGCTGCATTGCCACTTGACAGGGACACCTGGTGACCTTCCCTCTACTGGAGGAACTACTAAAGAAGTGGATGACATGGACACATAACCCTACCTATGTTTCAAGCCAATCTTCTAATTCTACCAGGTTTTCAGGTGAGCCTTTTCTGTCCGGGATTGTTTGGAAAGTGATTTGACAAGCCATGGCTCTTGAAGAATGCATACATGTTATGCAGCCTTGCAGACACAAGATTGTGAGTGGAACAGGAGGTGTGACTGTGAAGATTTGAATGAATATAGTAGAGAGAACCTGCCATACCAAGTTATAGTCCATGAAGTATTTGGCATTTCTCATCCTTGATGGGGAGAGTTTATGAGATATTCTAAGTTGATGTGCTTCTGGTGGATGATGAACAGGTATGACAAAATCCCCTCCTCCCTTCTCCATGACATTTAAATTCTCTCTCTCTCTCTCTCTCTCTCTCTCTCTCTCTCTCTCTCTCTCTCTTTCTCTCTCTCTCTCTCTCTCTGACTTACCTACCTATTTTCAACATAGGAGAATTTGAGATGGCCAAAAAGTATCTTAGCAAACTGCAGACTCTTCTTGGCCTAGAATCCCTGTCTCCTCAGTGACTAGAACATATTGCTAAGGATGTCAATGTGATAGCAGAAGATAGAGTCTCAAAGTGCATGAAATAACAGGCTTATTGGGTTTCAACCATGAGAAGAGGGATAGAGATCTTGGCACACTTTCATAAAAGGAAGAAGTTTGAATCTGGGCCCAAGCCGGCACTAATTTTACTAATAACAAATAACATGAAAGGATACCTTTGAAATGAGTGTGAATACACCACCAAGTGCCTTCATTGCACCACCTTTTAGATCTTTTGTTCTGCAGAGGCTTATGGGATCTTTGATAGAAATGAAGACACTATCATTGGAAGAAAAATGTGAACCTAGGGTTTAACTGAGCCACAAAGAGGCTCCATCAGGAACCAGACACCTATGGGCAAACTTAACCACAAGAAATATCATTGAGGAGCTTTCAAAACTTAGTCCTCATACTAGAGATAGCATAACGTTCCCCTAGAGCAAATAGGCGAGTAGCAATCTGCAAGACCTGGAGACACCTCAAAAAAGTGGCCGAAAGGAAAGAGGAACTCACCTGTTCTGGTCCCTGGAAGCAGATACGGCAGAGTGGGGTTCTCATACCACTGTCCAAGCTGCTGCCCAGTGAGTAGCGATCCTCAGCCTTCTCCTTGAAGAAGTCATCAGAGGAGGTGCTGCTGGGAAGGGAGCCAAGTGGCTCTGTGGCTGGGCCACCCCAGTCATCTTCCACAGAAGGCGGCAAAGGTGGTGGAGGTGGCAGAGGAGGGGTCTCCCTGCCCATTACCTCTCGGGGACCCCTCCAGCCTTGCCACCCCCCGGCCCCCAGAGCCGGAAGGGTGTTATTGTTGGCCGCCAAATGGGGGGGCTGGGGGTTGCCGTGCATGGGCAGGGGCGCTGGAGGAGGGCGCCGCAATAGAAAAACCTTCAGGTCATTGAAGAGCATGCGGCAGCGGCACTTGAGGAGACCCTGGTGGCGCAACATCTGGGGAGCTGGGGCGCACAATTCACAGCAGTACCAGCCACAGCAGCAGCAGCACCACCACCAGAGCAGCCCACTCAGGGGCATAAGCATGTGCCTGGAGGAAGCAGTGAGCCTGAGAGTGGCAGCTAGAGTCTTTGAAGAGAGGAGTACGCTGGGTTTTGGGGTCCACAGTGTTTCTGTGTAATGGGGAAATCCACTTTCTCACTGGTTGTTCTTGCAACCCCTCCAAGCAGCAAATAGATGGCTCCCAGGACTGAGAACTGTGAGTCTCTGATTCTGAACTCCTCCTTGGAAAGCCCAACAACAAACAAGTTTTCCTTGCCCTGGCACCTTCACTTCAACTTCATGCTTGGCTCAAGGTGTCTCCTTTCTGCTCTTGACCCAGGATGCTGGTAGGAGCAGGGCAACGGAAGAACTGTTGAGGGTGGGGCTGGTGGAGCCTGAAGATCAATGTCTAAAAGTTCCCCTGGAAGGAATTCCTTCTCAAATCCCTAGGCAGTGAGGAATCTCTTTTCTATAAACGGGTAGGGAAGATTATAAACCAAATTTGGAATGGATTGAGCTGGGCTTATGGAAAACTAGTTCAATGAAGAACCGAGGTTGTTCTGTGGGAAAGAAAAGATAGTGTTCCTCAAGTAGGAGGGGATTGTTTGAGGGATGGGGAGCAAGGCGGTGCAGGAGGGTAGGTTGGGGGGAAGTTTTAATTCTGCTGGGCAGAAAACTGGGGCAATGAAGCCCCAGAAGCACCAGAGTTGCTTTTAAGAGAGCAGTCGGGTGAGCTAGGGAATAGGTTGAGGGTGAAACTGGGCAGTGGGCTTGTGCTTCGCCTCTGCAGCCAAGGGGCTACGCAGAAGAGAGGAGAGCCAATTAGGAGAGCAGAGGTGGGAAGACAGGAGGTTGGGGAGGAAGAAAAAGAAAAGATAGTTTAACCCTTGCGGGACCGCCTCCTTCCTGAGCGCTAAGATCCGGGCTGGAGGAAGGATGCGTGCGTGGGGGTGGGAAGGCGGCGGAGCAGAGCAAAGAGGAAGAGAAGAGGGGCGTGTGGGAGAGGACAGGAGAAAGGAATAGTTACATTCTCTCAGCCCCCGACCCAGCCCTGCTGCAGTCCTTAAATCCGCGGCCCACTCCGCTGGGTTCCATCAACGGTCCCTTCGGGAGAGGTGCAAAGGCCCCGAAAGAGGCGGGTGCACGCGGGCGAACGGCCTCGCCCTGTCCTCCTCGTCCTCCTCTGGGTCGTCGTCGCCCTCCTCGTCCCGCTCCGTGTCTGCCCGCGCCCGCGGCTGCTGCTGTGTCGGCGCAGACTGCTGCTCGGCGCCCGGGTGTCTCTGGGGCGGGGGCTGCTCCGCCTCGTCCTCTGGCTGCTGCCCGCCGTCCGGCGCGGCCGCGACTCCCGGCTTCATGATCCTCCGCCTCCTCCTCCTCCTTCCCGGGGGGCCGGCCCTGAGCCCCGGCGCCCGGGCAGCGCTGCCATGCAACCAGCGGCGAGGCGCGCGTGGGGGTGGGAGCGGCTGGGGAGTGAGGCGGGGCGGGGGCAAGGAAAAATGCAATAACACTAGTGCAATAATCCGGTCCTCAAATAATCAGCGAAGGGTGCTCCGGAGGGTGGGGGCGAAGGAGGGCGGCTGCCCGGTCTTCTCAGCAGCTCTGCCCCCGCTGCCCCCGCCCAGGGCGGCCTCGGCCCGCTTTCGACCCCCAGCCCCGGCGCGCCCCTCCCTGCTCCGCGCTGTCTCGGGTCGGCTCCGCTCGCGGCTGCTACCTCTCTCCTCTCAGTCGCAGCGAGGTGAGGCTCGCTGGCAGCGCCGGCTGAAGGTGGGCAGGCGCAGGCAAAGCAGCGCGGCCCAGGTGGGAGGCAGCCGACACTTGGCTCCAGCTTGGTCCTCGAGGCGCCCCGAAACCGTGTATAAATAGATAGCTTGGAAGAGACGAGGAGCAGCAGAGCGCAGACCGGGCTGCCGCCAGGTGTTGTCCTCCGCCGTTGCTCGGCACCCGCCGCCACGACTGCTGCCCCCCTGGCTCGTTTCCCAGAGGGGTGGCGCTGGAAGGGAGGTGGTGGGGCGGCGGCCGCCCGCGCGCGGACTGGAGCTCCGGCTGCCCAGAGCCCGGAAGGCTCTCGGCGATCTCCGCGGCCGCCGCGAAGCCGCTGCTGCGTTCAGCACCCGGGCGAGTGGACAGCTCCCGCCCGGGCCGCGTCACGCCGGTGGGGGCCTGACGCAGACGCCGACGCCGCCGAGAGGTGGAGGAGGGAGAGGGGGCGAGAGGGAAAGGGGCTGGAGCAAGAGGGCGTCGAGCAGGAGCCGGGAATGGGGAGGGACCGAGAGCAAGGGAGGCAACCTCTCGAAGGAGGGCTTCACAGAGGGAAGAAAGGGGGAGCCAAGTACAGAGTCAAAGGAAAAGGCAACTGGGCTGCAGGGACGCGAGTTCCGCACGAACTCCTGCCTCTGCCCGCAGCTGCGAAGTACTCCTGTGGATGGACTGGTTGCAGGATTTCTGCCCGCTGTGCGCTGTCCCTGTTCCCCTCGACACGTGCAGGCAGTCACCTCCCAGCCAGAGTCCATTCCCCTACCCAGAGAAACGTTTAGAGACGATGCCAGCCTGCAAGCCTGGGAGGTGATAAAGTTGTGTGACTTCCACAATGGAGCTGGGGCTAGGAGACGAAGTGCTGACAAAGACCTCAAAAGAAGGAAGTGCTTGCAACCTTCAAACAACGGGAAGGATATTGGCATTAATTTTGTCTCAGTTTCTTCCTCAAGAAATTTAAGCTGCAATGGGCAGGGCTGGAGGCTTGTTTGGTCCACTTGGATCCTCTGGCCCTCAGTCATGATGGCATGTCACACTTGCTCTGCATACATCACGTTGAAAGGGCTGTGGCCTCCATCACTACAGCTATCATTGCTCTGAGCTAAGTTCTTTCAATTGTGAGTCACAGAAGCTAGAGCAATATTACAGCCCCTTCTGTCCAAGCCTTTCACTGAGCCACTGGCAAAAGGTAATTTGAAAATGGATTTTAATTTCCTCTCCTGCACCTGCTCTGACTCATATCACCTTACCCGATCCTTCTCAAGTGAGCAGAAAAGTGTCCCTAATGTTAACAGCTAGAAAAGGAAGGAAACTTAAAGTTGTCTACATACATTTTCAGTACTTGCACCTGTAGATTTGTATCACTTAAAAGTTTGGATTGCTTTTTTTGCCTCTGTCTCTCTTTGTCTCTCTCTTACACACACACACACACACACACACACACACACACACCTCTAGGGTCCTAGACTTGGAGAATGCATTCCAATGAGTCATCTGCACAGCTGTGGTAATGCCTTTAGAAATACTGGAGCCATCAAGGAGCATGCGAAATCTACACCAGGATATCACTGGCATGAAGTTCAGCCCAATGAATCATAAGAAAACTACTCATTTGCTGCCATCTCCATCAGTGATTCATTTCTGTAATCCCTAAGGAGTGAGAACCTATGTCTGGATCTTGGTTAACCCAGAGTGGCTACAGGTCTGAATCATGACCCATCACCCACTAAGGATGCCAAGACCAAGCTCCAGGCGAGTGATTTGAAAATGACAGTGATGTTTTAATAACCACAAAATAATACTTATGTACTGGCATGAATACTGTGCTATAAAAGAGAACCTCTTTATTTAGAAAATTCCTTTGCCCTCAAAGAAAATCTTCTATACTCCACTCATCTTGTATCTGTCTCTGTTATTGTGCAAATCACACTCTATAATAATTATCTCATCATACATTCATCTCCCTTCCTGTGACTCAGAACTCCTTGGATGCAGTATTTATATTTATACATCAGCACATAACATAGTGCCTGAAGTCTAGTAGATGATCAACAAAATGGACTGTGAGTGAATAAATGGCCTTTTTGTTTCAGCGAAGCACTCCGATTTTGATCTTTTAGCTTGAACTTGTACATAAGAGTTTATTCATATGTGACTGAATGGATGCTTTACCCAAAATTGAGTTTTAATGTATTATGCATATAAAATGCTAGTGCCTCGTATGCTGTGCAGTAAGTTGGACAAGAGATATAAAAGCCATAGCAGTAGCCCAGATGCCTACCTCCTGTTCCTTTGACTGTGCAGGTTTCTCCAAGTTCCTCTTCTTTGCCACAAAGTCATTGAAATGGCCTATGTCCATAAGAAGACTGCTTTCCCAACTCTCTGACTGAAAGGAAACGGATGTATAGGAACAGAAAGCCTTTACGAGTGGGAAACAATAACAGGATTCTCTTTGGAAAGCCTGAGAGAGGCACGCAAGTCTTATTTTGAATAAAATGTGAATCCTGAAAAACACCTCTCTGAGTCAGATTCTCTTTATGTTGGTGTTGAATCATGATCACCAAGAGTAAAAACAACCAAAAATCACGTTAAACCAATGGGAGTCCATCAAAACAATCAAAAAATATTTATTGAACACCAATCATATATGAAGAATGGTTTTGGAAGATACAGGAAGCATAGAAATAAAATCGGTGGGAACTGCATTTTCAAGGATCTAGTATCATAAATATGCACATAGTCACAATAGAAAGATAAGATTTACAATAATAACTGCTACAAAGGTATAAAAAGTTTAGGAATGATCAGCATGGGAAAGTAATGCTTGCAGATTCACGTCAATCAGGAAAGGTAAAAAGAGGTAGAGAGAGATGCAGATAAATGCCAGTGCTCTAGGAAAGCCTTTTTTGAGAATTGATTTGGACTGAGTTAAAATATGTGTAATTCAGAGGAAGGATGTGTATTCCTGGCAGTAGAAATACTGAATACTCTAGCTGTTCAATTGAAGATATGTAACTATTGAAGACAGAAAGGTAGGCTGGAGGGGTCTGTGCTGTGTTACAGTGGATTAAGCTGCAGCTGCAGCACTGGCACTCCCTACGGGAGCCTGTTTGAGTCCGTGCTGCTCCACTTATGATCCAGCTCCCTGATAACGTGCCTGGGAAAGCAGCAGAGATTAGCCCAAGTCCCTGAGTCCCTGCACCCATGTGGGAGACCTGGAAAAAATCCTGGCTCCTGGCTTTGGCCTGGCCCAACCATGGTTGTTGTGGCCATTTGGGGAGTAAACTAACAGAAGGAAGCTCTCTCTGTCTCTCCTTCTTTCTCTCTGTAACTCTACCTTTCAAATAAATAAATACATCTTTAAAAGAAAAAAAGAAAAGAAAAGTAGGCTGGAGCCAGATTACAGAAGAACCTAAATGCCACTCCGGGAGAAGATTTATTCATTGACCAAGTACTTGTTTTAATGGTTTTAAAGATTTGAAGCTGAAGGTGAAGGGCAAAAATAAACTTTATCTCTGAGCAGGTTAATTAACTGGATGAGATTTCATTGCTAACAGGTGGAAAGCAATCAATATTTTTCATTTCACGCCAGAAACTACTCAGATCCTTAATAGATTTATTCTTTTAAATGAGGTTGTTTTCAGATATATTTCATTACATACAGAGATGCTGGGGTCATATGAATTAGAAGAAAAGACGAGGAATGAAAGGCTCTAAGAAATAAGCTTCAGAAAGAAATATTAGGAGACCAGAGATTCAGAAAAGACTCATTAAGGAACCTATTGTACTTCAGTCTCCAACCAAGGGAGCTATATTGTTTCTCCTTTGCCTGGCACCAGGGCTAGAGAGGACTTTACAGTCTTTAGAAGAAAGAGGTGCAGAATGATTAGACAGTTTTGTGCCTAAGATCTAGAAGTAAAGTGTCACATAAGGATTGGAGGTCATACATCTTCTAATCCTCAATGCAGCCTGCTTTCTAATATACCAAAGTTGACTCTCAAGGGCAGCAGAGGATGGCCCAACTGCTTGGGTCCCTGCACCCGCATGGGAGACCAGGAGGAAGCACCCAGCTCCTGGCTTTGGATTGGCATAGCACCGGCCCTAGCGGCCACTAGGGGAGTGAACCAATGGAAGGAAGACCTTTCTCTCTGTCTGTCTCTCACTGTCTATAACTCTACCTGTCAAATAAAACAAAAATTGAAAATCCTAAGTGCCACCCCAAAGTCTACTAGGTGGGAAGAAGGAGATGGAATCTAAGAATCCACATTTTGATGAGTTTCTTACCCAAGTGGTTTGTTAAAAAAGATTGATTTGGTTATGTGAAATGAAAAGCAACAGAGAGGGGGAGAGGGAGAGAGAGAGACAGAGAGAGACAGGTGTCTTCCATCTGCTGGCTCATTTCTCAAATGGCCACAACAGAGAGGGCTGAGCCAGTCCCAAGTCAGGGTCCAGGAGTTCCATCCAGGTCTCCCAAATGGGCGGCAGGGGCCCAAGTACTTGGGTCATCTTCCACTGCCTTCTCAGGATCAGAAGTGGAACAGCTGGGATGCAAATCAGCACTCAGATATGGGATGCTTGTGTTACAGCAGTGGCTTAACCCACTGCACCACAACACAACACTGGCCCTGCCAAGTGATTTTTTTTTTTTGATTCTTAAAATGTAAACTCTGGAAAGCAGTGGTGATGGCTCGTGTAATTGGGTTCCTGCCAACCAGGTGGGAGACCTGAATTGCATTCCTGGCTTCTGGCTCTTGTTCCAGCCCAGTGCCATCCACTGGGGAATTTGAAGAGTGAATCAACATTTCGGGACTTTCTCTCTCTCTCTCTCTCTCTCTCTCTCTCTCTCTCTCTCTCTCTCTCTCTCTCCTTCTTTATCTCTGTCTCTTTCCCTCTCAAATACATAAACAAAATTTTCAAAACTTCAAGGTACTTCTTGGAATCTCCACATACTGTCTCCTATAGTTTAAAATTCAGACAGGGAGCTTTTTTCCCTGAAAACCTTTTATTTAAGGAATATAAACTTCTTGCATTTCATAAGTACAACTTTAGAAACATAGTGATTCTTCCCACCATCCCCGCCCTCCAACTCACACTCTCATCCCTCATCCTCCTCTATCTCCTATTCCCATTCTTATTTTTTACTAAGATCTATTTTCAATTAACTTTATACACATATGATTAACTCTATAATAAGTAAAAAATTCAACAAATAGTATGAAAAAAACTGTTCCTCAACAGTTAAGACAGAAGCTATTCAAAAGCATTGCATCTCGAAGTGTTAATTTCACTTCTATAGATTACATTTTAGGTGCTCTATTTATTATCACAGGTCAGGGAGAACATATGATATTTGTCCCTTTGGGCCTGGCTTATTTCACTAAGTATGATGTTTCTGAAATGACTCCTAATGATCCTGGTCTCTTAGCACTCATACCCATGAATAATCTCCTACTCTTAAATATGTCAGCTCAATAGGCTAATCCTCCACCTGCGGCGCTGGCACACCAGGTTCTAGTCCCTGTTGGGGCTCCAGATTCTGTCCTGGTTGTCCCTCTTCCAGTCCAGCTCTCTGCTGTGGCCCAGGAGTACAGTGGAAGATGTCCCAAGTCCTTGGGCCCTGCACCCGCATGGGAGACTAGGAGAAGCAGTTGGCTCCTGCCTTCAGATCAGCGCAGTGCGCCCGGCGCACTGTGGCGGTCATTAGAGGGTGAACCAATGGCAAAAGGAAGACCTTTCTCTCTCTGTCTCTGTCTCTGTCTCTCTCTCTCTCTCTCACTGTCCACTCTGCCTGTCAAAAAGAGAGACAGAGAGAGAAAGAAAGAAAGGTTTATTTATTTGTTTGAAAGTTAGAGTTACAGACCAAGGGGTAGACACAGAAAGAGACCCTCCATCCAATGGTTCACTCCCTAGAATGCCACAATGGCCAGGAATGGGACAGACCAAAGCTAGGAGCCAGGAACTTCTTCCAAGTATCCCAGATGAGTGGCAAGAGTTCAAACACTTGGACCATCTTCTGCTGCTTCTCCCAGTCTATTAGCAGGGAGCTGGATTGGAAGTGAAGCAAGGATTGTAGGTGGCAGCTTTACTACTGTGCCACAATGTCAGCCCCACAGTCTCACCTTAACCAATATCCACAGCCTCCTCCCAATCCAAGCCTTTCACTGAGCTGCTAGCAAGGGGTGATCTGAAATAGATTTTTTTCATATCATCTCCTGGTTCTGCTCCTGACTCATATCACCCTACAGCGTCCTTCTCAGGAAGTTTCTGGGAAGCAAAAAAGTGTCCCTAAATGACAGGAGCACACTAAGCTTTGAGGTGATTTGATACAAAGCAGTTGATAACTCACTCACACACAAGGGCACTCAGAGCATCAGTAAGTATACCCATGATTTCTGTGCCTCAAGGTACTCCTACTGACCTCACACAGATAGTCTGATCACATGCAAGTCATTGCAAATGCAAATGTGACAACCCATCAGGGGAAGAAAAGTCTCCTGGCATGCTTAATTGGTGGACTTGGACTTGGGACTTTTTTGTTTATATTTGAAAAATTGAATGAAAAGAAAGAAAAAACAAACAAAAAAAGAAAAGTTGAGAAACAGAAAGAGGGAAAGAGAAACAGACATCTTCCATCTGCTGGCTCACTCCTCAAATACCTCAACAAATAGGGCTGGGCCAGGCTGAAGCCGGTAGCACAGAACTCAGTCTGCATCTCCCACATGGGTAGCAGGGACTCGAGCATTTGAGCCATCACCTGCTGCCTCACAGGCTGAGCATCATTAGGAAGCTGGATTGGAAGCACAGCCAGAACTAGAACTCAGACAGTCTTACATGAGATGTGGGTGATCCAAACAGCATGTTAATTGCTGTGCTGCATTGCCTACTCTAGGGATATGCTTCAAGGAACCCATGTGATACTTGTTTAAAATTTGGATTCCTGGATAGACTCTCACCTGCAGAGGTTCTGATTTTGTATATCTAGTGTAGAATCCAGGATATGTGCCTACAACTAGTTTCTTAGGCAATTCTGAGATGGGTGGTGCTTGAGCTCCACTGTGAAGAATACTGACTTAGCAGATAAAGCTCAGAGTCAGGACCTCACCCTCCAGTTATCAACTGCCATGTGAACAGGCTCAGCCACTCCTGCCACAAGTTAATATGACTGTCTGGACATGAGTGAGCAAAGAACAATTTCCAAATCAATGTCAACAAGAGGCAACGTGGTGAGACAGAAAAGTGTTGAACAGAGATTTGCCCATTCACCAGGGGAGCCCTGTACCATTCCCAGCAGTAGACATACAGCAGGCAGCAAAATAGATGGAGTTTTTGTTCTCACAAAGTTCACAATCCAGTGTAAAAGACAGAGAAGAACACAAATAAATAAAGTGAGTTTATTTCCTATGGTGATAAGTGCTACAAGGAAACTAACAGAGTCACATGATAGGGAATGAATGGCCCACTAGCCTTTGTGTTGTTAGGAAGAAAATAGATGTTCAGGGCAGGGAAGGCTTGCATTAATTCAGACCTAAAAGGAGAGAAAGAACTAATGGTGTGAACATCAGAGACAGAGGGATCCCATCAGAGAAGTCAGCCAGAATGGAGCTGAGGATGGAATCATGTGACACGTAAGTGGAGCAAAAAAAGACAAGGAGGCAAGGAATTGAAGCGTGGGGGCAAAGGTGGAAGATGAAACTGGAGAGGACTTGAGTCCTGTGTAGGCTCCTGTAACAAGAGAGAAAGAGATTACATCCAATTCTTTTTTATTTTTTTTTTGACAGGCAGAGTGGACTGTGAGAGAGACAGACAGAGAGAAAGGTCTTCCTTTGCCATTGGTTCACCCTCCAATGGCTGCCACAGCTGGCGCACTGCACTGATCCGAAGGCAGGAGCCAGCTGCTTCTCCTGGTCTCCCATGGGGTGCAGGGCCCAAGCACTCGGGCCATCCTCCACTGCACTCCCGGGCCACAGCAGAGAGCTGGCCTGGAAGAGGGGCAACCGGGATAGAATCCGGTGCCCTGACCGGGACTAGAACCCAGTGTGCCGGCATCGCAAGGGGGAAGATTAGCCTGTTGAGCAGCAGTGCCGGCCAGATTACATCCAATTCTAAGTGAGCTGGCAAGTCACTGAAGGATTTTAAGTAATGGATTTAGAGTTTTTTAAAAGATTGGTTTGTTTACTGAGTAAGGAATGGACAAGAAATAGGCCAGAATGGAAGCAGCCGCACCATGTATCAGTTGTAGGACTCCAGATATTACTGTCAACCTGGGCCTCAATTTCCTAATTGGTAAAATGCTGGCTGGGGATCAAACGAGCAATACAGTTCTGTCGAGCCTCACCATTCCAAGAATGTGGTGACCTGAATTCAGATCAAGCTCTTCTACATGAGTAGGTAATAAGCCTCTGGTTTGCAGCTCACTATGCATCAAGGTCACTGGACACCAGCTCAGCACTTCTTCTAAGTCTCCCGACAATTGCCTGAGACCACCCAGATGGCTTTCCCTCTTCACCACATCCCCTAGCCATCTGCTGTGGCTCCTAGTTTGATGTTGCTCCTGGAAAACACGACTGACCAGCCTGCTTTGTGTAAGCAACAGCCCTGTTGCCCATCTCCTGTACCCACACAGGCTTCTCAGAGCTCTTTTTCTGGGAAGGCGAGTGGTACATTAAATATTCAGTAAGACTGCAATGAGGCAGTGGACATGATAGGCAGAACCTGCTTCTCAGTTATGCTGAGGGAAGCTCCCACTGAGTTAGGCTGGGACAAAGGAAGGTTAGTTTTGGCGAATGCTTACAAGGGCTCTTCCAATGGAGTCCCAGAAGGTGAGAGCTTTGGAACTTGGGTACAAATCCCTTCACGAAGCATCTCTCACAGGTGACATGTTATCTTGTTCAAGTGACTTGGACTTATAAGTGAGATGTGTATGTATATGTACACACATGGTCCTAAATGGAAATATAACCTACATTTAGCCCAAACTCCCCCAGCTCACGTGTACACAATAATCCCCACATCTTGCAAACTTTAGCTATGATACATGATCCATTTTAACAGAAGGTTCACTTAATGCAACTTGCCTTTAAAAAGAGCCTGTTTGAAATGACTATCCAATGTGCACATGTAGGTCGATAGTTGGACAGATAGAAATATTGATTTTTAGACACATACATAACAATAGTAAAACCTTGAATTTATATAGCCTCCTTCTCCAAGGGAATCTGCAGGATATATTGAGTTTCCCCTGTGAGGAAAGCACATGCATTTACCTATGCATGAGGTATGAAGCAGAATTAATTACAGGACAAAGAAAGTCCTATAACATTCTGGTTTATGCTCTGCACCTCATACACCCTGAGCTTCCAAAATGAGAAACTTGTATTATATGACTTGTAACAAGAATTTGCATGTAATATAATACATATGCATGCTATATAACTGTGTTCTGAATAACACTACCTAGAGATTTTTAAAACTGCACTTCTTGCAATATTTGTCTTCTCTACCTTTTCAGATTAGATTTAGTTACTGAAATCAAGAGCTATTATATGGCTATATAAATGGGTAAAAATCCATTAAGCTATCTACTTAAAAATCCATGCACTTCACTATTTATAAGTAAATACCTCACCAGAAAAAAGCAAGAAAAAGAAAAGTTGCCTGTTGAAATCCAGAATACAGTCTCATAAACTGGGGCCAGGGTAATAAGGAATTCATCGGCTTTTAGTGGCTATAATAAAAGAACTGAAGGAGCCTAACTTCATAAAGAAAGGGTTTTCTTTTAGCTCATGGGTTCTAGAGGTTCACAGGCCATTGGTTTGGCCTCTGGTGATGGTGTTCTTGCTGCAGAATTCTGAGGTGGTGCAGGACATCACAAGGCAGGAGACCCCAAGCATTTATTAAGCAAGTGGTCACACCCCAAGTCAAGGACAAAGAGAGGGTTGCTCCAAATTCAGGGATTTGTAACAACTCTCTCATGAGAATTCAAGGAGTCATGTGAGAGCACCCTTCTAAGGGCACACCTCCAGTGAAGGCCCTCCCACAAAGGACCCACCTCCCAAAGCTTCCACCACCTCCCAGCAGTGACACTCTTTGACGCTTGGGTAATTGGAGGCATTCGACATCCAAACCATAGAAAGCACATAAATTAGGGAGCCTATCTCAGAACTCTGTTATTCCAGATAAGGCTGGGCACTGATTTGTGATTCTGATAATTCAAGGTTGTTACCTTGGGCATTTAACCAAAAGCTAACCTGCAAACAAAATAGAAGTGGTCTCACAGAGCCTATAGAAGGATGAAATGAGGAAAGCAATGTACAGCATTTTGCATGGTGGTTGGCACATAATTCTCAGTGACAGTTGGCTGTTACTAATACAATCATAGCCACTCCTAATTCCTGGCAATGGCACAGAGACCCTCTCAATACACAGTACCATTTTTGAGCCACAACTTCTGCTCCCCAGAACATCTGCAAAAGTAGAAAGGATGCAAATACTAACTGATAGAATAAAAAAAGGGAGATAACAATCCAACATGGGAAGCGAGATACACAGCAGACTCATAGAATGGCAGATGTCCTAAACAGCACTCTGGCCTCAGAATCAGCCCTTAAGGCATGCGGATCCAGCTGAAAAGACCATAAGAGTATTTCAGGCATGGAAAGCCAAGACACTCTGGCAAAAAAAAAAAAAAAAAAAAACAACCCTAAATGAAAGATCTTTGTGAGTGAGATCCCAGTGGAAAGGACAGGTCATCAAAGAAGGAAGTACCTTTCTCTGAAGGGAGGAGAGAACTTCCACTTTGACTATGACCTTGTCTAAATATGATCAGAGTCAGCTAACTTAAAAGGCCTCCATAGCCTTGGCAATCTCATGACAAGATCCTAGGGTGATTACTGAAGCCATAAACAAGAGTGTCAATCTGTTAAGTCAACAACAGGAGTCACTGTGCACGTACTCCTCATGTAGGATCTCTGTCCTTAATGTGCTGTACATTGTGAATTAATTCTATAACTAGTACTGAAACAGTATTTTTCACTTTGTGTTTCTATGTGGGTACAAACTGTTGAAATCTTTACTTAATATATGCTAAACTAATCTTCTGTATATAAAGAGAATTGAAAATGAATCTTGATGTGAATGGAAGGGGAGAGGGAGCGGGAGCGGGAAAGGGGAGAGTTGCGGGTGGGAGGGAAGTTATGGGGGGGGGAGCCATTGTAATCCATAAGCTGTACTTTGGAAATTTATATTCATTAAATAAAAGTTTAAAAAAAAAAGTAGAAAGGATTAGATTTAGCCAGAGACCTAAATAGGGATTTTAATGCCCTGTTTGTCCAATTCCATCCATAATAGCCAAAGGTTTGGTCTTCTAACCTGGCAGCATATCATCAGGTTTTTTCTCTTCCTCAGCAAACAGCACCACGTCTTCTCATCACCAGTACCCCTACCTTACCACACTTCCTCCCTGATCTAGAGACTCTACCTCCAGGTCCTGTCCCTCCCAGTAATGTCCCCCTATACACACATCTGAGGTTATGTAGGCAGGAAAAGCTCATGCTGCCAGTGTGCTCTCTGAGTGGGAGTGTGTGTGTGTGTGTGTGTGCTTATAGATTCTAAGCATGTCCCTCAGTGCAAGTCACTTTGTCTTCTCTGAGCTTTAGTTTTATTATCTAGAAAATGGGACTGTTTATTTCTACATTATAGAGTTTCTGTGGAAATGGAAATGAGAACACAAATACCAAGTCAGTAACTAACACAGCGCCTGGCATTGGCATTACTAGAAAGAGATGTGAGTTCTAACTAAATAAGAAGGATCTAGCTACAATTTCCTCCCTTCAAAGAAGGTTTGCAGTTATGTTGGGGCAGATAACTCCTTATTGAACCAAAATAAAACCCTGTACCTCCTTGAGAGTTTTCTTCTCTGAGCATTTCCATTGAGTTGGTCCTAGCAAGAGCTAGCAAGATTTGTGCAATTTACATATATTTGTGAAATTCAAGCACATTTTCTCTTACTGACAGATCATAATGACTGTAGTGAATAATGAAGCCAGTGTTCTAATAAACATGTAGTTATAGTTGACACAAAGTTGTACACATGACACATGAGCTAGTTAGCTAATCTTCTCATAACTGTTCCCACTTTGAGGACCATGTGCGCATGCCCAGGAATATGAATAAAACTGGGCACTCATGTTCTCATCCACAGGTAAAACAGTATGTAGCCAATGGGTACCACCTGCTTTGTCAAATCTTTGGTGTTTTCAATAGACAGTATCATTTTCTTCACTAACAAAAGAGGTCATTTAAGCATCATGGTTTCCTATGTAATCCTTCAAACTCAGGTTTCCTAGTAACCTTGGAAGGCTGTTTTTTATTGCACAAAGTGATTTTAGATGGATGGACACTGGCCTCATCCCCTGGGTTGTTTACACAACAACACAACCTTCAGTCCTTGGCATTTGAGAGTGGTGGGTGGCAGAAGGCTGAAAGGAGGAGATGGTTAAGACTAATAAATGGCCTAAAAGCAACAAATCACCTTTATTGGACCAAGAAAGAGATAAACCACACAAGGAGATGATAACTTGAATGGAGATGCTATCCTGCTTTCAGGAGGACTGTGACTTGGAGAATCTCTCCCAAGGCAGTCAGCATCCCCATTTATGATTCTCTAGAAAGAGGATATACCTATTCTTACCGAGGAGCAGCCAGATTTAATTCCCTGGCCAAGAGCAAAAATCATGGAAGTGCTGTCTATAAACATTTGTCTAAAGATTTTTTTTATTTTCTTTGTTTTTGGATTGATAGAAGAAAAGATAAGCATGATTCCCTCCCAATTGTTTTCTTCCTCTAGCGTTAGTTCTCATGGGAATCACTTCCTTTTGTCCCCTTTCTCTTATCCTTCCAAGGCCACAACTCCCAAGAAATCTCCTGGGATAAAGAAACAGGGAGAAATAGCTTTGCCCAGAGGTTAAGGACACTAACTTTTGGTTCAGAAAAAGTTGCTTTTGACCTCAGCTGTTCTGCTGTTTCGGTGAGGATATGTTAGGTTTTACTTCAATACAAGCACAGCTGAGTGCCCGGTTTCTTGACACACGTAAAGCTCATTTTGCCTTCACACCAGGTCAGTTCAGGTGTCAGTGACTCCACAGGCCTATGTGACATGAGAGCAAACGCCTTCATATGAGGGCTTAGCAACTGGGTTGCTTGAATCTTTTGGCACTTCCATTTAACCATGCTTCTGGTACTGCTTTGGCAGAGGAATAAAACTTGAAAGATCAGCTGAGGTGTACCTATCACTCAAAGTCACAGATATTGGCAAAACTAGTTATAGGACCCTACCTGATTACAAAGAGAGATGGGAAATAGAGTTTTCCATGTAATTAGGAAAGGAAAGAAAATCATACGTACTGTGACCACTGTTAACTACCATAGCCATTTGTCATGTTTTCTCTTGAACAAGTTCCCTAATCCTTTGATCCTTAGTTTCCTTGTGTATGAAATGGGAAAAGTAAGAGAACCTTAACAGGGCTGGCACTGTGGCACAGTGGGTTCAAGCTCTGGCCTGAAGTGCCGGCATCCCATATGGACACCGGTTCTAGTCCCAGCTGCTCCTCTTCCAATCCAGCTCTCTACTATGGCCTGGTATAGCAGTAGAAGATGGCCCAAGTCCTTAGGCCCCTGCACCCACATGGGAGATCTGGAAGAAGCTTCTGGCTCCTGGCTTCAGATTGACACAGCTCCGGCTGTAGCAGCCATCTGGGGAGTGAACCAGCAGATGGAAGACCTCTCTCTCTGTCTCTACTTCTCTCTATAACTCTGACTTTCAAATAAATTTTAAAAATCTATTTAAAAAAAAAAGTATCTTAGGCGGTGCGGTGGCTCACTAGGCTAATCCTCTGCCTGTGGCGCCAGCACCCCGGTTTCTAGTCCCTGTTGGGGCGCCGGATTCTGTCCCGGTTGCTCCTCTTCCAGTCCAGCTCTCTGCTGTGGCCTGGGAAGGCAGCAGAGAATGGCCCAAGTGCTTGGGCCCTGCACCCACATGAGAGACCAGGAGGAAGCACCTGGCTCCTGGCTTTGGATCAGCACAGTGTGCCGGCCATAGCGGCCATTTGGGGAATGAACCAACGGGATGAAGACCTTTCTCTCTGTCTCTCTCTCTCACTGTCTAACTCTGCCTGTCAAAAAATAAAAAATAAAGTATCTTAACAATATTTTGTTGTGAAGATTAAATGAGATAAAGCATATGAAGTGCTTGGGACAGTGTCTGACATATTGTAAGTGTTCAACAAATGGTAGGCACCATTATCAAACATAGCATGGTGTGACAGGCATTTGGCAGAGTGCTTAAGATGCCCATTGGGATGTCCACATCCTATATCAAGGTGAATGAGTTCAGTCCTGGCTCCACTTCTGACTCCAGTTTCCTGCTAACATACATCTGGAAAGCAACAGGTGATAGTTCAAGTATTGGGTCCCTGCCACCCATCTGGGAGACCTGGACTGAGTTCTCAGCTTCTAACTTTGGCCTGATATAGCCACAGCTGTTGCCATCCTTTCTGGAGTGAACCAGTGGATGAAAGATCTCTCACTATCTCTTTCTGAGTGTCTTTCAAATAAATAAAACTTTTGAAAAATCTGGTATGGTTCCTATAGTTTCTACTTGCTTATATAATTGGGAGAAGAAGCTGGCAGAGATTGGATGAAGAGAGAATAATTCTCAAGTCCATCATGCTTCCAAAGAAGGCCAGGTCCAAAAGAACAGGTAAGTGACCATTCTTTAGGCTCAGGGAGCACTGGGTGTGATCAAGCCATGTGGTGCTCTGGCATGACAGTTGGGACTAGTGACTCTTATGCCTGCCACCTGCGTGTTATATCAGTTAGGATCTGCATAGGAAATCAGATGACACACTCAGAGACTTTCTGATGAAGGTAATATTTACAAGTGTGTAGATAGGATTAAATGGAACCAATGGAAAGTATTCAGTTACCCAAGAAGATGCCATTAGGAAGTTAATATCATCTCTAGACTTGAAGGAACCATGGGAGGAAGTGGCATTATGGGGAATCACCTAAAAAAGCACTAATCATGGTGAGATGCAGTCACTGTCAGAACTGTGACAAATTAGGCCGGCGCCGTGGCTCAACAGGCTAATCCTCCGCCTTGCGGCGCCGGCACACTGGGTTCTAGTCCCGGTTGGGGTGCCGGATTCTGTCCTGATTGCCCCTCTTCCAGGCCAGCTCTCTGCTGTGGCCCGGAAGTGCAGTGGAGGATGGCCCAAGTGCTTGGGCCCTGCACCCCATGGGAGACCAGGAAAAGCACCTGGCACCTGGCTCCTGCCATTGGATGAGCGTGGTGCACCGGCCGCAGCGCACCGGCCGTGGCTGCCATTGGAGGGTGAACCAACGGCAAAGGAAGACCTTTCTCTCTGTCTCTCTCTCTCTCACTGTCCACTCTGCCTGTCAAAAAAAAAAAAACTGTGACAAATTAGAGAAGAAGCAGAAAGAAGAAATATTCAACTCTCTTCTCTTACTCTCTTTTATTCCTTGATGTCTCTCATTGGCCAAACACAACTGAGAGCTATAGGATGAAGGAGGCTTGGTCTTAGGTCATAGAAATTTGCTCTCAGGCAGACATCATCTGGAGTTGGGGGAAAACTGTGGCTATGCCCCAGCTCTCCCTCTCACTGCACTGTTCTCAGCTTCCAGCTCCTCTTTTCCCATATCCTTCTCTGCTCATCCTGCTTTTACTTGGTTAGGTTGACTGAGCTTCATCTTAGGTAAAAAATGCTGCCTGGATGGAGGCAATTAAAGCCACAGAACTTCCACCCACTTTGTGGAATAAGCAATTCACAGACACCAGCCCCAAATTCTCCCAGGCAGTGTAGTGATCTGCTGCTGCTGCTAAGTTGAGTTGAAGAAGAAACACAATTCTATCCCATAGTTTCTCAGTAAGAGGACTGGAGTCGTAAACATCTAAGGATTTTGTCACTGCCCAGCTGCCCCACTCTACTCACGTGCTTTAGGTAGTGTTGACTCAAGTATGGCTCAGGTGACCTAAGCTTAAGCCAATCATTGCATTCCACTTTCCTGTAACCAGGATACAGATGGCTCAAGGCTAAAAATGTGATACAATAAGAGCCAATAAAGCAAAAGGAGATTTTGCTAGAAATGCCAGTGCAAAGAATGTTCCTCTCCAGGTCTGGCACTGCAGAGATGATGGTCTAAGCCAGAGCTTCTCAACCCCAGAACTACTAACATTTTTGACAAGATATTTTTTCTTGTGGGAGGGCTATTTTATGTATTATTGGCTGTTGATAAACATATTGATGTCTGCCCACTAGAAGCCAGTAGCATCCCCCTATACAGTTAGGGCAATGAAAAAGGACTGTGAATATTGTCAATAGATCTTACTGCAGCAACATCTCTCATGCCTGAGAACCACTGGACTAAGCTAACCATGTAAGTGTTGGCCAACTTGTCAATGGGTAATTGAGGAATAGGCATATGATGCAATTCTATCCCATAAGACATGAGGTCTACGAGGAAATTCTGAGAAATATTTCCTTTTTCCAGATAAAGAACAGAAGGAAAATATCATTTCACTTCTTTTTCTATACATTGAAGTGTCTGAATATGACACCTAGAATTTCAACAGTCATTGGATGACCATGAGGGAAGCCATCCTGAGAGATGACTTGACATTGAAAATAAGTGGAAAAAACTTGGCACCTTATTGAGGCACTTAATTAACCACTCTGGATCACATTACAATCTTTGGGTTTCTTGTTTTGGGAAATGAAAAATTTCTGCATTGTTTAGGCAACTTTGAGCAAGATTTTATCCTGCTTGTAAATCAAATTATCCCAATTGACATAGACTCAATATGGATGTATGTAGCCATGGGAATTTCTGGAAGTTCTCTTCTAATCATAAGGGAGATTCTGTCTAGGAATTGAGAAAATACAGAGGATGTAGAGCAGAGAAGGGAGAAAAGAAGAGGATCTTAGAGACAAAGACTCAGACATACAAGACCATGAATTATCTTTGCTTGGCTTTAGTCCCTTCAGGTTGGATTTTCAGGGCCCACGTTGTTAAGCTGCGACCTGCAACACCAGCATTCCATATGCGTGCCAGGTTCAAGTCCCAACTGCTCTACTTCTGATCCAGCTCCCTACTAATGTGCCTAAGAGAGCAACAGAAGATGGCCCAAGTACTTGGGTCCCTGATACCCATTGGGAGACCCGAGTGGAGTTTCTGGCTCCTGACTTCAACCTGGCCCAATCCTGGCTGCTGCAGACATTTGGGGAAGTGAACCAGCAGATGGACAATCTTTCTTTGTCTGTCTCTCTTGCTGCCTTTCAAATAAATAAATCTTTTTAAAAATTGCTTTAAAGTTGGGTTTTCTGTCTCTTGCAACAAAAAGTGACCTAGAGGATAAGAATATAGCTTCTAGCATCAGGAAGTCCTCTCAGAGCAGAGAACAAATATAAAGACTTTGGATGTCAATCTACTCAAATTCATCTAAACCCTTTGGTTGTGTCCATATGAGCAAATAAGTAGAATGAAGCACAAGCAACATTCCCCCTTCTCACTTTTCCAAAATACAACAAAATGTTTCTGTGTAAGATATTAATAGAACTAAGGAAAATGTAGGCTAAAATTCTGGGCACCAGTTGTAATTTCTTTCTTTTTTTTAAAGATTTATTTTTTTATTTGAAATACACAGTTACAGAGAGAGGAAGAGATAGAGAGAGAGGGCTTCCATCCGCTGGCTCACTCCCCAGATGGCCGCAACTGCCAGAGCTGAGCCGATCTGAAGCCAGGAGCCTCCCCTGGATCTCCCACATGGGTGAAAGGGCCCAAGGACTTGGGCCATCTTCTACTGCTATCCCAGGCCATAGCAGAGAGCTGGATTGGAAGAGGAGCAGCCGGGACTAGAACCAGTACCCATAGGGATGCCAGCACTTAGACCAGGGCGTTAACCCTCTGCAGCACAGCACTGCCCCCACTAGTTGTAATCTCAAACTTGATTGAATCATTGTAGGTATTGCATAGATCATCTAGGCAGACACTTGATGCACTCAAGTTGTCTGCCAGTAGTACTCATGGGAACACAGGCTTTCAAACCTTCTTGAAGCAGCCCTGGAAGGCCCTGGGATGAGCAAGGCCATCACCCTCAGCTGGGTCACATGGCCACTCTTCAGGCTGACTCAAGCCAGTTTGATGCTTGTGGGGCAGAATTGCCAGGGACAGCAGATTGGGAGAATATTCTCTCCCAGTGGCAAGAGGCATGGAATTTTTGTGCCACCAAAAATTAATCTAAACTTAAAGCTGACACACAGGTGGAGTAGGCGGGCTTCTGTGATTTGATGGCTTTGTCAGCCTAAAAATATCTCCTCTACCCACCTGCCCAGGATCGCCTCCCTTTCTATGAAGCCTACATTGCCTACCATTAGAATTGCTGAGGCTTTAGATGACAAAGGATGGGACATGTTTTCCAGCAGATCACCATTAAAACAGGTTTCCTGGGAGTGGAAAGGAAGGCCTTGAGTCTGCCCCTTGCAACACAAAAAGCTAATACTTCCAGAACCTCAGAGAAGACGGGAGCAGACTGCTTTACAATTTTGCCTCTTGCTGAGACACAAGTCACTCAAGGCATTCATGCCCCTATGACCAGGGTCTTGAGAAATTGGGCAGCAGGCTACATAGAAAACAAGGCAGCAGCCCTGCAAGTGAAGTATCACATGCAGCCTCTCCTTTGCAATCACAAGGAAACTGGCTTCTTCCCCAGGGGTGTCTGCTTCTCAGGTAGAGAGCTCATCCACGTGCTTGGGGCAGATATCAGAGTGGTCCCAGAGTTCTGCAGGCCCTTCCAAGCACTGCTGTTTCTTCTTAAGTTCTTCAAAACTTCTGGTCACCCCTTGGTCAGCCCCAGAAGAAAATTAAGTATCCAATGTGTCAGGCCCTGGCATGCAATTGAGGAGCAAAGGGATGAAATATCAGGAGCAGGGGTCAGCTGTCTGGAGAGTCACAGTCCCATTGATTGGTTTTGTCTACCCCATTCCAACAGGTGGAAGCATCGACTCAGCTCTGTCAGAGCCTGGAGCAAAGCAGAGAGACTGACAGGGAGGGTCAGCAAGGGTCTGCCAGGCGGCAGAGTGATTAATGATCCTGGGCATGAGTTGCAGACAACGGCCAGAGGAGGGGAGGATAGTGTTGATGGGTTGTGTGTTGTGCTGAGAATTCATAAGCGCTGGTTCAAGGGGAAGCTGTCTGAATTCTTAACAAGATACTTGGTATAGGACTTGCCGGTCAGAATCAGGTTGAGCACCTTGATTTTGGCCAGATCACTCATCTGTTCATTAACAAGGGACACATGGATATGACTGAAGACCCCCAGTTGGAGGAACTGATTAACATCAGACTGCTTTGTGACTATCTCATCTGGGCCAGAGACACCCTGGAGGTGGGATAAGTAGGCCTTGCTTTTGAAATCAATGGACCTCCCTCATTGTCAATCATCTAAGCAAGAGTTTAATTTGCTGTTGGCTATAAGGATATAAATAGGAGGGGCTTATGTTGGAAATAAAAGAAGTATTCCTTTTCTCTAGAGCAGGATGTCTTTCCAGCTGGCATTTGAAGGCCAGTGGAGGCCTGGATTCTCTCCTGGTAAGTGCAGGGGCAAAACAGCTGTCCCGTTGTTAAACATAAGCAGACCAGGAGCCTAGAAAGGAAGCAGAGTCTAAGGATGAGCCTGATGTGGGGCAAGAGGTTTTGGTTATTCTGTTTTCCCCACTTCTTCTCACTAGTCCCAGAGTTAGAAGAAGTTTCCTTAAGAAATACAGCTGTTATATATATATGTATATACATATATATGTATACATATACATTATATATATATATACATATATATGTGTATATATATATATATAGAGAGAGAGAGAGAGAGAGAGAGAGAGAGAGAGAAAATCTCCCCCCAGCTGGTTTCCTCCCCAAATAACCATAAGGGGTGGAATTGGGCTAGGCCAAAGCCAGGACCCCACAGCTTCTTCTGAGTCTCCTATATGGGTACAGGGGCCCAAGCACTTGGACCATTTTCTGCTACTTTCCCAGGAACATAAGCAAGAAGCTGGAAAGGAGGTGGAGCATCCAGGACTCGAATTAACATCCATATTGGATGCCGGTGCTTCTGATGATAGCTTAACCTGCTGTACCACAGCACCAGCCCAAAATAAATTCCTTTAAAACAAAAAAGATTTGTGGTCAGCTTTGTTGTGTATCAGGTTAAGCTACCACCTGCAGTGCTGGTATCACATATGGATGCTGGTTTGACTCCCAGCTGCTCCACTCTGATCTAGCTCCCTGCTAATATGCCTAGGAAAGCAGCAGAAGATGGCCCAAGCGCTTAGGTCCTTGTACTCATGTGGGAGAGCCAGAAGAAGCTCCTGGCTCCTGGCTTCTGGCTTTGGCCTGACCCAGCCCTGGTCTGTGTGGCCATTTGGGGAATGAACCAGTAGATAGAAGACTCTCTCTCTCTCTCTCTCTCTAACTCTGCCTTTCAAATAAATGAAATAAATCCTTTTAAAAATAAAAATATTTACAGCTACGTCTCAGTGATGCTATAGTGGGCAAGGGGGAAGAGTGACACCCACTTTGATCAAGCAACAGAGCAGTGCACTGCATCCGCTCTCTCGAGGCCACAGAAGGGGAGTTGGCAGCAGTGGCAAGGCAGCTGTACCCAGTTAGTGGCGATGAAAGTCAGTAGATGGGGCAGTGGCTAGGGGACAAGACAGAGTGAGATAACCTCTTGTACTTACTTCTGGACATGTATAAGGCAGCAATCCAGGGAACTCTCTGAAATGCTTTGAGAATCTCTGGGAGCTGAAGTCCCTGCTCAAGCCGCTGTGCTTTGAGATACTTTCTCTTACACGTGGAACATGTCCTGAGGGGCCTGACATTGTGTTGGCCTTAAGGACAAAAATGGATTAGCCATGACCTCTACCCTCAGAGACCTTCCCCTCCCAAATCACTTTGCTCTGTCCCTCCAGTGCCTGGAACCAAAGCCTGCTGGGGGAAAAAAAAAAAAAGGCATACTGAATCCTGGCCTCAGAATGACCACTTGTTTTCCTGTGCACCTTTCATGGTGCCAGGCCAGTAGCTTGACTTCAGGAACTAGAGGCTTGTAGGATCTTGACAAGAAGTTTGACAGCATCTGGCTCAACTCTCTGATTTCACAGACTTAGAGATGCTATGATTGAGTCTGGTGGGAAAGAGGGTTTCAGAACTTCTCACTGATAAAAGTGGTACTTTCTGCAAGTTTATATGTGAGCATCAACCTCACTCAGAGGCAGAGGGGAGGAGCTGAAGGCTGTGGCCAAGTGTGCAGGCACAGACACCAGGATTCAAGTCCTACTGCCAGCTCAGGGACCACAGGCATGAACCTTCTAAAGACTCTATTTCCTCATCTATAAAATTGGGACAATGATGCATCAACTCTCAGGGAGTCAGTTGAGAATTAAATTTTTTAAGAACCTGCATCAAGGGCTTATCTCTGTGTCTGAAACATTTTAAATACTCCAAAGATTTCAATAATAAAAAGAAAGATTTTTTTTCAAAATCTGCAGGGGTTGGTGTTGATTTGCCTTTTTTCTGCCTCAAAGCTCATGTTAGCTGTAAACTCTGCTGGTTTTAATATCATCAGTCATTACCAGTTCATGAGAATATTCTTGTTGAAGTTCTTGACTCTTCCATTTTTCTGCAATTCTAGTGCTTTTCCTACATCTTACAGAGGATTGTAACTATGTTATAACACTCGAAGCAAAAGATAAGGAAATGTTCCAATTATCTATTGTTCATAACAAATGACCCTGAAAATCAGTGGTTTAAATGAACAATTGTGTGCATTATGTCTCATGAGTTTATGGGTCAAGAATTTGGCAGGGCTCTGCCGGGTGATTCTTCTGCTCCACTTAATATTGACAGGGATGATACTTGATTGCCAGATAACCTGGGATAGTAAAAACTAAAAGTGGATTCACTTGCATTTCTGCTACTTTTGTGCATTTGATGGGAATTCTGAACTCAGTTGAGAAGGTCAAGGGCTTTTATGTAGCCTCTCCAGCATGTGGTTTAAGGTAGTTAGACTTCTTTGTTGTAAACTTGGGACTCTACACGCCTGTGCAATATGACCTAGCTTCAGAATTCCCAGAACTTCAGTCCTATCACATTCCATTGGCCAATCAAGTTCCTAAAGCCACAATAGATACAAGAGAAGAATTAGACTCCACCTCTCAAAGAGTAGCAAAGGATTTATAGCCACTTTTTAATTTATCAGAGGAATAAGAACATATAAGAACTAACTGACATTTTAAACAAACAAAAAAAAGAACAGTGGCTGAGAGTAAGAAACTTCCATGATTGCTTATCCTTTCTGTGGAAGGACCTCTCTGAGCATTATAGGATTGAAAGAAAGTAGAAAGAAAAATTCCGATTAAGTTCAAACTTCATTAATTTTAAAAACCATCGCAAACAACAAAAAAAATAAAGCTTGTCTCTCTTAAAAAAAGAAACCCAGAAAGATAGCCTCTCCAAAGAAAAGAGTATTTGGGGGTCGGTGCTGTGGTGCAGTGGGTTAACGCACTGGCCTGAGGCGCCAGCATCCCATATAGGCACCGGTTCAAGACCCGCTGCTCCACTTCCTATCCAGCTCTCTTCTAATGGCCTGGGAAAGCAGTAGAAGATGGCTGAAGAGCTTGGGCCCCTGCACCCGTGTGGGAAACCAGGAAGAAGCTCCTGGCTCTTGGCTTCAGATAGGCACAGCTCCAGCTGTTGCAGCCAATTAGGGAGTAAACCACCAGATGGAAGACCTCTCTCTCTCTCTCTCTCTCTCTCTCTCTCTTCCTCTTCTCTCTCTGTGTAACTTCATCATGTGAAGATGAAGGCAAGGATCAGGGTGATGTGGTAGAAACCAAGAAATTCCAAAGACTTCCAGCAAACATCAGAAGCCAGTAGAGGCATGGAACGTGTTTCAGCCCTCAGAAGTAACCAACACTATTGGCACTTTGGTCTCAGATTCCTAACTGCCAGAACAGTGAAAAAATATGTTTCTACTGCTTGAGCTATCTAGTTTTTGGTACTTTATTACAATGATCCTAGAAAACTAATAGAGGTTTGTGACCCTATCCACTAAGCTGGCAAGGTAACAGTCTTCTTAGAACTTGGAACTGAGACAATGAATGACTGGGCCAGTGAAACTAAAAGATTACGGAAGCCCCAGGACAGACATGGGGACCACATGGAACAAAGTGTTCTGAGGAGAGCACAGTGGAAGACAGGATGCAGAAATGCCAAAGGAGGGAGGGCCTAAAGCCTAGAGCCAGAGAGAGCAGCCCCAATGTCTGCTGGAATCTGGTCTCCTTAATCCCTCTGGGATTAAGCATTCTGTGCTTTGTGGTTCTCCCTAGAGTTCACTGCAGGCTTTCATTAGTATCCCGTTGTTAGGGTCAGCCTGAGTGGAGGCCCCTTCCTTGCAGTTCAAAGAGCACAGATGAAAGCAATCAGGAAAGATGCAGAGAGAAATGTTAGCATTGGCATTTCCAGAAGGCGGTTCCTATTCCCTTCCTAAGCCTTATTGTTTCTAATTTGTCTATAAGGAACACATACTACATTTCTCATGTTTTAAGCTGACTGGATTAATTCATTGAATCATTTACTTAACAGATAGTTATTAAGAGCTCCCTGTATGCTAAGCACCATTCTGAATAGTAAGGAAACAATGAAGAAAATCCAAACAAACCTTTGCCCTCATGGAGCTAAAGACAGAGAAGTAAAATATTTAGTGTGTTCACTGGTGATAAGGATAATAGAGAAAATAACTGGGGGATGGGATTTGCAAATGAAGGAAAGGATTTTCATTTTCAAGATGGTGACTGAGTGAGGCTGCATTGAGAAGCAAGATTTGAATCAAGACTTGAGAGATGGGGCCAGAGCAGTGGCAAAGCGAGTAAAGCCACTGCCTGCAGTGCCAGTATCCCATATGGACGCCAGTTCAAGTCCTGGCTGCTGCACTTCCAATCCAGCTCTCTCCTATGGCCTGGGAAAACAGTAAAAAATGGTCCAAATTCTTGGGCACCTGCACCCACGTGGGAGACCCAGAGGAAGCTCCTGGTTCCTGGCTTCAGATCAGAGCAGCTCTGGCCATTGCAGCCAATTGGGGAGTGAACCAGCAGATGGAAGACCTCTCTCTCTCTCTCTCTCTCTCTCTCTGCCTCTCCTCTCTCTGTGTAACTCTGACTTTCAAATAAGTAAATAAATCTTTAAAAAAATAAGTGAGGGATGTAAGAGACGCAAGTCAAATATCTAGAATGGTTCAGGCAGAGAGCCCCACAAAGTGTCTGAGGCAGAAATGTTTCCAAGAACATAACTGTGATGGGAGCAAGTGCCAAGGAAACAGGATGACCCATATACCTAAGGCAGAATCTAAGAGTGAGAGGACTAGGAGGTGACATCAAAGATGTAGCTGAAAGGAAGGGGACAGAACACCTAGGGTTTTGTCCGTCATTGTGAGAAGTTCAATTGTTATGTTATTTCCCTACTGGAGTATAAATTTTCTCAAAACAATGCCTGAAAACAATAGCAACTCTGTATTATTTCACAGATTCAGTGGTCCAGGATCTCTCAAGAGATTGTAATCAAGATTGGCCAGGAGCTATATTCATTTCAGGGCTCTTGGCTAGGGATGGAGGATCTGCTTCCAAAGAGGCTCACGTGCCTGGCAAAGTGGTGATGGCTGTTGGCAGAAAGCCTTAGCTCCTCACCACATGTCTATCTCCACAGGGCTCCTAGAAAGTGTTCAGGACATGAGAACCATCTTCCCTCCCTGACAAGTGACCCAGGAGTGAACAAAGTAGAGGCCTCAAAGTCTTTCATATCAATGCAATATTTTATACTCAACATGGAATTTTTTGCAATATTTCATGAAGTGCACAGGTCATCCCTACTCAATAGGGGAGGAGATGAAATAAGAATGTGAACACTAAGCAGCGAGCACCCCTGGGGACCCCTTTGGACCTGGCTGTCACAACTATTCTATTTAAAGGACAACTTCCAATATATGCAGAAAGAAAAGTTCAATCACATTCCCCTTTGTAGGGTTTACCTGCAAACAAGATCAGTTACTTCTGATCAGCAACGTACTCCTGGAGACCTCAACACCTGAGGACGTGGCTCTTCTCCAGGAGCCGCAATCTGTGGGACTTGGTTCCCACACCCCACCCCTCTCTCCTTTCACAATGTCAGATTCCAGTGAAGGAGAACTGGTGGACTTGAATTGGGTCAGGAGTGTCCAACCCTCACTTGGGCAA
Source organism: Sylvilagus floridanus (assembly GCA_949820135.1). NCBI lineage: Eukaryota > Metazoa > Chordata > Mammalia > Lagomorpha > Leporidae > Sylvilagus > Sylvilagus floridanus. The sequence continues at coordinate 159,506,630 of OX463236.1, forward strand.
TCATGTAGGGACAGGAGAGTAAGAGTACAAACTGTACAACCGAGGTTCATCTCGCAAATGACCTTAAGAACACTCCCAAAGAGTGTCCCAAAGAGTGAGCCTTTGGGAGCTGAGCAGCCACCCTCAAGAAATATTTTCTACAAAGATCATGGGCATTCTGTACGCAGGTGGTCTACTACTGAGGTTGTACTCTGAGACTGACTTTTCTGTTCGTTTATGCATATGCATGCAGGTTTGTTTTTTTTTTTTGACAGGCAGAGTGGACAGTGAAAGAGAGAGACAGAGAGAAAGGTCTTCCTTTGCCATTGGTTCACCCTCTAATGGCTGCCGCGGACGGCGCGCTTCGGCCGGCGCACTGCGCTCATCCGATGGCAGGAGCCAGGTGCTAGGTGCTTTTTCCTGGTCTCCCATGGGGTGCAGGGCCCAAGCACTTGGGCCATCCTCCACTGCACTTCCGGGCTACAGCAGAGGGCTGCCTGGAAGAGGGGCAACCGGGACAGAATCCGGCGCCCCAACCGGGACTAGAACCCGGTGTGCCGGCGCCACAAGGCGGAGGATTAGCCTGTTGAGCCACGGCGCCGGCCAACATGCAGGTTTTTTATAAAGCCATTTCAACAGTAGGCATTTGATCTGGTGGTTCAGATTTTGGCTGGAGTGCCTGGGTTTGGTACCCACTGTCGTCTCCTGACTCCAGTTTCCTAGTTTGGACCCTAGGAAGCAGTGATGATGGCTCAAGTGACTGAGTGCCTGTCACCTATTCAGGAGACCAGGCCTGGGCTTTGGATCGGTTATTGCAGGCACCTGGGGGAGTAAACCAGCAGATGGGGGCTTTCTGTATCTCCAATAAATAAAAATTAACTTTAGACCATTTTATTATACCCAACAAAATAAACAATTACGTACTCTCCATTAAGATGTAAAACCTCTTGATTTGTCAAAGTGGCTTTTTTCTTTTAGTTTTGTTTGATTTACATTTAAAATTTTTAAGATATAATTTTCTTTGAGGTGCAGAGTGATGGAGAAATACAGGGAGACACATCCACTGGTTCACACCCCAAATGGGTACAACATCTGGGGATGGGCAAGGCTGAAGGCAGGAACCTGGAATTCTATCCAGGTCTCCCACATGAGTGGCAGGGGCTTAAGTACTTGTGCCATCTTCTGCTACTTTCTCAGGCACATTAGCAGGGAGCTGGGTTGGAAGTGGAGCAGCTGGGACTCAAACCGGTGCTGGTATAAGGGATGCTGCCATTTTAGGTGGCAGCTTAACCCACTGTGCTGCAATGCCATCCCATACATTTTAATTTTTAGTCTCGTAAGGCATAACCACATAGGGAGAATTTTGGAAAAATGTGGAGTGGTTTTGGTGGTCCCAGTGATGGGCAGGGGGCTCACTCCTGACAAGTAGAAGCTGGGACCCCAGGCAGCTCAGTCTTTTGCAATTTGTGAGAAATCCTACAGAGGACTTACCACATGTTCCACCCAACTTTCAAACCTCCTGCTAGGTATTGATAGAGGTGAAAATTTACTTACAGTCTTCTGAGCTTTAGGATGTAACTTTATTTTATAGGTAAACAGACTTTTAGGAAAAGAAGTGTTGCAGTTTGGCACTGTGGTGTAGTAGGCTAAGCCTCCACCTGCAGCGCTGGAATCCCATAAGGATGCTGATTGGTGCCCGGCTACTCCTCTTCTCATTCAGCTCAATAGAGGATGGACCGAGTGCTTGGGCTCCCTGCATCCATGTGGGAGACCCGGAGGAAGCTCCTGATTCCTGGCTTCAGATCAGCCCAGCTCCAGCTGTTGCAACCATTTGGGGAGCGAACCAGCAGATGGAAGACTTTTCTCTCTGTGTCTCCTCTATCGGTAACTCTGCCTCTCTAATAAACAAAATCTTTTTTTAAAAAATAGCATTGCATATACAATGATAATGAACATGAGAATGAATGTACTGTGTAGTTAAGGGAAGATCACACATCCTTGGTTCTGCTCAGCTCTTTAAAAAAAAAAAGAAAGAAAGAAAGAAAGAAAAAGATTTATTTATTTATTTGAAAGGCAGAGTTGCAAAGAGGCGGACACAGAGAGAAATGCCACTATGGACCACAGCAAAAAGAGGACTGCTGGGATTCACAGGGAGGAAACATTTAGCTGCCTCCCTCAGGCCATCAATGCCACCATCACCCATCAGAGCTTGTCATTTATAGCTTTCAGATTCATCTCCCATTTCCCAAGCACCTCCTCAATGCCAGCCACAGTGCCAGGCATCTCACAGCATTGAAGTAGACATTATCATCCCCATTTTACAGATCAGGAAACCGAGGCTTCACCTCAACAATATAGACAGGGCTCTGAAACGTCCTCCTAGAACCCTCATCCTGCTTTTGGGAAGTCAGCCTGACAGAGACCTGTCTCTTCTTTTTCCATTCTCTTTGTCACTTTTTACGCCTGTGCAGGCTTGGAGAGAAAGGGGGGCCAGACGGAGTTCTGGCCAGATGGCAGGGTAATAAATGACTCTGATTTAATAATTTGTTGCTCTCCTCTTAATTAAAAGGCTTTTCCCTAAATGGCTTGCTGATCACACAAACAGCACACACGGGTTGGGCAAGGACTCGGAGCCCAGGGCAATCTAGACTGAAGGAGACTTAGAAAAAGAGGAGCCAGATGGACAGAAGCAGCCCACCCTGTGTGTAGCGGGGTAGGCTCAGCTTCAGGGGCTCCCTCCCCTTCAGATTGGAAATGAGTTTAATCCAATGGCAAAGCCTTGGGGAACCGGCTCTTCTCTGGGGTCTGAGTGTGTCTTGAAGAACACTTAGCTGCAGGCTTTCAAATTTCTGGAATGAAGATACAAGCTTCATTTCAACTGACACATGGCTTTGTCCTCAGTTTCTCCAATGCCCCATATGGCCTTAGGGTGTGGCCAGGTGGCCTTTGGGCTATTTTGCATATGTGATGTTACTTATACACTTGATACATGGGGGCTGGGCGAGGAGGGCCTGGAGGTACCCACAGTACCGTCAGTATCTGCATCTGCAATCAGATGATGCTACCAAGCTTCCTGTTTCTTCTGTACAACTGCAATTTATAAGCCTCTACAGCTAGAATCTGCGCTGCAGCAATTATCATACTGAGGCATATTTTCAAAGCTTCAGATGTAATTAGGACGAATTATTGATAAAGTGCTAGCTAAAGATTAGGCTTTGAGTTTATGTATGACAGATTGGTTTTATTAGTATTGATACTGGGATGGGTGTTAGGCACAGTGATTAAGCACTACCTAGGCCATGTCGGAGGGCCTGGGTTGAATTCCTAGCTCCACTTCCTGCTATTGTGCACCTGGGGAGGCAGTAGGTGACGGTTTAAGTAATTGGGTCCCTGCCACCCACATGGGAGAATCATATTGAGTTCTGGGTTCCTGGCTTCGGTATGGCCTACTCCCAGGTTTTGTGGTCATCTGGGGAGTGAACCAGCAGGCAGGACATTCCTCTCTCTTTCTGCTGCTCAAAAAATGCAGTTTTTTTAAATGTAAAAACATACTGGGGCTGGCACTGTGGCGCAGCGGGTTAACGCGCTGGCCTGAAGTGCTGGCATCCCATATGGGTGCCAGTTCTAGTCCCAGCTGCTCCTCTTCTGATCCAGCTCTCTGCTATGGCCTGGTATAGCAGTAGAAGATGGCCCAAGTGCATTGGCCCTTGCACCCACATGGGAGATCTGGAAGAAGCTCCTGGCTCCTGGCTTTGGATCGGCACAGCTCCGGCCAACTGGGGAGTGAACCAGCAGATGGAAGACCTCTCTCTCTGTCTCTATCTCTCCCTGTAACCCTGTCTTTCAAATAAATAAAATAAATCTTTTTTTTTTTTAAAGGAGTATCTTAACAATAGTTTTGGACTGGCACCGTGGCTCACTTGGTTAATCCTCCACCTGCAGCACTGGCATCCCATATGGGCACCGGGTTCTAGTCCCTGTTGCTCCTCTTCCAGTTCAGCTCTCTGCTGTGGTCCAGGAGGGCAGTGAAGGATGGCCCAAGTACTTAGGCCCCTGCACCTGCATGGGAGACCAAGAGGAAGCACCTGGTTTCGGATTGGCTCAGTGCCAGCCATGGCGGCCATTTGGGGGGTAAACCAATGGGAGGAAGACCTCTCTCTCTCTCTCTCTCTCTCTTGCTCTCGCTCTCTTTCTCTCCCTGTCTGTAACTCTACCTGTCAAATAAATAAAACATAAATAAAAATAGGTTGTTGTGAAGATTATGAGATAAAGAATATAAAGTGTTGGGTCAGTGTCTTACATGCTGTAAGTGTTCAACAAATGGTAGGCACCATTATCAAACGTAGCATGGTGGGACAGGCATTTGGCAGAGTGCTTAAGATGCCCATTGGGGGATCGGTGCTTTGGCGCAGCAGGTTAAAGCCCTGGCCTGAAGCACTGGCATCCCCTATGCGTGCCGGTTCTAGTCCTAGCTGCTCCTTTTCCAATCCAGCTCTCTGCTATGGCCTGGGATAGAAGCAGAAGATGGACCAAGTCCTTAGGCCCCTGCACCCATGTGGGAGACTCGGGAGAAACTCCTGGCTCCTGACTTCGGATCGGTGCAGCTCTGGCTGTTGCAGCCAATTGGGGAGTAAAACCATTGGATGGAAGACCTCTCTCTCTCTGCTCTTCTCTCTTCTGTGAAACTCTGACTTTCAAATAAATAAATAAATCTTTAAAAAGATATATTGATACTAACTTTGTTTTAAGTCTTTGTCAAACAAATTGATAGGAATTATATACTACTATGGTTTTAATTATTTTTGTCATTATTTTAAAGTTTATAGGAGTGAAGTTGAATATCTTTTCATTTGATTATTTTTATAGCTTTTGCCTATTTTCCTGTTGGGCTATGGTCTTTCATGGTTTTTATTTGTTGAACTCTTTAGTTAGTAGAGCCATTAAGCCTTTGATGAAAATGTCATTTTTTTCAATATTTATTTCATTTATTTTTTTGAAAGACACACAGAGAGAGACAGACAGAGATCATTCAGCCCCTGATTCACTCCCCAAATAGATGCCATGGCCAGGCAGGGCCAGGCTGATCCAAGAGCCTGGAACTCCATCTGGGTCACCCACATGGGTGGCAGGGACCTAAGCACTTGGGCCATCTTGCACTGCTTTCTGAAGCACACTAGGGAGCTAGATCAGAAGTGGAGCAGCCAGGACTGGAGCCAGTGCACATATGGGAGGCTGCATCACAGGTGGCAGCTTAACTGGCTGTCCCACCATACCAGTCCTTATAATGTAAATTAAAAATATATTACTTCAAAAAATAATACAGTGTTGTTTCCTCTTTACTTGCAATTGAGAGTTAGATGAGGATGTCAAACTCAAGGGGCTCCTTGAGACAACACTGTCTTTTCTTTTTCTGTTTCATGTTTCTGTTGGCATTTTGCACTCAAATAATGAAGACTGAGTTGCAGAGGCTTCTTACTTTGTTCCCTCTGTCTGCATTGTGTTATCAAAAGCACATTGTTTCCCTTGCTGTGGCTTTCTTTGTAGCATGTTCTAAATAGGAACAGTGAAATTACTTAGAGGTAGATGTTTAGCCTGATGGTTAAGATGCCCTCCTTCCACATTGGAGTTGGAGTACCTGGGTTTGATTCCCTGGTTTGGTTCCCAACTCCAGTTTCCTCCTGATGCAGACTCTGGGAGACAGTAGTGATGGTGCAAGGTGTCGGGTTACTGCTACCCACACGGGAGACCCTGGCTGAGTTCCTGGCTCCTGGCTTTGGCCTGGGCATAGTTCCAACTGTTGCTAGCAGAAGGGACTTCTGTCTTTCTCTTTCTCTCTCTCTCACTCACTCGCTGTATCTGCCCTTCAAATAAATTTTTAAAAATCTTAAATAATAACAACATTTACCTATTACTTACTGTGTTCCAGGAAATGGGTTAGATGCTTTACATAATCTCATTTAATCCTAAGAGGAAGTCAACAAGAGATGGGGAAAGCAAAATTTAAAGAGATCGTCTTCCAGACAAATACAAAGAGAAAAGTGCAGAACCATGTGTTCAGCAGCAGGATCCCATCTGAATAAATAGGAAAGGAGGATAAATATATGTTTTTTTACTCAAATGTGGCTAAAATACATCTGGAACATATGCAAGAAATGGATAGCATTTGTTGCCTGCTGGGAAGGGAATGGGACTGCTTGGGGACAGGGATGGGAGCAGTCTAGAATCAAGTTGTGGGTACACTGAAGCTAATATAATTTAGGAGGCATTTTACAAAAACGCTAACACAAAATCATGAATACAAAGTTAGGTGCACGGCCCTGGAAGGGGTGTAAGCAAATGAGGGTCTCTGAGGCTGCAGTTTCTTTTTTTTTTTTTTTTTTTTTTTTTTTTTACAGGCAGAGTGGACAGTGAGAGAGAGAGACAGAGAGAAAGGTCTTCCTTTGCCGTTGGTTCACCCTCCAATGGCCGCCGTGGTCGGCGCACCGCGCTCATCCGATGGCAGGAGCCAGGAGCCAGGTGCTTTTCCTGGTCTCCCCCTGGGGTGCAGGGCCCAAGCACCTGGGCCATCCTCCACTGCACTCCTGGGCCACAGCAGAGGGCTGGCCTGGAAGAGGGGCAACCGGGACAGAATCCGGTGCCCCGACCGGGACTAGAACCCGGTGTGCCGGCGCCGCAAGGCGGAGGATTAGCCTGTTGAGCCACGGCTCCGGCTTGAGGCTGCAGTTTCAACAGCTTCATATTCTTCATCTGTTCCTGGCAGAAATGAGACAGTGCACCGTTCCTCCTTCTATGTGGACATGGGGTTTGAATGATGTAAACGCATTGCATACTCAAAACCATATGTTTTTTTTTAAACTGATATTCTCTTAAGAGCCATTTCTCCAACTGACAGCATGAAGCAGATCTTCTACATTTGTCAAAAATCAAGCGAGTAAATGTTTTCATTTGTCCACAGGCAGGGGAAGATGTGCCTGCAGCAGGCCGGAAGGGGCCCAGGGAGGAATTCTGGAACTGTCTGTTTCAGAGAGCCAGGTAGTGGGAGGTGGGGACTTGGCTCCCTCATTCAGAAGTCTGAGGAGGCTGAATATGAGCTACTTGCTGGAATTTGCCTCTGTTGCTATACACATGAGTTAAGGTAACACTAAGGCAGAGGGAGCTAGGCAGCTTGTTCAAGGACACAGATAACATGGAATAGAAACTGGAGCTCAAATATCTTGTTTCAGGAGCTAACATGAGAAAAATAAAATAAAAACTCAAATCGTATTGAACTGCTTGCTAAGAAGGAGCTGAGTTCCTGGAAACCACTGCTGAGGACCAAGGAGGCAGGCAAATAGGATGCTGATGCTCTTCCCAAGTGGATCTGATGGCCACGGTTTTCTGCTACTGCAGCCAGAAACAACAGTACTACCTAGAAAGCATCCATGCTCTCAGACACTCACCCAGGGCCATTCACCCTCGTGATGAATGAGACCGTGCCGTCTCCCTGATTTGGTCTGAGCGTGCCTCCATCACATGCAGGTGTGAATCACTGTGTTTGCTGTAGAAAGCCAGACGTGTGGCCTCACCACCCTCAGCCCCGACCCTGCAGCTGGCAGGCTGGCTCTCCACACCTTCCAGGTCATCATGGGCATAAAACAGCCCACAGCTCCCTCTGTATATCTTTCTCCCATGGACAGGACAAAGCTGATTTGCAGAGGATTTGGAGTGGATACTAAGAGGAATAGCCTGACACTGAGAAATTGGAAATTCTGCAGTGGGAAAGAAAGCACTGCCTTTTCCCTAGATCCATAGAAAACCCAGACGCCATCTTAGTTACAGCAGAGATAGGATGTAGGCCTCGGGGTCTCTTAACTCTTTCCCTACTCTTGAAATTCCTTAATAGCTGAATGGCCTTTTGTGTGTATGTGTAGTTTCATTCCAGACAAGGGTGGATCCCCTTTTTTTTCTTTGGAAGACCACCTAGCTATAAGGGGGTGCTGCAGTTGGAATATGATTTGGCTCCCTGCCTTACTCAGGAGTTCAGACCCCAAAGTCTGTGTTGATGGTCCTGAACGTGTGGAACCTTCCTCCAACCATGTGTTTAGAGGGGGAGCCTCTGGAAAGTGGCTAAACTGGATTAGGTTGTTGGGGTGGGGCCCTCATCACTGAATCTTGGTGGCTGTAAGAGGAGGGACACAAAGGCAGAGAGATAAGACAGAATCGCACACTCCCTGTCGCTTCCCGTGTGATGCCCTGGCCACCTCAGGACTTTGTCAGCAAGAAGCCGGGCACTGAACCAGTGAGGCCTGACTGAGCTTGGCCTGTGACCCTCCCAAACTGTTAGCCAAAAGATACCTCTTTTCTTCATAAAGTTGGGTTGCCCCGGGTATTTCATTGTAGTAGCAAAAAGGTGAGTAATACTGGGGGTGGGGACTTGATAAAATTAGTAGGCATATAAGTAAATATCAGACAAATTAGGATGGTGAAAAGCTGTGGGAGGGAAGACACAGTGTTTAACTTGTAGTTCTGGCCGGTGCCACAGCTCAAGAGGCTAATCCTCCGCCTTGCAGTGCTGGCACACCGGGTTCCAGTCCCGGTCTGGGTTCTGGATTCTGTCCCGGTTGCTCCTCTTCCAGGCCAGCTCTCTGCTGTGGCCCGGGAGTGCAGTGGAGGATGGTCCAAGTGCTTGGGCCCTGCACCCCATGGGAGACCAGGAGAAGCACCTGGCTCCTGCCTCGGATCAGCGCAGTGCACGCGTGCCGGCCACGGCGGCCATTGGAGGGTGAACCAACAGCAAAGGAAGACCTTTCTCTCTGTCTCTCTCTCACTGTCCACTCTGCCTGTCAAAAAAAAAAAAAAACAACCTGTAGTTCTACTAAGACTATAACTGAAAACCAGAAGCACTTCAATACATACTACAACTACTACTAAAAATACACTTTGGGGACAATGCTGTGGCATGGCCAGTGAAGCTGCTGCCTGCAGAGCCACATCCCGTATGGGCACCAGTTTGCATCCTAGCTGCCCCACTCCTGATCCAGCTCCCGCTAGTGCGCCTGGCAAAAGCAGCAGAAGATGGACCAAGCCTTGGGCCCCTGTTACCCATATTGCAGACCTGGAAGAAGCTCTTGGCTCCTGGTTTCTAGATTCAGATAAGCCCAGCTCCAGCTGTTGTAGCTATCTGGGGACAGAACCAGCAGATGGAAGATCTCTCTCTGTCTCTCCCTCCCTACCTCTGTGTGTGTGTGTGTGTGTGTAACTCTGCTTTACAAATAAACAAATAAATATGTTTAAAATAAAAACTAGTTTCATGCTGCAGCCAGGCTGAATATAGGGTTAGAGGAACAGAGAAAAAAAGAGAGAGAGAGACAGAGACAGAGAATGATGGATACAGGGTTGACATTGTGGCAAAGCCGGTAAAGCCATAACATGCAACACTGGAATTCCATGTGGGCACTCGTTCATGTCCAGGATGCTACACTTTAGATCCAATGCCTTGCTAGTAGTCTGGGAAGGCAGCAAAAGATGGCCCAAGTGCTTATTCCCCTGCACCCTTGTAGGAGACCCAGAGGAAGCTCTTGGTTTCAGCCTGGCCCAGTCCTGGCCATTGTGACCATTTGGAAAGTGAACCAGTAGGTGGAAGATCTGTCTCTGTCTCTCTCTGCAGCTCTGACTTTCAAATAAATAGATAATTTTTTAAAAGAGAGAGGGAAAGATAAAAATAAAGGAATATACCTTAAAATGAAAAAGAAAGACATAAGAGACAGCACATAAACACTCCACAGAACCATGGAGCAGAGAGGGGCTTGTGCAGAGGGACAGACAAGCTTTCTGGAATTTTATTTGCCCCCTTGTGGCATTCAGGGATACTGCAGTCAGCCAGCCAATGACCGTCCAACATCACATTTTCATATCTGTATCACAAATGGGAAGCCACGACTGCGGGAATTTCCCAGGGGATGAACGAAATCACATCAGCAGCAGACCACTGAGCATAGGCTTGTGGCTCTCCTCCTGCTGTGGATCTGCAGAGCGGCACTGGACGAGCAGCAGAAACTAGGACATTTGAGATCTAGTCCTGACTCCCAAGGTTTGCTTTCTGTTTTTGTTTTTTAAGATTTATTTATGTATTTGAAAGGCAGAGTTACAAAGAGGAAGAGAGGGAGAGACAGAGACCTTCCATCCACTGGTTCACTCCCCAAATGGCTGCAATGGCTGGAGCTGGGCCAATCTGAAGCCAGGAGCCAAGAGCTTCTTCTGGGTCTCCTATGTGGGTACAGGGGCCCAAGCAGTTGGGCCACCTTCTACTGCTTTCCCAGGAGCATTAACAGGAAATTGGGTGGGAGGTGGAGCAGCCAGGACTAGAACCGGCACCCTGCTACACCACAGCGCCAGCTCCTCTGGCTCCCATGTTATATTTATACCCTTGAACAGCTGCTTAGTTCCCTTTGCCTTAATTTTACCTTAACAATCAGGAAAGAACATCATTTTCCCAATTCATGTTTCTGTAAAAAACAAACAAAAAACTTGTCCAGTATCCAGAAAAAAATAATATGCCATGTCCATTGCCACCAATGGGGAGGTGTGTGTGGGTGGGTGTGGGTGTGGGTGCGCACACTAGATTCAGACAGTCTGGATGCTGGGCTGGAGAAATGGTCCTTGGCTACAGTTTGAATGTGAGTTGTTCCCTTTAAAACTCATGTTCAAATTTAATCTCAGCCAAGATATTAACAGGTGAGAGCTTTAAGGGATGGTCAGGGCTCTACACCTCATGAAGGGATCAATCCAAGCATGAAATGAATGGATTGGTGGTTATCTGGGGAATGGGTCTGTTATAAAAGCCAGTTGGATCGCATCTCACACAACCCCAGTCTCCAGCCACTGGATGCCCTGGGCCACCTCAGGACTCTGCCAGTGAGAACATCACCAGCAGATGCGGCCCCTTGACCTGGACTCAGGTCTGTCCTGAGCCCAGAATAACTCTTTCCACTGTAACTTAGGCCATGGCATTGTGGCATTAGCAGCAGAAAACTAAGGCACCCTGCAAACACCCTCCCTTTCCATCTGGCTGTCCAGCCCATCTCTGAGATGGTTTCCTAAAGCCTCCTTCTGTCATGACTCTACTTCCTGCAGGCAGCCAGAGCAACCTTCTGAGGACACACATCAGATCACTCCATGCCAGTGGGACCCCTCTGGGTAGCTTTTCCCATCGTGCTCAGAACAAAACCTAAATTCCACGGCCCTGGAAGTGACTGTCCCCTTGCCACTGTAGCCTCGTCTTGCACCCCTGCCTTCTCTTGTACCATCCTCCAGAGCACCTGCCTCCCTGCAGCTTCTCAAACTGGCCCAGCCCTCTCTGCTGGGTACAGCAGTGCCCACGTTGCCTCTGGCTTAGAAGTAGAGCATCCAGGACTCAAACCGGTGCTCACGTGAGATGCCAGTGCTGCAGGCAGAGGCTTAATCTACTATGCCACCATGTTGCCCCCCCCCATTTGTTTCCTTTCTTCCCTCTTTGATCTGACTCCCCAACTAGTTCTATGAAGAAATGGTGGCATTTTTGGATTTTTATGCACATTGGCAACCCCGCTGCCCTCGCAGTGTGTTTGCCCTCAGTGAGTCCTTGAATTTAAAAATATGCATTACTTATTTGTTTGATCTTACTCAAAGGACAGAAAGAGAGGGTTCACTCCCCAAATGTCCACAACAGCCAGAGCCCAAGCCAGGCTAAAACCAGGGCTAGGAACTCCATCTGGGTCTCCCATGTGAGTGGCAGGGACCCAAATACTTAAACGATCACCTGCTGTCTCCTGCGTATTAGCAGGAAGCTGAATTGGAAGCAGAGTAGCTGGGACTGGAATTGGGCACCCTTGTACAGGAAGTAGGCATCCCATGCAATGACTTAAGCACCCAGCTAAATGCGGGCCCCAGTCCTTGGATTTTTGTCAAGTGAGTATGGTCGGCCCTCTGTATTTGCAAGTTCTGAATCTTAGATTCAAACAAGTCTAGATCAAAAATAATTTTTAAGTTGCATTGTCGACCCCGGGAGGCAGCAGTGACGGCTCAAGTAGTTGATTTGTTGTCACCCAAAAAGCCAACTTAGATTGAGTTTCCAGGTCCTGGCTCTGGCCCTGACCAGACCTGGCTGTTGTGGGCATTTGGGGAGTGAACCAATTGATGACAGATTCTCTCTCCCTCTCTCTCTCTTTAAGTAAATAATTAAAAGGTTTCATTACTCATCAACACATAGAGCCGTTTTTTTCTTGTCAGGTTTCCTAACATAATACAGTACACCACCTATTTATATAGAAATTGCATTAGATAGTAAGTGATCCAGAGATGATTTAAAGTATACAGAGGATGCAAAGAGGTTCTGTGTGAACACTGTGCCGTTTTACACAAGGCGCTTGAGTTCCTGTGCCTTTGATCCAGGCACTCTGACACGGGACACAGGCGTCCCAAGCAGTGACTTAGTAAGCGCTGAGCCACAAGCCCACCCCATCCTTCAATCCCCTGTGGACACCAAGGGACAACTGTACATGAATGAATGGATGAATAAAGTGAAATGTGTGAGAGTAGAGGAACAGAAAAGTGACATTTTTGCAAGTCTAAGAAAACTGGAACAGGGTGTCGAGGGGGATGTTTTTGGCACAGGACGTGCATACAGAATCATCCCAGCAGGAAATGTGCCACGTTTGAGAGGGAGGCTTGTGAAGTAAGCACAGCCACCAAGCCCAAACAGTTGAGAAATTCAGACTCTTGGAGAACCAGCACACCAAATCGCAGAACACGGGGTAGAAATGCGACAGGGGATCTGTTCTCATAGGACATTCAGTGTCTGGGAGGGAGGAGGGCGTGGAGGAGGTAGACAAGAGGAGACAGGCTCAGAGCAGTTAAGCCCATCAGAACGGAACAACCGCTAAGGAAGGTGAGTTTCCTGGCTTATAAACCTTCTCATTGCTCCTCTGTGCTTTGGGTATAAAAATGGCTTTCCCCACTGGCAGCATCTGAGGAGGGAACAGCTTCCTAATCCACCCAAAGTTTTGTGCTGCCCCTGAAGTCTACACCACGCTCAGGCTGTAATTAACCCCAGCAGTGACATGCCCATGAGCTGTCAATTCCCTCCCCAAAGGGAATCTGCCTGGGAGGGAGGAGGAAATCCCAGCACTGTCATCACCAGCAGGGGAGCTCCAGGGAGAGACTGAATCTGCTGTAGACATCCAGACGCCTTGTGCTTTGTGCATTTTATTCCAGCTGTAGGAAGAGTGCAGTTGTGAGACTGAGACGCCCCCTTCCAGCCCCCTTCCAGCCCCCTTCCAGCCTGGCATGTGGCATCAGGCATAACGAACTTCCCTGGGAGGAGATCAACGGTCACTAAGACCATCTCTAAATTTCACTTTATGGGTTAAGGTTAAGAAAAGAAAAACGAGAGACGTTCTCTAGAAATGTATTAGTCACGGAACAATTCAGAGCATACAAGCTGGAGAATTCATAGACTGCAAAGAATAGGTCTTGGAGGCAGCCCATATCCTCCAGGGGCCAGGATCCAGGACAACCAAAGAGACAGCACTATGGAAACCTAAGGGATTTTTTATTTGAACCTGAGAATGACAAACTCACACGGTTTTGGATCCTTTTGTAAACATTGCCATTTAAGATCCTATTTGGTAGTAAATTCTGAGCTTAATAGTATTAGAAAGGAAGGCTGGAGAAAGGCAAGGAAGGGAGGGAGGGAAGAACCCTCACACTTCAGAGAAGTCAGGGTTCTTTGGATGCAAGCAACAGAAACTTACTTTGGTTAAATTATGCTCTCCACTCCTGTCCCCACCTCAGAATGAAGAATACCCTGGAAGACCATAGGCAGGCCATGAATAGAGGAATCAGGTCTCTGGGATATCAGAGTCAGATCAGCTCTGGAAAGCTGGACATTAGGCACTAAGCAATAATCTGCACTCAAAGTCATGGCTGGTGTGTATCACCCCACACCCATCCCAAGATGAAAGGCGAGAGTCTGGTTGATTCCACTGAAATCCTGCTCCCCCCACTTTGCAGAGGGTCAAATCCTTTGATTAACACTCTCCAGAAGATGCATAAAATGGAAAGAGACAGTTATTCCCAAGAAAGGTGAAAAACAGAGTCCTGGATTGATGCCATGGCAAAGCAGTTTAAGCTGCCACCTGCAACAGCAGCATCCCATATGAGCGCCCCCTGGAGGCCTGGCTGCTCCACTCCCAATCCAGCTCCTTGCTATTGCATCTGGGAAAGCCGCGAAGATCTCTCAGTACTTTGGTCCCTGCCATCCACGTGGGAGACCTGGATCTAGTTCAAAGCTCCTGTCTGCAGCCATTTGGGGAGTAAACCAGCAGATGGAAGTGCGCGCTCTCTCTCTCTCCCTCTCTCTCTCTCTCTCTCTCTCTTTCCTCCTCTTTCTCTGCAACTCTGTCAAAAAAATAAATCTTAAAAAAACAAAACAAATCAGCGTCTTTCCACATAAGGAACTAGTGAAATCATGTTACCTATCGGAGGTGACATCAAAACTGCCAAATCTTTACCTAGTATAGAGTTGATCTTCTGTATATAGTTAAAAATGAATCTTAATGAAGAATGGGATGGGAGATGGAGTAGGAGGTGGGAGGATTTGGGGGTGGGAGGGTGGGTATGGGGGAAAGGAATGCTATAATCCAAAAGTTGTACTTATGAAATTTATATTTATTAAATAAAAGATTTCTAAAATAAAAAGACTGCCAGTTACACTTGACCAGCTTGTGTCTCCACAAGGTTCCCTCTGGGGTCTGTGGTGAACCCCAGGACAAGACTACTGCTCTGGGAGGAAGGGGTGTACTTTTATAACTCACAAAGGTCCTGGGAGGAACTAAATTGGGTCTCCCTAAACTTTATAAGGTCGAGGCCTATACCACTCCTTGGAATTTACCCAAAGGAAATTAAATTGGCAAACAAAAAAGCTGTCTGCACATTAATGTTTATTGCAGCTCAATTCACAATAGCTAAGACCTGGAACCAACCCAAATGCCCATCAACAGTAGACTGGATAAAGAAATTATGGGACATGTACTCCACGGAATACTATACAGCAGTCAAAAACAATGAAATCCGGTCATTTGCAATGAGATGGAGGAATCTGGAAAACACTATGCTGAGTGAATTAAGCCAGTCCCAAAAGGACAAATATCATATGTTCTCCCTGATCGGTGACAACTAACTGAGCACCAAAGGGGAAACCTGTTGAAGTGAAATGGACACTATGAGAAACAGTGACTTGATCAGCCCTTGTTCCGACTGTTGATGTACAATGTAATACTTTATCCATTTTAGTATTTTTTTTATTCTAGTACTATTGGTTGAACTCTGTAATTAACACACAATTATTCTTAGGTGTTTAAATTTTAATGGAAAAGTGATCCCTGTGAAATATAAGAGTGGGAATAAGAGAGGGAGGAGATGTACAATTTGGGACATGCTCAATCAGACTTGCCCCAAATGGTGGAGTTAGAAATGTGCCAGGGGATCCCAATACAATCCCACCAAGATGGCATGTACCAATGCCATCTCACTAGTCCACGTGATCAATTTCAGTTCACAATTGATCACACTGATAGGTCTAAGAGTCAAAGGGATCACACAAACAAGACTAGTGTCTGCTAATACTAATTGATAGAATAAAAAAGGGAGAGAATGATCCAACATAGGAAGTGGGAGACACAGCAGACTCATAGAATGGCAGATGTCCTAAATAGCACTCTGGCCTCAGAATCAGCCCTTAATGCATTCGGATCTGGCTCAAGAGCCCATGAGAATATTCTAGGCATGGAAAGCCAAGACACTCTGGAAAAAAAAGAAGAAGACCTCTGCGAGTGAGATCCCAGTGGAAAGAATGGGACCATCAAAGAAGGAGGTACCTTTCTCTGCAGGGAGGAGAGAACTTCCACTTTGACTATGACCCTGTCGGAATAAGATCGAAGTCAGCGAACCCTAAAGGCTTCCATAGCCTCGGCAACTCATGATAGAGCCTAGGGAGATTACTGACGCCATAAACAAGAGTGTCAAATTGTTAAATCAACTTCAGGAGTCACTGTGTACTTACATCTCATGTGGGATCTGTCCTTAATGTGTTGTCCAATGTGAAGTAATGCTGTAACTAGTAATGAAACAGTATTTTACACTTTGTGTTTCTGTGTGGGTGCAAACTGATGAAATCTTTACTTAATATATACTAAATTGATCTTCTGTATATAAAGATAATTGAAAATGAATCTTGATGTGAATGGAATGGGAGAGGGAGCGGGAGGTGGAAGGGGTGCAAGTGGGATGGAAATTATGGGGGGGGCATTGTAATCCATAAACTGTACTTTGGAAATTTATATTTACTAAATAAAAGTTAAAAAAAAAAAGGTCAAGGCCTGTCCCTCGGATTAGCTTGTCATTATTTGAACTCAGATACTCAAGAGGAGCCCCTTAGGAGAGCAGGTTTATTGCAGCTCACAGTTTGAAGGTGCACAGTCCAAGATGGGGTGGCCACATCATTCTGGTGCCTGGTGGAGGCCTGGCCAAGGCAGGGCAATGCACAGGGATGAGCTCACGGAAAGCCAGGAGACGAAGCAACTCCCCAAGCTCACTCTTCTTACCAAGCCTCATGTGAGGACTGCCTTCCCATGACGAGCCCCCAGGGAACTCGGGACCTCCCACTGGGCCCACCTTCCAACTCCAGTAGTGAGAGCAAACCTCCTCCCTGAATCCTTCCATGCATCAAGCATGAGACTGGTTAAATGTCTGTGTGAGCTTGCAGAGCCAAATCTTGTCTAAACCGTAAAGCCCTCAACGTACCTGTATTTGGAGATAGGGCCTATAAAATGATACTTAAAGTTAAGTGAGGTCTAAAGAATGGGGCTCTGATATGAAAGGAGAGACATCGGAGCCTGGGCTGTGGCACAGCAGGTTAAGCTGATGCTTGGGACGCAAGCATCCCATATCTGAGTGCCAGTTCATGTCCTGCATGATCCACTTCTGGTCCAGTTCCTTACTAATGTGCCTGGGAAGGCAGCAGAGGATGGACCGAGTACTTTGGCCCCTGTCATCCCCATGGGAGACCCAGATGGAGTTCCAGGCTCCTGGCTTCTGTCTGGCCCAGCTCTGGCTATTGTGGCCATTTAGGGAGTGAATCAGCAAATGGAAGATCTCACTCTTTCTCCACCACTCTGCCTTTCAAATAAATAAAGAGATCTTGTAAAAAGAAGATATCGGCCCGCGCCGCAGCTCACTTGGCTAATCCTCTGCCTGCAGTGCCAGCACCCTGGGTTCTAGTCCCAGTTAGGGCGCCGGATTCTGTCCCGGTTGCTCCTCTTCCAGTCCAGCTCTCTGCTGTGGCCCGGGAAGGCAGCGGAGAATGGTCCAAGTGCTTGGGCCCTGCACCCATATGAGAGACCAGGAGGAAGCACCTGGCTCCTGGCTTCAGATCGGCGCAGCATGCCCTCCATAACGGCCATTTGGGGGGTGTACCAATGGAAGGAAGACCTTTCTCTCTGTTTCTCTCTCTCTCTCACTGTCTAACTGCCTGTCCAAAAAAAAATATATATCATCAGAGCTCTCTTGCTCGCATATGTGCACTCTCTCTCCTTTTTCCCTCTAACTCTCCCTCTCTTGCTGTGTCCGGAGATAACATATCCTGCAAGCGAATTCCCACAAACAACACCTGATTTTAGACTCTGTAGCCTCCAGAACTGCAGGCAAGGAAGTGCTGTCCAGTCTATGGTGCTTGGTGATGGCAGTACCAGCAAAGAAACGCTGGGACCAGGTGGACAAGCAGCTCATCCGGCCTGTATTCCTCCACCTGTGACGCCACATGGACTTCAAAGGGCTTTCTAGATTTAAATTCCAGTGTTCATCATCTATTTATCAATGCACATTTGCTCACTGTTCAACTCAGTCCTGAACCCCTGACAGTAGCAGTGCACTGTTTTCATTGTTGTCAGATAAAATACAGGAAACCCAGGTAAATTTGAATTTTAGATAAAGAATGAATCCCTTTTTTTAGTGTGTCTTAGGCGATATTTGGGACAAATACTTGGGACATTTGCTAAATCTGGCAATCCAGATATTTGTCTTTTGTTCTCCAAACATCAACCCTTTGGAAGAACAGGGATTAGATTTACCTTGGAATGTCCCCGACAATAGCATTTGCCAGATTTTTGGATTTCACAAGTTAAACATTATTTGATTTTTTTGCATGGTAAACAATTTTTCATTTTTGCCAAATAAGTTATTTAACATCCTTGCCACTTTACTAAAGAAAAGATCTTAGACACTAAAAACTACAAAACAAACTTACTATGGTGTGAATCCAGCCCCTGAGCTCATGCAGGAGTTTAAACCCCAAAGCCATAAACGCATGGGACTAGGAGGTCCTAGGAGGATTCATGGCTGGTGGCTTTAAAAGAGGTGATTCAGGGCCAGCGCCATGGCTCACTTCACTAATCCTCCGCTTGCGGCGCCAGCACCCAGGTTCTAGTCTTGATTGAGGTGCCGGATTCTGTCCTGGTTGCCCCTCTTCCAGTCCAGCTCTCTGCTGTGGCCCGGGAAGGCAGTGGAGGATGGCCCAGGTGCTTGGGCCCTGCACCCGCATGGGAGACCAGGTGGAAGCACCTGGCTCCTGGCTTTGGATCGGCGCAGCGTGCAGGCCGTAGAGGCCATTTTGGGGGTGAACCAATGGAAGGAAGACCTTTCTCTCTGTCTCTCTCTCGCTGTCCAGCTCTGCCTGTCAGAAAAAGAAGAAGAAGGAGAAGAAGGAGAAGAAGGAGAAGAGGAAGAAGAGGAAGAAGAGGAAGAAGAGGAAGAAGAGGAAGAAGAGGAAGAAGAGGAAGAAGAAGAAGAAGAAGAAGAAGAAGAAGAAGAAGAAGAAGAAGAAGAAGAAGAAGAAGAAGAAGAAGAAGAAGAGATTCAGACACATCCACTGCCTCTTGCCATGTCCTGCACTTCAGGACTCCTGCCAGGTGAGGGCGCTAGACCTTGCACCTCCAAGAGTATGAGCCAAAGGGAACTTTTTCTTTACAGAATTAGCATGCCTCGGGTATTTCATCATAGTGATGAAAAGCTAATACAACCCTCTGCAGATTTTATATTTAATCATGAAAATTTAGCTTGACATAAACATTTATCACATTGTCCTTTTGTTTCTTAGGCAGGTAAAGCTTCAGATCAGCCTGATAGTGTCTTGCTAGCATGTTTGGGAACTTTAGCGGCGGTATTTAGTTGAAGGGTTTGTACAAGTTCTTGACAGTTTTGCTTTTGCTGCCAAGAAGCTCAGGATCAAACTGCAGATCAACTGCTACGGCTCTTCTCCTCTGCTATTATTCCTTGGCCCCTGAGCTTCCTTCCAGGTCTTTAAACTTTGTTAATGAGTGCTTTTTCATAGAATTTGCTTTTTTTTTAAAGATTTATTTTATTTATTTGAAAGACAGAGTTACAGAGAGAGGTAGAGACAGAGAGAAAGGTCTTCCATCTGCTGGTTCACTCCCCAGATGGCTGCAATGGCCAGAGCTGTGCTGATCCAAAGCCAGAAGCCAGGAGCTTCTTCCAGGTCTCCCAAGTGGCTGCAGGGGCCCAAGGACTTGGGCCATCTTCCACTGCTACCCCAGGCCACAGCAGAGAGATGGATTGGAAGAGGAGCAGCCGGGACTAGAACCGGCGTCCACATGGGATGCTGGCGCTTCAGGCCAGGGTGTTAACCTGCTGTGCCACAGTGTTGGCTCCTAGAATTTGCTTTACGAGTTTCTGAAGTATAGAGATTAAAGAATATAAAAAGTCTTGCAAACAGTAAGGCCTCAATAAACAATGCTGTTGACCAAAGCAAATAATGTGTCTGTTTAGTGAGATCTGACTAGTTTACTTTCTGAAGATGGTTTTTAGATGGAATTCTTGGGGGGCTGGAGTTTGCAATAGCACACAAAGACATCACCTGTAGCACTAGCATACCATATGTGTACTGGTTCAAGTCCTGGCTGCTCCACTTCCAATCCAGCTCCCTGCTAATGTGCTTGGGGAAGCAGCGGAAGATGGCCCAAGTGCTTGGGCCCCTGCACCCACATGGGAGACCTAGAAAAAAGCTCCTGGCTTCTGGCTTCGGCTTGGCCCAGCCCCAGCACCCCCACCCTCCCCCTCTTATTCTCTCTCTCTCCCTCTCCCTCTCTGTAACTCTGCCTTTCAAATAAATAAAATAAATATTTTAAAAAGCTTCTGATTTTAATTTCCTATCCATAGAATTCTAAAATGTTAGAGCTGGAAAGGTAATCACATCTTCTAGTCCAATTCCAGATGTACTGAATTGGGATTTTGGGGTTAAGTCCCCTGAATTTGTGGGAATTCTGGGATTCAAGACTAGGATCCGCCTGTCTTTTTGCAGGAGAAACAACTGAAGCCCAGCAGAACAAAGCCACTGTAATGTGAGCTGTTGGCAGACACCGGTGAAGAGCACCATACCCAGCTTTCCTAGCAATTTAACTGACCCTGCTGGGAGATAGGAAAAGCAGAGACAGGTGTTCGCTAATGAGTTTCTGTTCCCTTTAGATGGTAGGAAATGGGTGCTGGGTGTTGGGAAATGAAAAGACCTAAGTCGATTTGCCTCAAATAAGAGCAACATCTCCTTCCATCTGTTCTGGGATTTTGCAGTTCACTGAACACTTTCCCCACATTACCTTGTTTCCATCCTAACAACAAGAAGATTTATCAAGGTGGGATTGTCGTCTACCTTTGCTTTAGACAAGAAAATAAAGGCGCAGTTACTGTGGTTGCAAGGCCAATAAAGGGAGGTGGAATTGACATTTGAACACCTATCTGTTGTTAAACCTCCCTTAAGTTCATAATGCAATCAATGTGTTTGGCACTTAAAACATGATTTATTGTTTCAAGTCACACAGTTCTATATGATTATTAAAAGCAGATTCAGGGGCCGGCACTGTGACGTAGCAGGTAAAGTTGCCGCCTGCCATGTTAGCATCCCATATGGGCACTGGTTCAAGTCCCAGCTGCTCCACTTCCAATCCAACTCTCTGGATGGGAAAGCAATAGAAGATGGCCCAGGTCCTTGGACCCCTGCACCTGCATGGGAGACCCAGAAGAAGCTCCTGGCTCCTGGCTTCGGATTGGCACAGATCCAGCCGCTGCAACCATCTGGGGAGTGAACCAGCGGATGAAGATATCTCTCTCTCTCTCTCTCTCTCTCTCTCTCCTTTCCTCTCTGCCTCTGCCACTCTGTGTAAATCTGCCTTTCAAATAAATAAATACATCTTTTTTTTAAAAAAAAAAAAAAAGCAGATTCAAATAATTTAGAAAACAGAGACTAAAATTTTCAAAGTGTACTTTACCCTGCCATGCTTGCTCCCAAATAGTTTTGGGAGTTTTCAAGTTTCCTTCCCAGATGTTTTCCAGTAGTTTACATTC
Source organism: Sylvilagus floridanus (assembly GCA_949820135.1). Taxonomy (NCBI): domain Eukaryota; kingdom Metazoa; phylum Chordata; class Mammalia; order Lagomorpha; family Leporidae; genus Sylvilagus; species Sylvilagus floridanus. The sequence continues at coordinate 159,528,035 of OX463236.1, forward strand.
ATGCAAAGATGAGAATTTCTTTCTTCTTCCTCTTTTTCTTAATGGATCAAACTGCACACATTGCCTGGTTTCCTTTTTCTTAATTTTTTTCCAAATGTACAAAATTGTTTATTTTTCTCAGCAATTTTGTCTCGGTCACGTTTACAAATCCTTCAGTCAAGGTCTACGTCTTTGTTTTTGAATGATTCCCGTTTGAAAATAGGACAACAGCAACATTTGCACACGTATTGGTGGTAAAGAAATATGAAATCTACCACTAATCTGATGGTGCAGAGCAACAGATACTGGTGCCCAGAAGTGGGGTGGATGGACCCCGAAAGTCTGATACTAAATCAGAGCAGAGTGTTGTGATATGTGTTTTGCTGTGTTACAATTTTTGTGGATCTAAGTAAATTGCTATTTTAATTATGACTATGGTTTCGAGGTGGGCAAGGCACAGAGCCAGTGAGAGACAAGGAGCTAAGGACCGCCAAGAGCAAAGCCATTGGCCCCACCCAAATCCTATCACCTTCTGATTCCACATGGCTGAAGACTCGGCACACCCACTGCCTCTCTGCCTCTCTTTCCCTCATGCTCCGGGCACCAGGACGCCTTCTTGGAGATCCATGGGCAGTCCCACCTCAAACTCTGCCTCCTTTGCGTCTTCAGCCAGGCCCCCCTGAGCATCAGCCCTACCCCATAAAAAGGACAATGCCAGCCTGCTTGGTGGAAATTCTCTTGAGGTTGCCCACACTGGCACCGAGTGTGTGCTGCCCCTTTACCTTTTCTTCTCACCTTTATCTATGTCTCCTGGTTGAATGTTTTCAAGATTTATTTATTTATTTGAAACTCAGAGTTACACAGAGAGAGAAGGAGGATTAGAGAGAGGTCTTCCATTTGCCTAGATGGCTGCAATGGCCGGAGTTGTGCTGATCCAAAGCCAGGAGCCAGGAGCTTCCTCCTAGTCTCCCATGTGGGTGCAGGGTCCCAAGGACTTGGGCTATCTTCTGTTGCTTTCCCAGGTCATAGCAGAGAGATGGATTGGAAGTGGAGCAGCCGGGACTTGAACCGGCACCCATATGGGATGCCAGCACTGCAGGCGGCAGCTTTACCCGCTACACCACAGCACTGGCTCCTAGTTGTATTCTCACATGCTGGAAGATAAGAATGTGGACTAATTCTAGTTGGGGGTCCGAGTCCAGTGGGAATTCTTGAGCCCTTTGGTGGTGTGGGGGTCCCCCAGCCCCACATATTTGACAGAGTTGACTTCATTTTGAGCATTTTCTTGTGACCAGCTATAACTGGCTGACTGTTAGTCACCTTACATTGGCTGGCTGTTGAACCACACTGACAACTGTGCCACAACCTGCAGTGACAGAGTTTGGGCCCAGGACATTTCCCACCAAGGCTGGCTTTGGCAGCTGAGATGATGCACCTTCTGGGGTGGTACGTACCAGTGCCTTGAAACTGCCATTTGGGCCACATGTCACTGTGACTCCATTCTTTGTGAATATTTACTCTGCAAAGGCATGGGCTGTCAGAGGCTAAGCTGGAGTCAAAAATGCTTTCCTGCAGTGCTGAGGGCTTGGCAGCCTCTGGTCCCAGGGGAGTGTTACCTGAGAGGCACTTAGTCCCTGGCCCATTGGACAATGACTGCCTGGACACACTGTTTGATTAGCACTCTGTGCTGGAATAATGTTCTTTTACCTATGTTTTCATATATTCCTTTAGCTTATTTGCTTCTGTGTGCATGGCAAGCAACGAATTATCTCAGGAACTACCTTTGCCTCATTTGGTTTGTTAGTTAAAAGAGAAAAGGACCAGCCCCTCTTGGAAAAATTATAACCCTTGAGGTTAAAACTGTCACCAGATATTGGCAAACTGGCCTACCCAGGCTGGTCCAGCATGACTAGGAGCTCTGGAATCAGAGTCACAAACTAGCCTAACAAGGACTCAGTCATAGCTCTAATAGCTCTTGCTCAGTTTTCCCACCTGTACAATGGGGATAAGAATACTCTGTTCCATCGATTGTAGTAAGCATTGATAACTCGTTAACGTTCAGCACAATAACTGACGAGAGCGATGATGACAACAATGGCAATGATGACGACGACAATAACGGCGATGCTAAGGGAAGGTGGGGGTGCAGCAACAGGTGGGGTTTAAACTGCAAGGTTATCAACACCAGGATGGATGCCTAGGGGCACTTTTTATTAAGAGCTATCAAATCAGTCTGGCTCTCTGGAATGCCCTCTGGGGACGACATGGACAACCAAGCTCCTGTTTTGGAAACCTCAACATCCCAGGCTTTCAGGAGCCTGCGCTTGGTTAAACTTTGGGGGAAACAGAACTACAACTACCAGGACGCACCGGTCCAGGCTCCGCCCAGGACGTTGCGTCATCCTATTTTTCTTCCGATCGGCCGGCCAAAACTACAAATCCCAGAAGGCTCTGCCGCAGCGCTCTTTCCAACCGTCTCGACACTCCCACTTTTTGAAGAGAAATTGAGCTCGCGTTGCTCACTGGGAAGTGTAGTTCGGTGGTGACCGAGCGCTCCAGGCCTGGGCGCTGCAATAAGGCGAGCGAACTGGCAGCCCTAGAGTACCCGCTACGCTCGCCGTCCGCCCGGAAGAGTAATCTGGTTCGGTAGGACTCTGGCTGCGAATGCAGGCTCCCGTTCTAGGCCTCAGCAGGTAAGGAGGAGGACGAGACCAAACGCCAGCCTGCAGCGGGGAGAGGGCAGGGTGAATCCAAGTGGTGATAGGGGTGGGAGCGGGGCGTGGCGCCCCCTTATTGCGGGGTCAAGGTAAGGCGTGCCCCGGAAATGGCGTGGAACCGAGGTTCCAGCCCAGAGGGGAAGAAGGGCAGCCAGGTGGCCGGGTGGCGTTCTGGGTTGGGGCTGGCCGTGGGCGTTCTCGGCCCATAGCCTGGCCGCGCTGGCGGGTGGAGTCAGCTCCGCAGGCCCGGGCCTGGGGAAAGTTAGCTGGGGTCTGCTGTGCCCCGGAACGGAGCCTCCCCTGCCCTCCGCCCCAGTGCTGGGCCTTGGAGGGGCTGGACGGCCTCTGAGGGTGGGTGTTTTGGGAGCCCCAGCCAGGCGGGAAAGGTTCACCGAATGCTGTTGGAGGACTCCCTGCCCACCGTCCCAATCGGTGCTTGGCGCTGGACAGGCCATTTACTATGGGAAATCGGTGTCCTGCGCCCTGGGTCGGGGCTGTGTTGAAAATAGCTCAGCTCGCAGGGTGCAGAAGCTGCAAACTAATCAGGTCGATCCTATTTTGGAGTAACTTCGTATAGGAAAAAATGGAAAACTGCACCGTGCTGAGTTACTACCTGTGGTTATTGATGACTGGTGTGGTTGCAGATCAGTTCTACTTTCCTTGATGTCTTTTTAAGATTCTTTTTAAACTTATTTGAAAGGCAGAGTTAGAGAGGAGAGAGAGAGGATCTTCTTCCATCTGCTGGATCACTCCCCAAATGGCCACAGTGGTTGGAGCTGGGCCCATTTACATTTTCTTTTGTCTTGGCCTCCCAAAGGACTTACTTAAGTGGCATCATGGGGTTGCAGCTCGGAAGGCTTGTACCAGGCCATGTGCAGACTGGTGACCAAACATAGGAGCGCTGAACCAAAGGGGGAGATTTATTGTGTGCTCTGTGTGAGCTCATGCTTATCTCCTTCTTCCAGCTCGGGAAGAGGCTTTTTTCACAAGTGTCATGCCCTTGGAGGTGGTCTTTTTCCATCTGTTCCATTATTTTTTTCTAGTTTAGTGTTGCCTTTTTCATTATCTGGTGGAGTTAGGTTGCACTGCAGAACTTTCTTGGGAAGCTAATAACTCACCTTGACTAGAGCATGGGAAAGAGGAAAATAGTACAGCTAACATACTTTCTTTGTGTTTAAATAAAAAGATTTATTAGTTTATTTGAAAGACAGAGTGACAGAGAGGGAGAGAGCGAAAGAAAGAGAGAGATCTTCCATCCACTGATCCCCAAATGGCCACAAAGGCCAAGGCTAGTCCTGACTGAGGCCAAGAGCCAGAACTCCATCTGGGTTTCCCACGTGGGTGGCAGGGCCAAAGCACTGGGCCATCGTCTGTCTGCTGCCTTCCAGAGCACATTAGCAGGGAGCTGGATTGGAAGCTGAGCAGCCAGGACTGGCACCTGTACTCAGGGCATGCCTTCTGCTAGTGTTGGTGTCACAGGCTGCACCACAACCCTGAGCCCGGGAACACCTTTCTAACTTGCAGTTGCTTTTTGCTTTTCGTCAGGATCATTATTGGAACATGTACAACTTACTGTCCCCGTGTGTGTTCTTTTCTTACAAAGGAAGCTTGTATGTTCTTCAGTTTTGCTCCATATGTATTTCCTCGGACAAAAGCTTGTTAAATCAAGGCAGGAGCATGGTGAATAACTAAACAATGTTTTTGTGAGTCTTCTTTTTTTCTTTTTCTTCCCAGCTTTTGCCCACTTTGCAAATAAAGGTTGAGGTTGCTGCATAAGAATTTCCCTGTTAAAATGTCCTTGCCCCTTACAGAGGAGCAAAGGAAAAAGATTGAAGAGAATCGGCAAAAGGCCCTGGCTCGCAGAGCAGAGAAGTTATCAGCTGAACAGCCCCAGAGTGCAGGCGCGGGCTCCTCCATTGCCACCGGCCCTTCCCAGTCCACGAAGGGCCCGTCCCAGGATCGCCCAAGGGAGCCTTCTCAGCCGCTGAGCCATGGCGTCATATTCAAGCAGCAGAATCTCAGTAGTTCATCTCATGGTGACCAAAGACCTCAGAATTCCCTCGGTTTTCATCTTGGCACACCCAAGCTGGCAAAGGACACAGAGAAGAGGCAAGAAGAGATGTCCACAGCCTGCCACAGCGCCCCAGATCCAATGACCCTTGCTGGGATCTCCCCTCCCTTAGCACAAAGTTCTCCAAAGGTCCCTAAGCAACAGCTCTTGAGTTATGACTTAGGTCAAGGTCATTCTCAGGCTTCACATGGGATCCAGTCAACACCCTTTGCTAACACAACTCGTGAGCCATTGGCCAACATAAAAAATTTCCAGAAAACTCCAGTTTCTTCTTCCAGACAGCCTCCTCAAGATCCTGACCTGGGGACCAGCACAGCAATGCCGTCCGCCTCGGGGCAGAATCTTTCTGATCCGCATTGTGGTTCAGGGGGTATGACACCCAGGACAGAAAGACTCCAGCAGAAACTGGGGGCCTCCCTCCAAAAAGCAGTCCCCTCCCAGCAGGGAACTTGCATAAGGAATGGCGATCGGTTCCAGGTGAAGATCGGGTACAACGCAGAACTCATTGCCGTGTTTAAGAGCCTGCCCAGCAGAAGTTATGGTAATGAGTCTTTTGTTCTTCGGATGGTTTTTCTTTCTTTCTTTCTAATTTTAGAGTCTCTTTGAATCTAACAGTTTCTCATAAATATTAAGAGAGTGCATTGGCACATTCTGTCCGTCTATTTATCGCGTTTCTAATTGAGCTGGTGTTTCCCTTCATAACAGACAGCCCCTCGAACAGCTGCCGTGCTTGGGAGCTGCTGCTTGCTCGCATGGAGAGTGCACGAATATGCGTGACAGCATTTATGCCCCTCAGCAGCTTCTGTGAAACAAGGAGACGTGATTTTTGTTTTCAAAGCCCTGGCCCTGGCTCAGCAAGGTTCAGCAGCACAGTGAAGTTGACTGGTGTGGAGGTTAGAGTGGGAATGCGGCTACCCGTGCCACACCTCCTACTCCTCACACTGCTTTTCCTGACTGCCCTGGGATCGGGAAAACCTGCCTTCTAGTCCCAACTCTGTCCTCTGGGGCCTTTGTAGGTGGGCCCATAACTTCCCTGGGCCTGAGTTGCATAGCACTATGTGGAATTTAAAAATTACCTCTGTTTACTATTTGTTCTCTATGGAGAACACCTGCTGCTGAACTGCTTTGACCTTGGCATCCGTCATTCACTCGGAAGACAAGCTCTTGTAGAATGCCCAAGTACAGGTGATAACAGTGCCCGCCTATGGTTTATTTCAGATCCTGACACCAAGACGTGGAACTTCAGCATGTCTGACTACAGTGCCTTGAGTGAGTAGGCCCACTGTGGCCCCATGTGCAGGGAGAGCCTGGTTTAGGAAACCATCTCTGGAGTGGTGGGTGTGGCCTGGCTCATGGTGTGTTGCTGTGGATTCGTTCTGAGAGGAGGAGCGTGGTGGGGGCAAGAGGCGCGGAGTCACCACACAGACCCCGGGAGCCGGGTGAAAGCAGGCCAGAGGAGAGCAGCCCACAGACTCGTTTATTTCAGTTGCTACAGCTGCTTATATAGCCAAGGCAGCCAATCTGGTCAAGAGGCAGTCTATGCCCTAACCAATCACACCCTGTTGCCAGGCAGTTTCTGAAGCCATCCAGTCACAGCCTGTTGTCAGTCAGGCTCTGTTGCGTGTGGTTTCCAAAGCCATCCAATCACAGCCTGTTGCCAGGCAGTTTCCATTGCCAGCAGCCATCTTGGCATGGCCTTCTCATTCCACCACAATGGTGTGCATGATTTTCTAGGGAAACCTTGGAGCTCACCATTGTGATGCTCCTCCTACCACAACAGCCTGAAGAGGTGGCTTCTTGGGCAAAGGTCATTGACATTATGAACAAAAGCTCATGGTCAGCAGGGCCTGTCATGCTGCAGGTCATGCTTAGCCCTTGAGTTATGCTCATAGTATAATAGCCATTTTACAGGGTGGGGAAACGGAGGCCCAAACAGGCTAAGTAGCTAACGCCATAACAACCAATTAGATTGTCCAGCAGTGTCAGGCCCTGCTCCCACACCAATCCCCACAACACTCTCCTGTGACTTAGCATGCAGGGAGGGTGCTGCCCCACAAGCTTCCAGCCATCGCCTTGTTAGGCCATGGGTGATCTGCTCTGTCTTGTGAGATTTTGTTGACTGTCTTGAGCCAAGATTCTTATCTCCTTGTCCTGGTGCTTCCTCCCACCCCCAGCAGCCATTTCTATGTCCTCAGTTTCGGGGGTAGGCCTGGGGGCAGTAGAACAACTGCCTGCAGAGTTTCCTGGCTCCTCCTGGGCCTGCACTTCCTGAAATGTGTTGAGTTAGGGTGGTATCTCTTTCCTCTGTAGCTGCTGTGGTAGCATACAAGGGCTGCCCTAGCACAGATGGATGTTCACTTTGTCACTGGCCAGGTATTGGCAGGGCTGCTGAGGCCTCTCTCCAGGGGTGGCAGATGGCCTTTGTGCACGTAAATCTTTGATGTTCTCTTGTTAGGACTCCAGTCAGACTGGATAAGGGCCACCTAAGAACCTCGTTTAACTTAGCATCTTCCTTAGAGGCCTTAGCTCCAAGGCCAGTTGTGTTCTGGGTGGTAGGTCCTAGATGGAGGAATTTTGGGAGGAACACAATTCAGTGGGTGACCTTTGCTGGGGAGACTCCTTTTCTTGTTTTGTTTTTTAAAGATTTATTTATTTATTTGAAAGGAACAGTTACAGAGAGAGAGGGAAAGACAGACACAGAGAGATATTCTATCCACTGGTTCAGTCCCCAGATGGCTGCAATGGGCCGGGCTGGGTGAGGCCGAAGCTGGGAGCCAGGAGCTTCTTCCAGGGGAGACTCATTTTTCAATCTATTTGTTCAATGTTAGGAGGATGAGACCCAGTGCTCAGCATTATATGATTGCAGATTTTCATACCTGGTAGTATTCTCATTGCACATTTTGTGTTTGTGTTGTTCATTTTAAAGCAGTGACTTTTCCACTGTCAGTTTTGTTTGTTTTGTCTTCTTTGCACTTCTGTTCTCTAAACACAGTTCGTGGTGACCTTGGATAACTTCTACTTTTGCAAATTCATTTAGGTTTCCTGTGTGATGTGGTTGCTTTTTGTAATGTTTCCTATGGTTTTTGAGAACAGTGCACAAAACTTTGGGCACAGAATTCTTTAAGTAGCTTTTAGATGGATTTTACTAATGTTTTATACTCTTGATCTGATTTCTCCTGAGATCCCCTTGCAACAATTGCAGGATTGTGAATTTGTCTTTATTTCCCCAAGTTTCAGATGGGCTCGTGATTTTTGTATCTTAGATCATACTTTTTTTTTTTTTTTTTTTTGACTGGCAGAGTGGACAGTGAGAGAGAGACAGAAAGAAAGGTCTTCCTTTTGCCGTTGGTTCACCCTCCAATGGCCACCACTGGCGCACCGTGCTGATCCGAAGCCAGGAACCAGGTGCTTCTCCTGGTCTCCCATGTGGTGCAGGGCCCAAGGACTTGGGCCATCCTCCACTGCACTCCTGGGCCACAGCAGAGAGCTGGCCTGGAAGAGGGGCAGCCAGGACAGAATCCGGGCCCTGACCAGGACTAGAACCCGGTGTGCCGGCACCACAGGCGGAGGATTAGCCTATTGAGCTGCGGCGCCAGCCAGATCATACTTTTTTACCAATATAACATATGAAGATTGTCCCTGTCAGTCTTTCTGTTATTTTGCTTTAGGTATATTTCTGGACTTTGCTTTCTTTAACCCTATCCCAGGCTTATTATAGAGCATAGGAAGGTACAATAACATGTAAAGAGAAACTGCTTCCCATGATCTCCCCACTCCGTCCCCTTAACATTTTGGGTTTGTTCCATGCATTAAGAGATGCATGTTTCCAACCAGGAGAAGCACCTGGCTCCTGCCATTGGATCAGCGCGGTGAGCCGGCCGCAGCGCACCGGCCGCGGCGGCCATTGGAGGGTGAACCAACGGCAAAGGAAGACCTTTCTCTCTGTCTCTCTGTCTCTCTCTCACTGTCCACTCTGCCTGTCCAAAAAAAGAGATGCATGTTTCCTATATGTATGTAATTTTTCTCTTGCCTTTTTTGTTAAATTTTATGTTAATGAATGTTAATAGTTAATTCTTAGTGATGAAAATGTAGGTAACTATTAAATGGACCATTATAACCTTCAAAAAATGATTTCATATTATTGAACCTAATACTGTTTTTTGTATGTTTGTCTTTTCTAAAATTGCTCATAAGAAATACATGGCTATGTAACATTCCATTTTATGAATGGATCATAAACTGGTTGCATCATCTGCTTCCTGTTTAACTTTTACTTGCTTCCATTTGTCCCGTTTTAAAGCTGACACCTTGGTGCATACATTTTTGTGTTTTCAGTTGTTAGTTGGCAAAGATTCCCAGAAGCTGAATCACTGTGATCACTCCATTTAGAGCTCTTGCTATATGAGTGTGTGCCAAGTTGTTTTCCAAAAGGTTTTAGTCCCAATTAGTAATGTACTGTCTGGTTTTTTTATTCCGCAATCTTGAGAAGTGAAAAATGCGTTTTTATTTCTCAATTCATGAGGCTGAACATTTCTTTCTCCAAATATCCACAAATCATTTTTCCTCCTATTGGTTGCCTCTCTTTCTTCTTATTTTGTGGTCTTAATATTATTTTAAAACATGAGCTCTGTTTATATTTCTTGTAAATATCTTTACTCAGTTGATTTGCCTTTTGATTCATTTTGTGTTTTTGACAGTTTAGATTTATGTGGTCAGATCTATAGATTTGACAGTCTGGGTTGAGTATTCCTTATCTGAAATGCTTGAGACTGGAAGTATTTCAGATTTCAGATTTTTAAAACTTTTACATTATGAAATATGTTGGGGTTGGGGGCTGGCATTGTGGCATAGTAGGTTAAGCTTCGGCCTGCAATGTCAGCATCCCATATGGGCACTGGTTCAAGACCTGGCAGCTCTACTTCCAGTCAACTCCCTGCTAATGTACCTAGGAAAGCAGTAGAAAATGGTTCAAATCCTTAAGCCCCTGCACCCATGTGGGAGATCTAGAAGAAACTCCTGGCTTCGGCCTGGCCCGGCCCCTGCCATTGTGGCCATTTGGGGATATGAAATACCTTTGGGCATATGAAATACCTCTGTCTCTCCCTCTTTCTGTAACTTTCAGATAAATATAAAATAATTGTAAAGAAGATGAGATAAGTTGGGGATGGGGTCCAGGTCTAAATACAAAATCCATTTATATTTAATGTACACCTTATACACATAGCCTGAATGTTATTTTGTACAATATTTAAGTGTACTTGCATTTTGACTGCAATCTATCAGGTCAACTCAGTTGTGAATTTTCTGTTTTTTTGTTTTGTTTTGTTTTTTATTTATTTGAAAGGCAGAACAACGAGAGAGAGAGAGAGAGAGAGAGAGAGAGAGAGAGAGATATCTTCCATTCACTGGTTCACTTCCCAAATGGCCATAACAATCAAGACTGCACCAGGCTGAAACTAGGAGCCTGGGACTCTATCTGGGTCTCCCACACGGGGGACAGGGGCTCAGGTATTTGGGCCATCTTCCACTGCAGGGAGCTGGATTGAAAGCAGAGCAGCTGGGACTCGAATCGCCAGATATGAGATGCTGGCACCACAGATGGTGGTTTAACCCGTTGTGGCACAGCACAGCCCCAGGTGTGAGTTTCCTACTTTGACATCACGCGAATATTTGAAATGTTTCAGATTTTAGAGCATTCCAGATTAGAGATGCTCACCCCGTAGCAGACAAAATATTGTTCAAAACTGTATTTGTGACTCCCCAGTCCCCCTTCTCATCCTCCCGTTCTCCAACCAGGAGACAGAGTAGGGACCTGGGAATAGGATTATGTGAAGCTTTTTTGGTTGTGTTGACTTCAGTGGCTGCTGTGACGCAGCATCAGAAGGTATCTGCTAAGTTCAGTCATCCTGGTTCGATTCCTCCCCTCTCTGTTACCCTCTGAATCGTGCTTTCATTTGAAATATTAAAGTAACAGAAGCCTTATATGCTATAAAAGAATGAAATTCTCAAAGTCCCAATTAAAGGCACTTGCCTGCCACACATAATTCCTCTCCCTACCCAAGTACCCAGGGCCTCTTAGAAGTCATTTCAAAGTCGTCGTCTGCCTGGTCACTTCTGTCCTTTTCCTCTTTCGCAGTGAAAGCAGCCGAGCGCCTCCCAGCGGTCACCCTGCAGCCATTGGAAGGGGCCGGAGGCAGCACGGAGCCCTCCTCCAGCACCAGGGCACTGGCCGGCCTGCCCTCTGCCCCATCCCTCGCCTTCGTCAAGGGGCGATGCATTCTCATCTCCCGGGCCCGCTTTGAGGCCGACATCGGCTACTCAGAGGACCTCATCGCACTGTTTAAGCAGATGGATTCCAGAATTTACGGCAAGTGATTGTTCCATGTCTGATGCTGGGATGAGGGGCAGTCGGTCCGGGATCTTGGCTCAGAATGTTTTATCTGTCTCTGAATATTCAAAAATAACTTTCTTATCCTGGTCTGCTTCTGTTACTGTAACAACATCTCAGTTGTTCCAGAGAGTGAACCTCCCAAAGAGAGCACCCCACCATTTTTCTCAGTCACCTGGTCCATGTCTTTGCCATCCAGCCCCATCTGTTTTTATTTTGGCCTTAGCACAACAGAAAAGCAGGTGGTGGCCATAAAAAGAAATGCCTTTCCAAAGACTGAGACAATGGTTTCCAACCTGTGGGATGCTCTTGGGGCTGTGTGCAACACAGACTGCTGGGCCTCACCCCCAGAGTTTCTCATTCTGCAGGCCAGGGTGGGAGCAAGTGATCTGCTTTTCTTTCTCTTTTTTTTATTTTACTTTTGTTTGAAAGGCGGAAAGACAGAGACAGACGGAGATCTTCCATTCACGGGTTTACTCCCCAAATGCATGCACCAGCGGGGGCTTGGCCAGGCCAGAGCCAGGAGCTGGGAACTAATCTGAGTTTTCCACGTGGGTCCCTGGACCTCAGCACTTGGGCCATCACCTGCTGCCTCGCAGGGTGTGCATTAGCAGGAAGCTGGGATTGGAAGTGGAGCTGGGACTCAGTCCAGGCTGAGTGTGGGAGTGACCTGCTTTCTGGGGGGTTTCCTGGTGCTGTTGCTGCTCTTTCTGGAGGCCGTCAGGGGCTCCACCCCTGCTGCCTGTTAGCATCACTGTCTGCTCTCACCCACGGAGGCTGATGTCATGAGTGAGGTAGGGCCTGGGCATTGGTGTCATCAAATCATCAGATGAGACTGCTCATTGAGGACCACTGGCCAGAGCCAAGCAGTTTTGTGCTATTGTTTGTGAGATTCCTTAAATGCAGCCTGGTCAGAATATGTGGCAGAAGCAGCTTTAGAGTTCTGAGCTCTTGTGATGAACATTTAGCTTAGCGGTTAGGACACTGGTTGGAGTGCCTGTAACCTGTATCAGGTACCTGGGTTCAGTGCCTGGCTGCTGACTCCAGATTCCTGCTGGTGTAGACCTGGGAGCCAGTGGTGATGACTCCAATAATTAGGTTCCTGTTATCCTCATTGGTGACCTGGATTGAGTTCCTGCCTCCTGGAGACATTTGGGAAATGAACCGGTAGATGGAAGTGCCATCTTCCCTGCCCCCTGCCACCCCCTTCTCTGCTTCTTCAAAAAATTTTTTGGGAGGTAAAAAAAAAGGATTCTGGATTCCTGGGTTTTTGTCCTTAGCTTGGCCCCCTGGTGTTCATTAACAATAGGGATCACTGTTTCCCCATTCCTGATGATTCTGGTCTTTTCCTTAGGCAAGTAGAAAGGAAGCCCTTAACACTTTGTGCCTCTGAGACTTCCGCATTCAGGCAGCATCCTGGAAGAAGGCTCTGTAGAATTATTTGGGCTCCCAGGGGAGGAGTTGGTGCTGGCAGTTAATTATCATTGCTTAGCTGTGCCCACCGTCAGCTTAGGAGAGCAGGCTTTGGGTGGCGGATGCTTGACCCAGCCTGGTGGTCAGTCCTTCCTCCCTGAGCTCTCAGATGTTTGGCCTCTGCCTGCAGTGTCCCTTAAAGGGTGAATGCAATGATCTGTGTCTGTCTCCAGTCTGAAATGTCAACACCCCATTCTGCCCACACCCAGCCATCCCAACATCCCAACACCATGGTTGGATTGGCTGCCATAGCCATGAGTCGTGGGTTTTTTCTCATGTGCTCCTGGGCCGCAGGGCCAAGCTGTTCCAAGGCAGACTTCCTGGTCCTGCCTCCACGTGGACTTCCTTGCTCTTTCCTGGAACCAACTCGCTGTGTCCACGATCCCTTCATGCTAACCACCTTGCTTTGGAAATGACCCCACAGTGAAGAACTGACTTTTGCTGTTCAGATTGAATTTATCCAAGCCCAGGCTTTCTTGATTTTCCCAAAAGATACATGATGACAGGAATGCTTGTTTGAATAATTAGCCACTGTTGGGTGGTAAGTGGCTCACCCTTCCCAGTTAAAATTGTATGTCATTTATACTACACTCCGCTAGTTAGCTGATAACATCCTAACAGCCATACCAGTAATTCACGATAACTAGCCTTCTGTCAGTGCGTGCTGTTTTCTAGGTACACTATTACAAGCATTCTGTATCGAAATTCCCCCAAATCCTCAGTACCTCTGTGAGGGAGGGCTGTAGAGTTCTCAGTTTTCAGCGAGGGAACCTGAGGTGGAGAATTGTTGTCCCAGGTTGCACAGTTGGTAAGAGGTGGAGCTGGGGATTTGCACGTAGGAGGACTGAGCAGTCTGACCGCACACAGCTTGTTTCCCATGTACAGAATACGGCTGGTACCACAGCCTACTCTCTGAGGCTGTCAGCGGCGGCAAGGGCCCCTCTTGACACAGTGCCTGGCCCTGCTTGAGGACTGAACGGGTGTCAGCCACGCTGCTGCGCTGTTTTGGACGTTCAGGGCATTTCTGGCCTGGGCCATCCCCAATCATGTGTCCCCGCAGCACCTATCATCACAACCCTTCAGGCCCGTGTCGTCACTGCCTCTGCCGCTCTGTTTTCCCTGTCTGCCGTAGAAGCCTTGGCATCCCCAGGGCCAAACACAGGAACAGCCACTTGGGCTGGGTTTAGTGGAGGTTTACGAAGCCGGAAGTAGATGAGCGTGTCGTTTGCTTATTTCTTTCTTCTCATTGCAGATGTCAAGACCAGGAAGTGGAACTTTCTCTTGGAAGAGCACAATAAACTAAGTGAGAAGCCCACCTTGCTGCTGTTACATCGTGCTGTTGCTAAGCTTTAATCACCTGCCTTGAAATTAATGTGTTTGGAAAGAACCCCCTCCTGCCTCCCTGTGGTAACTGCAGGTGCAGGGCAGGGGAAGGGCAGCTTATCTGTGTCTGCTGAGGGGTGGCCTGCAGCAGCTCCAGCAGACACAGACCCTCCTCTTTCTCGAGGGTGAGGCGGTGCTGGTAAAACCTCCACAGCCTGTGGAACCTTTTTGCTGCTTCTTGCCAGCACTGGAAGCGAGGGTCATGGGCTAAGCTAGAAGCTGCCTTAGTCTGCTGCTGGGAACAGGCTGTCAGTTAACTTCTGTAACAGAAAGTAGTGCTTCATGATGGGCTGCACTCTATGAGGTGCAGAGGTCAAGGCCAGTGGACGGAAGTGTAGGGACTGGCCAAGGGAAGGGGACCTGTGAGCAGTCACCACCCACTGCAGGAACGGGAAGCCAGTTTTGGCTTTTCCTTTCTCTTCTGTGCCCTCTGCTTAGATGAGGCGATTACTTCAGATACTCCCGAGAGTCACAATCAACCTGTCCTGCAAAGCCGGTCTCCCTCTGTCTTCCAAGCTGTACTGGCTGTGTGGTGGGTATGCAGCCTGCATGGGCTGTGTTCCTCTTGTGACCCTCGGAGGGCTTAGTGGGCCTCCCCCACAGTGGAGGGAGCAGTCAGGCCAGGGAGACCTGACCCAGCCTTGGGAGCTCCACGTCGCTGGCTTTCTTGCCTATGAGGCTGGCACTTTGAAGGTAGAAGGGAAAGCTGGCTTCTTTCCCACTGTCTCTTTTTTGTGTGCCCTACTGTGTGGTATCGGGTGGATAACTTGACATTCTGGATCCCATTTGGTCATGCAGCCCAAGGAGGGATTTGCCAGCCTTGTGTGTACTGCTGACACAGGACTAAAACACGAGGAAAGAGCGTTTGACTCCTGCAGGACAGGCTTGCTGGGAACTGCAAGGTTAAGTCTGAATGTGAGGGGATGCTCACGTGGTGCAGTGCAAGCATTGACCTGGGACTCTGCCGCTGCCCTTTGGGAACTATTTGGCCCAAGCGGAACCTTCGAGAAGAAGCTAGATCGAGCTCTTTGCTCTTGCTTTCTTGTGTCTTTCAACCAAGAAACACATCTAAATACGTTAGCTACAAAGGCTTTGTCTTCTATGGAATGACAAAAAGCATCAGCGTAAGCTGATGAACATGGCGTTGGAAAACATGACCCATGACTCCCATGGCGTTATGTCGTGGTTCCTAATATTTGTGGGCCAGAGAATCCTTGAAAACAATGAATTCTTCCCCCACGTACCTCTCAGGTGCATTTTATGACCACATGTAATATGTCGCTTTTGGTGTTAAAATTTGAGTTAGGACTTCCAGATTTTGCATTTTTTTACGTGCTACCTTGTCATTACAAGGTCCTGTGGCAGAGAAGGCTGTATAGGTTGGGAAAAGCTTGAGCCTGGAGAAGGAAGCAGCTGCTTTTCTTACTGGGAGTGTGACAGGGAGATAGTGAAGTCAGTGACAGATGTAAGGCTAACGTTGCCCACCACGTCTGTCACTTGACCCGTCAAAGAATGCAGAAGCCAGCAGGGGTGGCATGGGTAGTATAGCAAGGGTCTCAATTTAATTCTGAGTCCACCGTTAGCACACTGTAGTCCCGGAGGTTTGCGTCTTGTCTGACCCCGGGGTCTCCTTCCTCATGTGTGAAATTAGCTCCTGACCCTGAGTGAGTTGAGCCTGTGTGTGTGACACTAAGCAGTGACAGCGAGACCTGAGCGTGGGACTGCTTGGTGATGTGCTGAGAGCCGTTCCTTCCAGCAAAGCCAATCTAAGAGCTTTCCTTTTCTCTCTGCTCAAGTGACTTGGGGCCTCTTGCCCACACTGTAGTTGGCATAAGGCCTTTTGTTTTCCCCTCGCTGTCACAGTCCAGAAGGGTTCTCCACAATTTGTTCTTGTCAGCTGCTATTTGAAAACAGTAGCATCTCTCAGCTGTGTGGCTAGCAGCGCTCTGCCAAAGAGCTGTTGTGTGGAATCCACTTCTCAGTGACTCACGAAGCCAGACGGCATGTGCCCGTCATGTCCTAGCGCCAGGGGAAGGACAGTGGAGGTAGCTGTTGCCAAGGAGCAATGGCCTCAGCAGCACTGCCCGCTGACTCAACCGGCAGCATGGGAGCTTGGCAGTGGCGGCCGCTAGGAGACAGGGCGGATGCTGGTGCTTCCCCCTCGAGTGGCTGAAGGAGCACAAGGCCTGCAAAGCACCACGTTCCCCACCGGCTGCATCCTCAGCCTCCTCTCTGCTTCCGTCAGGTGTCTGAGTTCTGAAGATGCCCGGGCTTGAAGCGGAAATGATTTCTGGAAGCACACGGGGTGCTGCAACTCCTGCCGTGGGAGGAAATGAGCACGCTCAGGTTGAATTGCGATGCATGAAATGGATTTCTGCATCGGGATGGGCAGTTTATCTTATAGTAGAGCTTTCAGCCTTACCTCCTTTACCTCCGTTCTGTTCATGGAAACTGTTTCCAAAAATAGCAGGTGAGAGGCCGGGCTGGATTTTAAAAACCTGGAAGCACAGCAAGTGAATGTAGTCACAGAAGCTCCGCCCTGTGTGTTCCTACTGGTAATGTAGTCACAGAAGCTCCGCCCTGTGTGTTCCTACTGGTAATGTAGTCACAGAAGCTCCGCCCTGTGTGTTCCTACCGGTGTTCGCAGTTTCAGTACTTTAGGAGGATGTGAAGAAAACATTTGGTCGCATGGCCGTGTAGAATGGAGAACCATCCACTGTAGAATTTTCAGTAATACCGGGCAGAAGAGCTCCTTGATTGGATACCCCTCGGTGGGTTACCATGACTCCCAGGGTGCCCTTGAGAGAGTAGAAGGTAGAAGAGCTAGGGAAGAGCTGTAGGTCGTGGTTCCTGTGATGAGACTTTTCAAAGGAGAGTGGTGAGAGGGAAGACAGTGGTGGGGAACATAGCCTCCGGGCTGCAGGCTGTGCCCAGTGGTTTAGTGATAATCCTAACTGCAAGGATCTTTATGTCCGTCATCTTTACTCTCACTTTTTTTTTTTTTTTTTTGACAGGTAGAGTGGACAGTGAGAGAGAGAGACAGAGAGAAAGGTCTTCCTTTGCTGTTGGTTCACCCTCCAATGGCCGCCGCGGCAGGCGTGCTGTGGCCAGCACACCGCGCTGATCCAATGGTAGGAGCCAGGTGCTTCTCCTGGTCTCCCATGGGGTGCAGGGCCCAAGCACTTGGGCCATCCTCCACTGCACTCCCTGGCCACAGCAGAGAGCTGGCCTGGAAGAGGGGCAACCGGGACAGAATCCGGCGCCCTGACCGGGACTAGAACCCAGTGTGCCAACGCCGCAAGGCGGAGGATTAGCCTAGTGAGCCACGGTGCCGGCTTTACTCTCACTTTTCAACGTTTAACTTGTCATCCTGCCCCAGTATCCCTGATTGGGCTCTTTTCTCTGTTCCTCTGCTGAATAAAGTTTTCTTTTTCTTTTCTCAATTTTAAGACCAGGTCAGACTCCATTCTTTCTTTTTTTTTTTTTTTTTTTTTTTTTATTTTTGACAGGCAGAGTGGACAGTGAGAGAGAGAGACAGACAGAAAGGTCTTCCTTTTGCCGTTGGTTCACCCTCCAATGGCCGCCGCGGCCGGCGCACCGCGCTCCTCCGATGGCAGGAGCCAGGAGCCAGGTGCTTTTCCTGGTCTCCCCATGGGGTGCAGGGCCCAAGCACCTGGGCCATCCTCCACTGCACTCCCGGGCCACAGCAGAGGGCTGGCCTGGAAGAGGGGCAACCGGGACAGAATCCGGCGCCCCGACCGGGACTAGAACCCGGTGTGCCGGCGCCGCAAGGCGGAGGATTAGCCTGTTGAGCCACGGCGCCGGCCCAGACTCCATTCTTTCAAAAAGAAAAATCAGTACAGTTGATTTGCCTTCATTTCTGTAATTTATTTTTCCCACTTGGGTTAGTGGCCCTCACTGGAAAAAGAGATCCATCCATGCTTCGTGAGGTTTCAGACGAGCATACCTGGCAGGAAAGTCAAGGCTCCTGAATGCAATGACAGGTCCAAGTAGCGGCCGCTCTGAGAAGCCATGTAGCTCCCAAGCTTAGCAGGGACTGTAGAGGGCCAGGGAGTAGAATCTTAGACTTCCTGGGCCTCGCGGTCTCTGTCCCACGGGCGAGTGAAAGCAGCTGTAGACCCTCCATAAGTGAATGGCACGGCTCGTGTTCCGGGAAAACTGTTGAACAAACCCAAGCAGGCAGCAGGCCCACTGCTAGTGCTGTAGAGAACAGGTAACGAGCTAAGTCACCACGGAGTCACTGCTGGGAGACACCCCGCTCGTGGGCAGACACTTATCATCGTAAAAAGGGTCAGACGTGCAGCTTGATTGGTTTGTGGCCTGCGTGGCCCCTGCCTATTTGTAGAGAGCACTGCTGTCCTCCAGTCTTTCCTGGGAGTACCCGAGACCCTCTGGACAGAGCACAGGGTCACTGCCATTGCCAGTGGCAGCGCCACAGTCACAGAACCCATCGACATGAAATGTAAGCAGAAGGAAGCAAGACAAGGTTTATTCCCCTTGGCCAGCGCCATGGCTGAATAGGCTAATCCTCCGCCTGCGGCCCGGCACACCGGGTTCTAGTCCTGGTCAGGACGCCGGATTCTATTCCGGTTGCCCCTCTTCCAGTCCAGCCCTCTGCTGTGGCCCGGAAGTGCAGTGGAGGATGGCCCAAGTCCTTGGGCCCTGCACCCCATGGGAGACCAGGAGAAGCACCTGGCTCCTGCCTTAGGATCAGTGCGGTGTGCCAGCCGCAGCGGCCGTTGGAGGGTGAACCAATGGCAAAGAAAGACCTTTCTGTCTCTCTCTCTCACTGTCCACTCTGCCTGTCAAAAAAAAAAAAAAAAAAAAAGATTTATTCCGCTGAAGACTTGCTTACTTAGGGGTTGTCTGGGCTGATTTTTTTTTTTTTTAAAGGAATTTGAGTCCTTATTTGTTTGAATGGAACTTTTAAAATACCACTTCAGGTTAGAAAAAAGGAAACAGTTGCCAGCTCTTCCCAGTGTTTGTGCAGCCTAGCAAGGCCACTGCATCACCGTGCCCTGCTTGTTTTCAGAAATCAAGGACGAGAGGGGAAGGCAGTTCTCCAGGCTCATGGGCATCAGCCCCTGGTGTGCTCTCTAGTTAGCACTTTCGGAAGCTGGGCTGTAGCAGAATCAGCTTTTGTGTTGTCGCAGAGCCCCTTCTCCTCCTCCAGCTCTTGGGGCCATTAGCAGGCTCCTGGCTCACCCGCCTCTGCTCTTCCTTCCAGTTGAAAGGGTGCGCTGCCTCCCGCAGGTGCAGCTGGATCCCCTGCCCAAGACCCTCGTCCTGGCTTTCGCCTCCCAGCTGGAGAAGACGTCTCTCCATCCCACACCGGACGTGCCCGAGGCTGACCTTTCTGGAGTGGACGCCAAGCTCGTGTCTACTCTGATGCCCTTTCAGAGAGCGGCAGTCAAGTAGGTTCCTGATCTTCCTCTCTCTCTGCTTGGGTTGGATCACTCACCAATGACAGGGCTCTGATGCCTCTCATGGAAGCCGCTAGGTGTTAACCAGGTGTGCTGTTGCCAAAGCCTTACAGTAACCGGTGCTTTCAGATTCCATGAACTAACCAGGCTCTGGGTTGCAGGTGAGCGCGTGGTGCAGGAAATGCAGACCTCTGAAGGGCTCAGCAGAACTCTCTCTCTCTCTCGTCTCTGCCCTCTTCTGAGTTTGCTCTGTCCTCAGCCAGGTGCTGCTCGCAGGTGGTGGCTAGGTTTCCAGCAGCTTCTAGCTTGCATCGCATCAGCTCAGCAGCCCAGCAGAAGCATCCCTTTCCTGATGAGTTTGACACTGCAGTGGCTTAAGTCTGGTGCTGATGTCCAAGCCAGCCCCTGGGGGTTGGGAGCTTGAAGACTTGTTGGTGAGACCCAGTGACGGGCACATCCCTGGAGTAGAGGGCAGGGCCAGCCCCACCCCGGTTGGTAGGACTGAGAGTAGGAGGTGGTGGCTCTGCAGAAGAAAGCCAGGGTGCTCCTGGTGTCGAAAGAGTAAAGCCATGTGCTGACCCATCCTCTTCTGTAGCTTCTCAGAGAAGCAAGGCGACTGCTTTGAACTTGCTTTCTCATGAAAAGATGGGAGTTCAAGGAGAAGAAAGAATCTCAGAAGTCCATCCAGAAACAGTAAGAGTGACAGCTGTTACTGGGCTGTCGGCTTGAGAGAGCCCTGTTACCAGTGCTGCGGCCCAGCCCGAAGCCTCATGTGGCTGTTGCAGACAATGGGACTTTGTTCCCCATGTGCCTTTTGGGCACTGCCTCCCCTTACCTCCCTCCTGTGGCCCTAGCCCTGTCCACCAGCCTTTTCTTTCCTTCCCTTCCATCCTCCATCTCGCAGTTAATGCACTTGTTCTCTTCTTGCTTTGCCATGCCAGTCCTTCATCTGTTGAGATCTCTGGACCTCATTTTTTAAAAAATATATTTGCTTATTTATTTGAAAGGCAGAGTTACAGAGAGGCAGAGACAGAGAGAGCGAGCGAGAGAGGTCTTCCATCTGCTGGTTCACTCCCCCAGTAGCCACAATGGCTGGATCTGTGCTGATCCAAAACCAGGAGCCAGGAGCTTCTTCCGGGTCTCCCACATGGGTGCAGGGGCCCAAGGACTTGGGCCATCATCTTTCCCAGGCCATAGCAGAGAGCTGGATCAGAAGTGGAGCAGCTGAGACTTGAACTGGTGCCCATATGGGATGCCAGCACTGCAAGTGGCAGCTTTACCTGCTACACCACAGTACCGGTGCTGGACCTCATTTTGACTGGGCCCAAGGTGACTGTTCCCTTGATCTTTCTTCTCGGGGCTCCTTCAGTGAAGGTGAGCCTTGGACTGCCCAGCCTCAGCCCTTGGGTAGCCCCTGTTTTCTGTATCCAGGCTCTTCGTGGCTGGGGACAGTCACCTGTTATGCATGCTGGTCTTGCCAGTTTGCCCCAGTGCACTGAGGGGCGATGTGTGAGGCACAGGCAAGTGGGCTCAGGATGCATTAGCAGCAGAAGCAGAGCACGGCCACGGCTTTCACCTTGCTCCGTGGCTCCGTAGCTACTGGTGGTACCTGAACCCCTTCTTCGAGCGTTTCTAATGAAATGCCCATCTCACGTTTCATCCTCTGAGGAGGTGGCAGTTTGGTATTGGAAGGAATTTTATGTTTTGTTGAACACAATTGAGCACACCCTTAAATTCTTGGAGCAGAGTCTCTTAGAGATGTCAACTTCCTGCCAGACCCACCTGGGCCCATTCAGCAGGTGAATGAGTCAGGCATTAGAGAGGTAGCCATGTGCTGGAACTCACCGAGCTGGGGTGGGTGATTCCTGGTTATGAGTGCAGTGTGGTTCCTTTCTGTTCTCCTGGGACTGCCTGGAGCTGTTGTGTTTCTCTGTTACAAGTTTTGGCCTCTTTGTTCCCTAGTGGGGCTGCCTCAAGGCAGGGGAGAAAGGAAAGAGACAGCCTATGGGCCCCTGGTGCTTTGAGAATGACCTCAGGGGCCAAGCCTTCTGGAAATGGTGAGTGGGAAAGTGGAGGAGACAAAGCCGCTCCAGGGGTGTGGCTTTTCTGTGGATGCTGTTGCTTGGGTGCTGCCTGTCCTGCCTGGTCACCAGTTCTGCCAGTCAGAGGGTGGGGTAAAAAGTACATCTCCCCACACCTGCCCTGCCCCATCAGTCTGTGAGTGGGTTGATCCCAGAACTGGTCTGGAGGGTTTCCCAGGGCCTGCGCCAGATTGGAAGGGGCGAGAGAGCACAGCCGGGTGTCTTTCCTCCCCATGGAAGGACCTCGCTGGCCAAGACTCAGAGCTGCAGGAAGGGACACACCTGTCAGTCACCCTAGGGGGCCACTGTGGCAGCTGGGGGGGGTCAGTGAAGTGCCAGAATAGCTTGCCTTTCATCTCCACATCTGGAGATGCACTGCTGGGTTTCCTTCTTTAGCAACAATGTTTCTAGGCAGTGAAAGGCGGAGTCCAGCCTGGAGTTACTGCAGGGAAGGAAGAGAGCCATTCAACAAGCATATTACCGCCAGGTTTCGGAGCAGATTCTCAGTGTTGTCAGAGTTAGATTGAAAGAGGGCTAGCGTTGGGAGCAGGGGACCGCACGTCTAGCACTCAGGGTCCTTCCGGCTTCCCATGGATTCCTCGTGTGGCTCAGCAGGTCGTTGTTACTGTTCGTGTCGATTCTTTCTCTCCTTTGCATGGAATGATAGTTACAATAGAGACACTTGCTTAGTGCTTGCCCTGGTGCCAGGCACTGTCTCAAGTGCCTTGAGTGATTGAGCCTTCCCCAGCAAGTTGCCGGGGTGGGTGCAGTTTTCCCTTCCCATCTTATTGTTGGCGGAGCCAAGTCGCCGGGGTGGGTGCAGTTTTCCCCTTCCATCTTATTGTTGGCAGAGCCAAGGCGTAGGGGGCTTAAGTGGCGTGCATAAAGGCAGACAGCTACTAAGCGGTGGAACCGGGATGCCAGTCCCAGCCCATCTGGCTCCAAAATCATGGAATCCACCCTCGTGTAGCAACTATTAGAAGGGGTCATTGCCCGTGAGGATTTTAGGGTCCTAGAGGTTGCTGGCCGGCCAAGAACCCATGCTGAGGTCGGTGCCCCCTCCCCCCTTGCCCCCCAGACCAATGCGCTTGCTCCCAGGAGGCCCGGTCCATCCTCCTCACCGGCGTCCAGTCTTGGCGGCTCCCTCCCTCTGCCTTTGCACATGCAGTCTCCCTGCTCTTCAGAAAGCCTCCTGCAGTCGCACCAGCTCTTCTTTCCTCCCTGCCTTTTAGGCAGTTTCTGCGTGAGGATACCACCCCGCTGAGCCCCACTGCGGACTCTGCATGGTCCTCGTGCACCGCTGGGCCTTGCCTGCCTGGGGCCGAGGCTGACTCCTCACAGAGCTTCCTCCTTCAGCTTCCACGAACTCCTCATTCTCTAGATCTTCACCCTACCTTTTGGCCACCCTTCCACATTTGTCCTAGTTTGACTGTCTTTCACGTTAAAAAAAAATATATATATATATATATATTTTAATGTATGTATTTAAGAGACGAAAAGAGAGACAGAGGCAGAGAGGTCCCATCCTGTGTTTCATTCCCTAAATGTGCACGTCACTGTGGTTGAGCCAGGCTTGAAGCCGAGAGCCTAGAACTGAATCCAGTTCTCCCACGTGGGTGGCAGGAACGCAGTGACTTGAGCTGCTTCCCAGAGTCCACATCAGCAGGAAGCTGGAGTCAGGAGTTGGAGCCACGTTAGAACCAATCCACCCCAAAATGGGACACGGTGTCGTAACTAACATCTTAACTGCTCAGCTGAATGCCCGCCCCTGCTTCCTTTTTTGTTTTTTAAGATTTATTTGTTTACTTGAGAGGCATAGTTACAGACCGAGAGAGAAAGAGACAGAGGGAGAGATCTTCCATCCGCTGGTTCACTCCCCAAGGGGCTACAATGGCTGGAGCTGAGCTGATGTGAAGCCAGGAGCCAGGAGCTTCATCTGGGTCTCCCACATGGGTACAGGGACCTAAGCGCTTAAGTTGTCTTCTGCAGCTTTCCCAGGCCATTATCAGAGAGCTGGATCGGAGGTGGAGCAGCTGAGACTTGAACCAGCGCCCATATGGGATGCTGGCGCTGTAGATGGATGCTTAACTACTATGCAACAGCGCTGGCCTCATGCTTCCTTTTTTTTATTCATGTATTCCGCCCCTGGTTGTCTGCTGCTCTCTCCTCCTTGGGGAGTGAGTGTTGCTGTGAGGATGGCCCATGCTGAGTGGTGCAGTCGCTTACAGCACCCAGTGCTTACCTGCTTCGCTAAGCTGGATTAGCTGATACCCCAGGAGAATGGACCCCGCTGTTGACCTTCCCTCGTGTGCTTTCAGTTTTGCCATAGCCAAGAGAGGCCGCCTGCTGCTTGCCGACGACATGGGCCTGGGGAAGACCATCCAAGCCATCTGCATCGCCGCCTTTTACCGGAAGGAGTGGCCGCTGCTGGTGGTGGTACCATCCTCCGTGCGCTTCACCTGGGAGCAGGTGAATTCTCTCTGTCTTGGGAATCTTACCGAGGGTTGCCCTCGGTGTTAAAGTAATAAATACATAAACACAAGTCTGCTTTCAGGGAGGAAAACCAAGGAGTGACTGTCGTAGAGACTCAGGTCCTCTGTCAGCTGAACCCTGCAGCGCCCCTGCTGGCCTGCTGCCCGTACCCTCCAGCCACATTGCACTTTATTCACAAGGTTTTTTTTTTACCTCCTTTATTTCCCCTAAATCCCATCGTAGTCAGGTGCAGTGGTCCCCCTGACAGATGACCAGGCTGACTCCCATGTGGCTCCACGTATCCTGCGGGTGAGGTCCCCTTGGCTGACGTCTTGGCCCGGGGTTTGCTGTGGGTCAGCGTTCACTGGCTGCTGGATGCCTTTGGAGGTGAAGAGCCTGACATGAGCACTGAATTATCCCTCACCCTGGAGCTTTTCTTACTGTAAATCCAGGAGCCAGAGTGATTCTGTGACATGAATCAAAATCCCCTCAAGCTCACTCAGCTTAGGAAGACCTCGCTCACTGGCTGGAGCCATTCCAAGCTTTGTATGGCTGCCGTCGGCCTGTGGCTCCCTCAAAGTCTCCCTAAGCCGCCATGGAGAGGAGGCAGCCCTACCTGCTGCTGCTGAGCCTCCTGCACAGACGTGCTACTCTGACCGAAGATAGACAGACCAAACAGCTTCACGAGTGTGCATCAGAACAGTGCCTTGTTCTTTTCCTGACCCTGTAATCAGAGTTCTGCCGGAAACGGTGGAAGGCAGGCACTCAGTGTGCACGTTGTGTGTGTTAGATTCCCTCTGCACCTTCACAGATTCTGCGGGAGAGTCAGATAGGCACATAGTTACGAACAGGCCTGGGACGACGCAAAGGCCAGCACCCGTGGGATCAGAGCAGTGTCAGCCAGGCAAGGCGGGGAGCAGCTGGCTGCCCGGGTGCAGACATGGCACCTGGAAGACTTCTGCTGGTCCGGGTCCTGGGTTTGGCTAAAGAGGGTCAGACTGCGGGGGGAGCAGGTGGCTAGGTAGAAAACATTGATGTAAACATTTCCAGTGTCATCAGGGAACACTCAGTTTGCCTTCAGCCCTTTATGGTTTTCTTTCTGCTAAGTCGTTTGGAAAATTCTTGAGAAGAGTCGTGTTCTTTTACTGCAGAAGCCTGTTGTGTAGTCAGAGACCACTTAGATGGAACTCACAGCTGCCGATGGGGAGGGGGGTGTGCCATCAGTGGCCAGCGAAAGAGTGGGGATGGGGGAAGAGCACCTGTGTGTGGGACAAGGGTTGTGGCAGACACAGGCAGACATGCACGAAAGGAACTGGGTTCATTTTTCAGGGAAGGTTGAAGTTGGCCCACTGTGCAAGTGTCACTATGTGGGCTGCGGCTGCAGCCGGCAGCTGCAGTGCCAGACCTTCATGTGGGTTTCGTTCTCTCCTGTCACCCCCCAGGCCTTCCTGCGGTGGCTGCCATCTCTGAGCCCAGACCGTGTCAACGTCGTGGTGACCGGGAAGGACTGTCTGACAGCTGGCTTGGTCAACATTGTCAGTTTTGACCTTCTCAGCAGGCTGGAAAAACAGCTAAAAAACACCTCTTTTAAAGTTGTCATCGTTGTAAGTGACTTGCAAGGGTTTTCTGTTTGTTTGTTCTTATTTTATTTATTGGAGAAGCGGGGAGAGAGAGAGAGAGATCCCATCCACTGACTGACTTCCCAAATCTCCAAATGCTCACAACAGCTAGAGCTGGGCCAGGCTGCAGCCAGGAGCTGGGAAATCAGTCTGGTCTCCCGCATGCATGGCCAGGACCCGATCCCTTGTGCCCTCACTGATGCTTCCTGGAGTTTTCATTAGCATGAGGCTGCAGTCAGCCAGGCCTAGGAATTAAGATGCTGGGACATAGGCATCTTAGCCAGTGTCTCAGCCGGAAGGCCAATTCCTGTCCCTTGGCAAAGTAATTTATGTCTGGAAACTTTCTGCTTAAAAGTACTAAGAACTCTGATGTCTCACTGAGCCTCATTCAGAGTCTAGGAGAGGAGAAATCACTGTGTTTATTTTGTAGGGAACTAGTGTTTCTTCCTCTCAAATCAGGGTTCTCAGCCCGCCTGATGTTAGCATTTCCCAGACAGCTTTTCCCAAAACATGATGGATCGGCATGGGCTGGGGCTTTCTAGCCCATCTCTTCCACCGTGTGAGGTCCTGGGTGGAGCCCACACATGAACTCCAGGCCGCCTAAGGCTCCAGGGACCCACTGGAGACAGCAAGGAGTGGCTCAGACCCACAGCTCAAGCGGTTAATTGATGTCTTCCAGCCACTGTGGAGTCACAGCATCTCTCCCTCTAGGGGAAAAAAAAAGTATGTTTTGCACTAGTATTTTTTATTTCTTTCAACAAAAGTCTCGCAGATTTGACAGCACACCTGTCAGTTACTGGCTTTCCTTCTTTTAACTGCTCATACACTTCATAAGAAAAGCACAGGCGGCCTTGGTAGCCGGCCAGCTCTGCCAGCACTGAGGGTGTCGACGCAGCTCACAGATGAAAGTATTTCGGCAGGAGGAGACACAGTTGCTGCCCTCAGGGGGTCTGGTGTTATGTTTTGGACCTAAGAACAACACTGTGTTCTCAGCATAAGAAAATGTAAATGTGGACATTTTTTTCAAAGCTAAAACATCTCTCTGAGTCTTAGGGGGAGTCATTTCTGGTTTGGCACAAATTCAAGTGTGGCTTTTTAAAAATGTCAGCCGGCATGTGAAATGAAAAACAGTAGAAGGTGTTCCAGGATGATGGCAGGAGCTCAGGGTGTGTAGGCAGAACAATACCTTCCTTTCGGGTGTGTCCCCTTCCATTGGGTCCTTCATATATGATCGCAGATCCTCCCACCCCCACCCCCCGGAGCGGGTATCCTGCGCCCTTGTGAGGCATCCGCTCCACAGCTGGCGAGCCCGACTGTGAGAGAGGCTACAGGCGGGAGCCAGCAAGCTCGAGAGGAGAGCTGAGTTGCACCTGGCTTCAGCATGCTTGCCCTTCTGGCTCTGGCCCATCGCCTGCCTGCCCTGCCGTCTGAGTCTGGGCCAGCTGCTCACCACCAGGCTGGTTTATTCTGCAGCTGAGGAGGAGCCCAGTCCTCTTTGGAGGAATGAAGTGGCCGCTCTGAGATGTCCCAGCTCTTGGAGAAGCTTCAGGTTCCGGCTGTTCTGCAGCCCGTCCCAGTCATGCCACGCTTTTCACCCGCTGGCTGCACAGGTCCGCTCCCCTCCACGTCCTTTGTGTTTGCTGCAGTTTCTATCCGTAAACACTTTTCTCACAGCTGTCATGAGGGCTTGTTGTGAAACTGGAGTACAGATCTTAACACTGCAGGGTTCTGGGGCTGGAAACTGCCCTGGCGTTTAGGGGTCATCATCTCAGGTTCGCCCCCCGTTGTGCTTTGAGGCCCCTTTTATTCCCTGTAGCTGATATGGAACAGGGACTAATGGTTGACCTTCAGGGACAGAGCCGGACCCTGTCTAGTAGCTGCAGTCATGCAGTCATACGATGCTGTTGAGTGCTGTCTGAGTGACAGGACTTCCAAGGGCTTCACATGTGTTAGCCCACTGAAGACATAACAACAACCTCATGCTCTGGAAACTGTTACACCCATTTTACAGATGGAGAAACTGGTACCATAGAGAGGCGAAATAGTTGCTCAGAGTCATTCACCAAGGCATCCGTGTACCTAACCATAAACTTGTCCCCAACGACTAATAATGTGTTAGATGTCTATTTGGGTTTAGCAGCTGTGGCGAACTCCATATTTGCTCTCGCACAGAATGCAGCTCTGTAAGCAATCAACCTCTGTGCTCTGAACATCACAGGCAGTCCCTTGAGGTCAGGAGTCCTGTCACTGTCCTCCCCTGTCTGAGTTCCCACAGTGCTCTGTCCACACCCGCCTCAGTGCCACTGCTTATGTCTGATCAGCTGTTGGCGTGTCTGACATCCTGATTGCACTGCAAGCCCCCGGGAAGTGGCCAGGCCCCCCAGAGCCTCACACAGAACAGGACGCTCGGTGGGTCTTCAGCAGTCCACTCTCACGCTCCTCACCAGGCAGTGGGCAGGGTGAAGAACCACTTCCTGAGTGGGAGAGTGTCCCTGAGAGCTGAGGCGACTGGCCCATGTGGTAGAGTGTCAGAACCCTCGTCAGCAAGGGTCCGACCCACGGATTCACGCACGACACGCTGTTGATCGGTTCTCGAGGAACTTTTACTCTTAGGGATAGAAGGAAAGGAGGGAGTGGGAAGCAGCCGGGAGAAAGACGGAGACTGAAGTGGCTGCCCCCTGTTCCCGCCCCTAACATGGTCTTTTATCCATTCCCAGTCCCCCAGGGCTAGGGCGAGTAGTCTATCAATCAGATCAAAGGGCAAGCATAGCCTCAGGTCAAGGTGTATCTCATCCCATCAGGTTGTTTGCAAGTCTTTTGTTCAGGTTGTTTACAAGTCTTTTGTTCAGCACTTCCTTGACCTTGTTCTGCTCTGCAGGATGAGGCAGTGCAATGAGGAGGTCCCCACAGGTGGCCGGCCTGTGGTTCCCCACAGTAGAGAAGCTGCCCTCAGTACCCTGGGTCCTTCCCCAGCCCACAGCTCTGTCCCCTGGATGACGATGTCCCCATCTGATACTCAGCAAATGCCAGGCCAGCGTCAGGCATGAGGTGTGCCCGCTCTCTGTCCACTCAGGAATGCACCTTGGTTAACTCCATTGCTGTTTGCTTCCCAGGATGAATCCCACTTCCTCAAGAATAGCAAGACAGCCCGCTGCCGAGCCGCTATGCCGATCCTGAAGGTGGGTACTGCTGGGCAGAGAGGGAGCCTGAATTTGGACCAGCTGCAAGATCTGCCGTATTTGCTCGGGTTTGCCGGGGGTCCTTGGAGAGCAGGGCTGCAGTCCATGCCTGGGGCCTGCGACAGGACTCAGCATCAACTCAGGGCATCGGGTTCATTTTCCTCCTGATACCCTGCAAAGGAGCCAGCGGGCAGTGCTGTCATCCCTGTCTCAAGCTGAAGACTTACTGAGGGTCACAGGTCGGGCTGGACTCCAGGATCCTCCTTTAGGGAGAGTCTCCAGCAACTCAGGAGAAACTGCCGGTCTCTAAGTCACTCATAGTGGCAAAGCCATCGAGGTCCTGGGAGCCCAGGGGATGAGTTACACAGATTAAGAACCAGGCTGGAGCTGGTGTCTCGTCAGGAAGTGCTGGCCACACTGAGACTTGTCTCAGAAGCCGAGACCCTTCTCCACACTGCCCTAAGCCTGTTGGGTTAACAGGGGGACAAGCTCCCCATATTCCTTTTGGTGATGGTGTGATGGTATGAGCACTGGCCTCAGGGCAGGTGGGCATGGGTATGTGGTGTAGGTTTAAGTCTTTATCTGCGTGTCATCTGACGTGCAATCTAGGCTGCACATGTCTTCTGTGTCTGCGCTGTGTTCCCGTGCCCTACCCCTGACAGGGGGCCGGCCCCCAGCTTTTCTTCTGTGTTTGCAGAGTGAGTTTTTCCTTATACTGGGAGAAGGGGAAGTGTAATTAGAAAAGTCCCTGATCCTCTCATGCCAAGTTAGAAATCTCCCACAGATGACTTTGGAGAAATCCACTTTGATCTGTGTAGTCCGCCCTCTACCCTGTGAAGACGGCATTTGTGTTGCGCCACAAGCTTTGGGAGCCAGCATTGTGGAGCAGTGGTAAAGCTGCCCCCGGGACATTGCATCCCGCGTCAGAGTGCCTGGGGTCCAGTCCCGCCTCCACTTTCTACCCAGCTTCCTGCTAGTGGGCACCCGAGAGGTGGCAAGTGATGGTGCAAACACTTGGGTCCCTGCCACTCATGTGGGAGACCTGGCTGGAGTTCCCAGCTCCCGGCGTCTGCCTGGTCTAGCCCTGCCTAGTGTGGGTATTTGGGGAGTAAACCAGCAAGTGGGAGATAATACTCCCTCTCTCACTCTGCCTTTCAAGTAAATAAATAAAATCTTTGAAAAAAAAAGAAAAAATACAGCTCTTATTTAAAAGTTTAATTTTAACCCAAGATTGGGAAACCAAATATGCTAAATGTTAGTGAAACTTAGTATTTGAAAATTATCTTAATTCTACTGACCACCTGCAAAACACATTTAGGTGCCTACTATTTCAAGCTTTAGGTTTTTTAGGGCTAGCAGGTAATATATCTCTTCTGAGACAGGTTGATGTCACAGGCTCCAAATCTGAAAGTGAAAGTCCTTTACTTAAAAGCTTGATCCTCTGCTCATATTACCTATAAATATTTATATGTCACTGGCCATTTGGGGACCCACTAAAAGGAACTCATTTTCCTAGGGTGGTGACCCCTTCTTTTGGGAGACTTTAATATGTTTTCCTTAGAAAATTATTCTTAGGCCTTTGTACTGTGGACCCAATATTAGAGCCATAACTAAAATTAGATCTAGACCCCTGATTGTTTAGACAAAAGGAATTGCTCAATAGATAGATTGTATCATTAACATTAGAATATGAAAGCTTCGCAGCAGTGTCAGTGAGGCGGCTGCCTGGCCAGGCCCGCTGCTACATGTCGGTGCCTGAGCTCTGTGCCGCTGAGCCTTTGGGAACAGCAGGTTCCTCTTTAATGTCTTGGACGTATTTCAGAGTGACACATTGAAAAAAAATCTTTATACTTCTAACTAGTACGCTGTAGTCTGCGGTTGCTATAGAATCTGGATGGATTAATCTTTTAAAATAGGACCCATAGGCCAGGCTTGTTCTTCCTGCAGGTGGCCTGAGGCCACTCTCTTCTGTCCCATTGACTTCATGGAATGCTGGACTATGGCAGGCTTGGGATGCAAGAGTAGGATAGGGCGTTTTATGCTACTCTGTTAAGTAAACGTTTCGTCTCTCTGCTCTGTTTTCACCTAGATTGTAACCTTAGCGCTATTGACATTTTAGGTTGGACAATTCTTTGCGGTGGGGAGCTGCCTGTGCACTGTAGGGCATTTGATAGCATCCTTGGCTTCTTCCCACTAGATGCCAGTAGTACCTCCCAGTTGTGATAACCAAAATTGTCTCCAGATGTCGCCAAATGGCCCCTGGAGGAGATAGATTACTGCCTGCCCATCGTGTACTCCTCCACCCATGTTGAGAAGCGCGGATCTAAATACGGGTACACTGGGGAAATTAATCTGAATGTTTTTGGAATAAGAGGCTAATTGGGAGGAAGTAAAGTATGTCTTTGAAAAGCCACATAAGGGCCTAATTTAATACCACTTGATTGTTCCTCTAATGTGTACATCTCTTAGAACTATGTTCTGATAATTAATATCAGAAGATATTTTCAGCAATATGCTTAATGAGGTAATTAGACTTTATGGTGCAGTCTGTGCGATAGCAGGGCCCGATCCTGCAGCAGTTGGCATTTAAAGGATGTGTTGTTAGGTTATAAGAAACTGGTGCCATTATCTCCTGGGAAATGTGACATCTTTCTTCCCCAACACACAGCTTGCCTAGGCTACTAATACTAAGTAAGGTGTTTGTATTTTTACATGCAGATGTGTAAAAGCAGGCAAGACTGGAAGTTGTAAGAAACAAGGTTAAAATCACCTTTGGTCCGTGCAGAGGAGGAGACAGTTGTTGGCAGTCTGGTTATTCTTCTAACATGTTAGTTGTAGGGCAGGATCATGCCCTTCAGTATTCTGTCCTGTAGACACAGCTCCTGCACTCACCCCAGTGTCAGGTACTGGGTTGCTTCCCTTTGGTGCAATTATAAATAATTCTAGAAGTGAACATTGAGCATCCATATATACCTTGCTTGCATAATTATCTATCAGAGCAGATTTCTACGATCAGAATTGCTGTTTCAGTTTTCACTTCATCCTTTGCTGGAAGCCTTTGAAGTGCAGTGTGGCCAGGCACAGTAGCCATCTTCACCCCATCCAGCCCGTATGGGGGCTCTCTCTGTACACGACTCCAGCAGTGCCCATTGGAACAGTGAGGTGTGTTTGGGTTGGTTGGTTTGTTTAGTTTAATTGCATTTATTTACCTTGACTTCATTGTAACAACAGTGTGATGAAAAAATAAGTCATTTGTTTTAAAGATTTTATTTATTTATTTAAGAGGCAGAGTTAACCGACAGAGAGGTTAACGAATAGCTATTTTGCTCTGTGAGTAGTGTACTTTTTGTGTGTCTGTTGACTTGATGAGATGGTACACACTATATGAGCTTTCTCCTTTTCATTTTTCTTAAATTGGATGATGAATTCAAATGGTGCAAAAGAGTGAGTAGTGAAAAATAAATCTTCCTGTCACCTCTGGATCCCCCATCCCTTGGTGTCTGTCCCTGAGGTAGCCATGGTTACCACATTTTCAGGTTTACCTCTGTGAAGTAGCCCACTCACATGTAAGTAGGGTTACGTGTATTTTCTTTCTCCCTCCACAGTGTTCTGTGACCAGTTTTATGTCCACCTTTTTCCCTTCACGTATCTTGGAAGTCATTCCATATCCTGCCACATGACTCTTCCCTCATTCTTACAAACAGCTTTCTGGGGTCATACATTGTGGTGCAGTGGGCTAAGTCTTATATCGGACTGCCTGGGATCGAGTCCCGCCTTCACATCTAGTCTCTGCTAACGTGCACCGGAGCAGGCAGCAAGGGATGGCTCAGATACTTAGGCCCTTCCCACCCATGTGGGAGACCCTGATGGAGTTCCCAGCTCCTGGCTTTGGTTTGGTCCAGCCATGGCTGTTTTGTGCATTTGGGAAGTGAACCAGCAGATGGAAGTACTTGTGTTCTCTCTCTCTCGCTCCCTCTTGCTCTCTCTCTTTCTGCCTTTTTAGTAAATTAAAATAAATGACTTTGAAGATAGCATCCTGTTGCATAAATGTATTAAAGTCCATATTTTCCATTTCCTGTTGGTAAATGGTAACTTGGCCTCAGCTGATACCTCCCACACAGCAGTGACCATCTTCATTCAACAGGGAAGTGGGGAGCAGAAAACCTCATCCCCCTACATCAGAGAGACGGCTCTTGGCCTCTCCCAGGGCAGAGGGGAGGGAGTTGTCAACCTGAGTATTCCATTTTCTTCCCTGGAGTGATGACACTGTGGGACAAGAGCTCTGGGGTCCAGTAGTTCTGGATTAGTTCCCTATTTTCATTATGGAGTCAAGCGTGAAAAGAAATTACTGGCATTTAAAACACACAGTAAATTAGTCTGTCTTTTCTAGATTAAAAAAAAAATCCACCTGAGTATTTAATTTTAGTCCATGTGCTGTGTTAATTATGCCTATCCACAAGTGTTTTGCATGCCTTAAAGTTGAGAGTGGCATTAGTTTAATCAACTATAATTAAACCATTTGAGGTGTTCTTAAAACATTTTGATATTTGCAAAGATTTATTTATTTTTTTATTTGAAAGGCAGTGCAACAGAAAGGAGATGCATTCACTGGTTCACTCTCCCAAAAGGCTGCAACAGCATACTGGGCCAGGCTGAAGCCAGGAGCCTGGATGTCCATCTGGGACTCCCACGTAGGACAGGAGCCCAAGCACTTAGGCCATCTTCCACTGCCTTCCCAGGCTCATTAACAGGAAGCTGGATCAGGAGCAGAGTGGCCAGGTCTCAGATCGGCACTCTGATATGAGATGCTGGCATCATGAGCAGTGGTTTAACTTGCTGCACAAGGCTGGCCCTAAATTTTTATATTTTTGAAGCTGTGCACCTGTAGTCTCACTCTTCTTTCTGTCCTTATACAAGAATTCCCCTTGTATGTGCCATCTGAATTTTAGTGACATCAGAGCAGTGATCCCCACCTTGAAAGCATTGTGGTTGTCCTGCAGAAAAACTTAGTGAAGTCAGCACCTTTCAGACTTTTGACTAGAACTGTCTGTCTTTTTGGAACACACGCTAGAACCTAGAAGGAATTGTTTCTATGAAATACACTGACCTAACGAGAGACTCAGAAAGGCCGTTCCTCAAGTATCACTGAGTGGCCTCTAGTCAACAGTGGTCATAACTGTGCCGTTTGTCTTGGTCTGTCTTGTTTGTCATGGGGAGGGAGCGCTACTCAGGAATAGAATGAACAATACAACTTCGGTGTTCTTCCCAGACTCCAGTCACTGCATCTTTCCTCTTGTTCCTGTCTCTAGATCTGCTCTTGTTGCTCCTTGGGTAGTGTCTGTGATGTAGCAGTTGTTCCTTTTTTTATTTTATTTTTATTTATTTTTTAAGGAATACAAATTTCATAAGTACAACTTTAGGAATATAGTTACTCTTCCCATCATACCCACCCTCCCACCCACACTCCCACCCCTCCTCCTCCTCCCTCTCCCCTTCCCAGTCCCATTCTCCATTAAGATTGATTTTCAATTAACTTTGTATACAGAAGACCAACTCTATACTAAATAAAGATGTCAACAATTTGCACACACATGCGCACACACACAAAATTGTTTGAGAACTAGCTTTATAGTTAACTTTTATAATACAACTCATTGAGAACAGAGGTCCTGCATGGGGAGTTAATGCACAATGACTCTTGTTGTTAATTTAACAATTAACACTATTATATATGACATCAGTGACAACCCAGGCCCTTGACATGAGCTGCCTAGGCTCTGAAAGCCTTTTGAATCCACAAACTCTGTCAGTATTTAGACAGGGACATAAGCAAAGTGGAAGTTCTCTCCTCCCTTTGGAGAAAAGTACAACCTTCTTTGATGGCCACTTCTTTCCACTGGGGTCTCCCTCACAGAGGTCCTTCACGTAGGACATTTTTTGCTACAGCGTCTTGGCTTTCCATGCCCCTGAAAGCAGCATTTTTTTTTTTTTTTTTGACAGGCAGAGTTAGACAGTGAGAGAGACAGAGACAGAGAGAAAGGTCTTACTTCCATTGGTTCACTCACCTAATGGCCGCCATGGCTGGGGCTGCACCGATCCGAAGCCAGGAGCCAGGTGCTTCCTCCTGGTCTCCTGTGCGGGTGCAGGGCCCAAGTACTTGGGCCATCCTCCATTGCACTCCCAGGCCACAGCAGAGAACTGGACTGGAAGAGGAGCAACCGGGACAGAATCTGGCACCCCATTTATTTATTTGAAAGTCAGAGTTACACACAGAGAGAAGGAGAGGCAGAGAGAGAGAGCGCTCTTTCATCCACTGGTTCACTCTCCAATTGGCCTCAATGGCCGAAACTGTGCCAGTCCAAACTGTGCCAGGAGCCAGGAACTTCCTCCAGGTCTCCCACGTGGGTGCAGGGGCCCAAGGACTTGGGCCATCCTCCACTG
The DNA here is from genome assembly GCA_949820135.1 of Sylvilagus floridanus. Lineage (NCBI taxonomy): Eukaryota > Metazoa > Chordata > Mammalia > Lagomorpha > Leporidae > Sylvilagus > Sylvilagus floridanus. The sequence continues at coordinate 159,563,282 of OX463236.1, forward strand.
CTTTTCCAGGCCATAGCAGGGAGCTGGATCAGAAGTGGAGCAGCCGGGACTCAAACCGGTGCCCATAGGGATGCCGGCACTGCAGGCAGCAGCTCCACCCGCTACGCCACAGCACCAATCCCAACATTTGTTCTCATCTGCGGACTTTTGGCCATGTACCTCCAAATGATGCTTGCCATTCTCCTTGTTTTTCAAGATTCTATGATGGCTTCTGAACAAATTAAAAGAGAGCCTCAGTGTCGCTGCCAGGTCATGGTTAACGAGTGCTGGGACACTTGGGTGGTGTGGACTTGGCCTTGTTGCTGATGTCACCTGCCTTCTCCATGTCCTGCCTAAATTGAATATATTACATAAAATCTATTTAAAGTGCCTTTGGGAATAGCACTGGGTATAAGATCTGAGCTTTTTGGAACATGATATTTTTCCTAGTCTGGAGGTCTTGGTCAAGTATGACCAATTAGAATAGTTCGGTAATGCTCAGTTGGTGGAAAAATAATGATGATAGTGGAAACTGATGGAAAAAGTTCTGGACTGCTTCTTGCATAACCTTAAAACAACTTCAGCTGTTTTCTATAGCAGAGCCTTCTCTTGGCCCATTTCTTAAAATCCGTGTGTAGTTTATCTCCTTGGAGTACTACCTTGGAGTCTCCTTGACAGATGACATATACCAGCTTGTCCTGCAGTGGACCTGCTCTGCAGGGCTTTCCCACCTCCAGCCTGAGAGGACACAGCTCCCAGTGGTGTCTGCTCCTGTGAGGCACCGTCTCGGGGACACCGAGTAAAAATCACTTCCCCACATGGTCCCACTGAAGGTTTCTTTCCTTAACCAGAGGAGTTAACTGTAAAGTGCATTCTGTTTAGTGTTGATTTATGCGGTTGTGTGCATTTATATTTTCCTGGACTGGAAGTTCTCATAGGTGGAGACAAAGAAGTCCTGTGAATCATTTGCAGCTGGGCATGGGTTAGAGGCCACGTAGATGACGTGGGGGCTGAGCAGGGAGCAGTCTAAATTATTTCATAACTGGGGAGGCACCATTCTGGTTTCTTCTCGGTGCTAGCTTTTTTGGTAGTGTTTTCTCTGCCTTTTAATGCCCACAGAGGTCCATTTACAGTGCTCCTGTCACTGTCTACCCTGGGAAGGTTATGGGAGAACCAACTTGGTGTTAACTACATCTTTTAAATGTCTGGCAGAAGACTCTCAGTTGAATTCCATCCCCTGGTGTGCAGGCTGGTTTTGCCCAGGCTGCATTCCCAGTCAAGCACAGCGATGTGGGGAACAGGTTTGGGATGATGGGCAGATTTTGTCTTATTGATAAAACTTTTCATTTTGCCCATTTCATTGAAATGGTCTTAAGTCAATGCAGAAGATGCTACAGACATCATTCAAGAAGCTCATTGTTATTTTAATGAGCCTGCATTAAACCATGCAGGAAATTAGAAGGCCTGGGTAATTGAACTGTGGAAAATTACAGCTGGAGAAATTCACAGCTCTCCCATCATAACAGAATTAGGTATCAGGGGTTGTTGAGAGGGCAGAAGCACTGTATGTTGTATATTCATAAAGAATCATTTTTCTTCCCTCTGTTCCCCATTTATTTATTTATTTTTATGAGGCAGTGTATCCATTTGAAAGCCTAATTTCCTCTCCTAGGTGATTTACTTCATACGATTTTCTTCTACTACTGTCATTAAGTCAAGGTTACAGTGGTTAATAAGCTCTTTCTAGACAACCAAGCTTCATGGTAGGAGACCTTCTCCGAGCTGACGAGGATTTTATCTCTAGTATTTTGTGATGATTTCTTGTTCCAATATAGCAGGTCTGTCTCCTTGCAAGTTTTCATGCTCTGTTCTGTCATTTGTAAGAGGTGCGGTGTTTGGGTCTGAACCTCTTTGGGTCAGGTTGGTTACAGGATCGTGAAGAACCTGAAGTTCATCATCATTGGAACTGACCATTTACCTCCGTCTTCCTCACTGCTGAGCAGGCTGCTACAGGCCTGGGCTGAGCTTAAGGTAAATGAAGCCATGTCCCACTGCTCTGGCTCCTGGCTTCGGATTGGCACAGCGCCGGCCATAGCAGCCATTTGGGGAGTGAATCAATGGAAGGGAGACCTTTCTCTCTCTCTCTCTCTCTCTCTCTCTCACTCACTTTCTCTCTCACTGTCTATGACTCTACCTGTCAAATTAAAAAAAAAAAAAAGTCCTTATCAGCTGCAAAATGAGCTTGTGTCGGGATTCTCTCGGATCAAGGCTTTGTGAAGCTGAGTCGAAGAAGGCTTTATTTTTCCTGTAAAGAAAATCAAGTGTGGTTTATACACAGGCAGTCCTGGCCCCTTCCTCCTGGGCGAGTGAGTGGGCTGCTCCTACATGTCACTGTCTGCTAGTGAGTTTAACTGGGATGTCGGAAATCCATGCTGCGGGAAGTTCACACCTGTTGCTTTCTCCCTCCCACTTCCTGTTCCAGTCCGTGTTCTTTGAGTTTACTCCATCTTCCCTGAATTATTTTCAGCTTACAGTGAATGTTTATTGATTACTTATCTTAAACCAGGATGCAAGTGCTACAGAGAGGAAATCAAAGGTGAACACAGCCTGGTCCTTGATCCCTTGTGATTTTGTGGGGGAGCCAGAAAAGATAGAATTTAATGGCACATCTTATGTGCTAGGGTCGAGACTGGCACAGGGTGCTATGAAAGCAGCTGGGAAGGACTTGAAGAAAAGGAGATGGCTTTTAACCGCCTGCATCGGCAGCACCAAACCACTAGGTTCTTGCCACAGGCAAGGTTTTTTCTCTGGTCTGTGTGTGGAGAGCCACAGAGAGCTCTGGGGCGAGGCTGGCCTCCAGCGTCTTGGGAATTTGGGTCTGCCTTTGGTTCTGACATGGTTAAATTTGAGAAGTGCCAGCAATGAGTGTCCAAGCAAGTGCAAGGTGGTTGCCGGGCTGGATTCCAGGGGATTTTGCTCTTCCTGGGGGCATCCAGCTCCTCCCGCATGGGGACATTCTGAGTTCGCCCCTGTGTTCCTCCCAGTGTTCAGAGAACCTGTGGCTGTTTATCTTCTAGGTGGCCAAGAGGGTGATCCTGCTGTCGGGCACACCAGCCATGTCCCGGCCCGCGGAGCTCTACACGCAGATAATTGCAGTCAAGCCGACCTTCTTCCCTCAGTTTCATGCCTTTGGACTTCGCTATTGTGATGCCAAGCGGGTATTTATTCTCTTCCCTCCCTCGCCCACGCATCCCTCCCTTTGATTTTGACACTGCTCTCTGCTGCTGCTCTGGCCATGGTGTTATCAGAAGGATACTGGCTGGAGAAATGGGCCAAGATCAGATCTGGTTTTGCCCCCAGCCCTGGCCCAGGAGATCTCAAGGGTAAGAGGAAATTGACGCACCCTCCTCCCCACCTCCCCATTGCCCCACCTCAGTTTGCAGTGATTCCAGGAAAGAGACTGGTGGCTAATGCTGGGTGTGCTAGACCCCTCCCAAGGTTCCAGCCCTAGAAGCGAAGTCCAGCTACCATCCCGCAGGAAGGGCTCTGGGGCAAGCCAGGGGTGCAGCTGAGCCCTTGGTGGAGGGAGACCGTAGATGCGGTGAGTGAGGTTTGCTTGGCAAGGGAGGAATTTGAAGAAGAAACTGTCTCTGTGCAGGCAAAGAGAAAGCAGAGGCTTGGGGAGCGAGATCTGGGTGACCCCATTGTGTTGCCTTCAGGGAGCCCCTACTCACAAGCACCGATCCCAGAGCCGGGCGTGCCCACGGGTTGTCAGTGTGCACATGGTGCCTGCAATCTGCACAGCCTCGCTTCTGGGCAAGTTCATGATGTCGCCACGATTGTCTGCCTTATTGTTTAAGTACTTTTTTAAAAGAAAGAAAACACTTTTCAAGTACTTTAAAATTATCCACTAACATTCAAACACAGTACTTACAAATTGCAGTGCTTAGCAAAGTTAATTGCAAATCATTTTTAGCTGGAGTTTGAGGCACGGGCTGTTTCTCAATTGTTAAATGTATTTGAAAGCCGTACAGTTCTGAAATCAGATCAGAAATTCTCTTTCCCATGGATCAGTGCAGATCAGATTGATGGAATGTCACTGTCATTGTCATGGCACGTCAGAGCTCTTCATGTGGAGTTTGTACCTCTCTCCTATTTGCAAATGATCCACTTCAGGAAAAAGATCATCTCATCCTTGGTGCCTGGGATCTCAGCCAGTGAGGGAAGGGGCTGAAGACTGAATTCACTGCCTTCAGTGCTCCCCATATTGAGTTTTCAGTCCCCAGCCGCCGTCTCCCCTGAGTAGTCTGTCACCCAGAAACCAGGGCACCATCTTGAATTCTTTGCTTTCCTTCTTACCGCCCCCACCCAACATTTACCTCCCAAAACAGATGCAAACCATGCCACCTCAGCTTCATAGCCTTCCTCCCACCTAGCCCAGCGCCCGGTGCATGATACATTTTTAATCAAAGCTTCTTGAATTGCTGTTATTCTGACTTCCAGTTTAAAACCTTTGGTATGACAGTTTTAAACATACAAGGCTAAGAGGTAACAATTCTAGACCATTAGGGGCATAATATCCAGATTAATTATCATGTCTACTTGTTCCCAGCATGGTTTTTATATAATGCAGCCCATAAGTCGGGGCTGCTTTTTAACAGAATTTTTGCCAGCCCCATGCATTGAGAGAGGCTGCTGAGCTCATTTGCAGCCCAGCCCCACGGCTGGCTGAGAGCACTGTGGAGACTGTCCAGTCAGTTTCAGGGGACTTGTCAGAAAGACACAGCACTGGGGCATCCTGTCTCCACCCCTGACCATCTCCTTCTACTGTCCATTAAGCTAAGGTCTGGAGGACGCCATCCCTGTCCCCAGGAGTGTGCCAGGCCCTCTGCCATCCAGAATGAGCAGGCCCAGCCCTGCTCTCGAGGGTGAGGCAGGAGCAGACGAGCTGCTGGGAGTGTGCAGCAGCAGATGTGCTGGGCCCCTGGGCTTCTGCAAGGCCCTGGAACCAGGCCTGTGTCCACTGAGACACGGGTGGGGAAGGACAGGGCTTTTACTTGCCCCGGGTGGCGTGTTCTCCGGCTGTGTGGCAGGGAACCTGCCTCTGAGCTCGCCGCCTCCCATCAGCGGCTCAGTGAGGCCACAGTGTTTGTGAAGGATGCCCAGGCCCTGCCGCAGGGGCTTATCAGCAACCCCAGCCGCCATCACCACCAGCAGTAACACTGCAATTGCATTTGTCACATCGCACCTGGCTGTGCTGGTGTGGTCCCCACTGAGGGACAGGTCTGTGAAATCCCCTGTAAATCTCATCAGATCAAGATGCTGCTGCAGTTATTTATCACGCTATGCAGGGCACTCTGTAAGATACACTCTAGGGAAGATTCACTCCTGTATCTGGCATACGGGAGTAGTCTGACAAGCTGAGGGTTTTTTCCCTGTTCTATTCCTGACTTTCTTTCCTCCCCTCGTCCCTTCTGTTTGTCATGTGTCCTACTTGGGGGCTATGTATTCTTGTAGAGTCACTAGGAGTCCTGTGATCAAAGCCAGGGGCGGGTGTGAGAAGAGCCCCCTGTGAGAGTGGTAACGGGGCTGCGTCTCTGTTCCCTGCAGCAGCCTTGGGGCTGGGATTACTCCGGCTCCTCCAACCTGGGGGAGCTGAAGCTGCTGCTGGAGGAGGCGGTCATGCTGCGCCGCCTCAAGGCCGACGTCCTCTCCCAGCTGCCCGCTAAGCAGCGCAAGATGGTGGTCATCGTCCCGGGACGGATCAATGCCAGGGCCAGGGCTGCCCTGGATGCTGCAGCCAAGGAAATGACTACCACCAACAAAACCGTGAGTCCTGTGTGACAGTTCCCTGGGTGACAGCACCAGGCCTGTTCTACCTCAGCCTGCCCGCTCCCTTTCAAAAACCTTTGATTTGGGGTGTTGTGTTTGTGTAGAGCAGTGTTGATGAGTGGTCATGCAAGGAGCCCCAGCACAGCAGCAGGATGGTGTTGTATATTGTAATCCTGCAAAAGAAATTGCAATGTTTGGTATACACTGAGAATTCCCTAGCCAGTTAGTCCTACGTGGGTTTGATACATTTATTAACCCTCTAATCATGCCATGTTGTTTACATAAGTCAAAAATAACAAGTGGACATTTAAAAACAAAGTACAATTTTAGACCTTTTTTAAAAAAATTGTTATTTAAAAGATGTAGATTTCATGTATGTCATATGTACAGATTTAGGAACGTGGTGATACGTCCCATCCTTGCCTCCCTCCTGCCCTCAAACCTTCTAAACCTTTTTTGTTTTTTAAAGATTTACTTATTTATTTGAAATGCAGAGTTACAGAGAAGCAGAGGCACAGAGAGAGAGGTCTTCCATCCCCTGGTTCACTTCCCAGATGGCCGCAGTGGCCGGAGCTGGTCCGATCTGAAGCCAGGAGCTTCTCCCAGGTCTCCCACGCGGATACAGGGACCCAAGGACTTGGGCCATCCTCTGCTGCTTTCGCAAGCCATAGCAGAGCTGGATCAGAATTGGAGCAGCCAGGACTCGAACCGGCACCCATATGGGATGCTGGCATTGCAGACAGTGACTTTATCCGCTACGCCACAGTGCTGGCCCTGGAAACCTTTTGAATCCTTATTGCAGCCATTTCTAGTTGACACCTCCATTTCACAGAGAGGGAAACTGAGGCTCACAGAAATTATGGTTTGCCTGAGGTCTTATAGCTCCATGGTAGAGCTGAGGCTGAAACCAAGTCTCGTGCCCTTATGCTTTTCCCACTATGGTTATTTTATCTTTCAAAACATTTTAGTGTCCGACTGTACTAAGTACTGTAAAGTCATGCACACTAGCTCTGTTTCTGACCTCTCGGGATAAAATTTTGTAATATTCACTGCCAAGAAAATAACAGTCATTGATATTTTTTGGCATTATCATAAAGCATTATCTGGGCTTAATATTACCCCATATAAAAAACTTAGCTAGGGATGGCATTTCAGCCTTCTGGGAGATTTGTAAGATGAATAAGACTGACAAGAGACAGAATGTGTGATTTTTTAATGTTATTTTACCTTATGATGAGCAAGACTAGTTGGTAACTTTTAAGAAACAGGGGTAAGATGGCCGATACCCTGGCCAATTTTCATCTTGTGTTTCATTTATATGTAATAATCTGGAAAGCCCGGAAGAGACGATCACACACAATGTGTTTGCAACGAGGTTTTCAAACAGCTCCACAGCACTGGTGTGGATGGATAGAATCGGGTTTCAGTGGAACCCGGAGCAGAGACAGGGTGCTTACTCTCTAAAATCAGTCTGGTGAGCCTTTTCTGATTTCTGGATAAACATTGAAGGAATGGGGAATTTTTTTTCTCAGTTTTCAATTTTCTCTTAAATTTTTCTTAAACGTCTAATGTCTGCTGGCTCTTGTCTGTTAGTAAATGCCACCAGGCAAGAAAACCAATGGACAAGTACAGCAAATATGATGTGAATTGAAAAAATTCAGACATGCTTTATTTTTAGATGTAAAAACCTGGATGGTTATAAAGTGCTTTGTTATTTGAAGATTTATTTGTTAGAAAGGCAGAACACCACAGAGAACCTTCTATCCATTAGTTCACTCCCCAGATAGCTGCTATAGCCAGATCTGGCCAGACTGAAGCCAGGAGCCAGGTACTCCATCCAGGTCTCCCACGTGGGTGGCAGGGGTCCAAGCACTTGGGCATCTCCTACCGCCTTCCCAGGCTGGATCCAAAGCAGAGCAGCCAGGACTCAAAATGGCACTCGGACACAAGCAGTGACTTAAATCCATGGTGCCATGGTGCTGGCCCCTAGAATGCTATGTGGGTTTTTTGTTTGTTTGTTTTGGTTCTGGTGGTTGTTTCTGTTTTTTGCTATTGAAGTTGTTCCTTGTATGTGTGAGATGGAAGTAGACCTGTTGCTGTTCTGTGGGACTCCCCTCGTCTGTGCTGTCCACCTCCTGAAGCTGCTTGAGAACAGCCAGTGTAGACCACTGATAAAGCAGCTATGTACATTTGAACTGAGGAAGAAAATCACATTAGTTGACTAAGGGGCACCTGTGAATTGTGTGGTCAGCAAAAAGAAAGGGGAGAAATAGCAGTTCTGCAAGTAGTAGTTCTATACTTAGTGCAGCAAGCTCTGGAAGCATGTTTTTTTTTTTTTTATAGATTATTTATTTATTTACTTATTTATTTAAAAGGCAGAGTTACAGAGAAGAGGGAGAGACAGAAAGAGATCTTCCACATGCTGGTTCACTCCCCAAGTTGCCACAATGGATGGGGTGGACCAGGCCGAAGCCAGGAGCTTCTTCTGGGTCTCCCATGTGGGTTGCAGGGACCCAAGAAGTTGGGCCGTCTTCTACTGCCTTCCAGGTGCACTAGCAGGGAGCTGAATCAGAAGCGCAGCAGCTAGGACTGCACTGGTGCTCACATGAGATGCTGGCATTGCAGACAGTGGCTTAGCTACTACGTCATAGTGCCAGCCCCTTGAAAGCATTTTTAAAACTTCTACCAGCTGTGTAGTTCTTCACGTTAGGTGAATAGCTCTCTCCAAAGAGGATTTCAGATGTAGCCTGAAGGTTTGATTTCTGCATTTATTGTTGATGGTCTGGAATGAACTAGGATGGGCCATGGAAATTAGCAATGTGTTCAGGGAGCTGCAGAAATCGCTTAAGTTCTTTGGGATATTATTATTTTCTTACCCAGAGAAGGGAGCCATGACCTGTTGCAGGGCTGCAATAGTGCCAGTTGCTGGGAGTGCGTGGTGTTTGTGTGATTGTCGTCTTTGCTCCGTCGCCACCCCTATGAAGACAAAGCCTGAGCTACAACGAGATTCTTCAGGAGTGCAGCTGGGACGGCGCCCAGAGCCCTTCTCAGCTCCGCTCTTGAGAATTGCAGTCTGTTCCCTTGGAGGCTTAGGAAAATTAAGCATCTCTCCCTGACAGATAGAAACTGTGTTGGTGTGGATTATCTTCAGTGCACTGCTGAAGCCAGACACTAAATTCTTTGAGCTAATAAGTCCTTGAGAACTTGATGCTCTTTTGTGTTCTGCAAGTTCATTTTTGTAACGGAGGATCCAAGTAGAAAACGAGTCTGTGTGCTGTGGACTGTCAGAACCTTTCTCCTTCAAAGCCACTGGAGTGTGTGTGTGTGTTGGGGGGGGGGGTGCTTTTCTAAGCCACAGATCTGGTCACAGGTGTCGCTGTCACGCCGCTCAGGAAGAGGAGCCAGCCCCACCTGGGGGCTGCACTGAGTGACCACAGACATTCCTGCCGAGCCCCCACCAGCTGTGAAATTCTGAGCTGACAGAGCTGAGGTGGAGAATCGTGGTTTTGGTCAAATAAGGAGACCTTGTGAATCCCCGGAGAGTGACCCCCTCCTCAGTTCTTATGGTCACTTTTTACCCCTGCAGTTTGGCATGTCCTGCTGGCTCCAGCCAAACCCTTCCGACCCACCTGTCAAGAATAGACTCTCTCTTTGTTCCTTCACACCGTTCCATCCAGAGACAACATTTAAAAAAAAAAGAAAAGAAAGTTTTAAGAATCAGAAACCAAGGCAAGGCAGCCAGTTTATAAAATGTGGCTTTTAATGAGAGCTTTTTTCAACTGAAATAATAGATACCTGATCACAGCTGCCTGGAGTCATCTTTTGTCTACAGCCTGTTTTGATTGGCGAGACCAGGAGCAGCATAATGGAACGAGCCCGTGCAGACTTCCCGGTGGCACCATCAGTTCCCCCTTGCCTTGGACAGGCCATTCCATTTTCCAACATAGAGAAGTAAATTTGAAAACTCCAGTGGCTCTAATTTAATGAAAGTCTAGGGAGTCAGGGACAAAGAACACAGGTTATTTAAAACTTCCTGTACCGTAGCTGGCAAAAGAAATGAGGTCATTCATGGGTGATATTATGCCTGTTGAGTTTGGAGGAGGTTTTTTTATTTATTTTTTTAAGGTAAAACTATTGATTTTTTTCCCACATTAAAAATAGAATAGATGTCTATTGAGCAAAATCTGAAAAACAAGTCATAGTTATTGCATACTTGCTAAGTGCAGGCATGGTGCTTTAGGTGTATTAAGTCATGTAATTCCCACCATCAGGGGTCCAGGCCCAGATGCTTGGCTCCACAGCCTACACTTAACAAGTGTTACCAATTCTGATCCTGCCATTTGGTAGCAAGCAGTGAGACAAGTAAAATCACTTGAGTTTTTGGCCTGTTTCCTCATCCAAATATGGGCATAAATATACCTTCCTCATAGCAGAGTTAATTATTAAATCAGAAAATGGACACATAGTTCTTAGAGTACTACCTAGCTCATAATAAGTGGTGTGTGAGTGTTAATTAAAAAGAATCATCTTTTAGATCACATAATTTTCACAGATATCATTTGGGTATTTCTCTCTAATATCTATGTATGTATAATTTACTTTAAAATACTTTATAGATACCCATATGCATTTTAAAAGTAGAATTGGGATCACGACAAACATACATGAAATGGGGAAGTAAACAGGTGGTGTGATTACAATGCGGGCTTTTCCGAGTTGGTAAATGTTCTTTTGTAATCTAGTATTTGAAGGCCATATAGTGTTTTCTCACATGACTGCATCATAGCCTTGCCAGTCATTTTTAGTTGAACCTTACATTTTTTTCAATTGCTCATGATTCCAGATCACACCACACTGGAAAAGTAGCTTACATCTGAATCTGTGTATATCTGATGTATTGTGAGGACAAATTTTAAGAAAGAGGTTGCCGGCTGGGCATGTTTGAGAAGTTTGGGTACAAACTGCCACATCACCCTGGAAGGGTTCAGCCCAGACCCCCATTCCACCCCAGCGTGTGTCATAAAAGCGCTTTGTCACAGCCTCGTCCACTCTGGGTGCCCCAGGGCCAGGGGCTCAGAAACTGCTTTTCCTTGAGTCTCCTTCTGTCTGTGTTGGCCTCTTCCTTTCTACTAGGAAATGTGCAGCAAGGCATTGTGGGTAGCAGGGGTGGGCTGTGTCTCAAGGACACAGAAGTTGCGGGTTGAGGATGACTGGGTGTGGTCCAGCTGGGGTGTGTGTGTTGTGGTGGCCTCACCAGATGGGAGCCTACCGTGTCCCGTTGGAACATCCTGCCAGAGTCCCACACAAGCAAAGGTTGTGCGAATGTGTCCAGAGCCTCATCACATGGTGAGCTGGGTAAAGACACACTCTGTGGAGTCGCCTCTTCCACCTGAGTTCCCAGGAGGTTTGAGTGGCTAGGTTGGACTGCTGCCACAAAATATGGGGTCAGCATCAGTGTCCCCAGGGAGTCCTGTGGCCCCCCTGCATCTTCCCCCTGTCCTGTTAAGGCCTAGAGGAAGGCACTGTTCAAAGCCAAGGAGCTGACCCAGGCAGCTTTTGCCACCATCTGATGAGTCGTTATTTTCAGGTCAAGTCTGGCTGTGGCTGCTTCCCTGTTACTGAGGACCCAGAAGTAGGGCTTCAGGACCATGGGGTTATCACGGTTGAGTCCCTTCTTTGTCCCGTTAGAGCTGTTGTGATAGCCTCTGTCTCACAACCCTGGACCCTCACTCTCAAGAAGAAGACATTTGCCTGTCTTAGTCTGTTCCTACTGCTGTAACAGAGTGCCTCAGACTGGGTAATTTAGAGATGGCGGAAATGGATTGCTCACGGTTCTGGAGCCTGGAGAGTCCGAGATCAAGGTGCCAGCAGATCCGGTGTTTGGTGAAGGCCAAACGGGCCCTCCGACCGCATCCTCACATGGCGGAGGAAACCAACCAGCTCCCAGGCCTCTTTTATCAAGGGTTCTTAATGCATCTGTGGAGCCTTTGTTCTTAGGACCCGGTCACGTCCCAGACGCCCCCCTGCCTGCACCGCTGCCCTGCAGGTTCAGTCTCAGAGTGTGGATTCGGGTGAGACGCAGACATTCAGACTGTGGCACTGTCCGATGGGTGACGGTAAAGCATCGTCTCTGAGAGGCCAGCATGGTGGTAGACGTTCTCGTGTGTCGCTATGAAACGACTTGACCATCTATGTTCGCACTCTTGGTTAGGATTAACTTAGATACAAGCCATGAAGAAAACATTACTGTAGGGGGAGACAGGCCAGAAACAAATCATGATTCTGGAATGGTACAAGGGTCAGCTGCGGTTGATTCAGTAACTCTTGAACAGGGAGGGCTAGGTAGCTTGTAGGAAGAAAAGGAAAGAGCAGGGGATGGTGTGGTGGCCCAGCAGGTTAAATGCCGGTTCAAGTCCTGGCTGCTCTGCTCCTGACCCAACTCCCTGCCAATGCGCTGGGAAAGCAGCAGGAAGTGTCCTAAATTCTTAGGTCCCTGTCACCCACGTGGGAGACCCAGATGGAGTTCCAGGCTCCTGGATTAGGCCTGACCTGGTTGTTGTGGCCATCATGGGAGTGAACCAATAGATGGAAGATCTCTTTCTCTTTTCGTCTCTCCCTGTTTCTGTGTCACTCTGCCTTTCAAATAAATCAATCAATCAAAAAAGAAAAAAGAAGTAAGAATGAAAGAAAAGGAGTGGGCAGAAAACCAAGCCGGACAAACACAGAAGTTGTCAGCAGGCTGCAGTAAGTAGGCGTGCTTGGCCAAGGCTGCATTTCAGCCAGTCACATCATTGTGGTGTGCACGGTGAAGCCCTACCCCAAACACATTGCCAAAGACCTTTCAGCCTGTTCCTTGCATCTCTACGCCAGTTCTTGGTGAGGACAGAGTACGTGTAATACTAACTCTGAGGACAGAAGCAGAGTCCGGCAGTTCCCATGACTTGGCCAAAGCGAGCAGAAGAGTCAGTTATTAGCACCAGGGCCTGGAGACTGTGGTAGTTGGTGGTTAGGATTTGTGATGCTCACAGTGACAGTAATGGGATCAGCTTAGCCCAGCGTTGTCAGAGTGGGGACCCACAACACTCGGCTTTTCTTTCAACAGAAACGGGAGCAGAAAGAAGCCCTCATTCTCTTCTTCAACAGAACAGCTGAAGCTAAAATCCCATCTGTCATGTAAGTAGTCACCACGTGTTAACCTCGCCACTACGTGAGCCTGCCAGGATGGTATTACTGCTGTCTGTGACCAGAGATTAGAATTACAGCTCCCTTGAAACCAAGGTGGAGGGCGCTGTGGCCTCACCACCCGCAAGGTGTAAATTGGCCTGCAGCTAGAGCCACTATGATGGTGTGCCTGGGACCCCTGGCGGACCCTCTCTTAGCCCACGTGGGCTGGAGCTGCTACTGGTTAGAAGGAGGGTGTGAGTTTTTCTCTTGCCAGGAGTACCGTGGTCCTTTGCCTTCAGGGAAAAAAGTAGAAGGGGGCCGGCGCCATGGCTCACTTGGTTGATCCTCTGCCTGCAGCGCCAGCATCCCATGTGGGCACCAGGTTCTGGTCCCAGCTGCTCCTCTTCTAGTCCAGCTCTCTGCTGTGGCTGGGGTGGGAGCATGGGGAGTGGAGGTTGGCCCGGGTGCTTGGGCCCCTGCACCTGCGTGGGAGACTGGGAAGGAGTGCCTGGGGAGTGGAGGTTGGCCCTGGTGCTTGGGCCCCTGCACCTGCGTGGGAGACTGGGAGGGAGTGCCTGGCTCTTGGCTTCGGATCGGTATGGTGCTGGCTGTGGCGGCCATTTTGGGGGTGGACCAGCAGAGGGAGGACCTTTCTCTCTCTCTCTCACTGTCTGTAACCCTACCTGTCAAATAAATGAAAAAAAAAAAAAAAAAGAAAGAAAGAGAAGCTGCCCCATGGGAATGCTCTGATCTTTCCCAGAGACATGAGGTTGCAGCCATTGTTGACCTAAATGAGAAGACAGATGCCAACATTTATTTAAGACATGACAAGTGGCCGTGGTCACACTTCCTGCTGTGTCCTCCTTGTCAGCTAAAGCTAACGTAACAGTTTCTATTCCTAGAATTATTCACTGACTTAAGAAACCTCAGTTGTCCGCCTTTCTTAAAGAAAGGAAAACCCACACATGTTCAAGGATCGGTGCAATAGGAATGTTGACATGCAGACTGCCTAACTCATTGTTTAATGTTCCTGTGAGGCTCTGGCAGGATGATGGGCCACATAATTACACTGCAGTGGGAATGGATGTCATGTGGGTTGAGCTGTGCCAGACTTGCTGTGGATGAACTGAGACACAGCCTGCACCAGACCTCCCTCGGACCCCAGGTCCCCTAGCCTTCAGCCCTTCTCCTTGTGGTGATGTTATGGGACCCATCAACTCCAGCCTAGAAACTTGGCACCCAGAGAGCAATCCGAGTGCCCCACCGACCCACTTCTCGTGGGCAGCTGACTAACCCCTGCCGAGGTGCTGGGTTCTTTCCCAGAGCCCCTGAAGTTTAAGCCTTCCTCTTTGGGTGTTGGGCTCCAAACCACCCCTTTCCCTTAGAGATTTGAAGTGTGAACTACTTTGCCACCTCATAGATAAACATTGGTCAGACAGTGTGCATACTTCTTCACAAATCTGTGATGAATGATATCGTGCTTTGTAGTTGCCAGACAACTTTTAGACCTATGAACTCACCACACATGTGCAGCATCTTTGGAAGGTCAGGAGAGTAAGTTATACGGGCCCCGTCTTTCAAACAAAACACTGAGTATATCTCTGGATGTCCAAGTCGCCCAACTTGCAAGTGGAAATTAGATTGTAAATCTTAAGGACCTCAGTTTCCTCTGTTGGTTGGTTTTCTTTCCTTTTTTGGGAAGGAGGGTACTGCTTGTTTTCGTGTTGAGGGCACCTTTTAATTTAAAGGCCAAGGTTATTGTGGTGGGCAGCTGTGTCCAGCCTGGTGACTTAGGAGGGCGAGGACGGGTAAAGCTGTGTCTGAGATGAGGAAAGGAAGGAAGCCTCAGGACAGTTGGGGCCTCTGGTTTTTATGAGCTCACCGAGTTGACCTTGTGAGGCCATACCAATAAACTTCTTCACTTACTATCAAGCAAAGTTTATGTCTCTCAGAATAATGAAGGTAGGTTCTTTAACACCACAGCTCACACATCACGTGTTGAACTGGAACCCTGGTCGGTCGTGGTGTTGTCTGGAAATCACTCTGGCATCTAGAGGACAGTCACCTTGTCCTCCCTTGCCTTCCATCCCCTGCCTGTCACAGGAAGCTGCTGAGACTCGCGCTTCTTTAAGGAAGACACCGTCTGTTCTGCTTGTGACCAGGGGTAGCCTCATGCTGAGCAGGGGCTTCCTGTGTCTGTGGGAGCTCACTTTCCCGTTGCTCAGGTGTAGCAGTCACCTGTCCAGGCCGCCTTAGCTCTTTGGGATCAGGACCCCTCCCCAGGGTGCTAACCCAAGGGGAAGCTGGCAAGGATCTGCTGCCTGGGTACCTCCCCACCCTACAGCTCCCTAGGCATGCCTGCCTGCCTTCACGTTCAGGGCTGATGGTGAAGAGGTGGAAGCTCAGAAAAAAAATACATAAATAGCACAGTGGGAGAGAAAAGAAGTGAATTAAAGGCAAACCAAATAAATGACTTCTTTCACATCCTATTCCTTTGCCTTGGAAAAGAATTCAGTTACCACTGACTTAACTGGTGGCTCTGCTGTTTGAGAAGGAACTGGAGAGCCTTCCCTGAATGATTCAGTATTGATAATACGGATCTTCAGTATTGTTACTTACATCTCGAGATTAAGCTTCCAGAAATTTCCTTAGCCTCTTGTCTGGGTATTTTCAGACCAACATAAACACTTCAGTTTGCACTGAAAGCACAATCTAATGATGATAGCAGTCAGAGGGGAAACTGTCAATGATCTTCTATGATCCCAGATAAGAAGAGTGTTTCTGAGACATATCAGAGACACAGAAAACACAAGGACACTTCTGTGTCCTTGTGCCTGAAAAGCGTGGAGCTCTTCCTGCACACAGCAGAAGATGCCATCCCCACAGCTCCTAGTTTTCTTCTTCTGTTCCATATGACCTAGTGTGAGGGGTAAGGGGAGGGGCCCGCTCCCAGAGGAGGGAGGGCAGGCACCCTGGAGGTGTCTGTCACAGATGTGGTTGCTCTTCAGGATCAACCTCAACTGCCGGAGTCTATGTTTAATCTGTTTTGTTTCATTGTCAAATGTAGTGAGTACATCCTGGACCTTCTGGAAAGTGGAAGAGAGAAGTTTCTGGTGTTTGCACACCATAAGGTGGTTCTGGATGCAATTACCAAAGAGCTGGAGAGAAAGGTAAGCTCAGCACGAGGTGCTGCATGGATCCTGTGCTTGTGTCAGGTTGTGTCAGGCTCAGGGCAGATGGAAGCAAGGTTTCCAGAAATGTTGGCTGTGACCCTCTAAAGAAGTCTTGCTTGTAGCTCCACAGTGAGGGGGTCAAAATGTACCCCAGCTGTCTCCTGCCAAGTCTTTGTGCTCGGGCAGCTATCCTAGGAGTCTGCTTCGGGAGCCTCTCCCACTGGCTCCTCCATCACCCTGCACACATAATTACAGAGCAGGCAGAGGAGACAGAGGTAAGAGTCTGTTGAACATCCTCCTCGTTCCTCCTTTTGTGCCTGGCTACTGTCAGAGTGCTTTGTAATCACCACGGCAGCGTGCAGACCTAGTACAGAACGTTACAGCACTCAAGAAATTGCGCAAAATAGATCCAGAAGGATTTCTGAGGATGTCCATTAGGACTAAACACATGGTAATTCCATTGTCTTTTAAATTTTTCTTTAATTTAGGACTATACATTACCTCTTGTCTTCTTTCATCAGGTACATTTATGTGGTAGTTACTTATTTTAAATATTTATTAATTTATTTGAGAGGCTGAGAGACAGACAGCTCTCATTCACTGGTTTGCTCCACAGATGCCTTCTAGGGTTGGGCTGAGCCTGAAGCCTGGAGCCAGGGGACTCAGACTAGGTCTCCCATGTGAATTGTAGGAATCCAGTAACCTGAGCCAGACCTGCTGCTTCCCACAGGTAGTGTTAGCAGGAAGTTGGACTCGGGAGCTGGGATCAGGTTTTGAAGCCAGGCGTTCTGATGTGGAACACATGTGTCTTAACTCTTAGTCTGAACACACTCTCCTATACAATATATTTTTTAAATGCTTATGCCATAGCAATGTATTTTTTTAAAGATTTATTTGAGGCAGAATTAGAGAGAGAGAGAGAGAGGGAGGGAGGTCTTCCATTCATTGATCCACTCCCCAAATGGCTGCAACAGCTGGAGCTGTGCCAATCCAAAGCCAGGAGCCAGGAGCTTCTTCTGGATCTCCCACATTGGGTTCAGGGGCCCAAGGACTTGAGCCATCTTCTACTGCTTTTACAGGCACATTAGCAGGGAGCTGGGTCAAAAGTGGAGCAACCGGAACTTGAACTGGTGCCCATAGCAGATGCTGGCACCACAGGTAGAGGCTTAACCTACTACACCACAGCACTGGCCCCTCTCCTATACAATATTAAACATATAGAAGATTACAGAGAAATATACAATAAAGACCTGTGTGCCATTTACCCAGATTTAGTGAATAAAAATTTCACTGTATTTATTTCAAGGTTTATTTTTTAAGTAATCAAACACTTAAGCCCCCAAAGTATTTTAATTCCATTCTATCTCCTGACTTCCCAGTGATGGCACCATTGTCCTGAAGCTGTTGTGAGCCCTTCTCCTCTGTGTCTCCTTAGACAATATACAGTATCCCTTTGTGTGTATTGTGTTAAGAAGCTCTAAAATTGCACTTCTTGTTATATGGTTGATGTGTAGGGATATAGGAAAATATCCATGATAAGCTGTTAAAAAGCTGTATGTACAATGATTTTTAGTTGCCATGTGCAGATAAAAAGCCTGAATAATATATACCAAAACATGAATGATGATTATCTGTAAGTAATCTTCATTATGTTCTTTGGTCTTTCTGTATTTATACATTGAGTATATTATTTTTATAATTGGAAAAATCAAGTTTTTTTAAGCATAAAATAAGAGCATTTCAAAAACAAAAAAATAACATAAGGAAACATGCTTGAGAGACTGATAGCATCTGATATGACCAGGCACTAATGGCAGTTACATGCAAAAGTGACAGTAGTGGACAAAGTTGAATAAATAGTTCATCAATAGCCATTTAAAAGGTTCAGTTCTACCAATAACCAAATAAGTGGAAAATAAACTAGATTTTTCTTTTACTCCATCCAGTCAGCCCAGGTTTTAACAATGTGTGGTGCTCACTGCTGCTACCTGTGCACTGAGAGGGACATGATTGTGCATTATTTATTAGAAAACAGTTTGGCAGTACTATCAGGAGTCCTAAGCTCAGTTTATCCCTTTGCCATAGTACTTTGCTATTTAGTAATTCTAGTCTAAGGAAATAATCAAATGTTGGCAAACCCAATTTTCAAAAACTGTGTTTAGATTTAGCAGCTTTATTGAAATATAACTGCCATGCAGTAAATTGTACATCCTGTGTACCATCTGATAGGGGCCAGATAGTGAACATACCTATCACCCCCACGCCAACTTGGGCCACTGTCATCACTCCCTCCTGCCACTTCTACTCTCCCTTCCCTAGACCACTGCCAATTTACTCTTTGTCATTGTGGCTTTGTTTGCATTTTTTAGAGTTTTGTATAAATGCGGAATCATTCAATGTATACTTTTTTGGGGAACATGTTTTGTTTGTTTTTACTTATTTGAGAGCTAGAGAAAGACAGAGAGATTTTCCATCTTCTGGTTTGGTCTCCAAATGTCCACAATAGCCAGAGCTGGGCCAGGCTGAAGCTGGGAGCCAGGAACTCAATCCAGGTCTCCCGTGTGGGTGGGAGGGTCCAAGTACTTGAGCCATCACTTCTACCACCCAGGGTGCACATTAGCAGGAAAATGGAATCAGATGCAGAGCCAGGACTCAAACCCAAGGATGCAGATATGGGAAGTGGGCATCCCGAGGACTGGCTTGGCACTGTACCAAATGCCCAGCCCTCAGGCATAATCTTTTTTTTTTTTTTATTTGGTTTCTATCACTTAAATTTTGAGTTTCCTCCATGCTGTACTAAGTATTATCCCACTGCTAGGCCCTCCTTTTTAGGGGAAATTAGAAGCCCGCTATATCTGCAGAAATGGCAACAAGGTTGTTTTGTTATGATGTGTCATGAAATATAGACATTAAAAAGCATACTTACTCTAGGGGCAGGTATACAGTTCAGGCACCGAGATGCTGCTTGGGATCCCTGTATCACATGCCGGAGGGCCTGGGTTCGAGTCCTGGCACGACTTCTGATTCCAGCTTCCTGCTAGTGTGCTCCTGAGAGGTAGCAGGTGATGGCCCCAGTACTTGGGTTCCTGCCACCCATGTGGGAGACCCAGAGTGAGTTCCCAGCTCCTGGCTTTGGCCTGGCCCACTGTTGTAGGAATTTGGGGAATAAGCCAGCAGATGGAAGATCTCTCTGTGTCTGTCTGTCTTTGTTTCTCTGCCTTTCAAATGAATACAAAATAATTAAATCATACTTAGCTTATTTACAATGATGCCTGTTGAGGAAAAACAAGATATAAATTTCTGTATTTAAAAGATATACACATTAAGAAGAGTAGCAGGAAAAAAAAGGGTTGGTAAGATTAGTAATATTTTTATTTTCCTTATACTGTTTATCAGTAGAAGAAATAAATATGAAGGTATTTTTTAAAAGTTCATAGAAAATGGAATTAAAAGGTAAGATAACTTTGATGCAAAAAAATTTTAAGGCATGTATAGTTTTTTCATTGTACACATTTTTTTCTTTTTTTTTTTTTGACAGGCAGAGTGGACAGTGAGAGAGAGAGATAAAGAGAAAGGTCTTCCTTTGCCGTTGGTTCACCCTCCAATGGCCGCCGCGGCCGGCGCACCGCGCTCGTCCGATGGCAGGAGCCAGGAGCCAGGTGCTTTTCCTGGTCTCCCCAAACGTTTTAGAGACCTCTCATTAATGCCTCTTGAAAGACAAATAGCTCAACTAAACATGCAGTCACCATATAACCCAGCAGTTGTCTCCTAGGCATTTGCCTCAGAAACATGAAGGCTTCTGTTCATGCAGACCTGCGCACAGATGTTCACAGCAGCTTTTTTTTTTTTTAAGATTTATTTATTTTATTTGAAAGGCAGAGTTACAGAGAGACAGAGGCAGAGAGAGAGAGAGAGAAAAAGAAAGGTCTTCCATTCACCGGTTCACTCTCCAGATGGCTGCAAAGGCCAGAGCTGCGCCAATCTGAAGCCAGGAGCCAGGAGCTTCTTGCAGGTCTCCCACGTGGGTGCAGGGCCCAAGGACTTGGCCTTCCTCTGCTGCCTTCCCAGGCCACAGCAGAGGGCTGGATGGGAAGTGGAGCAGCTGGCACTGCAGGCTTGGCTTTACCTGCTATGCCACAGCACCGGCCCCCACAGCAGCTTTTTTAAAAAATTTTTATTTATTTGGGAGACACAAGGAGAGAGAAAGCTCCCATCTGCTGACTTACTCCCTGCAGTGCCCACAATGGCTAGGGCTTTGCCAGGCCAAAGCCAGAGGCCTGGAACTTAAGCTGAGTCTCTCCTACATGGGTGACAGGAACCCAAGTATTTGAGCCCTCACATGCTGCCTCCCAGGGTGCACAAGATTAACAAGGAGCTAGACTCGGAGGTGGAAGCAGGACTCTAACCAGACATTTGATATGGGATGTGGGTGTTGCAGTCACTGCACCAGATACCTGCTTCCAATTGCGGTTTGTCTGTAGCAGCCCGCACTTGGATCAACCCAGTTGTCTTTCAGAGATGAAGTGAAACCAGGGTACATACAGACCGTGGGATACTACTCAGCAGTAGAAGGGAATGAATACTGATACGGGCAGTACCTGGGGGGAACCTCCAGACAGTGGTGCAGAAAAGCTCAGAACATTACATAGCTAATGTTCTTGAAACACTTTAGAAATGAGGGAGAGGGGCTGGTGCTGTGCCCTAGCGGGTAAAGCCACTTCCTGCAGTGCTGGCATCCCATATGGGCACCAGTTCTTGGCCCAGCTGCTCTATGTCCGACCCAGTTCTCTGCTGTGGCCTGGGAAAGCAGTGGAAGATGGCCCAAGTCCTTGGGCCCGTGCACCCACGTGGGAGACCCAGAGGAAGTTCCTGGCTTCAGATCAGCAGAGCTCTGGCCGTTGCAGCCATCTGGTCAGTGAACCAGCAGATGGAAGACCTCTCTCTCTCTCTCTCTCTCTCTCTCTCTCTCTCTGTCTCTCTCTTTCCATCTCTTTCTCTCTGTGTGTAGCTCTGACTTTCAAGTAAATAAATAAATGAATGAATCTCTTTAAAAAAATTTAAAAAAAGAAGTGCGGGAGAGATTAGTGGCTAGCAGGAGTTAGGAGTGGGAAGGGAAGGGAGATGAGACTGATTCTAAAAGGACTGCAGGACGATCCCTTGCAGAGTTGGGACTGTTCAGTATCTTGACGGTAGAGGTGAATACATGAACACTGACATGGGTGATAGAATTATGTGGGACACACTCATGGACAAGTGACATGGACATCTGAATGGATCCCTGGATTGGATCAAAGTCAGTATCGCAGTTGTGATGCAGCATAGCTTTACAAAGCATTATCATCAGGGGAAACTAGGTACCGTATGTGAGGAATCTCTGTATTTTTAAAAATATTTTATTTATTTGAAAAGCAGAGTTACAGAGAGAAAGGGAGAGATGGAGAGAAAGAGATCTTCCACCTGCTGGTTTACTCCCCAAATTTCTGCAGTGGGTGAGGCTGAGCCAGGCCAAAGCCAGGAGCCTGGAACTCGATCTGGGTCTGCCATATGAGTGGCAGGGGCCATCCTCCACCACTTTTGCAGGCTCATTAGCAAGGAGCTGGATTGGAAGTGAAGCAGCCAGGATTTGAACTTGAACTGAAGCTCATTTGGGACTCCAGCCCCACTGTGTTATTTCCTAATCCAGCATGTGAATATACAGTTATCTAAGGATACATTTCAATGGGGGTGGAGAGGTTGGGGAGAGCTCTGTGAGCAGTGGGCCTCTTGGCTGTGTCCTTGGGGCCATGACCAGGTGCAGCCTGCTCAGCAGGCCCTGGACGCTACTGCGGCTCACCTCCGTTCCCTCCTGTTCTCGCAGCACGTGCAGCACATCCGCATCGATGGCTCCACGTCCTCCGCAGACCGAGATGCCCTGTGCCAGCAGTTCCAGCTGTCGGAGAGGCACACTGTGGCGGTGCTGTCCATCACAGCCGCCAACATGGGCCTCACCTTCTCCTCGGCTGACCTGGTGGTGTTCGCAGAGCTGTTTTGGAACCCAGGGGTAAGGAACCCAGTAGACTTGAACTCCCCTGGGCATGCCTGTGGCTCTCAGAGGGGAGACGTAGTTTCCATGAGCTTTCCCCAGTGGTGTTGCATTTTCTTCTCCATTTCTATCAGCCTCATAAACGTGTTGACACCTTGACCTATCAGATTGCACTGCTCTTAAACATTGGCACATCTGTTGACCGGTTTTAGGTCTTCACTGAAACCTGTAGGATTACTGATTCCTTCTATCATTGGGAAAGTTGAAGGTTCAGAAGGCTGGAAGGAATCCTAGTCTTCTCTCATTGGAGAACGTTGGGGCCCAGGGAGCTAGGTGGTGAGCCAGGGCTGCACAGCGGTCACCTGAGGGGCCTGTGAGGCTTTGATGCACCATTCCTCTGAGCTGTGTCAGCCCAGGGGCCTCCGACAGCACATGGTGTCCCTCGAACATCGTCCTTGTGCCCACTGAACCTGTCTGATCAACTGAGCTGTGACAGCAAATAGAAGACACTGGCTTGATCTTAGAAAATGTTCTCCCCAGCTCCAAAGAGAGTTACTTCCACCCTGATGTTCTGACATCGTGTGGCTTTATTTGGCCACACATCAGAGATTGTTTCAATGACTTCAAGGTTGCAGGCTTTTTATAATTGAAACAGTGCCCTTGGTTTCAGTTGTTTATCACAGGGCTTGCCGCCCTAGCCCCTTGTTGTGATGGACGATTTGATTTGTTTTGAAGGTGACTATATCTCACAAAGAACACAGGTGAACGAGTGCCAGGTCTCGGCCATCTGCCCCAACCCACACAGCCTGAAGGCGGAGCCTGAGGTGTTCTCCATTCACAGGCATCCATCGAGGTGCTGGATGCCCGTCCACAGATACCCAGCTTCAGATTCCAGTTCCCTCGCCAGAGTTTCATTTGGCTCTGTCTCATTAAGACCTCAGGTCATTTGCAGGTCCTAGAGACACAGGGCTGCTCAGAGGAGGAGGAGCTGTGCTGGGCCCTGGGGCATGTGGCTTCCTGCTGTGGTGGGCTGGAACTTACCCAGCTGTCTTCTGATCCCTGGGACACTCAGGTGCTGATCCAGGCTGAGGACCGGGTGCACCGCATTGGACAGACCAACTCCGTGGGCATTCACTACCTCGTGGCGAAAGGCACTGCTGATGACTACCTCTGGTATGGCCTGGCTGTGTGGCCTGGAACTTGGAGTTGAGCAAGGCTGGACACAGACCATGTGTTTCCTTTACACTCCAAGCACTTCTGCTTTTGCTGAGACCTCCAGGGATCTGCCTAGAAGACCCATTAGTGATGCCCTCCGGCCTGCAACATCACCACGTTTGGTTTCTCTCGCCAATGTTCCCAGTGGCTTACAGGGTGTGGAAGGAAAGCTTACAGGAATAAGGGGATGTGGCTTCTTTCCTACTGGTCTGAGACAGGGAGAGGAATTGATTATGGTGAAATATAAACAGAATTTAGTTTGCAAATCACTCTGTTCCCAGCCCTGAAGACACTTGTTGGGCCAGGGACTGCCTCCTTCTCCCCTTGTGTGATAGGAGTTGGTTGCATAAGGCCACACATCATAGTACTGCTGCTGGACCACAGGGAGAAAGCAGCTCACCCTGGACCATGCAGTGCTTCATTAGCAGAGCCGGGATAGTCTTGAACCCTGGGGATTTTTGCCTATTACGTTAGCAAAAATTCCCAAAGTGCTCTTTCCCAGTCCTGTTTCCCGCTGCCTGATAGTAAGTTTCTTGAATGTTTTATTAATTTCCTCCGCTGTCTCTGTTTCCAGCCTTAGAACCAAAGAGCCCGGCTGCACCGCGGCTCAATAAGCTAACCCTCTGCCTTGAGGCGCCGGCACATCAGGTTCTAGTCCCAGTCGGGGCGCTGGATTCTGTCCCGGTTGCCCCTATTCCAGGCCAGCTCTCTGCTGTGGCCCGGGAGTGCAGTGGAGGATGGCCCAAGTGCTTGGGCCCTGCACCCCATGGGAGACCAGGAGAAGCACCTGGCTCCTGCCTTTGGATCAGCGCGGTGCGCCGGCCGCGGCGGCCATTGGAGGGTGAACGAACGGCAAAGGAAGACCTTTCTCTTTATCTCTCTCTCTCTCTCACTGTCCACTCTGCCTGTCAAAAAAAAAAAAAAAAAAAGAACCAAAGAGCCCTACCTTTACAACGTGTGTGGGCCACCCCTGTTTCCTCTGTTTAGTGGATTTGTTAGTTGGGCAGCAAATGACATCACCAGGTTCAAAATTTTGTCATAAGGAGGCAGCATTTATTTCCTGCACATCTTCTGTTAGGATGAATTTTGAACCTGATATTACAAGCCCTAAATGGAGAGGGAAGATATCTCAGAATGGGTGTGTTTGCCTCGGCAGATGCAAAGATGTGAAACCATAAACGCACGGTAGCCCCATTGGAACCCAGAGGGTGGCCTCATTTTAATCAGCGTGCTGGTTCTGTGCAGGTTGTATTCACTGCAGTTTGTTTCTCTCCGACAGGCCCCTGATTCAAGAGAAGATTAAAGTTCTGGGGCAAGCCGGGCTTTCTGAGACCAATTTCTCAGAAATAACAGAAGCCACTGATTACCTCTACAAGGTAACGCCAGCGCGGCTCTCGGTCACTGGGGCAGGGGAGGCAGTAAGCTGTGTGCTGTGCCCTTGGGTCCTGCGTGGGCAGGTGTGAGTCACCCTCAGGACCCTCCCCCAACCCCAGAGCTGCAAACGACAGGCCTGCAATCCCTCTCCATTCTGTCTGTGTGTGCATCCCTTTATAGGGAAATGCTGGCACTAACTCCTACTGCTTGTAATGTTCCCCCATAGAGTCTCATAGCACCCAGGCTTATAAATGCTACTGCTTCATCAGACCATTAGAAACTGAAGGAAAACTCCCCATGGCAGCTGCTGAATTGTGGCAAAAAATCCATAGCAACACACCCAGCCGGGCTGCGGCAGGAACACGACCCCAGCACGGAATGGAGAGTCTGTAAAGTTGGGTATTGCTTTCATAGGACAGAATTTCCCTCTGTCGTTTCATTATATTCCCATTTTCTCGAGGGTAAACTGAGCCGTGGGAGAGCAGTAAGACTTGCGCAGAATCACAGATGTTCCCAGCCCAGCCCAGCCCAGCCCAGTATTCCCCCTGTGGCATCCGCCCCTCGTTATAAAGCAGTGGAAGAAGCACAGAACATCCTTCCCTGAGCAGGGGCCCTGGTCATAGATGCTGAGAGGCTTGTTCGCCTCTGGAGAGGGCATCCCGGGCCCCCTATACCAACTGTGACCTTTCGCCAGCCTTTCAATGGAACCCAAAGGCACAAAGACTCCCCAGCTCTTGTCTTCACCTGCTCTATGGTTGACAAAGCAGGTGACAGCCTGGGAGCTACTGCACCCCCCCCCCACACACACACACACAGACGCCTGGGTGCTCACCCTCTTGTCTCTGATGGAGGAGTTTGGAGGAGGCTGCAAGCTCAGTAGCTCCAGCAGCAAACAGCTGCCTTCTTTTCACTGTGGAACTGCTGAGCATTAGTCATTGAGTTAAAGCTGCAAAACCTTGTTGGTAATGCCAAATCTGAGGATTTGGTTATTCATTTATGTTTACCTGACAAATAAATCCTTTCTTCTTAATATAATTATTGGGACAGGTAAGACTCAGATCATATTTTTCAACGTAGACTATTAAGTTATCCTTTTCTGCATAACAATAAGCCAATTTTAAGCTTCTGGAAGAACTCACTAATTCAGTTGAGTGGTAGGTTTGTCGAGAGAGCCTAGGTAATCTACAGGTGTGTGCAGGATTTCAAAAATGCTTTTGCATCAAAATACATTTAATCTTTAATTTCATCTTCCATAAACTTTTGAAGTACCTACCATGCTCTTTGAAGAGAAAGCCTTATTTTTGAAAGATTCTCATTTGAACTCCTGTATTCATCTTGGTTTTTCCCCCCAGTTACTCTGAATTAGTTAAGAATTTATGCCCAAACTATGAATGCAAGATAATAGAAATGAGATTTATTAATATTTATTGTAGGTGTTAATTTTCAATTTTTTTTATTAAGCTAAGTCTGAAACTTTCAACAATTGGAAAAAAAAAAAATGTTGCCTCCTGTACAGGAGACAAAAGCAAAAAAGGTTCTGTCTCGCTGAGATAGCCATCCTTCCAAGAGGGGAAATGAAATCTTAATCTCCTTGTGGAACTGGCTTCCAGTCAATTATGCATGCGCCACGGTATTTTAATCAAACGCACACTAGCAGGGGCTCCTGCTCGGAATAAGCTGCCTTGCAGGACGGCATCTCGTTGGCATTGCTCTTGTCCCGAAAGAAGCTGATCAGGGTGTCCTGCAGGGGACATGTAGTTGGCATGGGGACGAACCTGAATGTTAGTGTTGCGTCCCACACCAAAAGGCTGGGCGGTATGGGGCATAGGTTAATTGAATAACCTGGAAATCTTCAATAGTATGCTCCTGTGATCAGTGCCCAAGGCACTTGAATTCACCAATGCGGAGGGATTTTGTTAGGGAATAGGGAGGAAATCGTAGCCACTTAGGGAACCAACTCAAGGTTTGATGAGGCAGACACCGGGGAGCCCAATGACAGGACAAAGTAAATCTTGTTGGAGGATAGCCTTGGTGGTGGAGGGTCAGTCTGGCAGAGAGCTGTGGACTGATGTACCATCCTTGGGTTCTTTCAAGACAATTAAGTTTCTTAAAGAAAGAAGGGTGAGGAAAGAAGGTGGGGGAGGGAAATCACATTTGAGAAGTAAAAACATAGAACAGCCCTGGTCTAGACTGTTGAGGATGGTTCTCTTAGTTCTTATATTCTATTCTTTTTCTTTTTGTCCTCTCTTTCTGTTTCTTTTTCTTAGACTAAACAGAAGAGGGAGGAGAAAGGGAGGGAGTAGAAGGGAGGGTAGGTACGGTGGGAAGAATTACTATGTTCCTAGTGGCATATGTATGAGATACATACAAATAAAATAAAAAGGAAAGAAAGAAATGAGAAGAAGCCTGAGGCAGGAGCTGTGGTTGCATTATTGCAAGTCCTTGTAGGCACCAAGTGATGTGGCCCAAGTCAAAAGGGTACCTTGATGTAAAGGGGTGGGAACTGGTGGGAGAAGCACCTGGTAGAGGTGCAGGGAGACTGTAGGGGTGTTGGTAGCCTCTCCACAACAGACCTGTTGGGAAGAGAAGTTATTCTGGGGTGTAAGAGTGAGATGAGAGAGATGGTTTTGATTTTAAGTGAGTTTAGTTTCATGGAACTGTGTCAGTAGGGATGTTGAAAATGCACCTCTGGATAGAGGAGGAAATAGATACCTAGGAGAGATCCACAGAGGAGTGACAGTAAACCCATGTGTTGCAGTCGGTGTGAGTTTAACACCAAACTGTTAACAACAGGTAGATGCAGTTGGTAGGCATTTTCATAATTTGTAGCTTTAAGATCATCAGAAACAGGCATAGATATCTAGACTTTTAAATATTTTGAGTGTTAATATATTAAGCCCATTTTATTGACTTGTAATTATGTATAAATCATGGCTAACCACACCGATTTGGGAGTCAGGTTACAGCTTAATTAACCACTTGGAAGAGAAAGGCTTTGGAAGAAGTAGATGTTGAGCTATTCAGTACTGAAGTTCTGGTTTGGAAAGTCAGAAGGGAGGAAACATTTCCAATGTGAATTATAGAGTGAGAGCAGCTGCTCTGTTGCTCTTACAGGCATTTATTTTTCTCCATAGTAATTCAGTGAGCGGAGAAGGTATCAGACACAGTAAAGTCACATCAGTGACAAGTCGTTTACTGAGATGGTCTCCACCCCCACCGTCACCCAGCTCCTGATGACAAAGGGTGTGTAGTCTCTCACTTCCGTGCTGCTGCTCGCCAGCCAGAGGAGGTCCTCTTGCAGCCTGGCTTCTTCCTTTTATCTTTTCTTTTCTTCCTCTGTTGCAGGACCCAAAGCAGCAGAAGATCTATGACCTGTTCCAGAAGTCCTTTGAGGAAGACGGAAGTGACACAGAACTCCTGGAGGCAGCAGAGTCTTTTGACCCCGGAAGTGCTTCAGGAATATCTGGAAGTGGCTCCCAGGACTTAGGAGACACCCTGGATGAAGGCACATTGACAGGCAGTCCACCAAAGAAAAGGAGATTTGAATTTTTTGATAACTGGGACAGCTTTACTTCTCCTCTGTAAAAGGGACCAAAAAAAAAATTAAAAATCATGGAGTTCATTCAAATAAGATAAGGTATTTTGTTTTGAAAGCCTGTGCTCCTCTTGTCTGCAGCAGTGGCTATGTCTGTTTAAGCCTGCAGTAGCTCCAACATCTCCAGTCCCCCATGGTTGCATGCAGGCTTGCTTCGGGTCTTAGTTCACCTTGGTTTTTAGGCTTAGAAATGCAGACAGTGGGTTGTAGCATGATAATTCATGTTTTTAAAATAATGAAGTGCTTCCTACACATCCCTTGAAATCTAGATTCTTTTTTTAAATTTAGTGACAACAAATATTTATAGAGCACCTGTTGTGTGCTTGACACCATTCTAGGTACGGGCAATAATTTTGATGAGCAAAAATGAAAAAATACATGCCTTTCTGGCGTTTACGCAGTGGGAAAGGCAATAGTTTTACAGCCTCTTTTTCCAATAAAAGTCTACTTGTGGACGTTAAAATTTGAATTTCTCTCACTAACTGGTTTGATTTTTTCTAACCATTCAAGGATGTGATACCATTTTAGCTTCCTGCTGTTCAGACAGAGAGGCAGTGGGCTGAATCTTTGCCACTTCCCAGTTCCTAAATGTTGGTTTAGAGCAATAGCCTCCTCTGTGAGTTTAATTTTTCTTTTTCTTCTTTATTTTTTTTAAGATGGATTTGTTTCTTTGAAAGGCAATTTTAGAGAGAAAGAGGGACATCTGCTGGTTCACTCCCCAAATGGCCGCACTGGCTGGGGCTGGGAATGTAGAAACCAGGAGCTCAGAATTCTATCCCAGGGGGGTAGCAGAGACCCAGGTACTCGGGTCTGCTTTCTCAGGCCCATCAGCAGAGAGCTGGGTTGGAAGTGGAGAAGCCGGGACTTGTACTGGTGCCCATATGGGATGCTAGCGTCACGGCAGGTAGCTTTACCCACCGCACTATGTCAGCCACAATTTTAACTTACCTTATGTGACATTTGAAAGGTTAAGATAAAATTCATAATATATTTTATTTAACTTGATATATTTAATATAGGAGAAATTCATGGAAATTTCACATTTTTTTTCTGCAAATGTATTCTTTGATGCACAACAGGCTCCAAGACAACACTTCATCCTGGGAGTCAGTGACGAAAGATGTCACGGCAGGGACACCAGATGTGTAGACAGGCATGCACTCGTGGGTCACCCTTGACTCAGGCACACACAGTAGCTTACTGGGTGTCACATTGCTGGATTCCACCTGTGGCCCTGGGGCCTTCCCTCAGCCTTTGCTTTCAGCTCGTGCAGTTCTGCTACTAAAAGCCTCCTCACCTCCACCTTCTCTGCCTGCTTCTTGGGATGCTGGGGGCTGCTTCTTGCCATCTTCACAGCCAGATGGAGCACACTGCACTTGTGTTATCTTTTTGTTTTTTCTAGTTTTTTTAAAAAATTATTTATTTATTTAAAAGTGAAAGTCACAGAGAGAGAGGGATTGACAGAGAGCCTCCATCCACTGGTTCATTCCCAGTGGTTACTACAGTCCGGGCTGGGCCAAGCTGAAGCCAGGAGCCAGCAACTTCCAGACATCTCCCATGTGGGTGCAGGGGCCCAAGCACTTGGACTATCTTCTGCTGTTTTCCCAGGCACATTAGCAGGGAGCCAGATTGGAAGTGGAGCAGCTGGGACTCGAACCGGCGCCAATATGGGATGCTGGTGTTGCTGGCAGCAGCTTTACCTGCTACGCCACAGCACTGGCCCTGCATTATCCTTTAATTCTATTTCCCATGAGCTTTCTGAAGTCCCTTTCTGTTTATGTATCTCAACATATGAATAATACTTTTTAAAGTATTAATGAGAAATTGTCTTTTTTCCTACTAAGTCATTTTTGGTCCATTTTTTTCTTTTTATTTATTTATTTTTCCCAAAGAAATATTTTATTTAAGGAGTAAAAATTTCCTAAGTACAACTTTAGGAATATAATGATTCTTCCTACCATATCCACCCTCCTACCCACTTCCTCCTCCCTCCCCCATTCCAAGTTCCATTCTCCATTAAGATTCATTTTCAATTAACTTTATACACAGAAGACCAACTCTGTACTAAGCAAAGATTTCAAAAATTTGTACACACACACACACACACACACTGAGAACAAGTTTTACAGTTAATTCTCATAATACAACTCATTGAGGACAGAGGTCTTGCATGGGAAGTAATTGCACAGTGACTCCTGTTGTTAATTTAAAAATTAACTCTTATGTATGATGTCAGAGATCACCCAAGGCTGTTGACATGAGCTACCAAGGCTATGGAAGCCTTTTGATTCCACAGTCTCTGTTATGGAAGTTCTCTCCTCCTTTCATAGAAAAGTATGTCTTTCTCTCACTCATAGAGATCCTTCATGTATTACATTTTTTGCCACAGTGTCTTGGCTTTCCATGCCTGAAATACTCTCATGGGCTTTTCAGCCAGACCAGAATGCCTTAAGGATTCATTCTGAGGTCAGAGTGCTATAAAGCGATTGTCATTCTATGAGTTGGCTGTGTGGACTGCTTCCCATGTTCTATCTGTTATTATTTCCAGACACTTGATTTTATTTATATGATTCCTTTAACACTTAATCCTATCTATATGATCACTTTAACATTTAATATTATCACTTTAACACTTAAGATGGCATTTTTACCACCCAGTTTAATGGGATTTGGGGTTGATGTTTTCCAGATCCATCCATTTTGTTGCAAATGACCAGATTTCTTTCTTTCTTTTTTTTTTTTTTTTTTTAACCACTGTGTAGTATCCCATAGTTTCTTTATCCAGTCTTCAGTTGACGGACATTTAGTTTGATTCCATGTCTTAGCTATTGAATTGAGCTGCAATAAACATGGGAGTGCAGATAACTGTTTTACTTGCTGATTTCATTTCCCTGGGTAAATTCCCAGGAGTGGGATGGCTGGGTCATATCATAGGTCTATATTCAGATTTCTGAGGTATCTCCATACTGTCTTCCATAGTAGTTTTAACAGTTTATGTTCCCACCAACAGTGGATTAAGGTACCTATTTCCCTATATCCTTGCTAGCATTTGTTGATTTCTGTATGAAAGCCACTCTAACTGGGGTGAGGTGAAACCTCATTGTGGTTTTGATTTGCATTGCACTGATGGCTAGTGATCCTGAACATTTTTTCATGTGTCTGTTGGCCATTTGGCTTTCCTGTTTTGAAAAATGTCTGTTTAAGTCCTTGGCCCATCTTTTAGTGGGCTGTTTGTTTTGTTGTTGTGGAGTTTCTTGATCTCTTTATATATTCTGATTATTAATCCTTTATCAGTTGTATAATTTGCAAATAATTTCTCCCATTCTGCTGATTGCCTCTTCACTTTCCTGAGTGTTTCTATTGTAGTAAAGAAGCTTCTCAATTGGATATAATCCTATTTGTTAATTTTGGCTTTGACTGCCTGTCTGTCTGGGGTCTTTTCCAAGGACTCTTGGCCTGTACCAATGTCTTAAAGGGTTTTCCCAATGTTCTGTAATAATTTGATGGTATCAGGTTGTAGATTTAGAGCTTTAATCCATTTTTTTTATAACACTTTTATTTAAAGAATATAACTTTCCAAAATACAGCTTATGGATTACAATGGCTTCCCCCCCCATAACTTCCCTCCCACCCGCAACTCTCCCTTTTCCCGCTCCCTCTCCCCTTCCATTCACATCAAGATTCATTTTCAATTCTCTTTATATACAGAAGATCAGTTTAGTACATATTACATAAAGATTTCTACAGTTTGCCCTCACATGGCAACACAAAGTGAAACATACTGTTGAAATACTAGTTATAGTATTAATTCACAATGTATAGCACATTAAGGACAGAGATCCTACATGATATATTTTTTTAAAAAAATTGATTAATTTTCTAGGCAATTTCCAATTTAACACCAAGATTTTTTTTTCATTTTTAATTATCTATATACAGAAGATTGATTCAGTATATACTAAGTAAAGATTTCATTAGTTTGTACCCACACAGAAACACAAAGTGTAAAATACTGTTTCAGTGCGAGTTATAGCATTACTTCACATTAGACAACACATTAAGGACAGATCCCACATGAGACGTAAGTACACAGTGACTCCTGAAGTTGATTTAACAATTTGACACTCTTGTTTATGGCCTCAGTAATCTCCCTAGGCTCTAGTCATGAGTTGCCAAGGCTATGGAAGCCTTTAGGGTTCGCCGACTTCAATCTTATTCCGAAGGGTCATAGTCAAAGTGGAGGTTCTCTCCTCCCTTCAGAGAAAGGTACCTCCTTCTTTGATGGCCCCATTCGTTCCACTGGGATCTCACTCACAGAGATCTTTCATCTAGGTCTTCTTTTTTTTCCAGAGTGTCTTGGCTTTCCATGCCTTGAATATTCTCATGGGTTCTTGAGCCAGATCTGAATGCTTTAAGGGCTGATTCTGAGGCCAGAGTGCTATTTAGGACATCTGCCATTCTATGAGTCTGCTGTGTATCTCGCTTCCCATGTTGGATCATTCTCTCCCTTTTTGATTCTATCAGTTAGTATTAGCAGACACTAGTCTTGTTTGTGTGATCCCTTTGACTCTTAGACCTATCAGTGTGATCAATTGTGAACTGAAATTGATCACTTGGACTAGTGAGATGGCCTTGGTACATGCCACCTTGATGGGATTGTATTGGAATTCCCTGGCCTGTTTCTAACTCCATCATTTGGGGCAGTTCCGATTGAGCATGTCCCAAATTGTACATCTTCTCCCTCTCTTATTCCCACTCTTATATTTCACAGGGATCACTTTTCAGTTAAAATTTAAACACCTAAGAATAATTGTGTGTTAATTACAGAGTTCAACCAATAGTACTAGAATAAAAAAATTACTAAAATGGATGAAGTATTACATTGTACAACAAGTCAGCACAAGAGCTGATCAAGTTACTGTTTCTCATAGTGTCCATTTCACTTCAATAGGTTTCCCCTTTGGTGCTCTATTAGTTGTCAACGATCAGGGAGAACATATGATATTTGTCCCTTTGGGACTGGCTTAATTCACTCAGAATGATGTTTTCCAGATTCCTCCATCTTGTTTCAAATGACCGGATTTCATTGTTTTTGACTGTTGTATAGTATTCTATAGAGTACATGTCCCATAATTTCTTTATCCAAATGTATGCTTTGAATTCCCTGTGATCTTTTGCTGTGAGGTTCCCTTCGTTTATCTTCTTTCATGTTGATGGTCGTGTTTCTGTGTTTCTGTGTATAACACATCTTTAAGTATCTTTTGCAGGGCTGGACAAGTGGCAACAAATTCTTTCAATTTCTGTTTGCAATGAAAGGTCTTTATTTCACCTTCATTCACAAATGAGAGCTTGGCAGGATATAATATTCTGGGCTGGCAGTTTTTCTCTCTTAGTACCTGGGCTATGTCTCGCCATTCCCTTCTAGCTTGTAGGGTTTCTGATGAGAAGTCTGCTGTGAGTCTAATTGGAGATCCTCTCAGTGTAATTTGATGTTTCTCTCTTGCGCATTTTAGGATCTTTTCTTTCTGTTTCACTGTGGTGAGTTTAATTACAACGTGTCGTGGTGAGGACCTCTTTTGGTCATGTTTCCTAGGGGTTCTATGAGCTTCCTGTACTAGGATGTCTCTGTCTTTCTCCAAAACTGGGAAATTTTCTGCTATTATCTCACTAAAAAGGCATTCTAATCCTTTCTCCCTCTCCATGCCTTCAGGAACTCCTAGAACTCGAATGTTGGGTTTTTTAATAGTATCCTGTAGATTCCCAACAATATTTTTTAGATTTCTAATTTCCTCTTCTTGTCTTTGGTTTGACTGTATAGTTTCCTGTGCTCTGTCTTCTAAGTCCGATATTCTCTCTTCTGCCTCACCCATTCTGTTTGTAAGGCTCTCTAATGTGTTTTTCATTTGATCTATTGAATTCTTCACTTCATTATGATTTCTCGTCACTATCACAGTTTCATGTTCTACTAGTTGTTTCATTTCAGCTTGATTTCTCCTTAATATTTCATTTTCACGAGAGAGATTTTCTACCTTGTCCAGTAAGGATTTCTGTAGTTCAAGAATTTGTTTTTGAGTACTTCTTAGTGTTCTTATCAATTTTTTGAGATCTGCTTCTTTGCATCTCTTCTATCTCATCATCTTCGTAATCTTGAATTGGGGTGTCTTTTTCATTTGGGGATGCCATAGTGTCTTCCTTGTTCTTATTACCTCGGTTTTTGCGTTTGTTGTTTGGCATATTGGTTTCTTCACTGTGGTGTTTTTTTCTTGTTATACTATGACTCTAGATAAGTGGACTGTCTGCTTTTGATGGAGCCTTAGAGGCTTGAGATGGGTGTGGCCTGAGAGCTCTGTTTGGTTCCTCAGGGTTGAGGGTGTGTCAAAGGAGACACTCCCAGGTTAGGCGTGGTAAATCTCTCTCTGTTAGTTTTTTTTTTTTTTTTTTTGGTTCAAAAGGGAAGTAATTCCACACAGCTGAATGGAATTGGGGGTGGTTAGCAGGCGAATGATATACCCACAGGAGCCAGAGTTCGGAAGCTCTTTCCCAAGGACCAGAGAAGGAATCTTTGCGGCCCTTTGTGTGGGCTGAGATTCTCCTGTAGTCTCCCACTGGGCTGCCTAGGCTACTGAACTGTAGCGTCTCTGGAGAGTACTCACATGAATTCCTGATTTCCGTGAGTTCTCTCCCCCACCGTCTCTTTTTTCACAGTCTCAGTTCATTAGCACCACACATTCATTAGGTTCTAATCTCCTGTTATTTCACCCCTCCCACCCAGAGTCAGGTTTTTCTGCTAGGCTCGGGGCCGGTGCCGACCCGAGGTCGCCCTGCTTATGACGTATTCCAAAATGGCGCCTGCTCTTTGTCTTGCTCACCTTTGAGAGGTGAGCGGAGAGAGAGAAGCTCGTGTCCGTACGGGTCACTTTTTTTTTTTTCCCTCTCTCTCTCTCTCTTCTAGTTAGCCTGGTGAACTTTTCCCTGCAGGGTTTCAAGCCTTGTTCGCTCTAGGCTCCCTTTTCCGCTTCCCTCCTTGTATCTCGGGCTATTGAGGTTCTGCTCACCTCGCGTTCCAGCGCTGGTGTGTTGAATCTGCTGCTGGTGTCCCACACTGCGGGCTCCCACGCTCTCCACGCAGGTCCACTGTGAATCTCCAGTTCCGGAAGGGTTTTCTCTGCTGTTTCTTCCCCTACTCTTCCTTGAACCTGCAGTATCTCCACTTTTATTAAACTGTCTCTCCCCAGACTATCGGTGTGCTCCCTTCCTATTCCGCCATCTTGCCGCTCTCCTCAGCTTTAATCCATTTTGAATTGATTTTTGTGTTAGGTGTAAGGTAGGGGTCCTGCTTCATACTTCTGCATGTGTAAATCCAGTTTTCCCAGCACAATTTGTTGAATAGACTGTCCTTGCTCCAGGGATTGGTTTTAGATCCTTACTCAAATATAAGTTGAGTAGATGCTTGGATTGATTTCTGGTGTTTCCATTCTGTTCCATTGGTTTATCCATCTGTTTTTGTACCGGTACCAGGCTGTTTTGATTATAACTGCCTTGTAGTATGTCTTGAAATCTGGTATTATGGTTCCGGCTTTGTTTTTGTTGTATAAGATTGCTTTAGCTCTTCAAGGTCTTCTGTGTTTCTATATAAATTTCAGCATCATTTTTTCTGTATCTGAGAAGAATGTTTTTGGTATTTTGATTGGTATTGCATTGAATTTGTAAGTTGCTTTCGGAACAATGGACATTTTGATGATATTGATTCTTATAATCCATGAACATGGAAGATTTTTTCATATTTTTGTATATTCTATTTCTTTAATCTTTTGTAGTTTTCATCATAGAGATCTTTGACATCTTTGGTTAAATTTATTCCAAGGTATTTGATTTTTTTGTCCCTTTTGTGAATGGGATTGTTCTTAGAAGTTCTTTCTCTACCATGGCATTGTCTGTGTATACAAAGGCTGTTGATTTTTTATGTATTGATTTTATATCCTGCTACATTACCAAATTTTTCTATGAGTTCCAATAGTCTCTTGGTGGAGTCTTTTGGATCTCTTATAGATAGAACCATGTCATCTGCAAATAGGGATGGTTTGACTTAACTCTTTCCCAATTTGTATCCTTTGATTTCTTTGTCCTGCCTAATGGCTCTAGCTAAAATTTCTGGGACTGTATTGAATAGCAATGGTGAGAGTGGGCGTCTGTCTGGTTCCAGATCTCAGTGGGAATGCTTCTACCTTTTCCCCATTCAGTAGGATGCTGGCTACGGTTTTGCCATAAATTGCCTGGATTGTGTTGAGGAATGTTCCTTCTATACCCAATTTGCTTAGCGTTTTCATCATGAAAGAGAGTTATGTTTTATCAAATGCTTTCTCTGCCTCTGTTGAGATAATCATATGGTTTTTCCTCTGCAGTTAATTTATGTGGTGTATCACATTGATTGATTTGCGAACTTGAACCATCCCTGCATACCAGGGATAAATCCACTTGGTCTGGCTGGATGATCTTTCTGATGTGTTGTTAAATTCTATCGGCCAGAATTTTCTTGAGAATTTTTGCATCTATGTCCATCAGGGAAATTGGTCTGTAGTTCTCTTATCTCTGTTGTGTCTTTTAAAAAAAATGTTTATTATTGATTATTTGCTTTGATGTTTTCACTTTTTTTAAGGTTTATTTATTTAGTTTGAAAGTCAGAGTTACACACAGAGAGAAGGAGAGGCAGAGGGAGAGAGGTCTTCCATCCGCTGGTTCACTCCCCAATTGGCCGTAATGGCCGGAGCTGCACCAATCTGAAGCCAGGAGCCAGGAGCTTCCTCGGGTCTTTCCATGCAAGTGCAGGGGCACAAAGGCTTGGGCCATCCTCCACTGCTTTCCCAGGCCATAGCAGAGAGCTGGATCAGAAGTGGAGTAGCCAGGTCTCAAACCGGCACCCATATGGGATCCTGGCACTGCAGGTTTGAGATGTTTTAAAGGGAGAGCTGGGAGATTTGCGAATGGATTGACCTGGGGGCAGGGGCGGTATTCACAGAGGTAAGAGAGAAGAAGGAGAGAAGGGTAGGCTGGTTGCAAAATGAAATCCAAGGTTTGATAAGGAGGCCAACATGTGGCACAGTGGGTTCAGCCACTGCTTGGAACATATTGGGGTACTGTTTTGAGTCCCAGCTCTGCCTTTTTTAGTTGTTGTTTAAGGTTTATTTTTTTTGAAAGGCAGAAATACAGACAGAGAAGGAGAGAGAGAGAGAGAGAGCACCTCCATCTCCATCTCCATCTCTGGTTCATTCCCTCAAATGGCTGCAATGGCCAGGGCTGGGCCAGGCCAAAGCCAGGAGCCAGGAGCTTTTTCTAGGTATGCCATGTGCGTGCAGGGGCCCACGGACTTGGGCCATCTTCTGCTGCTTTCCCAGATGCACCAGCAGGAAGCTGGACTGGCAGTGGAGCAGCTGGAATCTAACTGGCTCCCATATGAGATGCTGGCACTGCCAGCTCTGCTTTCAATAAAGCTCTCTGTTAATGTTCCTGGGAAAGCAGTGGAAGATGGCCCAAGGACTGCGGGCCTGCCACCCACATGGGAGACCTCCTGGCTCCTGACTCGTCCTGTCCCAGCCCTGGCTGTGGCAGCCATTTGGAGAGTGAATCAACAGATGGAAGATCTATCTTTCCCACTCTGTTGCTCTGCTTTTCAAATAAGTGTGTGTATATATATATATATATTTTATTTAAAGTGTTCAGTAAGGACTTGTGGGGTTTGAGGGGGTTGTCAGACTGAGAGACACACCCATCTCGCTAATGCAGTCACTCCATTCAGGAAGGGAAACATCTTTGGGATGAGTTAAGGCCCAGAAAGCAAAAAGGTTTTTAGATCCCAGTCTAATCCTGAGAACATTTCAGAGAGGACTGTTTCTTCCGCATCTGCCTCTGTGCCCAGCCACAGCCTCTGCTCTGGGTGTTTATGTCACATGGCTGGAGAGTAGCCAACCCTCACCCACAACAAGTACATGCCCTGAGCCACGTCTCCCTGCCTGCTGCACACTCAATTATCTTGGAGAACTTTTGCTGCAGTTTTTCCGTGGCCTCCCCTGGACTGGGGTCAAGTTCTTTAAATCTCTCAGGCTCTCACTTCCTACTTCTGCTAATAGTTTCTCCTTATTCCAGGGTTGTGGTTCGGGACACAACAGGTAGGGATTTGAAAGTCCCAGGGAAATGTGCGAGTGACTTCGGAGATGTGCAGAGCTGGGTGTGCTTCAAGTCACACAGCATTTTGATGGAGGAATTCCTGCTGTGGTCAGCTCAGGCCTGCCACACTGCAGGGTTGGGGCAGCGTGGCTGCCACTGGGAGGGTTTTGCCATCTTTCTTACAGTGTGATGCTCATATCTGCAACCCCCATTCCTCTGTGGTCTCAGGAAACGGTCTGCATGCTGCACTTGAACTTGTTCTAGCTGTTCGGGAGGAAAACTCCCCCTCCCTTTCAAGATGTGCCTGTGGCCCTCCACAGCACATGTATGACAGGGTATGACAATGCCCTGTGGCCTGAATAAGGCGTACTTCAGTTGTACTTCAGAAATTATTTTTTCTTTCTTAAAGATTTATTTATTCATTTGAAAGGCAGAGTTACACAGATAGAGGAGAAGCAGAGAGAGAGAGAGAGAGAGAGAGGGTGAGGTCTTCCATTTGCTGGTTCACCCCAATTGGCCACAATGGCCTGAGCTGTGCCAAGCTGAAGCCAGGAGCCAGGAGCTTCTTCCAGGTCTTCACATGGGTGCAGGGGCCCAAGGACTTGGGCCATCATCTTTCCCAGGCCATAGCAGAGAGCTGGATGGGAAGTGGAGCAGCTGGGACTCGAACCGGTGCCCATATGGAATGCTGGCACTACAGGCAGAGACTTAGCTTACTGCACCACAGCGCCGGCCCCCTTCAGAAATTCTTTTTTAAGGGCCGGCGCCGTGGCTCAACAGGCTAATCCTCCGCCTTGCGGCGCCGGCACACCGGGTTCTAGTCCCGGTCGGGGCGCCGGATTCTGTCCCGGTTGCCCCTCTTCCAGGCCAGCCCTCTGCTGTGGCCCAGGAGTGCAGTGGAGGATGGCCCAGGTGCTTGGGCCCTGCACCCCATGGGGAGACCAGGAAAAGCACCTGGCTCCTGGCTCCTGCCATCGGATGAGCGCGGTGCGCCGGCCGCAGCGCGCCGACCACGGCGGCCATTGGAGGGTGAACCAACGGCAAAGGAAGACCTTTCTCTCTGTCTCTCTCTCTCACTGTCCACTCTGCCTGTAAAAAAAAAAAAAAAAAAAAAAAAAGAAATTCTTTTTTAAGAGCTACCTACCTCATCGTGTCTACAGGATTCAGTAAAAAGAACACTGGGACTTAACCTACGTAGCAATTAAAGAGTTGTCACCCTGACTGCTCCTTCATTTCACAGCTCAATCCAGACCCCCAGAACCGTGTTGCCCAGAAGTGTCCATTGAGATGAAGAAAATCTGGGCCCGTCTGAGCCCACTCCCGTCCCTGCCACTAGTTGTGGGTCCCGTAAAGGCTGTTACTGAAAGTCCCCTCTGGCCCACAGCACGTGCACCTGCTGCCCTCACCAGGACCCCTAAGTGGCCTCTTGTGTTCCCTGAGTGACCCAGATGATTCTGCCTCTAGGGGTCTTGTCAGGAAGCCTCTGGAAGGCACCAGGGCTCTCTGGCCCTGATCTGCTTGGACTTGAGTTCATCACAGCCTT
The DNA here is from genome assembly GCA_949820135.1 of Sylvilagus floridanus. NCBI lineage: Eukaryota > Metazoa > Chordata > Mammalia > Lagomorpha > Leporidae > Sylvilagus > Sylvilagus floridanus. Next base: position 159,603,340 of record OX463236.1, read on the forward strand.
TTCCTGCTTGGCTTCCAGATGCACCTTTTGCTGCATCAGTGCTAGAGCCGGGGAGCCATCCCCTCCTCACCAGCTCCTGGGTCTGCCTTGTCTGTGCCTTCTTCTCTGTTGCCACCCTGATGCGTTCTGATGCTTCATTCCATTGGGTTTGTTTGTTTGTTTGTTTTTGCTTGGGGAGTAGGAAGAAGTGCAATCTTAGGTTTACCCCATCCTCTCACTTCCCACCAAGTTCGGGATCACCAGCAGGTGGCTGGGAAGTCCAAAGTGGCTTGTGTTTTGTTTGGGTTTTGTGTTTTCCTGTGGAGTCTCAGTGAAGGAAATGCATTCCTAATCATAGCAGAGAACACGCGGGGCCTGTGAGTCACAGTCTTTCGGGTACTGTGACGGCCGGCAGTGATCGGATTTTGCAACATCCTCTGCCCACGCTGCCCCCCACAACCCCACTTCACAGGTTTTGTTAAGTCCCAGCACCTTCCTTTTTTCTTTTTTTAGCTTCCTCCCTTTTGGAGCTGAAATATAAAATACAAAAGAGATCATAAACAATTTGTAACTTAACAAAATATTAAAGAATACATTCCGGTGTAGCCGTGAGCCAAGGACGTGAAAATGATAACTTCTGGAAGCCTTGCTGTTTTGCCTCTAATATGTAGCTCCACCATCCACCTGGAGTTTAGTGTCATTCAGGGGTGAGAGAAGGTGGAGGTCAGTATTTCCCATATGGAGATGGAGTTATCTCAGCACTACTGGTTGCAAAGATTGCCCTTTCACTCTTGCTCGGTTCTGCCTTGTTTTCAGTATTGATTTTTTTTTTATTTTTTGACAGGCAGAGTGGACAGTGAGAGAGAGAGAGAAACAGAGAGAAGGTCTTCCTTTTCCATTGGTTAACCCTCCAATGGCTGCTGCGGCTGGCACACTGCAGCCAGCACACCGTGCTGATCTGAAGGCAGGAGCCAGGTGCTTCTCCTGGTCTCCCATGGGGTGCAGGGCCCAAGCACTTGGGCCATCCTCCACTGCACTCCCGGGCCACAGCAGAGCGCTGGCTTGGAAGAGGGGCTACCGGGACAGAATCCAGCACCCCAACTGGGACTAGAACCCGGTGTGCCGGCGCCACAGGCGGAGGATTAGCCTATTGAGCCGCGGCGCCGGCCTTCAGTATTGATACTGATACAAAATTAACTGACCCAGAAATGTGTAAGTGGGCAAAGTGGGAAAACGAGAGTCCTCGTCCTCCTCTCTCGCACCCCTACCCTCCTTCCAGGAGGTAACAGTTAACATGGATAATTTTGAATGAAGTCATCTGTAACTTAGTCCCTGTGCAAATATTTGTAAGCATACATAGAATTTCTTTGAACAAACAGTGTAGCAAATTCTTCATACAGAAAACGGCTTATTTCCCACCACGTGTCTGGGCAGCATTTCACACCAGTCACCTTACCCCTTCACGGGTTCCTAGGGACTGCTGCCCACTCTGATGGGCGCACTGCCTGTGTAAACACTCCACCAAGTGTCTAACGACAACTCCAGCAATCCTAGCTGGGTTCCTGATCCGTTTCAGACATGCTGATTCGCAGCGTCCAGGCCTCACCTCCTCTTGCTCTTGCCTGTGGCCCTGGGCCCACTGGCTTTTGGACACTGCTCTGCAGGGCTCATTCTTGTCTGTCTCACCCGGCCCTTCCATGAAGAGTGGAGGACGTTCAGACGTTCAGTGACGTTCAGTGGAGGAGCAGCACGGAGCTGGTTCTCCAGGCTAACCCTTTGGTCTCTGGGAACGAGGTTGCACCTCAGATTTCTATCTTTTTTAAGATCTTTTTATTTATTTGAAAGGCAGAGTTACAGAAAGAGGGAGAGACACAGAGAGAGTGAGAAAGAGATCTTCCATCTGTTGATTCACTCCTCCAATGGCCACAATGGCTGGGGCTGGCCAGGCTGAAGCCAGGAGCCAGGAACTCCATCCGGGTCTTCCATGTGGATGGCAGGTGCCCAAACCCTTGGGCTGCCTTCCCAGGTGCATTAGAGGAGACCTGGATTGGAAGTGGGACCACTGGGCTAGGAACTAGTAACCTTCCGCATCTGATGGTCCTATGATGGGAATGGAGAGTTACTGGCCCAGAGGTAAGACAAATGAAGACTTTGTGAGAGGCGCAATTCTCCAAAGTCACTTAGAGCTGATTTCATGAGTGCTCTCTGTACATCCTCAAGCTAGCTATTTAAAGAGAATTGTTCAGTTTTAACAAAATTGCTCTGAACATGAGCAATTTCCTCTATTATAGAGTGTCTCATTTTCAGCCACTCTACTGCATTCTTACTCATGCATGCTCTCCCTCTCAGAGCCCCTGAAGGCCAGAGACGTGGGAGGCTGTGCAGGGGATGATGTAGGGAGGCAGTGCATCTGCTCAATGATGACCTGAATTGGACTTCGGAGCCAGCCGGGAGAGCTCACCTCCGCTCTGCCAGGGCTGCCCTGCAGGAGGCTGGCTGAACTCACCCTCTCCCCAAAGACCAGCTGAAAGCCATTGCTGCCTGGCCAAAAGGCACAGGACAGAACAGTGATGCCATTAAGCAAGCTTCCTTCTTGGTATTCCTGCCACCTGCCCGTCTGTTAGCACCAATACGAATCCATTTCTGTTTGAATGTGTAGTTTTCTGGAGAGCTTTGCTGCAGATTCTCTCTCTCTCTCTCTCTCTCTCTCTCTCTCTCTCTCTCTCTCTCTCTCTCTCTCTCTCCTCTCTCTCCTCTCTCTCTCTCTCCCTCCCTCTCCCTCTCCCTCTCCTCTCTCTGCTTTTTCACACGTGCACACACATATACACACACACACAGAGTGCATTCCCCCTCCAGGGGAGGAGGGACTTGCTCCCTTGGTTCCTGCTTCCCTTCCACCCTAAGAGGCAGAAAGGGGCTCAGAGCCCATGATGAACCAGAGAAAACTCAAGGATACCTTGCATCCTTTGTGGGCCTCAGTGGCGGTCACTGTGACGGTAGAAGTTTCACTGTGCCTAAGCTAGATATTCAGGAGAACAAAGATGGGCATATTTCTAAGGAAAGCTGAAAGCAGATCTGCTGTAGTCCCTCAAGAATGGATGAAGACTAGACACGATTGCAAAGGCACCAAGAGGCTTTGAGATTGGCTAGTAGCAGCAGTAGCAGTGTCTTAGCAGTACCAATCATCACCGAGGAAGGCCCACTGGGGGCTTCCTGAGACTTGCTATAGCCCCCAGGACCTTACCTGGTGCACCATATTCTCTGCTCAACTTGCAGCTGAAAAACCAGACTTGCTGAAAAACCAGACTTGGGGACAGGAATCTGGTCATGCAGTATTGTTTTTAAGATTTATTTATCTGAAAGGCAGAGATACAGAGAGAGAAAGAAGACACACACACGTGCACACACACAGAGAGAGAAACCTTTTTTTTTTTTTTTTGGACAGGCAGAGTGGACAGTGAGAGAGAGAGACAGAGAGAAAGGTCTTCCTTTGCTGTTGGTTCACCCTCCAATGGCCGCCGCGGACAGTGCGCTAAGCGCACTGCACTCATCTGATGGCAGGAGCCAGGTGCTAGGTGCTTCTCCTGGTCTCCCATGGGGTGCAGGGCCCAAGCACTTGGGCCATCCTCCACTGCACGCCCGGGCCACAGCAGAGGGCTGGCCTGGAAGAGGGGCAACCGGGACAGAATCCGGCGCCCCGACCAGGACTAGAACCCGGTGTGCCGGCGCCGCAAGGCGGAGGATTAGCTTGTTGAGCCACAGCGCCGGCCCTAGAGAGAGAAACTTTCATCCGCTACTTTATTCCCTAGTTGGCTGCAACGGCCAGGGCTGGGCCAGACCAAAGTGAGGTGCCAGGAGCCAGGAGCTTTTTCCAGGTCTCCTACATGGCTGCAGGGGTGCAAGGGCTTGGGCCATCTTCTACTACTTTCCCAGGCACATTAGCAGGGAGCTGGATCAGAAGTGGAGCAGCCAGGACTTGAACCGATGCCCGTTTTGGATGCCAACATGGCAGGCTTAACCTATGCCACAGCACCAGCCCCTGGTAATGCAGTTAAACAAAGAAAAGAAACAAAACTCCAAACAACTCTAGTCTGGAAGTCACTTACTCGCTCTGAGACTTTGGGCAAGTCATTGACCTCCCCAGGCCCCAGGTTCTAGTTTGGGCCAGATGATAGTTCTGACATAAGTTTATTGACCTTGTAAGGCAGAGAAATTCAGGCAAGTAAAACCCTTTGTATGGATGGGCATTGTGGGGCAGCAGGTTAAGCCACATCCTGTGTCAGTGCTGATTCAAGTCCCTGCTACTCCATTTCCCATCCAGCTTCTTGCTAATGTGTGGCCTAAATGCTTGACCTCCCGCTACCCACTGGGAGACCTGGATGGAGTTCTTAATTCCTGGCTTCATCCTGGCCTAGTCATAGCTGTTGCAGACATCTGGGGAGTGAACCAACAGGTGAAACATTCTCTCTCTCTCCTTTGTCACCATTATAGAACACTAGATAACAATTCCAAACTCATCACCATTGATGTCCCAGACTCTGTGCTAGGCCCTAGAATCCAGAGATTGACAACAGGGAGGCCCTGCCTTCCTGGAGTTAACTTGTAACCTTGGGTGGTGGTGGTGATGGTGCTGATGGAGGTGGTTGTCTTAAATAGACTATCAGGACTGGCATTGTGGCACAGCAGGTTAAGCTGCTGCTGCAATGAAGCCAGCATCACATATGGGCACTGGTTCAAGACTTGGCTATTCCACTTCCAATCCAGCTCCTTGCTAAGGTGCCTGGGAAAGCAATGGAGAATGGCCCAAGTGCCTGGGCCCCTGCTATCCACGAAGCAGACCTGGATGGGGTTCCAGGCTCCTGCTTCAGCCTGGCCTAGTCCTGGTCACTGCAGCCATTTGGGGAATGAACACGTGAATGGGAGATCTCTGTCTCTCCATGTCTCTGTCACTCTGCCTTTCAAATAATAAATACATAAATATTTTTTAAAAAAGACTTTTTTTAAGAGCAGTTTTAGATTTCGAAAAAGATGAGGTGGTATGGTTCCTGTATACCCTCTCAAACAATTCCCCCTTTTATAAATGTCCTATGTTAGTATGCTGTGTGTATTAGAAGTAATCAGACAGAATTGTCACATTGTTACGTACTGATGTCCACAGTGTGTTTAGATCTGAGTTTCCACCTGGCGTCTTTCTTCCAGGGTCCCATCCAGGAGCACAGGTGACGTTTCCTCCCCTGCCCCCTCGGGCTCCTGGCAGTGACAGTGCCTCAGACTCTCCTTGTTTGGATGATCTTGACCATTTTGAGGGGTCCTGGTCAGGTGTTTTGTAGATTGCCCCTCTCCTTGGAATGTAATGCTTTGTTTCATGATTAGCCTGGAGTTAGGGGTTTGGGAGGAACACCACAGAGGCAGAGGGACATCCCAAGGTCACAGACAGCCAGCACGACTTGTCCGTGACGACGTTCACTTGGTGACCTGGCTGGGGTGGCGCGTGTCAGCTCTGTCCCCTGTAAACCTGCTCTTCTCCCCTTCCCTGCTGCCCTCTGTGGCAGGAAGTCCCTTGGCACAGCCCGGGCCTGAGGATCAGGGAGCTGTCCCCTCCTTTCTTAGGGGCAGAGGACCCAACAGAAAGATCTGCTTGTCACCTATTCATTTATTTAGTCAATCAACCGTGGACTCGGGGACATTTATTTTATACTTTTGGCTATAAATAAATAGTACCGTATTCACTGCTTGACTGTTTGTAGCTTTAGGTTAAGATGCCACTTTGGATGGCCACATCCTATACTGCACTGTTTGCCTGTACTTCCAATTCCAGCTTCCTGCTTACATGTACCCTGGGAGGCAGCAGGTAATGGCTCAAGTAGTTGGGTCTTTGCCACCCACGTAGGCTCCTGGCTTTGGTCTGGCCCAGCCCCAGCTGTTGTAGGCATTTGGAGAGTGAACCAGTAGATGGACAATCTCTCTGTCTCTTGTCTCTCTGCTTTTCAAATAAATAAAATTAAAAAATGTTGTTTCCAGCAATGGATATTGGAAGCTTGGGTCCTACGTCTCTTTGACAAACCCCCATCAAGGTAAGGTTTCCTGGCTTATTGAAGCTGTCCTTATCTTCTGGCAATCCCAAATGCTCCAGACTCATCTTGCACGTTTCCTGCTGCAGTCCTAGAAGCAGTCACTTCTCCAGGGAACCGTGGTTCCTTTTGTGGAGTCTGGTATTGGAAACCAAGGTCTGGTTGCTGTGTATACTTTTTGCTACTGGAGTTTTTAGGTTTTTTATTTTTAATGATTGTTTTTTTCAGATTACAAAAGAAATTCATGCTTATGATAGAAGATAATTAGAAAATGCAGAAATGTATACAGAAAGAAAATCAATTTATTCCCACTGCCATAAAAACGTAGACCTTTTTGCTGCTATTTCTCCTTTGGATTTATACAGCCAGGGCTGGAGCCACAGACTGGGAAGGACAATGGGAGAACTACAGATGCATCTCAACTTGGTACAGGGTTACATCCAGATAAGCCCATTGCAAACTACAACCATCCTAAATCGAAAAGGCACTGAGTAGACTTAACCCACAGAACATCACGGCTCAGCCTCACAGCACGTGGCACACTGTCAGCTGTCCCTCCTCCTGATTGCAGGGAGGATGGGGATGTGGCTCAGCATCACCCTGGAATTATGGTTTCTGCAAATGTGTATGACTTCTGCACCATCATAAAGTGGCAACATTGTGAAGTTGAACCTTTGCACATCTGGAGTCCTTTGTACTTTAGTGATGACACAAATTGTATGGCCACTCATTGTCCCAGCAGCACTCAAAGTACAGAGGCTCTTCCTGGAACCACAGAAAAGAAGACTGGGATGGACCGTAGCGCTCACTTGCCAGTAGGCTGGAGACCCTGGGATGCTGGCAGCATGGCCCTGTCCATGTTCCAGGGCCTCGGAACGAGGGAAGCCAAGGAGGGTGGAATTCTCAGTTGGAGGCTGAAAGCCTGGGGACCAGTAAGGGGCGGATGCTGCAAGCCCTGGATTCTAAACACCAGCAACTGATGTCCAAGGTGGGAATCAGTGTGTCAGTGTGTCCCAGCCTTCTCAGATGGGGGTGGCGGGGGGGGGGGGGGGTGGTGCAGGGAGCCAGCACAATTCACTTTCTGTATTTATTCTTTTGAAACCTCCAGCCAACTGCCAACTGATGGTCTTCCTACCTAATCCACTATGACTCACCTGCTAATCTCATTTGAAAACACCCTCACAAATGCATCCAAAAGAATGCTTTGCCAGGTTTCTAGGCATTCTTTAATCCAGTCAAGCTGACACTATAAAATTAACCATCACACCGGTGCCGTGGCTCAATAGGCTAATCTTCTGCCTGTGGCGCTGGCACACTGGGTTCTAGTCCTGGTCGGGGTGCCGGATTCTGTCCCGGTTGCCCCTCTTCCAGGCCAGCTCTCTGCTATGGCCAGGGAGTGCAGCGAAGGATGGCCCAAGTTGTTGGGCCCTGTACCCCATGGGAGACCAGGAGAAGCACCTGGCTCCTACCATCGGATCAGCGCGGTGCGCCGGCGGTGGCGGCCATTGGAGGATGAACCAATGGCAAAGGAAGACCTTTCTCTCTGTCTATCTCTCACTGTCTACTCTGCCTGTCAAAAAAAAAAATTAACCATCACAAGAGAACACATGCAGAAGTATTTGAGATAATTCATATTAAGCTGTGTGAACTAAAGCTACTTGTGGCCAGAATTCTACTGAAAACATAGCCAGGTAATCCCACAATGCCTTTCAGCCTTCATGGTCTTTCCTGGCTCTTAAATCATGGATTCTCTTATACTCTTATCCTAAGAGTCCTTTTTATTTTTAGAGAGATATTTATTAATTTCAAAGGCAGAGTCACACAGAGAGGGATCTTCCATCCTTTGGTTCACTTCCCAAATGGCCTCAACAGCCAGGGCTAGACCAGGCTGAAGCCAGGAACCAGGAGTTTCATCTAAGTACTTGGGCCATTTTCTGTTGTTTTCCCAGGTGCATTAGCAGGGAGCTGGATAGAGAGTAGAGCAGCCAGGACACCAGCAGGTGCCCACCTGGGATGCCGGCATTGCAGCAGTGGCTTAATCCACTAGGCCACAATGCTGGCCCCTGAAATAGTTCTCTGAGCATCCTCTCTTCTGTCCTAGCCTTCTGGCAGTGTAACTTTTTTGTCAGCTCTCTGAATCCCTGCACTCCTCATCGGTGACTCAACCAACCGTGGACTGAAAAGAACGAGAGGGGGAACACTGCACAGTCTTTGTTGTCCCCCTCTGTGACTATTTACATAGCATGTACATTGTACTGGGAGTTACAAATCACCCAGAGATGATTGAAAGTACACAAGAGGATATGTATAGGTGAGTGCAAATACTACACTATTTTATAGAAGGGACTTCACCATCCTCGGATTTTGGTGCCCAAGGAGGTCCTGGAACCAATTACCAATTACCACCTCTCTGCCCCCCCAAGGAGTGGCTGTGATGTCATTTGCCTGGCAGGAAGCCTGGCTGTCCCCTGCTGCCCCTGGAAGGATGGACAATAGATTGTGGTTAGACAATAGAGTGTGGAGCCTGGAGCAGGAACCTGCCTGACAGCCTAGGGTGATTGGGGGGGGGGGCAGCTGGGGCCCCAGAGAGCGGCTGGAAAGCGGAGCTTTACCGTGATGTGGACCCCTCCCCAGCCTTCGCCTCTGGGACTTCGCTTAGCGAACCGCAGGCCCTCCCGGGTTAAGCCCAGGAGACACCCGCCTGTCCTTGGAAACCTTGGAGCTCGGGAATGCGGCTACCCGACCGTCTCCCGGCTGCCCTGCAACTTGTCCGGGGGTGAAGCCTTGGATCTTGTCACCACGAACGCCAGCATCCCGCCCAGGGGCAGCTGCTCCCAGAAAGGATAGGACATGGGGAAAGCAATGAGATTTGGAGTCACGCATGTTAAGATTTAAGCACTTCTCCGAGCCACCTGACAGCAGGCAAGTCACTTAAGATCTGACTCCGGTTCCTTGACCGCAAAATGAAGAAAATCGTACTGCTCGGCAAGATTTCGAGGTAAGCGCACCACAATGTACCTGCGCTGCCCGCTGGGGTTCCCCGTCGCTGCAGTGTTTGAATCAGGGCGGCTATGCCAAACATTTCCCGGCAGGCAGCGGGGAAACCTCCAGACCATAGAGATCGGTTCCTAGATAGGCCTCCTCGCGCCACTTCCGCTTGCCGGCCTAAAATCGCGCCTGCGCGCGACTTCTCTTCCTCTCTGGGCTTGGACCTAGGTGGCGGCGCTATGGTGAGGATCCTGTCTCTTGCGGCCTGGATTGCTATCCCCCGGCATCTGCTCCTTGCTGGGCTCTTTCGCCCTCATTGACCTCTGCTGGTCTGCCCTGTCCCATGTCTTCCCCGGAGTCCGGGGGCGCTGTCCCAGGCGAAGGGGCGGGGGCGGCCGGGGCCACCCAGGCCGGCTTCACATGGGGCCGGCACCGGGCGCTGCTTCTACCGGGTTGGGTCGCAGTCTAGGTCATGGCGGGGCGTTGTGTGGGGGCGCCGGGACCTGCATCGCACCCCTGAATGTCGCTGGTTTGTCTGGCTCCTCACTTTGAACAGGCGAAACGCACCAAGAAGGTCGGGATCGTGGGTAAATACGGGACCCGCTATGGCGCCTCCCTCCGGAAAATGGTGAAGAAGATTGAGATCAGCCAGCATGCCAAGTACACTTGCTCCTTCTGCGGCAAGGTGAGGGGGTCTCGGCGGGCGGGGGGCGGGGGCGGCCTCCGCCGGAGGCAGCTTGGAAACGGGGAGCGGTTAGCATCGCGGGTACGGATGGCTGTCAGTTGGGAGTATTGTTGGTAACTGCATTTTGCGGGGGGAAAAGGATAGCCTTGCGCCCCAGCTTAAGCCAAACATGCTTGGGAAATGAATCGGTGTTGTCGGGTGGGTGCCAAGCCCCAGGGGTCTGGTGCGTGGGTCTGAACGGCATCCTAGTGTGGAGTAAGTGGAGGCTCGCTGTGGGCGCGAGTGCTGCCTTGTAGCCGTCCGTGGTTTCGGGGGAGGGGTCTTTGGTGCACTAGGATTGCGAGTTTGGCACTGGTGAGCCGAAGGGGATTGGAAGCTTACCATACCCGCATAAAATAGCACGAGGTTGGGTTGTCTCTGGTGGTTGAGGCTCCCGAAGGCTTCGAAGGCTTGATTCACGGTGACAGTTACCTCTCTCCGAGTAGACCAAGATGAAGAGACGAGCCGTGGGGATCTGGCACTGTGGCTCCTGCATGAAAACAGTGGCTGGTGGTGCCTGGACATACAAGTGAGTCCGTTTCTGGCGTTGGGATGATGGGGGCCACGAAGGGGCGGTGCCGGGGTTGGCTGGCTGGGCCACTTTAACTTGCACAGGACTGAGAGAGTGAGGATGCCATTAGTGTCTTAGGGGCTTTTAGAATTTCAGATTATTTTCCGTTACTCTAACAAAACCCGGCATTGGGGTCATGGTCTGTTGTGGGGCTGAATCTTTACTGAACCTTGGCTTGCGCTGGGAATTGGCTTAAGAGCTGTAATTAGGAACTTGAGGCCATTGGGGTCCCCACACCTATGTGTTGTTGGGATCTCTTCAGCTTTGATCTGACAGCTGAGTGACATCACTCAGTGTCTGTGGTTGTCACTGTTTTAAGCTTGCCCATTTTTAGAAATTGAAGGCCTCTTGGAAGTGTCAGCTGACATGAAGTCTAGGGGTCTGAGGCTGCCCCTACCCAATGCCCAGACCCATTTTATCTTACTCGCTTTAGAAAGGTACCGACAAGCAGAGATCTGGCACCCACTGGTAGATCACTCCCCAGATGCTGGTAAACGCCAGATCTGGAGCAGGCAAAAGCCAGGAGCTGGGAACTCAATCCCAGTTTCCTGTGTGGAGGGCAGGGTCCTGACGACTTGAGTCCAGGTGCTGTGATAATGGAATGTGGTGTCCCCATCGGGGTGCTTCACCGCTTGTCCAAACACCTGCTCCTGAATAATGACTGCAATTAAATGTTTGGCTTAACTTCATCAAATTGTCAATAGAGCAATCTGTATCTTGGTATAATTTTTCTTTTAGGAGAAGTTTTCAGAGACCCTAATACAAGCTTGTAATGTTAAGATGGGGCAGGTTTGCTTATTTGCCATTTTACGTTAACATGCTTAATGATGTTGGAAACTGGATTTGTCTTAACAGCACCACTTCTGCCGTCACAGTGAAGTCTGCGATCAGAAGACTGAAAGAATTGAAAGACCAGTAGAGGTGCCATCTTTGAGACATCAGCAGCCTATAATAAATGGGTTAATTTATATAACAATTGCCTTGGTGGTTTTAATCCAGTGTTGTGATTTACATTGCATTAGTACTGAGATGGGTTACAATCCAGTCTTTTCAGTAGTCAGTTGAGACAATAATGCCATGAGAATATATGAGCCTTACAGGTTAGGTGTGTGTCTTAGGCTTTTTTTTATCATTCTGTTCTTGCTAGGTTGACTTTTGAGATGATTTTTATTTATTTATTTTTATTTTTGACAGAGTGGACAGTGAGAGAGAAAGGTCTTCCTCTGCCGTTGGTTCACCCTCCAGTGGCCGGCGCACCACGCTGATCCAAAGGCAGGAGCCAGGTGCTAGGTGCTTTTTCCTGGTCTCCCATGGGGTGCAGGGCCCAAGCACTTGGCCATCCTCTACTGCACTCCCGGGCCACAGCAGAGAGCTGGCCTGGAAGAGGGGCAACTGGTACAGAATCCGGCACCCTGATCGGGACTAGAACCCCGTGTGCCAGTGCTGCAAGGCGGAGGATTAGCCTGTTGAGCCACAGCACCAGCCGAGATGATTTGTTTTTAAATCAGTAATACATACTTCAAATGTTTCTGAAGATGTAGGATATAAACATTAGCCTTTTTTTTTTTTTTAATATTGGTCTATTTGAAAGAGTTATACAGAGAGGTCTAAGTGGAGCAGCCGGGACTCGAACCAGTGCCCATGTGGGGTGCCAGTGCTTCAGGCGATGGCTTTACCTGATACGCCACAGCGCTAGCCCCACATTAGCTCTTTAAATCTTAAACTGACAGCATTGTTTTGTCATCCTCAGAAAACAGATAATTAGAATTTTACAGCACATTTTGCACATAAAGATTAACAGGATAGAAATTCAATTTAATATAGATGGCTACTTTAAAAAATGAAATTTCTTGGAGGAATTAATTGGTTAAAGTTACAGCCTTTTTTAGGCACTTTTTATCCAGTTCACTAATTCTGTTTTGTCTGTTAAGCTTTTCTCACCCATGCTTATGTACACATTTGTGATCTGGACTTAGGGTCTACATTGTCAATGTCTGTCCTTTTTCTACACCAAATAAAACAGGTTTCCTTTACCATTAGGGATTATATAAAAACCCTTGGCTCCTTGTGGGCTGTCCCCTATCTGCCCATTACTGATTTTAGATTATGCAAAGGCCGTTGCAAACTTTGTCCAGCACTTGCTCTGTTCCAGACATCACAGCAAGCAGATAGCCATAACTGAGACCCCTACTACACCGATATGTTTTTGTTTTCAAGACTGACTTGAAAGGCAGAGTAAGGGTTACCGAGAGGTAGAGACGCGGCTTGTTTGAGGCTGCTCAGCTCAACAGAGGTTGGCTCCCTGTAAGTCCTAAGTACCTTCCATAATCGCATGCACTTAAGTACAGAGATCCTGCTTTTGTGATTTGAGAGTGCTGGCATTGGTCAGTAGGGGATGTGACCAGGAGTGACATGTTAGATGTTTGACCTGGGCCTTCTTTGTAGGACTCTGGAGATGATTGGCAAAGATTTCCCTTTAACCTGGGGAGTCGGTGGATGTTGGGTGGTGTAGTGCTGTGTTAAGAGCACCAATTTTGGGGCTGCTGCTGTGGTACAGCTGGTCCATGGTGCTCATAGGGGTGCTGGTTCAAGTTCCTGGCTGCTCTGTGTCTGATCCAGTTCCCTGCTAATGGCCTGGGGAAGCAGTGGAGGATGGCCCAAGTACTTGAGCCCCTGTACCCACATGGGAGACCCAGAGGAAACTCCTGGCTTTGGATGGGACCAGCTCCAGCCTTTGCAGCCATTTGGGGGGTAAACCAGTAGATGGACGATCTCCCTGTTAGCTTTCTAGCTCTGACTTTCAGATAAATCTAAAAGCCACCAACTTGGCAAAACTGCCTAGGTATTTGTGTAGTTTGTTTTGTGCAATGGTGAGTGTCCAGGAGATCTTCAGAAGGCTCATGGAGGGGCTAGTGCTGTGGTTTAGCTGGTTAGCCAGTTTATGTGGGAATCTTAAGGCAGTCTTGATTGTTGTGGGCCCATTGTATCACTGAGCCAGCAGACATGAAAGGTGGTCTCCAGATACCTCTCCTTTACCACCAGCCCTGGATTATCTGCCTTGTGTAGGCTATAACCAGTTTCGCTTGACCTGTTGTTTCACAGCATTCTTTTTTAAAAAAGATTTATTTATTTGAAACAGAGTTGGGGATTGATCTTCCATCCATTAGTTCACTCCCCAAATGGCTGCAACTGGACCAGGCTGAAGCCTGGAGCTTGGAACTCAATCCTGGTCACCCACATGGGTGGCAGGGTCCCAAGTACTTGTGCCATCTTCTGCTTTTCCCAGGAGTTTTAACAGGGAGCTAGATCAGAAGTAGAATAACTTGAACTCTAATCAGTACTCATGGGATGCTTGCTGGCTTTGCAGGTTTTGACTTTACTTGCTATACCACAATGCCAGCCCCATGGTAATCTGACATTTCTAGAGCTGAATTCATAGCCTATAAATATGTTCCCCATTGTATGTCTGCAATTTCTTCCTTTTCTTTATATTCTTATAATAGCCATTATTTTTGTCTCTTGAAGTCTCTTCCTTTCACAGCTTACCTCCTATACTGCATCTGATTTTGGTTGGGCTGCCAATAACAAGATCCTTTTCTTTGGCCAAAAGCAGGATGGTCATGGAACACAAATGGATATAATTGACCACACAAATGATTTCTTCTGGTTGTGAATTGGGCAGGGTCACACAGGGAGAAGAGAGGTGGGTATTTAGAATGGAGTCTTTGAGGAGACGAACTCTAAAGAAATAGTCCTGCATTTCTGCCTGTAAGATTCTCTTGCCTGGGTATTAGCTCTTCATTCAGTTTAGTGAAGAGACCAGTATAAAGTGAGACTCCAGAGGGCTACCCCCTAGGAGCAGAATTGAACACAGAGTAAACACCCTTACTGAGAAGGTGAGTTCCAAACCATCTTGATCCATAGTTGGACTTAATTAATCTGGAATTACTGGTTTCCTGTCTGTAAGCTAATGTAAAAGAATTTCATTACAAAATAAACTCTTAATTTAACAGTAAATTAGATATAATTTAAGAGAGGATCAAATAGCATAAAAGGATAAGTCAAAGGAAAATATCCAGAAAGAAGCACAGAAAGCAAAAGAACAAAGTGTAAGACCTGGGGGCTAAGGTGAAGATACGAGTGTATATGTAATTGGAGTTGAAGAGAAAAGGAGAGGTGATAGTGGCTAAGAATTTTTTTTTTTTTTTTTAGGACAGGCAGAGTTAGAAAGGTCTTCAGTTGGTTCACCCCCTGAATGGCTGCTGTGGCTGGCACACTGTGCCGATCTGAAGCCATGAGCCAAGTGCTTCCTCCTGGTCTCCCATACGGGTGCAGTAGGCCATCCTCCAATGCACTCCCAGGCCACAGCAGAGAGCTGGACTGGAAGAGGAGCAACTGGGACAGAATCGGTGCCCTGACTGGGACTAGAACCCAGGGTGCCAGTGCCACAGGCGGAGGATTAGCCTATTGAGCTGCGGCGCCAGCCAAGAATTTTCTTAAACCATTGAAAGATTTACCCTACAGATTCAAGAATCCCTGTAATCCTTAGGCAAAACGAAAGAACCCTCACAGCTAAGAATCTCGTAGTATTATGGAATACCAAAGAGGAATATCTGAAAGCTATTAGAAACAAGAGCAACACTGAGAAGACTCAGTCAGCCTCTAACTGCAGTGGAAATCCAGAAGACAGTAGACATAGATGCTCACGGTCTTTCCTGTTCTGTACTTTTTCACCTTAGAATATACAGGTGGAATACAGACAGTGTCCAGCAGCAACACAATACTAACAATTTTTCATCAGTATACTCGCACAGGGAGTAAATGATCCATGGACTGACTTGAAGACTGGCAGGAATAAACAAAAGGGAAGTAAGGAATGCAGTGACCACAGATGGCATACATCTGCGGTGAATGACGGGATAATAGAATGTATTACACAAACTGCATATGGATCAGGAAAGAGGGTAAAACGTCCTAACATGTTCTGAAGTGGTTGGGTTGTTCAGGAAGGGGTTGAACTATAAATATATGTTGTAACCTCTGGTTATCACTAAAAGTATAGAAAACAATGTATAACATGAATCCTGCAGAGAGAATTCAAAGCACTCAGAAGAGGGAGGAAAAGAACTGGCGAGACAAATAGGACATAGTAAGGCAGTAGATTTGAACATACCTGTATACATATACATGTAAATACATATATAAGTGTGTCACTAACATTGCAGGGGCCAGCGTTGTAGCACAGCAGAGCAAGCCACTGTCTGTAGTGCCAGCATCCCATGTGGACGCTGATTCAAGTCCCTGCTGCTCCATTTCTCATCCAGCTCCCTGCTAATGCATCTGGGAAAAACAGCGGAAGATGGCCAAATTGTTAGGGCCCCTGCACCCATGTGGGAGACCTGGAATAAGCTCCTGGCTCCTGACTTCAGCCTGACCCATCCCTGGCTATTGTGGCAATCTAGAGGAGTGAACCAGCATATAGAACATTCATATTCTCTCTTTCCCTTCCTCTCTCTCTCTCTCTGACTTTCAAATAAATAGTTTTTTTTAAATATACAACATGAAAACACTAATTCATGGAATAAAATCTATGTTATTAGCTGACAAAGTGGATTTTAAGGTACAAAAATGTTTAAAGACAACACAGGATGTTGGTATTGTTAAACTTACAGAAAAATGTGTGCATGATTTTTCAGCATTTCTGGGCCATTGACAAAGGTATAAAACACTAGATAAGTAGGGGGTGATGGCTCTGAACATGTTCTTGAGGGGATACTTGAAGAGTTAGTTGAAGAACGTAGCGACACACTGACGAGAAAATCAGGTGAGCTCAGAAGACCTGTGGGCAGCACTGCCAGTGTACAAGGTGATCCAGCCAGCTGGGGTTGTTAGAAGCTAGAAAACACATGGACGTCTCAACTTCTGTATCATAGTTATCTCTGAAACAAAGACTTAAAACTCGGGAAATGTTTCAGTGCTCATGAGGAAGCAGTAATAGATGCGAAATACACACACACTTGCACAAAACCCAAAAAACTTGCTGCACTGGAACTTCTGTCTGTGATTTGTTTTCTGTAACAGGAGCCTGCAGCGCCTCTCTTTCCTGAATTGGCTTTAAACATTGATGGATTTCTAAAATGCCAACAGGGGAAAACAATCATCATTGGTGCACATACCTCACTATATTCATAACTTGCTTTGTCTATTGACTTTGGAAAATTGCCTTCATGAGATGTCACCATGGAATCAATAGTTCCACTAGTTTTAAAAGATTTGTATAGTATGATTTGGTCTCGGAACCTAATGGGTTCACATAAATTCTCTGGGAACCTAATCTGTAAATCAGGAAAGTGTTTCTCTGCAGATTTTATTCGTGACTTGAACAAAAAATTGGCAAACATGTATTGGCTGCAAGTAACACATATAACGCTAGGGGGTGACAGAGTGTCAACAAGAGAGGCACATAGACCAGAATGAAGTGCACCGTTTGGAAGTTCAGCTTAAGGGTACATGTGATAGGAGCTTGTGTAAAATTAAAGTTTAGCAGAAAGTTATTCTAAAGATTCATATCCATAATGTCACCATTAAAGCTAAGGCAAATTAAAAACAAAAGTAAATTTCAGGACTTCTGGGACAAACACACTAATACCTAATTAAGATGAACTTGGGTGTATTTTCTAGGATATGCTAGTTAGAAACTATTAGTGTTTTCGTTTTATTGCTAATGTTAAAAACTATACTTGTTGTAACTGTAGCTTCTAGGACTGGCATTGTGGCATAATCAGTTTAAACCATAGCCTATGACAACCACATCCCATATCAGAGCATTGGTTTGAGTCCTGGCTGCTCCACTTCCAATCTAACTCCCTGCTAATGTGCCTGGGAAAGTAGGGGAAGATGGCCCAAGTATATTTGGGTCTCTGTCACCCGTGTGGGAGATCTAGATGGAGTTCCTGGGTCCTTCTGGCTTTGGCCTGGCTGAAAGTTGAGTTCATTTGGGGAGTGAGCCAGTGGATGAAAGATCTTTCTCTGCCACTCTGCCTTTCAAATAAGTAAGTCTTAAAGTTTCTGCAGCAATAGAGCATAATTTGAGTATGTTTGACTGAGTATACTTTTATTAAGGATTTCTTAAATTGGGGCATGCAAGTCTCAGCAGTTTCAGGATTTTCAAAAATTTCTCTCTAAACATATCAGTTCAGGAGGAAAGTCTTAAATACACCTTCATAAACACTGAACTTTGAATTCTTTTTAAAAAAGATTTATTTTTATTTATTGGAAAGGCAGAGCAGCAGACAGAGTAAGAGCCAGACACAGAGGGAGATGGTCCATCTGCTGGTTCTTTCCCTGATTGGCTGCAACAGTCAGGGCTGGGCCAAGCTGAAGCCAGGATCCTGGAACTCCATCTGTGCTTACCATGTAGGTGGCAGGGGCCCAGGCACTTTTCCAGGTGCATCAGCAAGGAGCTGGACTGGAAGTGGAGCAACATGGATTCTAACCAGCGCTCACGTAGGATGCCAGTGTCGCAGGCCGCAGCTTAACTTGGGCCACAAGGCTGGCCCCTGAACTTTGTAATCCAATAACTAGAGAATGAAGACACAAACCAATGGGGGAGGCCAAGTGACAGTTCAGACCCCGTAAGGGGAGTGCAAGTTTACACCGATGAGACATCTTTATGGTGCTACCCTTGGACATAGCTCCACAGACTTGGCAGAAGGCCAGTAGGACAGGGGCATTTTTCTGTCAGGTGCAGGCACTGTGCACATATGTGACATGCATGCACACGTATGCTCACACTCATGAAATGCTGTAATTTGTTAGGGTCAAAGAGCTGTGTTATAGGGGAGAGTTGGGTTTTCACTTCTACTCCCTCCTGTTCTTTCTTCTGTTTTTATTGAGAGCTTTACCCTTGCCCAAGCAACTATTCTGTTAAATTGCTAATTCAAGGCTGTTCTGTTCAATATACTTGCCTTGCTTCAGGGTCTCAGTGGTGATGAGAACTGGAAAGTTTATTAGAAATACGTAGCATGGGAGGGGGGAATAGATTATGGTGCAGCAGGCTAAGCCTCCACTTGAGACCCCCTCATCCCATACCCACGTGCCTGGTTTGAGTCCCTGCTATTCTGGGCTTCTAATCCAACTTGTTGCTAATGTCTGGGAGGCAGTAGATGATCGCCAAAGTTCTTGGATTCCTGCCACCCATGGGAGACCTGATGGAGTTCCTGGGTCCTGGGTTTTGGCTTGGACCTAACCAAATGTTGTAGGCATTTGGGAGAACAGATGGAAGCTGTCTCTCTTTTTCTCTCTCCCTCTTTCTCTGACACTCTGCCTTTCAAAACAGATAAATAAATAAACAAATCATTTTTTTAAAAAAAAGAAAAGAAACACCTGGCATGTGCTGTGAGCCAGACTGAACCATATAAACCCACTCAGTCCTCATGAGAGACCTGCTCTGGGAAGCCGAGGGACGTGTTTCACAAGGAAATTCATGGCTCGGCCCCTGCTCAGCTCTGGTGCCACCTACGATCACATCCTGCTTAGGCGCCGAGCACCAGTCACACTGAACTTCCCTGCGACTTGCTCCCTCTGTCTTTAAGGTCTCAGCTGGTTTTCGCTATGCTCTTTCACATGCCAAGTCTCCTTTCCTCCCGCATCGTCTCCCCTTCTCTTTACACCAAACACATGACTTTCCTATGGCTGTTTCCTCTATTTTGCAGATGAGGGAAAAGAAGCTTAGAGAAGCTGAATATTATACCTAAGCTGATACCCTTCAGAAAGGGATGATGATGTGGGAAAAGGATGAGCTCTAGGTGCAGCAGCTATGTTATCCTATCTCTACCTTGATCTGCAGAGGACATTTGCTCTCTCTACAGAAAAAGAAACAGGTGCAGAGTAGCACACGGTGAAAGATTTGGGGGATGGAAGAACCGTGCAGGCACGAGATGAAAGTGTAACATCAGGGAGAAGAAGGATAGAAGAACAGGGAGAGAATGCTTTCAAGGGACGGTGTTAGCAAAATGCAAACAAGACTCCCCTGACGGGCTTGGAGCACCCTGGTGCCCCTTTGCGTCCCAGTCTGATGCAAGAAGGTGGATATGCAGAGCGGACAGCAGAGGGAGCCCTTGAGAAGTTTCGCCCTCCGGAGAGTTTTGCTGGACTTCAGAGAAAGTGAAGTTTCCTCGGTGCTCCCTGCCACGAGCTTATTCCTCCCCACTCTCGCCTCCCTCTGCGACTTCCAATTATTTCCGTAGTGAAAGCGGACGGGGGTGCCGGCAGCCGTGCCTGTCCTCACGGCACCCCTGGCGTGTGGCTGTGAAGGTCAGGAAAGCCACAAACTGGGACGCAGTTGGGTCAGGATTCTGGTTCCTGGGGCTCTTGGCTTCTCGAGTGCAGCTTGCTCAGGCTGAAGCCAGCGTCTCTGTGCGCCTCCATCTCTGACAGCCCTTTACCCTGCCAGGGGCTGGAGGGGGTAAAAAGATACTCTCAGAGCAACACAGCAGCAGAGTCATCTGGACAAGGACATTTCAGAAACACTGCTTTTGCTCAGAGGAGGTGTTCCCCGTGCAGCACAGCTGTGGGGCCAGAAAGTGAGTTTTCGGAATTTAAAAATCACCCCGTAATTTGCGTTCAGTATCTATCCCGCACCCCCTGACCATTAACAACAGTGATTACCTTAATCATGTGGTTAAAGTTTTGCACACACAGCCTCAGATCTCCTTCCAGGCTGCCACCATGCCACTGTTTCTAAGGCTGCTGTGACCTTTATTGGCAGAGGTCAACGTCCCTCCTGTGAATGATGGGGTATCCAGGCAGTGCTGTGTTTGGGGACCCCTAAAATGAAGGAGCTCCAACTCCATATCCTTAGTGGCCACCAAAGAAAGACTCCTGTCTTCTCTCTCTCTTGCTTTCTCTGGGACCCCCACCATGCAGCTCGGCATGGGACCAAGTCTTTAGGGGCCTCAGCAAAGACTCGCTGACAAGCTGATTGATGGACTCCCTGCCTCTGCCTGCCTTCTCGCCCACTCCTGCAGGCGCTGGCTCTGCTCCACTGTCCGGCTGCCTGAGGGGTCTGCTCTTTGTTGAGTCAGCACCAATGAGTCAGGGCCAAGATCAGCTGGGGGTGCAGGGAGACTTGCAGGCAGTTAGGGAGGGGGTGAGAATTGAGTGGCCCAAGGAAGGCATGATGCAGAGTGCCTGACGGAGGGCGCAGTCGGGGAGGCTGACCAGAGTGTCGTGATCAAGTAGACCCTCCATAACCTGTTGATGCCATTGACCATCAGCTGTTGGTAGAATACCTTCTTATGGAAAGACACAATGGGTTACTCAAATCATGTTGCTTAGAACCCTAAAAATTCCCAGTCTTGTCTCTTCCATGCGTTAACTACTCTTTCAGAGATGCTAGGATGGCACTGTGTTTCCCATGGACACTGCTAATGGAAGCTGGCAAATGGGTAAAATTCTCAAAGGGACCCAACAGCCATGCTACTGCTGAGCATCAGGACAAAGTGACTGGTGGCATCTCCTGTACTTCCCCACCCTCAGGTCCTACATGCTGATAGCAAGGGCTGGAGAGTTGGACATGCATGGAGGGAAAGGTAGAGGGACAGAAGTTGATATGCATCAGCCTTTCTAATAAAATTTATGGGAGAGAGTGGATGGGAAGAGGTAAACCAATAATGTCATTCTCAGTAATGGTCTCGCAGGACACTTATGCCAATGCTGTTTCCAGAACTGTGGCCCTCACAGCTCCCTGGAACCATGCTGCTGAGAGCACACACGGAGGTCCTCTCATCCAACGCCCTCATTTCAAACGGAAGGAGAAGCAGGTCAGGTCCGGGGAAGTGAGATGACTTACCCACGAAGATGGAACCAGATGAGGCAGAGCCCCAATCCAGGTGTTTTTCCATGACTCGATTGCAGGATCCAGGCAACAGGGAGTATGAAGGGCTGCCCTAGGCACAGGTTTAAGGATGAGGGGCTCACTACTGGCCAGCAGATGAGAGATCCAGGTTCCCTTGGTGTGACATTTCCGTTCCTCTGAAGGAACCGATCTCTTCTGAGGTCGGTTGAACTCTTGGGGCTTTTTCATTTTCAAGAGATGCACCATCATCACTGGGACTGGCACTGTGGCACAGCTGCTGCCTGCAATACTGCAGGTACCTCATATGGACACCAGTTCAAGTCCGGGCTGCTTCACTTCTGATCCAGTTCCCTGCTAAAGTGCCTGGGACAGCAGGAGATGATGGCTCAAGTGCTTGGATCCCTGTGCCCATGTTGGGGACCCAGATGAAGCTCTTGGCTTTGGCCTGGCCCAGTCCTAGCCATTGTGGCCATTTGGGGTGTGAACAAGTGGATGAAAGACCTCTCTCTCTAACTTTATCTTTCAAATAAACAAATCTTTTAAACAAACAAACAAAAAAGGAGCTGGATCATCAAGAGAGGGGGCCATGGAGAGTGAAAACATCTCGCCCCAAATACCTTGCACTTCTGCCTAACAGAAGAAGGGTGGCATGGAGAGGTGTTGGAGGCTCTGCTTGGCGCAGGGTTGGATTGAGGGCAGGAGTATGGGGAGTCTTGCCTGTGTCCCAGCAGCACTGTTCTATGAAAGGAGCAAGACTTTCATTCTTGGGACCATTTTTATCCCTTGTTTCATTCTTAGGAGGCTGGGGAGCACCTGTTGTGAGGATCAGTAAGATAAAGTCAACAAAATTCCCATGGACCAGGGGCTGCAAACCTGAGTTTAGGGTCACAGGTGAAGCCATGAGGCCCTACCCCTGCACCCTGGCCTCTAGCACTTGCCACTAAGTGGCTTTTAATCCACTTATGAAAATTCCCCTGGCAAGAGCAGGCAACACATTTCTTCATGATGAGGCTGTGGCTCTGGAAAGGAACAGTTAGGGCAGCCCTTTGCCCTCCCGAGCAAGTGGGCATGGCCTCCTCTGTGAGTCACATGCATTCCATTTCTCCAGAGCCTTCCTCCAAAACATTCAGATTACAGCACACACAGTTGCCCTCACCCTAGGAGAGGAGGGCAGTGGTGAACGTGGGTCTCGATCTCACAGCTGAAGACCCAGGACAGTCATTCCCATGTGTTAGTGTCACAGAGTCCTAGTGACTCCAGATGGACGAGGCCTCGGAGGAGCCCTGGTGCTCAGGGAGGCCAGGAGGCTCTGGTCTCGGGCCATTTGCCTTCCATCAGTGGCCATCTCGGCATCTTAGAATCTTCTTGGTACCCTGGGGCTGGCTTCCTAACCTCTCCAAACCTCTGTGCTCAGATGTATAAAATGAGGATGATGGTAATGCCCACCTACTAGGGCTGTTATAAGATAAAATGAGAGACTTTTTCTGTGTGTGCTTTTTAAAGAAAGTCCTTATTTTTAAATTTTAAAAATTTACTTGAAAAGGAGAGAGAGAGAGAAAGAGAATCTCTCATCTAGTGGTTCACTCCCTCAAATGCTCACAATAGCCAGAGCTAGGCCAGGTGGAAGCCAGGAGCTGGGAAGTCAATCCAGGTCTCCCACGTGGGTGGCAGGAATCCAACTGCTGGAGCCATCCCCTTGTTGCCCCCCAGGGTGTGTGTCAGGTTGCAAATCCAGGCATTGGGATTTGAGATGTGAACCTCGTAGGTAACATCTTAACTGCTGTGCAAAACTTCAACCCCAGTGAGCCTGGCATTCAATTAATGTTTCATTTTGTTAATAATTGTTGTTATTATTTCTCTTACTTTATAGACTTCAAAATTAAGGCCAAAAGAGGTTATATATATCTGAAAGTCACAAAGCCCACCTAGATGAGTATGAACATTTTCTTTCATTGGTTAAAACGAAGGGGCCATATGGGCATCTGGCCAGGAGCCAGGAAAGGCTAGGTTGTATTGCAGTTAACAGCTCCCAAATGTGCATTTCTTGCTCACACTCAATGTCTATTATGGGTCAACTGTGGGCTCTACTGTTATTATGATTGTCCTCATTCCAGGACCTCAGCAGATGGAGCTGACCCTTAGGAATTGACTCAGATCACTTCTGCCCACATTTCATGGCCAAAGAAAGCCCTGTGGCCATATGGGAGTTCAACAATGTGGGTAAGCATGGTTTTTGTACTGGGAGGTAACCAGATATGGGTGAAGAATGGTACAAATTATGACAATCTGCTACAGAAGCAAAAATGATCTTAGTGTTGAGCAATCCTTTTACATGAACCAATTAAAGCACCTGTCCCAAGATGTTAACATCAGTATGAAAAACTAGAAGCCTCTTCCACAGCCTTAAAAGGAACATCTTGATATTCTTTGAAATAATTTCTCAAAGTCCCCAAACCATGGACAAGATAAAATTTTCCACTCATTAAAAGCCAACTACACAATCCTAGGATGAGCTGGTCCTTGTACTGGAGCGCCACAGAGGGTTCACTCTCCCTCTCCCCTCCCCAAGTGTTTCCTCCTGTGCCATCCCAGTCCATCCCCTTTGTGGCTTATTCCACTAACTTCCACTGAGTTAGTGCTGATCACTGGAGTAGATGGTGGAAACCAAAGAGAATGGGACAGAGCCCTGTCCTCAGGGAAGAGGGAAACCTGTCCCCTGGTGAGGGGAAGATGAGCAGTGAAGCCAAGGTGTTGATTCTGGCCTGGGCACTGAGGAGCCACAAAGAGGGGCACCTCATCTACACAAGGGTGTCGTAAGAGTTTGAACTGGGAAAGCTGGTTTTGCTGGAATTTCATTCTTAGAGGGGGCGGGGATTATACAACTGGTTACAAAATTATCTGGGGACAGAAAGTTCCATCCTTTAACAAGGACATGTTAAAGCTTCCTGGTGGTTCTTATTCATTAGGAAGCATCTTTTCCGAGTGTTGGGCATTGGTGGTGTGCAGGATGACTAGGCAGCACAGCTCAGCTGGAGCAGTTTCTCAGAGAGCAGATCTTTGTTGTAGACCAGAATGTGTCATAAGGAGCAGATGACTCTCCCAGGGAGCTTGTTCCTGCTTCAGAATTGTGGGACCCACCTGGAGTCTATAGGTGTAAGACATAGAGATCCATTTTAACCGAGTGCCTTGATAAAAATCACATTCAAAGTTTGAGGCTCACTGTGTTTTAGAAGGAAGCTATCATATGGTTGCATGTGGAGAAGATTCTAGAGGAACAGAATGAGTGCACTGAACAAAACAATATATTAGAATAAAAAATATTTGTGTTGCCCATGAGTCAGGGGTCAAGGCACTTTGAAGTGTGATGCAAAGATCAGAGAACTTGGTGTTTCTTTCTCAAGCTGCTGTGGACTGCAGCTCAGGACCATCTCTCTGTGCTACTCTCTAATACATACATGTTTTGTTTCGTTTGTTTGTTTTTTTAACTGTGTTGCTTTTCATCTCTTCCAATAAAACATTTTAATTGCAGAATCTGGTATCCACTTTGTGTACAACAGCCAATTAGGGGTAAAGGTGATTAGTGAATAAAAATAATGACATCTCTCTGTTGGCTTAGAGTCTGCAAAGACCTTAGGTTGTCTCATTTGACCTGTACCCAATGCTGGGGCATGGCTTTCGTATTAGCCGTGTGCTTTGCAGTGGAGGAAGCTGAGAGTCAGGAAGAGGGGCAAGCAGCCCCAAGTCACGTAAGGTGACTGGTGAGCTGCCCACGTGCAAAGCTGAGGCCCCTGTTTGAGGACTCAGTCTCTCAGGCTATCCCATTGTCTCTACTGATACTGGGTGAACAGTTTGCCTGTTTTTTTTTTTTTTAAGATTTATTTATTATTTATTTGATAAATAAAAATAATTAATAAGGAGAGAGAGACAGAGAGAGAGAGAGAGAGAGTCTTCCATTCATTGGTTCACCAGCCAAATGACTGCAATGGCCAGAGCTGGGCCAATCTGAAGCCAGGGGCCAGGAGCTTCTTCCAGGTCTCCCACGTGGGTACAGGGGCGCCCAAGGACTTGGGCCATCCTCTACTGCTTTCCCAGGCCATAGCAGAGAGCTGGATTGGAAGTAGAGCAGCTGGGACTCGAACTGGTGCCCATATGGAGAAACCACAGAGCAGCTTTATTCAGCCTGTGGTCCCTCCTGTGTTCCTTCCCATCATTTCCTTCATCCCCACTCCCCCTGCCCCATTTTAGCCCTTTCTGTCCCACAGGGGACTGTGGCTCTCCACGCAGAAGAACCAGGGAGCTGGTGTCTTCTCTTTCAGGGGCCTTGTTTGTGCTTTGAGCACAAGGCGATTTGGGGAGCTAGATAACAAAAAGGACGAGGGGGAGGAGCAGGAGGAAAAGAAGAGGGAGGGGGAATAGGAGGAGGACCCCACGAGGAGCAGGCAGACAGCCTGGGCTGGGAAGGAATCTGTTATCCGTCAGGAAGGGAGTGTCTATAACAACATATCATAAAAGAAGCAGCTTATAAACAACAGAATTTATTTTCCACGGTTCTACAGGCGGAGGCGTCTGAAACCAGGGCAGACTCGGTGCTTGGTGAGGGCCTGCCTTCTGCTCACAGTCTGTACCTTCTCGCTGCATCTTTACGGGCTGGCAGGGGTCAGCTAACTCTGCAGGGCCTCCTCTGTAAGGGCGCCACCTTCACGACCAGCCAACCCACAACCTGGGTGTCACCATGTGAATGGGGGGGGGGACACTCAGTCCAGAGTCCAGAGCAGGGAGACTTCCAGAGAACTGTTTTCTAACCACAGGCGAGAGGAGCAAAAGCCACAGAACTAAGGACCCCATGGCCGCTCCTTGTCCTTGCGTGTGCTTGCTTTGCTGCAGTGCCAGCGGCAGGCCACGGCTTTGGGTTTAAAAAGCTGGGCTCGGATTCCGAGTCCACTGATTGAAGTCGCAGCTGTCCTTGACAAGTCTCTTCACCTCTGTTAGGCTCAGTTCCCCCATCTGTTGAGTAAAGATTGCCCTGCCCACTGCCTGTGGTGGCTGCGAGACTCAGAGCTGTGCAGGGTTCAGCTGGCGACAGCTCCTGTGAGAGAGTTGTGCAGTCAGAACGGAGGCACCAAGTCCCTAAGCACAGGCCTTCATGGATGACACCCACGGGAAGATTTCTGTGTCATCTTGTGATGAGACTGAGCAGAGGTCACCAGCCGGCCTCACCACAATCAGAAGATAGCTAAGGCAGCAAACTGGGACTAGTTCAGAGAATGGGCTCAGGTCAACCCCCTGCATTTCCCGACTCTGGCTCTCCCTACTAAATGACTCTAGGAAGATATTAACTTCTCCAAACCTCAGTTTCCCCATCTGAAAAATGGAGGTAATAATGATCTCGACCTCAAAGAGTTTTCCTGAGAATTCAATGAGACAAGAGTAGAGTGCTTGGAAACTTCTTGGCCTGAGAAGGAAGCCCACAGTGGCTGAGGTTAGGCTGGGGTTGAAGCCAGATGTTAAGAAAGCAATCCAGGTCTCTCACACAGGTGGCAGGAACCCACTCCTAGAGCCATCTCTGCTACCTCCCAGAGTCTTCAATGGCAGGAAGCTGGAGTCAGGAGCTGGGGCCAGGAATTGGACTCAAGGGCCCTGAAGTGGGACTCCAGTGTGTTAATCCTAGGCTAAACTCTGCTCCTATCCATTCACTTGTTTTCCTTGTGAGAATGCTGAGCTACATGCTTTCTTAATTTCTTCTTTGTCTAAAAGTCTGGGAAGAGCAGTCTTGCTGTTTGTCTGCATTCCACACTCCATTTTTCAACTTGTAAGACGGAAGGGGTGATCAGTCATCAGCTAACCAGCTAACGGCACCCAGACAGAGACTTTGCTGAGGGGGAGCTGAGAGACTGGGATGGTGTCTCCCATCCTGCTATTTGCACCAGTCCTCCGTGACTTCTGTCATATCCACACATTACCTGTCGTTCAAGTGAGTAATTCTCTGCAAGTCATCTCACTTTGGTTCTTTTTCCAATGTATTTTTTAAAAACAACAATGACATTCACTTGACTCAAAAATAAGAGAAGAAATACCAAATGAGAGAGTTCCCTTGCCCTGACCCATCACCCATTTCCATCCGTCTTCATTGCTGACCAGTGAGCAGTTTCTTACCTAACCTTCCCAAGTCTTTGCTCATGTAATGAGGTGCAAATGTATTTATCATTCCTCCATCTTGTACTCCCCATGTTTTCTACACAAAAGTTTTTCAGATTAAATGGATACGTACCTGCACATTTTATTGAACCAGCTGCTTTGGAAGCATTTCCTTAGTGGTACACAGGGAGCACCTTCATTCTTGTGTTTTAACAGCAGAACAGCATTTTTTATTGTGTGCAGACTTTATTTACACCAGCCAACCTGTGATGACTATTTGGGTTTGCTATAATTCTTCGCTGCTGCAAATAGTGCTATGGTGAATGTATCTTTATCCAAAAATCTGTGAATAACCATGGTGTATTTTCCTTCTTTTGTCATTGTTTTTTTTCAGTCCCCAAGGCTGACTTATCTTCATGTGAGTGACGTGGGTAGAGCGTTTGTGTCCCCTCGAGCGTTGTGTTTTGGTATGCTGTCTCACCGTGACGTAGGGCCGTGAAGGGTACATAAGGGTGAAATGAGGTCATAGTGGAGGGGCCCAAATCTGATAGAGCTGGTGCCCTGAGAAGAAGAGGAACAGGGCACAGACATTTGGTAGCAGTTAAGGCTCCCCTTAGCCGCCTGCATTCCATTTCAGAGTGCCTGGAGTTATGTCCCATCTTTGCTTCTGATTCTAGTTTCCTGCTAATGTGTACCTTGGGAGGTAGTAGATTATGGCTCAGATACTTGGGTTCTTGCCACTCACATGGGAGACCTAGTTTGAGTTCATGGCCCTGGCTTCAATCTGGCTCAATCCTGGCTATTGCAAGCATTTGGGGAGTGAACCAGCAAATAGGACATTCTCTCTCTCTCTCTCTCTCTCTCTCTCTCTCTCTCTCTCTGCCATGAGGACACAGTGAGCAGGACACTGTCTATAAGACAGGAAGAGATTCCTTGCCAAGAATCCAATCAGCCAGCACCTTGATATTGAACCTACTAACCCTCCTAGACCCATGAAGAAACAGTTTCTTTTCTTTTTTTTTCCTTTTTGACAGGCAGAGTGGACAGTGAGAGAGAGAGAGACAGAGAGAAAGGTCTTCCTTTGCCGTTGGTTCACCCTCCAATGGCCGCCGCGGCCGGTGCATTGCACTGATCCAAAGCCAGGAGCCAGTTGCTTCTCCTGGTCTCCCATGCAGGTGCAGGGCCCAATTACTTGGGCCATCCTCCACTGCACTCCCGGGCCATAGCAGAGAGCTGGCTGGAAGAGGGGCAACCGGGACAGAATCCAGCGCCCTGACCGGGACTAGAACCCAGTGTGCCAGCACCGCAGGCAGAGGATTAGCCTATTGAGCCGCTGCGCTGGCCAGGAAACAGTTTCTGATGTTCAAGCTACCCAGTCTGTGGTATTTTATTATGGCAGCTGAAGTTTACTAACACAATAAGGATATCAAAGGTTAAATCACCAGAAACAAAAGCATGAAGGCAGAGAATCAAAGGGTGCGTGCATTTACGAATTTCAGAGCTTCTGCCGAGCCCCTCTGGTGAGAGGCACCCACTTCCAGCCCAGCAGCCATACTGCCCACTGCCTCACCATCAAATTGTGTTTTCAAACTTGCATCTTGATTTCCCGACAGAGACAAAAGTGACTTTTTTTCATATTCTTAAGCAGATGTATTTGCCAAAGAAATGTTCTGTCACTAAACTGACAGCTAGCATATTTTAAGCAAGTAAGATGTATTTGTCAAATAAAAACAAAAGAAATTACTAGTACATCTGTGCTGAATATTGATGCCTACAGAAGAGTCTGAGCCGAAGATCTGTTCTCACTCATTAAAAAGAGAGAGCAGAGGTGGGTGTCTGGTGCAGTGGTTAGGACACTGCATGGGATACTCGGATCCCATAAGAGAATGTTTGGTTCAAGTCCTGGCTCCTTCACTTCTGATTCAGCTTCCTGCTAATGTGCCCCTTAGTAGGCAGCAGATGATGGCTCAGGTGCTTGGGTCCCTGCCAACCCCATGGGCAGCTTGAATGGAGTTCCAGTCTCCTCTTTTCTGTCTGACCCAGCCCTGGCTGTTGTAGGCGTTTAGCAAGTGAACCAGCAGAGAGAAGGTCTGTCTTCTCTCTGTCTCTCTCCATCTCGCTGTCTCTCTTTCAAATAAATGAAAATGAATTCATAAATAAAGAAATAAAAAGAGGAATGATGAAGTTTAAATGTTCAGACTAAGTGTGGCTTAAGACTGTCCCTGCAGGGGCTGATGCTGTGGCACAGCAGATAAAGCCTCAGCCTGCAGTGCTGGCATCCCATCTGGGTGCTGGTTTGAGTCCTGGCTGCTCCACTTCTGATCCAGCTCTCTGCAATGATCTGGGAAAGCAGTAGAAGATGGCCCAAGCCCTTGGAGCCCTGCACCCATGATGGAGACCTGGAAGAAGCTCCTGGCTCCCGGCTTTGGATCAGCTCAGCTCCAGCCATTGCAGCCATTTAGGGAATGAACTAGCAGATAGAAGACCTCTCTCTATGCCTCTGCCTTTCAAATAAATTAATAAATCATTAAAAAACAAGACAAAAAAAAAAAAAGCAAAGAAAACCAACCTGTCCCTGTAGTTGAGTGGTGAAGTTTGATTAAAAATGACCTTTATACTTAATGCACTGTACCCTGACTTGGTATGTAAATAAATTATAAAATTAAGAGTGTACTCTTGTAATAAAGCAATTGAACTTCAGCCAATCACATAGTTGAGCTTCAGCCAATCACAGGCTGGTGCTGATCAGATCAAATCCATGTAGGGCAAATCCCAACTACAGCCAATCAGGTTGTTTCTGTGTGTCACTTCCCATTTTCTGGCTATAAATGTCCTGCAGTTGTGGTAGGGGGAGATATTCTGAGCCATCTTTGGTGGTCTGGGTGCTTTCTAGTGCTAAAACCTTTTACCTTTTTTTTTTTTTGAAGATTTATTTATTTGTTTATTTGAAAGGTAGAGTGACAAAGAGAGGGAGAGACACAGAGAGAGATTTTCTGTCTGCTGGTTCACTCCCTAAATGGTCACAACAGCTGTGGCTGGGCCAGGAAAAAGTCAGGAGCCAGGAACTCTATTCAGGTCTCCCGCCTGGGTGACAGGAACCCAGGGACTTGGACCATCATCTGCTGCTTCATAGGTACATTAGCAGGAAGTTGGATCAGAAGCATGGAGGAGCTGGAACTTGAGCCGGGCACTAAGCAATGACATAACCCACTAAACCACAATGCCTGCCCTTAAAACATTTTTCTATGAGTAAATTTTATTAAATTAAACTGGTCTCAGATTTTCTTTTAAACAAAAGGATGTGAAAGGCCCAAACTGTGGCTTCTTGTTGATATAATCATAAAATGTTCTGTGGTCTGACTCAAGTCTCAGTCTCTTGCCTCCTCTCTTGTCAGAACTGCTGTTACACACTGAGGCTACACAGATTAGGTATCCCTTATCCAAAGTGTTTGGGACCAAAAATGGTTTTGATTTTCAAAATATTTGCATGTACATAATGAGGTGTCTTGGGGATAGGACCCAAGTCTAAACATGAAATTCATTTACGTTCCACATACACACATACACCTTGTACACCTAGCCCGAAGGTAAGTTTATACAACAGTTTTGAAGCACCTGCATTTGGGACGGGAGCCATCTCATGAGGTCACATGTGGAATTTTCCATTCGTGGCATCATGTTGGCTCTCAGAAAGTTTCTAATTTTGGAAGATTTTAGATTTCAGATGTTCTGACCAGGGATTCTCAGCCTGTGTTGTCAGATAAGCCCAGGGAAGCTGTCAGCGAGGTGGTGCCATGTGTGGATAAACAATCCTGCCCCTCGGCTCAGTGGGAAAAGTAGAGAAAGTTCTGGAGGTCCCCCGACTTCATCCATATAAGAAGGGGGTGGGACTTTTACCCTGACATTCTAACCAACCACCTGCCAATGAGTCAAATCGCATCCTTTTGGTTTACTTTTTTTTATTAGATTTTATTTTATTTTATTTTACTTTTATTTGTATGCCTGTGTTACATCCCTAGAAAAAGAATCCCAGGATTTTCCCTCCTATGTGTTTGCGTCGTGCTTAGAAGATTTTATTTTTTAGAACAGGTTTAGACTTGTAGAACAATGAGGCAGCTGGTACCCAGGGTCCCCTGACTCCCCGTGTTCCCCTCTGTTCTCCATTACTAGCATCTTTTACTACAATGCTGTATTTACTGCAAGTATTGAGCCAGTCTTGGAACACTGTTTTGTACTGACGTCCACAGTGTGTTTAGATCTGAGTTTCCACCTGGCGTCTTTCTTCCAGGGTCCCGTCCAGGAGCACAGGTGACGTTTCCTCCCCTGCCCCCTCGGGCTCCTGGCAGTGACAGTGCCTCAGACTCTCCTTGTTTGGATGACCTTGACCATTTTGAGGGGTCCTGGTCAGGTGTTTTGTAGATTGCCCCTCTCCTTGCAATGTGATGCTTTGTTTCATGATTAGCCTGGAGTTAGGGTTTTGGGAGGAAGACCACAGAGGCAGAGGGACATCCCAAGGTCACAGACGGCCAGCATGACTTGTCCATGATGATGTTCACTTGGTGACCTGGCTGGGGCGGAGTGTGTCAGCTCTGTCCCCTGTAAACCTGCTCTTCTCCCCTTCCCTGCTGCCCTCTGTGGAAGGAATTCTCTAGTCACAGCCCTGGCTGTGATCGGGGAGCTGTCCCCTCCTTTCCTAGGGGCAGAGGACCCACAGAAACGACTGAGAATTCTTCTGTAAGATGTTTTCTTTTCTTCCCATTTCTTTATTAAATCGTGTATTTAATATCATTTTGCGTATCAGTGTGGATGCTTGGATATTTGGGTTATCAAATCAATGTGTTACTGCATTGCTTAGATTCTTGGCTCATGTGTCCTTACGCATTACCCCATCGTGGTAGGAGTCTGTATTTATTTATATATTTAATTTTTAAAAAGATTTATTTATTTATTTATTTGAAAGTAGAGTTACAGACAGACAGAGGGAGAGACAGAGAGGTCTTCCATCTGCTGGTTCACTCCCCAAATGGTCACAATGGCCAGAGCTGAGGCTATCTGTAGCCAGGAGCCAGGAGCTTCCTCTGTGTCTCCCACATGGGTGCAGGGGCCCAAGGACTTGGGCCATTCTCCACTGCTCTCCCAGGCCATCAACAGGGAGCTGGCTTAGAAATGGAGCAGCCAGGACTTGAACCAACGCCCATATGGGATGCTAGCACCACAGGCAGAGGCTTAGCCTACTGAGCCACAGTGCCGGCTGTTTATTTATTTATTTGGTACTTCCTGGAATTACAAGATGCTCCAGGTTCATGTTGTGTGTTTCTTGCCACAACCCAACTAGACTCAGACATTCCCTCAAGGAGCCCTTTCAGCTCTTCCCATTGGCCCTTTTAATTCAGTGCTTGTTGTAGTTCTTGGTATTAAAAAAATCTGGGTGCTAGTTACACTTGCTGCCACTGGGGTGTGAAGCCACACTTTGTGGAAAGCATTCAGGATACCAAATTTCCAGTCTCTCCTTAACTCCCTGACAATTCCCACCAAAACCAACTGTGACCTCACTGTTTCCCCCAAAGGCCTTGGGGTTTTACTTTTATTTTTTTAACCTTTTCCTGCATTTTGCCTAAAGCCTTGCCATCCTTCATGCCCTGACCTTCCTCCTGTCACCCCTCCCTCCATCCCTCTCCCCACCCCAGCGTTCTACCTTATTTCCTGCTTCCTCTGAAAACCCCAATGAGAACTCCTGAGAACCAGGCCGGCTGGACTTCCGGACAGGAGATACACCTGCCAAACACCTCTGCTGTGCCCACGAAGACGCGGTTTTGTGGCTGAAGCCCCCGAAGCAGGCCCACCTGAGCCCTGGGAGGGCGTCTCTGTCTTTCCACGTTCGTCCTGCAGGGCCCCGGGTGAGTTTTGTGAGTCAGGGTCAGAGCTGTGCCATGAATCCTCAGCACACACCTGGAATTTGTGAAGCCAAGAGAAGCCACAATGGTGGGTGATGCCTGGGGATGCCTGTGCCTAGCCTCTCTCCAGCTGTAGTTTTGCAGAAGAGAGAACTGAGACACAGTGAGGTTAACAAACCAAAGAACTCACCCTAGGGCAGGTGGCTGACTGAAGAAAAGCCGTTTCCAGAACTCTGGATTGCTGACCCCATGCTCTTTCTGAGACGGTGTAGAGGATTTATAAGGATTTCTTTCTTTAAAAAAAAATATTTATTTTGGGGCCAGCGCCGTGGCTCACTTGGTTAATCCTCTACCTGCGGCGCCGGGATCCCATATGGGAACCGGGTTCTAGTCCTGGTTGCTCCTCTTCCAGTCCTGCTCTCTGCTGTGGCCTGGGAGGGCAGTGGAGGATGGCCCAAGTGCTTGGGCCCTGCACCTGCATGGGAGACCAGGAAGAAGCACCTGGCTCCTGGCTTCGGATCAGTGCAGTGCTGGCTATAGCGGCCATTTGGTGGGTGAACCCATGGAAGGAAGACCTTTCTCTCTGTCTCTGTGTCTATAACTCTACCTGCCAAATAAATTTAAAAAAAAAAAGATTTATTTGAAAGGCAGAGTCAGAGAGAGAGAGAGAGAGAGAAAGAGAGAGGTTTTCTACTCCCCACATGTCTGCATGTGGGCTGAATTCAGGAGCCTGAAACTCTTACTGGGTCTCCCACGTAGGTGGCAGGGGCCCAAGCACTTGGGTCATCTTCTGCTGTCTTCCCAGGTGCATTAGCAAGGAGCTGGGTCAGAAGTGGAGCACCCAGGACTCCAACGACATCCATATGAGATGGCTGATCGATTCTTGGCCTTTTGGCTAAGATCAAGTGTGTATGAGATAGCTGACAGGGGGCTGCTTAACCCAATGCTTACAGCACAATGCTGGCCCCTGGGATTTCTTTCTTTAAGAAATTTGTCTTAGCATCCTTGTCCTGCACCTGCTGAGGCACCCAATGACCCTGGTGGAGGAGAAAGCCCAGTTTTTCAAAGGTGCCCAGGTTTCAGAATCCGTGAGACCTTCAGGGAAAGCCTAGGTCATTCTTTCTGTCTGCCGGCAACTTCCCAGAGCCTCAGTTATCTTATCTTTAAAACGGGCTGGGCCGCAGGTACATTCTGTACGCAGGTACATTCTCAGGCATAAACATTCTGAGGATATGAACATGCCGAGACGCAGCTGGCGCTCCGAGTTGCACGCACGCACGCAGGGCAGAGGCTCAGAGATGTTCCTGGAGGGAGGCATGACGCAAAGGACAAAGCATGCTCTGTCACCCCGCAGGGAGACAGCGGAGGGGCACGGTGTGGTGCACAAGCCCCGGAGCGTGAAGAAGGCAGCAGCTGCGTAAGCCTCTTATCTTACCTAGGAGGGGACTGCAGGGGAGGCGCTGCAGGGCCTCGTGGGGAGGGGTCTGTGGAGCTGGGGCCTCTGCCCAGGTCAGGGTGAGGCCGGATAAAGGAGCGCTGGGCTGCAGTCCCTGGGCTTTCATCCTTCACGGCCTTCCCGCCCCTGCGTGGGAGCCCCCGGGCAGGTTCACAGCCGAACAAGATGTGGCAGGAAACCGTGAATCAGGGGGCCGAAGGCATTAGTGAGGCCGAGCTGGCTTCTGGGTCTAAATCCCTTTCCCAGTGCGTCCAGGCTTGCTCCGGCCTGTCTTCCCCGCCTGGCGGAGGCTGGGGACGGCCCTCCGCTCTGCCTCTCCTATGGCGCCGGGAGCGCAGAAAGCAAGCATCCAAGATGGAGGATTATTGCCGCAGGGACGGGGCACCCCTTTGCTGCACGACTTTTATGGAAAGGGAAATTTTCTTCGCAGCGCTTTCCTCGTTAAGCGACTGCATGACACAGAGCTGCCGTGGAAAACTCGACAGCACATCTTTTAGGCTTTGAGGGGCAAATACCGCAGCTCTTCCGTCACAGCACAAAAGCAGCCGACCTACAAGTCACCACTCGGAGCCGCGTTCTAATAAAACTTTATTGATGGGCACTAAAATTTGAAGTTCATATAACTTTCACACATCACAGCATATTAATCTTTTTTATTTTCCCCAAGCACTTAAAGACATAGAAACCCATCTTAGCTCCTTGGCCATACACAGTCTCCAGGCTGGAGAGTGAAGAATGAAGTTTCGCAGACTACTGGCATCCGCCATGGGATCTGGGAGCCAGACAGGCTTGGGTTCAAGTCTTGGCCAAACTGGACACTCGGCATCTGCCCTGTGATGGGTGATGAGCTCTCTGAACCTCCGTGTTCCCATCTTCACTCCCAGAGATAATAATGTGTACCTCACAGAGTTTTTGTAAGCCATAAGTGACCAGTACAAAGAACCTGACATGGAGGTCATTGTCACTGCTTCTCTCAAGTGCACCCTAAAGAAGACCATCCCTCATGAGAGCCAAGGGTGATAGTCTACCCTCCGTTTCTATCCAGGGACTTTAAAAAATATTTATTTATTTATTTGAAAGGCACAGTTATAGGGAGAGAAGGAGAGACACATGTAGAGATCTTCCAAACATTTTGCCATAACAGCCTGGGCTGGTCCAGGATAAAGCCAGGAGCCTGGAAATCCGTCCAGGTCTCCCAGGGGACCAAGCACTTGGGCCATCTTTCACTGCTTTTCCAGGCGCATTAGCAGGGAGCTGGATTGGAAGTAGAGCAGCCAGGACTTGAACCGCTTCTCCTATGGGATGCTGGTGTCACAGGTGGTGGGCCAGCCTGCTGTACCACAGTGCCAGCCCCCACTACCCAGAACCTCTGAGATCATTTATCAAGGCAGTCATCACAGGTTTTTGTTTTTTAACAAATACTAACACTCTTGTTCTTGGCTACCATTAACTCTTCCTTTTCTGTGTCTAGCCCACATTAATTTAGCACACACTCACACACTGGCTTTGTCCAAGGCTCAGGTGCAGCAGGAACGGAAAGAAGATGTGGTTCCTGCGGACAGTTAAGTATCTCTTTAAGAGGAGGGATAAGATTCGAACCCAGACAACCATAAATCAAAACAGCAGGTGGAATAGGATCTCCCAGGGAGGCAGCTGTGTCTGCCATTTAGTGAGTGCCAGACCCTGCGCTGAATTCCTTCCATGCATATGTTACTCTTACTTCTAGAACCCCGTGATGAGGACGTTATTAGTATTCCCATTTGGTAAGTGGGAAAATAGGGACAGGGCGACCACAAAGGTACTTGCCAAGACTCACACCTGGGTGAGCAGAGCACAGAGCTCCAGGCCTGGCTGATGTGGTAGACAGAACTTCTGCCACTCTTCCCAAAAGGGTCCCCCTGCAAACCCTCCAGCCCCGGAGCTCAGAAAAATCCCTTCTGGCTCTGAGAGCTGGAGAAGCTTCACAGAGCGGCCAGCTGTGCAGCTGTCCCCTGAAACCTGTGATGGGAGGAACCCGGGAGGATACAGGTGCACCGGTCAGCGTGATCCCTGGCAGAAATGTGGAATATGCTAGGTGTGCTCAGGGGGACAGCAGCCTGTTTGGAGGGTGTGCTCTGTACAAGTGTCCCCTCCCTCCATGGACCCTCATCAGGCAGGACCGGGCGAGAGGCTCATGTTGAAGATTTGACCAGGCTCATATAGTCAGAGATTTCCTTGCAACAAAGAAATATTGGCCGTGTAGCATGGTCACCTCCTCCAGTCTCTCCTTGAGCCATGGTTCCTTCCCCAACCTCCAGATAAGACTTTCCTGACATGAGGAGCCAAGCAGCTGGAAATGGTGTTGGGTATAGAAGTGGCACAGGTCCCTGCGGGGCAGCTGCCCTGGGATGCTCACTTCTGCTCTCTCTTGCCTCAGTTTCCTCAAAGGTAAAATTAGGAGTTAAGTGACCCCTGGGTCCTTTCCAGTTCTCAGCTTTTGACTGATGGTGTGGTCAGCCTGCTTCAGTGAGGAAGGCAGCCCGGGCCCTCATCTCCAGTGCAGGGGAAGGGAAGTGATTGACTGTGGTTCCCGGCCCTCGTCAGGGCTGGAGTTAGAATCTGCAGCCTTGGAGTTGGTGATGTGCTGCTTCCATGCCCTGCCGCTTGCTGAAGTCGTGGGCAACCATGGTCTTGGTCCACCCAGCCATCAAAACATCAGCGTTTCATGAATTCATTCATGGTTTCACTTGTAGCTTCTGGAGCCAGACGAGCGGAGTTCTACCAGTTCTGTGACTGTGGGGAGGTTACAGAAGCGCTTGTGCCTTGGTCTCTTTCTCTGTAAAGTGGGCTACCAATGGGCCCTTGCCTTTCAGGGTGGTAAAGACTGAGTCAGTTACTCTGTCCCAAGTGTCTATGATCATACATGGTGTACATAAACCCAGGGTTAAGTGCTTTAAAAAAAAAAAAAAAAAAGAGAGAATCACCATTCAGAGCATTCCTCAAGCAGAACTAATGGGTCCCATGCTGTGTTAGGGGCTTTCCCTGTGTAACATATTGACCTGCCCTGCCGAGCCTGCTCTGCATACAGAGAGATGCTGGTCTGAAGAGTTTGTGTGACTGGTCTGCCGAGGACACACCAGCAGGGTGAGGGGGAGCAGGCAGGTCCCCTCCTGCCCCTGTCACTTAGCATCTGCCTCATGTCCCCTCCCCGCTGCACCATCTTGCTCCTTGCTAACACCTGGGCTCCCGCTGACGTCTTGTGCTGAGCTGTATAACCTGTCGACACGTGAGACTCATCTGTATCCACTTCGAGCAGCGTGGTGGGGATGCAGGGGAGCGGGGCTCGGGGACAGCAGAAAACTGCCACTCCGGGGCTTGTTTGGGAGCTGCTCCTCGGCCAGCCCAGATGAGAGACTTCCTGCCCAGGAACGGTCTGGATGCTCGTCCACAGAGGGGTGAAGACACACGTGTCTCCACTGATGTCCCTGGGGATCAGACCCCGTATGCTGCACTGGAGTGCAATTTCCTCTTGGTTTTTCTTTCTCTGGCTGGGATTTATGCAGATGGTCAGCTCTGCTTACTGGAAATAAGTCAGGGAATGATAAAAGGGAAATAGGAGACAGCTGGGTAGCACTTGAGCTGAAACCTGACACCACGGGTCTGATGGAAAATCCAGCAGACCCTGCATCCGGCAGGCGCCTGCTGCACTCTCCTGTACCCTTCTCCAAACCACACTCCCTAGCTCATGCCCCCTTAGCCTGACTACACCAAGGGATCCTCACTATGGAGTCCAAGCACCCCACATACACCACACATACGTGCACGTATGCATGTATGCAGAAACACATACAACATAGGTCACACGGCACATGTGCACACATGCCTTTCGTCTGGCTCTAAACTCCTCCTCGCCGGCCTCCTCCTGCAGACCTCCGAGCTTTCTCTCACCCTTCCAGGGGATGAAGCGTCCTCTGTGCTTTGAGCTCATCTCTTTCTCTTTCAGAGCATCTCTCCCTGAATGCCTCCTCCAGAAAGCCCTCCTCACTTCAGATCCCTGTCTTTGGCTAGCCTTCTCCTTGTCCTGGTGGTAGGCACCTGTTGTAAAGTCTGTATGCAACACAGAGAAGTGACTTTCTGGAAGGTTCAGGCTCCTGTCCCTGCCTCTCTGGACCCAGCTCTCCTGCACTCCATGTTGAATGCATACTCCAAGGCATGGCGGGGTCTCCTTGGTACCTGTCTTAGGCACTGGCTGGCATTCCTGAAACCCTCTTTTCCACACCACTCTGGGACTGCACCAATTTTAGTGCAGCCAGACCTCCAGACTATATGTTTGACTGATCCCTTTAATGATGTACTTGCTTCGAGGAATCCCAGAGCCCAGACACAGTGGCTGCTGACCCAGCGACTGACCCATTTATGATGCCTTTCAGGAGAGTTCATCCTCAGACCCAGTTTTGCTCCCTAGGCCAGGTCGGGGTGTTGGCCTGTCCTGCCCCTACTTCTCATGGTGATTTAGTGTGTTAAGGTCTGGAGGGCAGGAAGGCTAGGACAGTTTTGCTTTGTGTCAGATTCTGTGCTTTATTATTTTTTTTTTTAAGATTATTTATTTATTTATTTGAGATGTAGTGTTACAGACAGTGAGAGGGAAAGTCAGAGAGAAAGGTCTTCGTCCGCTGTTCACTCCCCAAATGGCCACAATGGCCAGAGCTGCGCTGATCCAAAGCCAGGAACTAGGAGCTTCTTCCCAGTCTCCCATGAGGGTGCAGGGGCCCAAGGACTTGGGCTATCTTCTACTGCTATCCCAGGCGATAGCAGAGAGCTGGATGGGAAGAGGAACAGCCGGGACTAGAACCAGCGCCCCTATGGGATACCAGTGCTGCAGGCAGAGGATTAACCTAGTGTGCCACTGTGCCCGCCCGAGATTCTGTGCTTTAATCTCTTTCAGTACCCGTTTCGGTCCCACTGCTCTCGAGCTCTGGTCCTATCCAGGAAGACACCATCAATTGCACCATTACTGCACAACCCCAGCATGT
This sequence comes from Sylvilagus floridanus, assembly GCA_949820135.1. Classification (NCBI taxonomy): domain Eukaryota; kingdom Metazoa; phylum Chordata; class Mammalia; order Lagomorpha; family Leporidae; genus Sylvilagus; species Sylvilagus floridanus. The sequence continues at coordinate 159,643,028 of OX463236.1, forward strand.
CTGGTGGGGCTTGCCACTCACTGAGCTCCCCCAGGGAAGCCGTGGGGGCCCCAGGTTCCCCACAGCCAAGAGCAGCCTGTGGGTGTCCCTGTGAGGGCGTCACACACTCCCCACATCCCTGTCCCTCCTGTTTTCTCTAAGGTATTCCCGGGTTCTGGCCAAGTTGGCTCAAGCAGCACACACAGGGGCAGCATGAACAACAGAAACGTGTTTTCTCTCGGTGCTGCAGACTGCAAGTCCAAGCTCAAGGTGTCTGCAGGGCTGGTGTCTGTCTGCACCTCTCCCGGGCTTGCCGACGCCGCCTCCTCCCCGTGTCGCCCCAGTCTTCCCCTGTGTGTGTCTGTGTCCCAATCTCCTCTTCATATGAGGACACTGCCCACGTGGGCCACCCCCGTAACTGCGTTTCACCTTCATCACCTCTATAATGACCCTGACTTCAGATATAATCACATTCTGGGGATCCAGTGGTTACAACTTTGGAGACAGGAACAGAATTTAACCCATACTCTCTCTCTCTCTCTTTTTTTAAAGATTCATTTATTTATTTATTTGAAAGTCAGAATTACACACAGAGAGAAGGAGAGGCAGAGAGAGAGAGAGCGCGCGGTCTTTCATCTGCTGGTTCACTGCTCAATTGGCTGCAATAGCCGGAGCTGCACTGATCCGAAGCCAGGAGCCAGGAGCTTCTTCCGGGTCTCCCACGTGGGTGCAGGGGCCCAAGGACTTGGGCCGTCTTCTACTGCTCTCCCAGGCCATAGGCCATAGCACCGTCCCCTATACATTCTCCATTTTTAAACTAGGACCTGTGCTGTGGCACAGTGAGTTAAGTCACCACCTGCAGTTTCAGCATCCCATATTAGTGCCGATTTGAGTGCCATCTGCTCCTCTTCTGGTCCAGCTCCCTGCAAATGCACCTGGGAAAGGAAAGGAAGATGAACCAAGTACTTGGGACGCTGCACCCACAGGGTGAATTCGTGGTTCCTGACTTCAGCCTGGTCCAGACCTGGCTATTGTGGCCATTTGGGGAATAAACCAGTGGATGGAAGATTCTTTCTCTCACTCTGCCTTTCAAGTACATGGATAAGTATTTAAGCAAACATGCATCCTGCCTGGTTGTAGAACATCTTGAACCTTAATTTAGCCTTCCCAGGGGACATGGTCTCCTCTGCAAGGTGGGATTAGTGCAAATACTGACTCGTTTTTCCCCAGATTTTTGTGAGGATGAAATGCTTGTAAGGTTTAATATAACCTGGTTTTTAAGTGCTCAGGAAATTCTAGAACCACTTAAATAAATAAAAACAGTGAGGACGACAAGGGTGATGGTGACAAGACAATGATGATGATGGTGATGGTGAACACTGGTGTTTTTGGTTGACATCTTGGTCACGATGGATTTCCTCTGTTGTAGCACTTGATGGTCACTTTGCTTGTGCCACTTCCATTTCGCTTGTTCATTTCCAAGAGTCTTCATGGTGGCTGCTCAGCTACTCAAGATTCAAGTCAAAGCCATTTACCGTCGGCTGCACAGACTTTGAGGAGCTCTTGGCAGGATGTGGCACTGGGCCTGCCCACCTCTCCCATCTCCTCTCAGTAAGCAGGAGGCCCTGGCGCTCCCTTACTCATAACTCACTCAGGCATCTGCTTTTGACCTTGGCACCTTCCCCTGTGCCCGAGGCACTGCCAGCCCTCTCAGCCTGCCATGCTGACTCTTCCATCACTCAAGTGACTTGGGAAATCCCAACTCCCATGCAGCACAGCGTCTTCTCGGACTGATCACAGAAGTGCTGCAGTTGGATGTGTACTGTCCTACGCACAAGGGGACTTGATGTGTTCTGACAGCACCTGTTGATGAAGGTTTCCTGCTCGAGACTGTCCATCTGCCCAGCAGCATCCGTGTCTGTGAGCATCTTCCAGAATCTGCAGGTCTGAGGCTGGGTCTGACAATTTATGTGCATAAGCATGTCCAGCACAGAGGCGGGGCCTTTCTGGTTTGCAGAGCAGGCATGGGGAGCACTTACTCCCTCTCCTCCACCCTGTTTCATGCTCTGTGCCTTGGCATCTGCATTTCCCTGCATCTGCCGCCTTGTCCCAGCTCAATGCCTGTACCTGGCTCAGCCAAGGCTCTAGGAGATGCATCCTCGAGCTGCTGCCTCCCTCCTTGGTGGTTCTGCCTCCCTCCTTGATGGCTCTCTGGTGCACTGGTTGCATCTGGTCCGTGCTTACCCAGTGCACTGTGATTGCCTGGGTAGTTTCCTCTGCTGGACTGGGAGCTCCTTGAGGACAGGGGTGAAGGTTCATTCAACTTTGCCTCCCCAGTGTCCAGCACGGCACCTGGCTGGAAATGAATGAAGCCAGTGAGGAGAGTCCTAGGGGCTGGCCACGCCAGGCAGTGCCTTTCATGGCATTTTCTGTTTGGCCTCCCTTCTCCCTTTGTCCTGTTTTTAGCCTAATTCCTTTCAAGGCTCCAGCATGGGACTCTGAGCTCATTTTCATGATTGCTTTAAATATTTGGGGCTGTTGGCATGCCAACAGGGGCACCCATGCTAAGCAGGGAGAGGAATTCTCCAGCTTTCTGGGTTCTGCCCAAACACAAGGAATGTGCCAGAGGCAGGGGTGGTTCTGAGAAAGTGCCAGCTTGGGTTGAACTAAACTGCTTCCCTACCTGGCTTAAGGAGTCAGGAATCTGGCTAAGTCAAGCAAGTGAGAGGATACAGAGGCCTGGGAGACAGAGACCGGGGTGGGGGCTGGCATTCCGGGAAACCCAGGAGGAGCCCCAGATGGAATTGGAAAAGCAGCCACAGCCCTGACCTGGAGATACAGCAACTATGCCCAAAAATGGTGCAAAGTCCCTGGATAAATGCCTGGACAGCAACAGTCCTGGGAGCCACTCCTGAAAACCAGAGGTAGCAAGAGACCCTGCACGTCTTGTTAGAGAAGAACTTGGAAGCCCCCTATAAGTTCATGAGCATTCAGCAGAAGAAGGACCTCGGAGGTCACCCCATGTGGCCCCCACCACCTCATAGACCAGGAAACAGAAGTTCAGAGGCAACCAAGACTATGTGGGTCATGAATACCAGGACTGGAACTCAGGTATCCTGATCCTCTTCCTGAGGCTCCTGTTCCCCCAAGGCCTGGGGAGGAGCTGGAATCAGGCTCTTCTCATCTCCCCCAACAGTTTTATAAGTAGAGTAGCATAGCCTCAGCTCAGGGAGCCCCTACTGGATGTCATGCACAGTGTGGGGTGGTTGAAGTATTTCCTGTTATCTCAGAGCTGGCTTATGTGGTAGACATCCTATCTCTGTTTTAGAGGTAGGGAAACTCGGCTTCAAAGGCTGCATGATCTGCCTTAGATCCACCAGCTACAGAACAAACAAGGCCCGGACTCTGACTCACGGACTGTCTGATTCTGGAGCTCAAGCTTTTAGTGACTATTTCCTAAACTCTTTCCTCCCTTGTCTTCACAGATCTTTCAGATCAAAGGAAATCTGGCCTTGAACTACGAGGTGAAAATGCAACATCTCTCTGGACAGTGAGATGAGGTAGGAGTGGGGCAGGCAGGCACAGGCTCCTGAAGGACGTGGGGGCATATTTCTTCCTTAAAGACACTCCAGACCCCAAGAGGCCTGTGGGGATGATGGGAAGAGAGAGCCAGATGACTTGTGGGGAGGACGCTGATTCCACAGTGGGGTTGGAGATGATGGAGCCCCAAAGAGACGTCCAGAGCAAGGACACAGAGGGTCTTGACCCATTTCCTTGGTTGGCTGCTGGTTCTGAGAGCTTTGTAGCCTGAAAGAGTGGATTCCTAAAGGAGAGCAGTCCCTTAACAATCCCAGCTCTTCACAGTGTAACGACTTCAAGCTCTCAAAGTGCCGCCCCACATCTCCTCAGTAGGTCCTTCACACAAGAAGGCATAGTTATTATCCCCGCCTTAAAGATGAGGACATTGACCCAGAGAGGTCAAACGACTCGCTTAAAGATGCCCGGCCAGCTAGCAATGGTGCCAGGGCCAGAGCAAAGGTCACTTGAGTCCTACATGGAAATCCTTTGTGGTGACACCCCTGCTGGGGGATAAAGGACTTAGCAGAGAAGCTCCTTATTGTCAATAGAGATGATAACTCAACTCCCAGCTCTAGGTTTGCCCTGATTGATTGGGCTAAAGAAAAATCCTGTTTTAACCATCAGTTGGTTCAAGAAAGGTCATTTGCCACAACTCCGGTTACTAAGGTTGGAATGGGGTCTGCTGAGCAGCCTGTGGGAAAATGTCAATCACTCCTAAAAGAGCCACAGGGAAGGGCAATCTCTGCTCCTCTGTTTGTTGTGCCTAGAGCACAGTGACTGGAACTGCTGAAGACATCTTGCTACTTGAAAAAAGCTGGCACGTAGAAGAAAGATAAGCGAAGAAAAGAGAGTCTGGGTCTCTGATGACACCATCTATCAACACTGAGTCCCAGCCCCCAGGCCACACAGTCCAGGCAACACATTCAGGCTTCACATATGGCACTGTCTAGAAAATTAAAGGTCACGGGGCTGGCACTGTGGTGGAGCTGGTAAAGTTGCTGCCTGCTATGCCAGTATCTCATATGGGTACTGGTTGAGTCCCAGCTGCTCCACTTCTGATCCAGTACCATGCTAATGGACTGGGAAAAAGAGCAGAAGATGGTCCAAGTGTTTGGGTTTCTGCTACCCACATGGGAGACCTGGGTGAAGTTCCTGGCTCCTGGCTTTGGTCTGGCCCAGCCTTGGCCATTGTGGCCTTCCAGGGAGTGAACCAGTGGATGGAAGATCCTTTTCTCTCCCTGTACTCTGACTTTCAAATAAATAAATAATTCTTTAAAAAGGTAAAATTAAAGGCCAGGCACTCTCATGTTCCATATCTTAAGAGTTAAGAATACTTTCTCAGGGTCTGTGTTTCTGTGTAGTAAGTCATGCCACCACCTGCAGCTCGGCATCCCATATAGGTGCCGGTTTGAGTCCCAGCTGCTCCACTTCAGATCTAGCTCCCTGCTAATGTGCCTGGGAAAGCAGCAGAAGACGGTCCAAGTGCTTGGGCCCCTGCATCCCACGTAGGAGACTCGGATGATGTTCCTGGCTTCAACCAGGCCCAGCCTTAGCTATTGTAACCATTTGGGAAGTGAACTAGTAGATGGAATCAATCTCTCTCTCTCTCTCTCTCTCTCTCTCTCTCTCTCTCTTTCTCTCCCCCTCTCTCTGTAACTCTGCCTTTCAAATAAATGAATAAATGACTCTTTTAAAAAAAAGCCACTATCTTCCAAAGGTCCCCAGTAGACTCTCTCATGACTTTTTGGCCATTATTGGACCCATGGCTTTACCAAACTAGGTCATGACAAACGATGCAGAAATGTCATGATTATCTTTGTCTAGACAGGGTGAAAACAGCTAGTGTCCATAAATACAGCTTTTATTATGGGCCAAGAACTCCTAGTGTTTTACATGTGTTATCTCATTTAGCCACCTTAACAGTACTCTAGAAGGAGTGCTATGACATTAATAGCCTCATTCTAAACATAAGGAAATTGAAGTGTGGAGTTCAAATACTTTTCCCAGGGGTCAGACACTTAGAAAGTGGAGGAACTAAGTTCTGAGCTCAGCTGTGTCTCTAACTACTCAGCAGGGCTAAGGATGAGGTCTATCTCATTGATGCTCAAGGCTGTGTCAACTTTAGCAGGAAAATTGAATTGGACAAAGCTGAGCTTCTGTTAGGGAAGAAGAAGAGGGCAATGATGCTGGTTAGCAACAGTGTTTGCTCTAGTCTACCCCATTGATTCTTCTAGTTATAGATTTCCTGTGACATGAGCTAACAAACATCCAATGGTTGAAGCCAGTCTGAGTATCTCTCAAACTATTACCATAGCCCAACTTTCTTAACTATGACAGGTTACTGTTTGGGGTTGGAGTGGTCAGAAAGGCCCTGAAGGAGGCTTGTTCAGAGCACAAGGACTTCACAGCTGAGGTGTGCAAAAGGTCAGGTTCAGAAGGTAGTGCTGTAAATGTGGACTTCAGTCAGGTTTTTGAATACCATATGGAGAAGTGTGGCCTTTATTCCCAATGAGGCCTGCAGATGGCCTGTGAGTAGAGTGCTGGGCATTTAGAGAAATTCATCTCCAAGCTGACTAAAGGTAGGAGTGTGTAGGGGAGAGCTGCTTGGCAAGAGGATTATTGTGGGGTAGATGTTGTGGTGCACAGGGTTAAGTCGCCTCCTAAGATGCCCACATCCTGTATCGGAGTGACTGAGATCAAATTCTGACCCCATTTCTGATCCAGAGTCCTGCTGATACACAGCCTGAGAGGTGGCAGATGAGGGTTCAAGAACTTATGTTTATGCTGTTTGCTTTAGCCTGGCCCAGCGCTGGCTGTTCAGGCATCTGGGGAGTGAATCCGTGGGTAGAAGATAACTCTCTCTCTCACCTATTCTCTCTCTCTCATTCACTTTCAAACAAACACATTTTAATAGCAGAAGACCTGCCTTATGATAAAAGCCTGAATAAGGGTTATAATATTAGAAATGGAAAGAGAGAGGCGGTCCAGGAGGTAATAAGAAAAAAATAATGCCTTGTATCTGATTGCTCAGAGACCAGGGGTCAGTTCAAGGTGCTTTTCAAATTTCAAGTTTTGGTGATAGGAAAGGTGGGAACCAGGAGCTTTCCTGGGGGAAGGAGCAGGTGGAGGAGAGGGAGACAGATGTGATAGGTTTGGGGTTAGACTTGGAGATTTGAAATGTTGAGACATCCACGTGAAATTAATAAGTGACTGGAGACATGGGAGTGAGAGCTAGAAGTGTCAAGTAGGAAGCTGACAGGACGGCTCGCCCGGCAGAGACCTCTGAGAAGCACTGTGTGGAGAAATAAGACTGCTGCAGTCTGGGCGTGGCCTCAGGAAAGGGGATGAAGCAAAAGAAAAGCAAGAAAGGTTTGAGATGTAGAAGGAAACTGAGGAGTTCTGAGTTACAAAAGAAAGGGTCAAGAGTGCCACGTCCTGCCCCCACAGAGAGGTCCTGCTTGATGACAGCAAATTTTGTGGGTGTTACAAAGAAAAGCTTTGAAGATTGTGGACGACCCAACATCTGTATAAATTGCTTTTGGTACTATAAATTGACATAACCCCTCAGCTGGGCAACTGGGCAATATGTTTGATGGTCTTAAAAATAATGCAAAATCTTTGATCTGCATATTCCTCTAGAACTATGACCTCAGAGATAGAATATTAAAGTCTGAGTACTTTCTCAACCAAGACACGGTGTCAAGGATGCCATTGTTTTGAGCACTTTGCATCTATTAACTTAATGAACCCTTAAGACAACCTATAAAGTAAGCACTATTGATACTTCCTACAAATAGAGAAAATGAGGCCTAGAGAGACTAAGTCATTCGAGCAAAGTCTAACAGCTAACACATTGTGACACCGGGACTGCATTCAGGGACAACAGCTGCAAGGCCTTTGTTCTTAACCACCAGGCAGTCCTGCCTCTTGGAATGATCGGAAAGGAACATGACATCCACCCCGAGGGTGCTCATTTTAATGTTATAATAACAGGAAGTACTCTGTTTCACAGCTGGAGATAAAATATGACTTCCAAATGAAGGCATGCTATAGAGATGTCAAAGATCAACTTGTAGAAGAATATTTGGTGACATGGGAAAATGTTGGTGATACATTTTTAAGTGAGAAAAGCTGTTTTCAAAATTGTACAAGCTGAAATAAGAAAAAGGAAAGATATTGGTAATTATTCACATGTGTGTGTGTGTTGGCAGATGGAGCTGGCTTCTGTACTGGACTGTCTATGCCCCCACCAGCTACCCACGTCCATCCTCACCCTGCCTAGCATGGGAGCCCTTCCTCCTCCCTGGGCCAGTTTACAGTGGCTACCTCTGCTCCCCTGGGCTGAAGGGCTGCATATTTTAACAAAGGAAAGATGAACAGCATATACGGCAGAGTTCCATGCCTCAAGTGTCATTGTTCCCCTCCGGCTGGTCCAGGAACATTTTCTGGATGAGCTGGGTTACTTAGAGAGTGTTGATTGACAGAGATGGTTGGGTGGGGCTCCTAAGAAGAGCATCTGAAATATATGGTGCCACTTAGGGGTAGGCACGAAGAAGAGGATGGCAGCAAGGAGGAGGTACTTCTACTGGGACCCTGGAAGCCAGGCCAGCACCCTTGTCCCCTGGGGTCCCCAGATTTATACTGCAAGCAGCTGATCTCAAGATAATTCAGGAGCCCCACTCAAATCCTCTTTGATTTTTGTCCTATGCTTTACCCCACTTCCATATCCATGTTGAGGCAAAGCCCAGAACTGACTGCTTAGAAAATTATTTAATTGA